>CM038673.1:631083843-632283843 GCA_021605145.1 Aegilops bicornis
ATATGAACATAGATGCACCTATAGAGAAAATTTGACCTAAATTCATAGTTTTCTAAATGAACTCCGAAAAAGTTGGTATAGCATGTGCATGTACAAAACGCGACACAATGGTATCATACTCATCATGCTATAAAGTTGGTATGGTATCATCATAATAGTTGTTGATGTAAAGTCTTCACTTTTTTCTTCGCTTGTGTCTTTTTGCTTGTTGCGCAACAGAATCATGGATAATCTTCATCGCTGATCAGGATGTTTGGGTCACTTTGACTTTGAAGGAGGAATTTCATAAAACTTTTCACACACTTCACGCATATGTCTATCTTGCCCTCCACTCCTGTGATGTCCCTTTTTCCCGCGAAAAGAACTATGTGGGCGCTTGGGCTCATCGTGATGATGTATTCGCTCTTTATCTTTTCTTTTCTCAACTGGTCCGTAGACATGTCCTTCACATAGATAACCTCGTGCCAGCATCATTGGCTAGGACTTAACGGTTGCCGCTCAAAGGCTGTATCCAAGATTTTTCAGATCCACTATTGTCATTCCGCATCGGGTGGGTCTACCTGCACTTCCCCGCCTCCGGTCGTATCAGATTATTGACCCATTTGCATCTAAACAAAGCTGGACCTTAAAATCTACTCCCGTGAGTCAAGTTCCCACATATGTCCACTATGTAACCATAATATGTGTCCTTTCCCCGCTTGTCAGATCAAAAGCGGACACCGCTGTTTTGATTGGTACTCTTGATCTTGGTCAATCGTAAAATGTATTCCCCATTTATCTCAGATCCTTTCCAAATCATTATAGTTTCCAAGATGGTCCCCCCGGACAACAATTACAGCTCATCACAAACAAAGTGATGTCACCTCCGAGACGTGTTTCCAACCAACTGCCGAAGTCCTGATGTGTTCACATGTAATCCAGCCGCACCGCCTCCGGTGTTTGGAGCGCAGACTGTTCTTGTGTTCATCGACATACGTAGGTCACCAAGGTAGAGTTCAGAACTGTGTAGTGTGCTTGAGACCAAGAATATCCGACCCTGCATATTATTGAGTCCCTTCCAAGCATGCCTTTTTCCAACAGCCTCCCCTCATACCGCGATTTAGGGATACCTATCTTCTTAAGGCCAGGAATGAAGTCAACACAAAACCCGATGACATCCTCTGCTTGATGGCCCATGGAGATGCTTCCTTCCGCCTAGCGCGTTACGGACATATTTCTTTAGGACTCCCATGAACCTCTCAAAGGGGAACATATTGTGTAGAAATACGGGCCCTGTATTGACAATCTGGCCGACTAGATGAACTAGGACGGCGTCATGATATTGAAGAAGGATGGTGGGAACACCAGCTCGAAATCGACAAGACATTGCGCCTACATCACTCCTTAGCGCTTGGTATGATTTCGATCGATCACCTTTCCGAGATATTGCATTGAGGAATGCACATAGCTTCACAATGGCTAATCGGACGTTTTCCCGTAGAAGCCCCTCAATGCAAATCCCAAGCAGTTGTGTCATAATCACGTGGCATCTATGAGACTTTAGGTTCTGGAACTTTTCTCCGGGTATATTTATTATTCCCTTTATATTCGACGAGAAGCCAGTCGGGACCTTCATATCGAGCAGGGTATTCAAAGAAGATTTCTTTCTTCTTTCAGAAGAGCGTGAAATGGCAGGTGACCTTCATATACCGCTTCGGAGGCATGCTCTCTTTTTCGCAAGCTGCCAGGTCCTCCTGTGCCTCGTGTGTATCTTTTGTCTTCCCATACACGCCAAGAAGCCTAGCAGTGTTCACACAAAGGTTCTTCGTCACGGCATCACGCCGGGATCAAGAGCGACCTCTAGGTCTTTCCAGAGGGTAGGTCCTAAAATATAGATTTCTTTTTCCACATGGGTGCGTGATTCTCAGCGCTATTCGAACAGCTAGTCCGCCGACCCTTTCCAAAGATTACGTAAATCATTGACCATAAGCAAGTACGTGATCACCGGCACGCATGGCGGGCTTCTTCCGTGATCTCGCCTCGCCTTTGAAAATGCTTTGCCTTTCTTTCTACATTGATGGTTGGCTCGGAAGAAATCGACGATCCCTGTGTACACATTCTTCCCGCAGCTTCCCAGGTATATACTATCGGGTGTCAAGCAAACAGTGCGTGCATGCGGTATCCCTTTGTTTGTCTATCCTGAAAGGTTATCGAGAGCTGGCCAATCGTTGATGGTCACGAACAGCAACGCCTTTAGGTCAAATTCCTCCTTTTGTGCTCATCCCACGACGCATACACCGCTTCCATTCCACAGCTGTAAAAGTTCTTCAACTAATGGCCTTAGGTACACATCAATGTCGCTGTTTGCCGGGTTGCTTAGGGCCTTGGATGAGAACCGGCATCATAATAAACTTCCGCTCATGCACATCCAAGGAGGAAGGTTATATACATACATAGAGTCACGGGCCAGGTGCTGTGGATTGCCGTTCGCTTCCCGAAAGGATTAATGCCATCCGCGCTTAAAGCAAACCATACGCTCCTTGGGTCCTTTGCAAACTCATCCCAAAGATTTTCCTCGATTTTCTCCATCATGACCACGTCGCCAGGCTCAACTTTCTCGCCTTTCTTACGGTCCTCACTCGCCATCGCATCAACTTGGCATGCTCTCCGCTTCTCAACAGACGTTTCAACCGTGGTATTATAGGAGCATACCACATCACCTTCGCAGAACCCTCTTCATGGGAGGCTCGCCATCAACATCACTGTGGTCATCTCTGGCTCGATCTTATACCGCAATGCAGACATACCTGCATGCGTCAGATCCTTTGGTATGCACTAATCATGCGTAGAGGATGCACTCATTAGGGCATGCATGTATCTTCTCCACCTCCAATCCTAGAGGGCATACGACCTTCTTACGCGTGAGTGTACCGCTCGGGCAATTCGCTATCATTTGGAAGCTTCTTCTTCATTATTTTCGTGAGGCTTCTCAAATCCTTTATCAGCACAAGATTCTCTCGCCTTCCAATCGCAGCAATTCCAAAGATAAAGATCGAAGCTTTGTGTTGCCATCTTCGCAATTGGGGTACAACCCTTTTTGTGATCCCCAACATGCAATCGAACTTCATCTTCTACTTTTGACTTTCGTGATTATGCCCTTGCATCGACAATTACCCGCAGAGATCATCATCAGCCGGGCATATCGTCTGTTCCTCTTGATCTTCAGTCACTACCGCTGCAAAGCACCATCGTGCACATCGCCCCGGTTCTCTTGATGTTCAAGAGCATCACCGTATTCAAAGGCATAGTTGTCATCGCATCTTCTTCTTTGCCGCCTTCCATCATAACCCCTATTTCTCCGCATCGTGGCCCAAACATTATAGTGTGGCATGAAACCCTTGTAAAGTAGGTGGGTGTGAAGGATTTTCTGGCCAGAGTAAGACATCAGTATTCCCACATATAGGGCATGGACAACACATAAAACCATTCTGCTTGGTTTGCCTCAGCCACTTCGAGAAAAATCATGCACGCCTTAGTGTACTGAGGTGTGTCTGCCACCGCAGACATCCATTGTCGGTTCATCTGCAGGCATTATATATAATTAAGTGTGTCAAAAATCATTATAGAACATCATGAATAGATAATTATGACCAAATTAATAGAAGTTCATCATCACATAAAAACCAAAGTACATACATAGTTCTCATCTAACAACATAAAGCCCTGCAGAGCATCTAAATTAATTAAACCATACATTGAAACTATGTAAAACATTTCAATGCGAAAACAAATGCGATCATAATCGCAACCAAGGTAACAACTGATCCAACGACATAATGATACCAAGCCTCGTATGAATGGCATATTTTCTAATCTTTCTAATCTTCAAGCGCATTGCATCCATCTTGATCTTGTGATCATCGCATTTACATCCGCAACATGCAACTCCAATATCATCTTCTCCTCCTCAAGTTTTTTTATTTTTTCCTTCAAGAAATTGTCTTCTTCTTCAACTAAGTTTAACCTCTCGACAATAGGGTCGGTTGGAATTTCTGGTTCAACAACCTCCTAGATAAATAAAATCTATGTCACGTTGGTCGGCATAATTTTCATAAACAATAAATGAATCAATAGTTATGAAAAAGATAATATATACCACATCCGAATCATAGATGTGGACGTAGGGCCGTAAGGGGCGGATACCAAAACCATCGCACTATATAAGATGCAATAATAAAAGTAAGAAATAATACAAGTATCTATCTAAACATATAAGTAAGAATATTTTTCCTTTCGGAAAGAAGATAAGAACAAGAGGCTCACCACGGTGGTGCCGGGCGATGAGATCGGGCGCCGGTGATCGACGGCGTGAAGACGGAGATGGAGCGTGACGGACCGCTTAAACCTAGACAAATATTGAGGAAAATGGATCTTGGAGGTCGAGCTTGCAGAGGAGAAAGCTTAAGTAGTGTGGCTTGGGCATTCCATCGAACACCTTGTCTGCATAGGAGGTGAGCTAGAGCACCACCAAGCCCTCTCCCCTGGGCTTAAGACAAAAACAAAGCAAGCAGTGTGCTCGCTTCTACGCTGGGGGTATAGAGAAGACCTCAGTGGTCCCGCAAGCGGCATGAACCAGACTAAAGCGGAGCCTTTTGTTCCCGTTCAAGCCACCAACCGACCAATGGCGCAGGGCCAGAGCGAGGCCCATTGGTCCCGGCTCGTCCCACCAATCCCACTAAAAGTGGCCAGATTTAACCGGGACCAATAGCCCACGTGGTCCGCCGGCCATTTCCCGGGCTCACGAATCGACAAATATCTCCATTGGTCCTTTGCTCATGGTAGAACCGACTAATGGGTTGAACTGCCCGCCATTGCCTTCTTTTCTACTAGTGACCGCCAAAAGGACAACCACAGGCTTGACTTCCATACATCTTGCCCAACTCGTTGATAGTGTCGTTTGTAGTCGCAATGAAGTAGAGCTCGAGCTGGTGAACAAAACCCAGACGTTGTTCTTGCTCTCCTTGTCGGCAGCACCAAAGGCACACAAATACCGCCACCCCAAAGGATCGGAGCACGGGAGACAAGCCCCACAATCCTTCCTCGACCACACTGCTGAGGACGGTACCGAGATGGAGCTGACACCAGGGAGATTTTATTCGAACCACCACCGCGGCCATTCAATTGCCATGCGAAGGAGATAAAAACATAACCCTAAACTAATGAACAAACGAAGGATGAGGTACTGAGGTTTACCACTCCTTCCGAGCTGGCGGAGGCGAGCCTCCTCATGTTTCCCTCTGGATTTTGGCTGGTGGTCTGAAAAGGGAAGCGGGTTGGGAGGGGGAGTGGTATTAGATCTTTACACACTTAGAGCTTAGGAAAGTGGTTCTTAGCCGATCTCCTAAAAATTGCACACAATTTCATTCCAAATACAAATTTAGACTACTTGATTATATAATTAATGGAAGGTGACACATCACACATACATACTTAGGATGGTTTATCACTACATAGCATACTTAGATGGTTTATCACTACTTATGGTCGGAAATCTTGTCCCAGTTCACGTCGGGGGTCAGAGGATGCTATGATGAGTAGATTGGCTTCAAGTCATCCTTCTTGTACTCGAACCACACTTGTTCCTCGAAGAACAGCTCTGGATTCTTCGCGATGAGCTCTAGGCATATGAACCTTTGTCGATGTCCTCGACCTCGAGCTTGTTCATGGTTTCACGATTCTCCTTCTCCTCACCGCGGGAGACCACTCGAGGCTTCACGATTTACATGACATGGATGCTAAGGGGGAAATTTACCTTCTCCCAGCCTCCGTAGTAGCTGACCGCTGCCACATCATATGGCACGTCGCCTATTTCATCGACTGGAATCTGTCGAGCCACCGGTTCTCCTGCTGCCGCTCGGATTATGGATTCCTTCTGCCAAGTTCCCTTTATGGCCATTTCCGCATTCATGCATTGCTCTTCTTCTTTAGGGGTGGCGGATATGTATCTCGATCGGGCGATCGGTGGCTGCACTGACCCATTTCGGACACAAAACACAGATACAGGATGGACCTCCTCATTGATGAGCTCACGATGGCTGGGAAATTTTATTCTTTGATTTAGGCGCGGTGCGCGACGGTCAAATGAAAGTGGGGCGGGGGGCGGTAGGGGCTGTGCGGTGGTTGGCATGGGAAAGAAAGCAGCTAAGCAAGGAGGGTAGCGCTGAAGTGGAGGAACCAGAGTGGGGAGGGAATCTATATTGAGAGGTAGCCAACACGCCACGGAAGTGTTTTTGAGGAGTTAAACCGATGTAGGGTTCGCTGCATCATGTTTAACTCTGCAAAAAGGAATCTTTGAGGAGTTAAACTCTTTGAGGGTTCAGCTAGAGTTGCTCTTAGCTACCAAACATAGGCAACATACCTAGAGAATTTGAACTCTAAAACCTCATCTTCTAAACTTTCGTGTTCCTATCAAATTTCAAATCGGTATTTTAAACGTTTGTCTAACAATACTATGATATTTTTTTAAAGAACACATATTTATGCTAAATGCACTTATGTATTCTAATGTCTAAGTTATAAAAAACATTCAATTATGAATTAAATACTAAGAACTAATTAATATTACATTTAACCAAACTTGATATAATGCATTTTTAAAGCAAAGTGGAAGAGTAGTCCTATATTTTTCCATATTATTAAGAAATAATGGGGATATTGAAGTAATATAATGTTAATTAGTGTCATATAGTACTCACTGAGAACCAACATACGCGTTGGATGTTTAAAAAATGTAGTTGTACACCCAGCCAATGTTCTAAATATAGGTCAATACGGGGATATATCAGTTTTGGCAACCTGCTGATACTGACTTAATATATCATAGCATAACGTGAATATCCTTTTCACACATATCGACCGATATAGCAGGACCCATACATGGGATGATATTGCCAAATTATTTTTACTGAGAATGGACCAACCTTTTGATAACATATATTGACTTATAAGGATACATTTAAATCTTTACCAGTATATTAAAGTAATGCATATAGTTGGGTTATGGTACATGCATAATGTATTCCCTTAGGTTCCATTAACATTTTAGTACATGTCTATTTGTGTTATCTTTAACAGAAGACTAAAAACTTTAAATTATACACTTGGTATGCTTAAGTGTTATGTTATTATACATTTTTATTTCTGTTAAACGGCCATTGTATGAACAAGCTTAACTAAAAATAATGGTAAATATTTCCTTGATTTAACTCTCTTTTTTTTCGAAAAGGGGAGTACTTGGTTCTCGATTTAACTATATGGCTTCTGATATCACGCTTGTCTGATGTGGCAAAGCCAAAACGGTATAAACATTTTATGTAATAGTTTAGACCTTGTCCCTAGCTCACACCATGATCAACATTGGGTTTGACACCTTGTGTGTTGGTAAGGCGGCATTCTTTTTCAGTGAGAGGCGATGATCCTGTTGATAGCAAGGCGTGTGAGACAAGTTCTTCCATCTTGAAGATGTGCGACTATGGTCTTCAGTAGTCGTGATCAGAGCATCTGTATGTGTGGTGGTGTCGCACGCATTACGTGTGTGTCTACATTGTACTATGTGTTGTTAGTATTCATTCGAAATACTTGTCTTAGAAATGGTTGAAAATAGATGTATCTATAACTAAAATAAGTTCAGATAACCATTTCTAAGATAAGTATTTTCGACGGAGGGAGTATATTACTATCCATATATGCGCATTTCCTTTTTAGTACGGAAACATATGTTTGAATAGTTAGTTAATGTTCTTTTGTGTGAGGGTGAATAGTTAGTTTATGTTGAACTATCTTTTAGTCTGAATTCCAGAACTGGTTCTGGTTGACCTTGAAAACTGAAATTGTAATCTTCTTTACATGCCAAAGTTAATAGTGTGGACGCATCTCCCTGTTAATGACTTGCATCGGTCGGTTTTATCTGGTGTTGATTTTTCATTTAAGAAAAGAGAGATTTCACACTTCTCAACCCAGGTTTATAGGAAAATAGAAATCTGCTGCTGGGCAGCTGGGGTTACCAGTTATACAAAATCTGTAGTCCCTTTCCGCGGAGCATAGAGCCCGGAGATGGACGTTCCAAGTTGGCGCTGTCCCCTCGATTGCACATGTACATCGATGTAGCCATATTTGTTTTGTTTAGAACAATAGTACAATGCTAACTCCTCGGCGAGGTGTCTTTACTTTGTTGATCGGCCCCAGAAATTCCTCGATCACGTTATCTCCGCATCCCTGCTTGTCCTCTCTCAGACAACATAGACCTCTTCCCCGCAAAAAGAAAAGAGAAAACTCTTCTGAGGTACCTATGTTATGTAGTACTATGTAGCAACAATCTGACCTGGCACCGATCATAATGCCTTTACAAGCTGGAGGATGTTCCAAGGATCTTCTCCAAAAAAGGAAATTCCAGTGATGAATACAATGATGTGATCAAAACCTAATGTCCTTTGTTACTTTATGTGATTACATCAAAGAGTGGGACTTGTTGCACGAACGTTTTTCCGTTGACAAAGTAATACAGTACGTTTTTTCGACAGTAAAGCAATTAAGTAATGCAGTAGTTAGTTACCCTAAAAAAGGTCAGATTTAGTCTTTGAATCGTAAGCTAACTGCGGAAGCCCGGTCACGATGTTTTTTTAAACTAATTCACACAACTGTTTTTCTTTCTTCGTTCTCTTTTTTGAAATGGAACACCCCAATTCCATAAATCACACTGGCACAGCTACCATGCTGGCCCTCCCAACGTTTACGTTATCAACTGTTGGAGTAACATACAGTTGTGCGAATCGTAAGCCAATTGCGGAAGCCCACGGCCACCTATCCTTGCAGCACGCATGAGGCGGTATTACCGGCCCACTAAAGTTGCCAACTTACCCAACACAGCCACGGCCCAAGCCCGGTAACCACTCGTCTTCTTCCTTCCATAGACGTAAGAGGAGTCAAGCTCTCCGCTGGCTGAGCAAAACCAAACCTATGTAACAATGCGGAGCCAAAGCTTGTTTCAAGAGGCTAGGAGAACCTCATGAAGTACGTCTACCTACCTGCCTCTGTGATCAGCATGCTCCGGGTTGTCTACCAAAACCGTTTGTAAAGCTAAGTTAAGCTTAAAGAATACTACCGCTGTATAGTGACCTAAAACGCCTTACATTTGTTTACCGAGGGAGTAAAATATATTCCAACAGCACATTTCACCGCTTGATGTCACTGTGGATGACCTTTCCACCATGCGCGGACGCTAGCTGCCCATCAACCGATGACGAACAGCACACACTTTTGACGACGCACGGACGGGTATGTAGAAGTGGTCGACGATGCATGCATGCATGCATGCATCACCGTCCGACTGATACCGATGAGCGCACGTATAAGTGGCACCTGCACCTGCTAGTCGGCCGAACGTCCTACGTACGAAACCACGACGACCGCACGTACATATATCGATCGATCGCCGCGGAAGCCAAGGTTGGATTTTCAGTGCCCGTGCCGGCAGCATGTGTTTGAAGTGAACCTAGCTTGGCAGAAGTTAAGGTTGGCATGCATAGCGATGGCGGTCGTGGCCGCGAAGCGCGCGGGGTACAGAATTTGCGTGGCACTTTGGCTAGGTAGGGACAACTGGATACGTGAGCTTAGCATTAGGTCGAGCAACATCGGCTTATAAAGCAGTTGCGCAGCTTGAGACGCGGCGACCTGCAGCAGTTTACATTTAGCTCGAAATGGACGGTGAACGCCTGGCGCCAGCTGGCGGGCGGGGAAGGCGACGCGCATGTATATATGTATATATGTGGCTCTTTGATCATCTCATGGGCTGCGTACGCACATAAACCAATGAGTTGTCCACCATTGAATTTGATTGATATAAGGCGCCGAGCGAGCATCGGTCTCTTCGCCGTGCAGCTCGCGTGAAAGGGACGAATCCAGTGAGTGTCTTTCTGGCCTGCGCAGCGAATTGCATTTGCATGCGTGGGTTTGTTCGTCATGACATCGTCGTGCAGGTCAGCACGGACAGATCCACTTGATTTTAAAACAACACGTACGTAGGGTTTAATTGAGCCTCTTAGGAAGTCTCTTCACTTCACGTTATCACCAAGAATGTAGTACACCCACCTTCTGTCATTTGGCCTTTTGGCCGTGTCTGTAAGATCCGCAGTTTGTCACGCAAATTCTGGATTATTGACAAGGTTAGTTTCGAGGACAAGTGGTTGGGTCTCTGCTGTCCGCACCCGCAGGACGTATGAGGGGTGATTCATCATTACCAGCCTATTCAGGAGGAGCATCTCATCGGCTGGACGGAAAAGTATTTACTTTTTTTATGGAGAGAAAAGTAATTATCTTTTGGGGGCAAAGAAGTCCTAGTCAAAACTATGCTGCAGACTCTCTCAATTCCGTACGTATGTCATCGATTAATTGTTTAGGTTTTGTGCAGACTATGTGACCATCTACCATAAATGATCAGGAAATTTATTGTGGGCCGATAAACAGAACAAAAGGAAAATCATTTTAGCTTATATGTTTTTTAGTTGGTCATTTTGGCTATATGTAAGTGGCCTGGAAATTGATTTTTGGGTCAGTCAATTTTTCTTACCGATGATTGTTAGAATATTGGGCCCATTATGGGGGCAGCCCAATAGGCAATTTCTGAAATCTCAAAGTCCATGTGTGTGAGCAAGTGGTGGGAGTGGGAAGTTTAGTCCCATTCCGAAGTTGAAGGAGTTGCACACCACCTTACAAGGTGGAGTGTTGTAGCACTTGTAAGTGAGTGAGAATAAGAGAGTCTCTCAAGACTCCTCCTCCGCCGCCGCTTGTCTCAACACGCCATGTCACGCCACGCCATCGTATAACTGCAGTGTCCCATCTCGTTGGTTAAAACATGTATGTCAGTGTCATGTTGTGCTGCTGCTGTTCATGTTGCTTAGTGCTTCTAGTATGCTTGAGATTCACATGTTAGTAGCGGTTTTCATCATGCTTAATATTCTGGAATTACAATCCAAAAAACTTATTTTAGGCAATTTCCTGAACTTACCATGGCTGGTTTTGCCGATGCTATGAGGCCGGAAAGTTTTAAGGATACCAACTTTAAGAGATGGCAAGTGAGATGCCAACTTTGGCTCCAGTCCATGAAAGTTTGGGACGTGATCAGTAATGGTCTTTTTGAAGGTGCAACTGATGAAGATCGGAATAAGCAGAAGGAAGCCAATACTAATTTCAGAGGCTGTGTTCTGAGTGTTCTTGATGGGCGCTCAGCGATGTGTATATGCACATCGTAAGACGCTTAAGGAGCTCTGGAATGCACTGAATACTTCAAGTTCGGTGCAACCGATGCAGGCAGTGAGTTGTACGTCATGGAGAGCTTTCACGACTACAAGATGGTGAATAACCGTTCTGTAGTTGAACAGGCTCATGAAATACAGTGCATTGCAAAAGAGCTCGAATTCCTCAAGGTTGTGTTGTCTGACAGATATGTGGTTGGGTGCATTAGTGCAAAGTTGCCTTCTTCATGGAGGAACTTCGCCACATCTCTCAACACAACTAGGAAAAGGGCTATAGCTAATATGGGATATTAATGGCGCACTGTATCTGGTGTGCCATCGCTGCGCCATTAATGACATATTACTAATGGCGATCCGTGTGGTGCGCCATAACTAGTTTTGAGAAAAATTAGTTAACAGTGGCGCATCAGTGATAGTGCCATTACTAGTTGATGATAGTAATGGCGCACCTATACAAGGTGCTTATTACTATGTGTATGACTGGGTCAAACCTTGGTTAAACTTAGTAATGGCGCACTTTGCATAGGTGCGCCATTACTATGTCAAACTTAGTAATGAAGTACCTACACAAAGTGCGCCATTACTAACTTTGACCAAGTCATACACATAGTAATGGCGCATTTTGTGAAGGTGCGCCATTACTAACTTTCTTTGCACCCCTCCCCCACCGCCTTTTCAGCTTAAAAAAATAAAAGAAAATGATGGAAATGTCAATAAAATAAAATAAAATAAGTTTCCCATGTGATATGTGGTCTAGTTGTTGGGAAAATTTACAAATATGAATTTCACTTTATTTGCAAAATCTCTCTGAATTTAGTAAAATGGGCATAACTTTTGCATATGAACCTTGGATTAAAAAGTTTTATATGAAAAATCATCTACTCAAAAGTTACATCCGAATTCCCAAAAACCTAATGTAACGAAAGATACAGGGCTTTTAAGATCTAGAGGGGGGAAAATGAAAAAAAAATCAAATTTAGTAGTGGCGCACCATTTGCTAGGTGCGCCACTGGTAACAGAAAAAAAAATTGGTTTCAAATTTTTTTTTGGATTTTTTTTTCAAAATATGATACTTAATATGACCGGGAAGTTTGAAATACTTTTTCAAAATTTTATCACACTCATGAACATGAACAAAGTCCTAGACATCAATAAGGTTTAATAGGATTGATATGATAGATATATCAACAAGTGCATGCCTGTTAAGTGAGGTGGTGCTGGGGTTGGATAGAATCATGGTTAAGCGTGCTCGGGCTGGAGTAGCACTCATGAACATGAACAAAGTCTTAGACATCAATAAGGTTTAATAGGATTGATATGATAGATATATCAACAAGTGCATGCCTGTTAAGTGAGGTGGTGCTGGGGTTGGATAGAACTGCGAAGTTAAGCGTGCTCGGGCTGGAGTAGTGTGAGGATGGGTGACCTTCCAGGAAGTTTGACCACAGAGTGCGATTTGACTTGAGATTAAGCATATTGACCCGAGATTAAGCCATAGTGACCTCGAGATTAAGAAAAAAATCTAAAAATTGAAAAAAATTCTTGATTTTTTTAAAAAATTGCTAGTAATGGCGAGACCAGATATGTGGGTACGCCATTACTAAGTCGTATAGTAATGGCGCACTGCTGACATAGTAATGGCAAAGACTATGTGGTGCGCCACTATTATCTAGTATACTAAGGGCGCACCAAGGTGCACCATTAGTATTTGGTACTAGTGGCTTGGTGATAGTGGCGCACCTATAGTGCGCCATTAATGGCCAAAACAGGTGCGCCGCTAATTATCCTTTTCCTAGTAGTGTGATGTTGAGGAGAAAGCCAGGGCAAAGGAAACGAGTGACAAAGGTGGTGAGATTCAGGCTAGCGCCAACATGGTGCAGAAGAATCACCACGTCAAGAACAACGGCAAGAATAAAGGGAACTACAAACCCCAGTTCAATGGTCCTGTCAATACTACTACCTTCAAGAATAAGAAGAAGAAGAAGGTGTTGAACAAAGCTGGGCTCGAGTGCTATGCCCGTGGAGCGCTCGGCCACTTTTCCAAGGAGTGTCCTGATCGTGTGGACAAGAGAGGGAAAAAGGGCTCAAAGAATGTCAACGTCGTGACCACTAGCAACACTGATGGGTACGGTAATTTTCCGATGATACTTCTAGTTTTTCAGTCTCCATGTTGGTGGATTGATACGGGTGCTACTGTTCATGTGTGTATTGACATCTCTATGTTTACTTCTTATCAGGTCGCTCGAGATTCTTCCATCCTAATGGGGAATGGATCACATGCTACTGTTCGTGGTGTTGGCACGATAGATCTGAAGTTAACTTTGGGGAAGATCGTGCAGATGAGGAACGTGCAGCATGTCCCTACTATGAACAAGAATCTTGTTAGCGGCTCCCTTCTTTGCAGAGATGGGTTTAAAGTAGTGTTTGAGTCCAATAAAGTAGTTGTGTTTAGATTTGGACAATTTACTGGTAAAGGCTATGAGTGCGGAGGCATGTTCCGCTTTTCACTTTCCTAATTTTGCAATAAGTCAGTAAACCATATTTATGGCAATGTTGATTCAGAGGCTGATGTTTGGCACTCTCGTTTTTGTCATGTTAATTTTGGTCTACTGTCTCGGCTATCCAGTTTGAGATTAATTCCGAATTTCACCATTGCCAAAGGTTCTAAGTGCCCTAGTTGTGTGCATCTACAACCTCGAAGCCTCACAAGGCAGCCGAGGAGAGAAACTTGGCACCTCTAGAACTCATACATTCTGATCTATGCGAGATGAATGGTGTGTTGACAAAAGGTGGAAAGAGATATTTCATGACGTTAATTGATGATGCTACTAGGTTCTCGCTATGTTTATTTGTTGCAAAACTAAAGATGAAGCTTTAGACTACTTCAAAATCTATAAGGCTCAAGTTGAAAATCAATTAGAGAGAAAGATCAAGCGCCTTAGGTTGGATCATGGTGGGGAGTATTTTCCCAAAATATTTGATGAATTCTGTGAGGAACATGGTATTATTCACTTAGAGGATGCCTCCTTACTCGCTCCAATCAAATGGGGTTGCTGAGAGGAAAAACCGCACGCTGACCGATTTGGTGAATGCCATGTTGGACACCGCTGGTTTATCTAAGGCATGGTGGGGGAGGCTTTGTTGACTTCGTGTCATGTCCTGAATAGAATTCCAAACAAGAATAACTAAAAAACCCTTATGAGGAGTGGGTTGGGAGAAAACCGTCACTTTCAGATTTATGACTTGGGGATGTTTATAAGGTCAATGTTCCAATTCAAGAAACGTAAACCGGGACCAAAGACAAGATATTGTATCTTTTCTAGGCTATGCTCAAAGTGTAGCGTTGGTTATAGATTTTTAGTGGTTAAATCCGAGGTAATTTGATATGCATGTTGATACTATTATGGAGTCCCGTGATACAACATTTTTTTAGAATATGTTTCCTATGAAATATATGCATAGCACTGCTAGAATATCTTCTGAGATAATTCCTGAACCTTGTACATCAAGTGATTATTCTGAGGAACCACATGACATAGTCCTTGAGAAGGATGACAATGAAGCTCCTAAACGGCGTAAGAGACGGAGGATTGAAAAATCCTTTGGTGGTGATTTCATTGTATATCTTGTGGACAATACTCCTACGACCATTGAAGAGGCATTTGCATCTCCTGATGCGTATGACTGGAAAGAAGCTGTCCAAAATGAGATGGACTCGATTCTTTCAAATGGAACGTGGGAATTATCTGAGAGAGCATATGGTTGTAAGCCAGTTGGCTGTAAGTGGGTATTTACACTACTAGGAAAAGGCATGCTAGTGGCGCACCACTGGTGCGCCACTAGCATCACGCCATTAGAATTTTTTTCTAATGGCGCACCACCTGTGCGCCATTAGAATCTGGTGTTCTAATGGCGCACCAATGAAAAGCGCCATTAGTATTGCCCACAGTGCGTCATTAGAATGACTACCAGGGGGCCATATGTACCCATGTGCTTTGGCATACTAATGGCGCACCGGTGGGTGATGCGCCATTAGTGTGATTATCACAGTGCGCCATTAGTGTCTTGTGTGGTGCGCCACTAGTATGAATATTAGGGATTATTTTTTTTTCTTTTCTGATATTCTCACAGGTTACAAAATATATTATTGAAAAGAATTTAGACAACATCACACAGCAACAACAGATTCATCGAACAAAACCATCATGCATCATTTTCTAACCAAGGCATAGCTCAGGAAAACCACTTGCTTTGACTGTAACTAGCTGATTACCCCAAATCTCATGGTAAAATTAGCAAGGCAGAGCATTTCTCTTACATGACCATAGCAAGAATGACACACTCAACTTCATTGCTTCAACCACATGGACAACAGAGCAAATGTTAGAAGTTGACAATATACTTTAGATTCACACATGATACCCTAATTATTTTGTTTGTATCTTTAGATATTATCTACTTTAGGCACAATCATACATAATTCTCGACTAATTCATCACCGTAGGGCAGCATGAAACACACTCCTCCAAAGAACGCCTCTAAAATTCCACTATTATTGCGTGTAAAAAGGCCTAATATCCTAATCGAGAACTATATCTAATACAACAACATGACACTTGTTATTGTATCTAATGTTCCTACAACTATCAGATTCTACAACAAGAGTAGCATGATAATGCTAACGTGTATCTACAACTACAACTACTACAACAACATAAAACTACTATGCATCATCTTCCTACTATACTTGCTACTCATCTTCGTAACCAAACAACAAAGCAAAAACATGATCATCTTACTAAACAAGTTCAGAAAGTAGCCGCTTAATACAGTTCAGGGAAACCACAAACCCAAATTAAATGGCACACATCACTCAAGTCATAACTTGTTTACACCAATGTATAAATAAAATTTGACAATGGTAAGACCAGAGTAAGTAGAATTAGGGGATTTAGGGATCTGCCTCGTGTCTCTATTTGGCTTGAACTCAAGAATTGGCTTTGGTTTTTATTCAGATGACTCTACACCGCTACTGGCCGAGGGGAGGGAGGGAGGAATGGGGAATGGTGGAGAGAGGGAGGAAGGAGGAAGGAGGAGAGGTACCTGGTCAGCCGGAGGGGTCGGGCCTGGTCGTGAAGGGGTCGGGTCGGGGTCCGGAGTTTGCCTGGTCTCGCCGCATGTCGAAGGAGAGCAGGGCCGTGGCAGGGAGACGGGCAGGCGGGGTGCGCTGCGTCGGGTTGCTACTGGCCGGCCGGCAGGGGCCGGAGGAGGCCTCGCCGCTTGGGAGGGAGGAGGAGAGGAGAGAGCGGGCGCGACGCTACCGATCCTGTCTGGGGCGCTGGGGCGGCGGGGTAGAGTCTCAAGGGGTCGGGGAGACGGGCGTCAGCTGGGCAGCGCAAGACCACAGCGGCGTGCTGGCGGGCGCCGACGGGCGACAGCGGTGGACGGAGGGGGCGGAGTAAGGGGCGGCGGCGAGGGTTGGGCCGAGTGGATCTGGCGAGGGAGGGAGGGAGGCAACAGGCGAGGGAAACAGTGAACTGGGGAGGGATCTAATGGCGCACTGCACTACTAGTGCGCCTATAAGTACAACCATTCTAATGGCGCACTCGCACCGGTGCGCCTATTAGAATTTACTATTCCCGACTAGTTAGGTTATATTCCACATAACCCCCACTCCATCGTAACAACCCACTAGCCCCAAAGACACACACCAGGAGGTCTCCGGGTTCGATTCCTGTGCTTCCCATTTTTTGTATTTATGCATTTAAAATGTTGTTTGATATTTATTTGTGTTTAAATATGTTCAAACTTGTTTAAATCATAACAGTAATATTTTTTTATAAAAATAGTAATAATTTTTTTAAAAATATCATCAAATTTGTTATTTGAAAAATTTTATGAATATGAAAAAATATCATCAAATTTATTATTTGAAAAATATCATCAAATTTGTTATTTGAAAATATAATCAAATTTGTTTTTTTAGAAATTTTAGTTGCATTCTTTTGTGCCGGTGGTGCGGGCGGGGGTGGTGGCGGGGGAGTGGGTGCGGGTGGTCGCCGGCGGCGGTGGAGTGGGGGCGGGTGCGGCCCGGGGGTCATTGGCGGCGGCCGGTGGAGCTGGGAGGTGCGGTGGGACGTCGGCGATGAAGTGGGGAGGGTGCGGGTCTTCAGTGGCGGCAAGCCGGTGGAGCCGGTGGAGGGTGCGGTGGGACGTCAAGGTGGGAGTGGGGGGAGGGTGGGTCGGACAAGGTGGAGTGGGGAGGATGCGGGCCGGGCTGGCGTGGCGACTGTGGAGCGGGAGGGTGCGGGGACGTCAAGCACAAGTTGGAGTGGGGAGGGTGCGGTGGGTCGACCACAGTTTACCTAATGGCGCACCAACCTGTGCGCCATTAGAAGTTTTGCAAAAATATAAAGTAGAGATTCTAATGGCTGTACGGTAAGGCTGCGCCCATTACTAGTTAGCATTTAGTAATGGCGCACTTTGCTACGGTGCGCCATTAGGAATGTTTGGAAAAATTAAAAAAAGTTTGTTTTAGTATGGCACCACGCACTGTGGTGCGCCATTAGTGTTCTTCTACACTAATGGAAGTGAGTAAAAACATGGTGCGCCATTAGTATATTAATGGCGCACCACCGACAAAAGTGCCATTAGTGTCCATCTCATCTATAGCCCTTTTCCTAGTAGTGTTAAGAAGAAACTAAGGCGATGGTACTATTGAGAAGCATACAAGGCAAGGCTTTGTAGCCAAGGGCTACACCTAATGAGAAGGCGAAGATTACTTTGACACGCCTATTCACCTGTTGCTAGAATGACCACCATTCGTGTACTACTTTCCCTGGCTTCCTCCTATGGTCTTATTGTTCATCAAATGGACGTTGCTACGTCTTGACCTTGCGTTGGTTTTCCCCGAAGAGGAGACGATGATGCAGCACAGTAGCGTAAGTATTTCCCTCAGTTTTTAAGAACCAAGGTATCAATCCAGTAGGAGGCCACGCGCAAGTCCCTCGTACCTGCACAAAACGATAGCTACCGCAACCAACGCGATTAGGGGTTGTCAATCCCTTCACGGTCACTTTCACGAGTGAGATCTCGATAGAGATAATATTTTTGGTATTTTGGTATAAAGATGCAAAGTAAAAAGTAAAAGCAAAAGCAAGTAAATAAAGTGATGGAGATTGATATGATGAGAATAGACCCGGGAGCCATAGGTTTCACTAGTGGCTTCTCTCAAGAGCATAAGTATTCTACGGTGGGTGAACAAATTACTATTGAGCAATTGATGAATTCGAGCATAGTTATGATGTTATCCAAGCAATGATCATGTATATAGGCATCACGTCCTGCGACAAGTAGACCAAACGATTCTCGAAGATTCATCTACTACTATTACTCTAATTACCATCACCGCTATCCAAAGATGCATCTAGAGTATTAAGTTAAAAACAGAGTAACGCCTTAAGCAAGATGACATGATGTAGAGGAATAAATTCATGCAATATGATAAATACCCCATCTTGTTATCCTCGATGGTAACAATACAATACGTGCCTTGTAACCCTTTGTCATCGGGTAAGGTCACCGCAAGATTGAACCCAAAGCTAAGCACTTCTCCCATTGCAAGAACTACCAATCTAGTTGGCCCAAACCAAAACGGATAATTCAAGAGACTTGCAAAAGATAACTTAATCATACATAAAAAGAATTCAGAGAAGAATCAAATATTTTCCATAGATAAGTTGGATCATAAAACCCACAATTCATCGGTCTCAACAAACACACCGCAAAAAGAAGATTACATCGAATAGATCTCCACGAGAGAGGGGAGAACATTGTATTGAGATCCAAAAAGAGAGAAGAAGCCATCTAGCTACTAACTATGGATCCAAAGGTCTGAAGTAAACTACTCACACTTCATCGGAGGGGCTATGGTGATGATGTAGAAGCCCTCCGTGGTGGATGCCCCCTCCGGTGGAGCTCCGGAACAGGCCCCAAGATGGGATCTCGTGGATACAGGAAGTTAAGGCGGTGTAATTAGGTTTTTGGCTCTCCCTTGATCTGTCGGGGGTACGTAGGTATATATAGGAGGAAGGAGTACGTCGGTGGAGCGTCAGGGGGCCCACGAGGCAGGGGGCGCCAAGGGGGCGTGCCCCCACCTCGTGACCGCCCTGGCACTCCTTGGAGTAGGGTCCAAGTCTCCTGGATCACGCTCGTGAGAAGATCACGTTTCGAAGGTTTCATCCTGCTTTGGACTCCGTTTGATATTCCGCTTTCTTCAAACACTGAAATAGGCAAAAAAGAGCAATTCCGGGCTGGGCCTCCGGTTAATAGGTTAGTCCCAAAAATAATATAAAAGTGGAAAATAAAGCCCATTATAGTCCAAAACAATAGATAAAGTAGCATGGAGCAATCAAAAATTATAGATACGTTGGAGACGTATCAAGCATCCCAAGCTTAATTCCTACTGCCCTCGAGTAGGTAAATGATAAAAAATTGATGCGGAGTGATACTTTGGCATAATTTCAATGTAAATCTTCTTAATTGTGATATGAATATTCAGATCCGAAAGATTCAAGAGAAAAGTTCATATTGACACAAAAATAATAATACTTCAAGCATACTAATCAAAGCAATCATGTCTTCTCAAAAATAACATGGCAAAAGAAAGTTCATCCCTACAAAATCATATAGTTAGGGCTATGCCTCATTTTTGTCACACAAAGATGTTCCCAACTTCTATAACCCCGATGACAAGCCAAGCAATTGTTTCATACTTAAATAATCTCAAACTTTTTCAACCTTCATGCAATACATGAGCGTGAGCCATGGATAAAGCACTATTGGTGGAATAGAATATGATGATGGGGATTGTGTGGAGAAGACAAAAAAGGAGAAAGTCTCACATTGACGGGGATAATCAACGGTCTATGGAGATGCCCATCAATTGATGTCAACATGAGGAGTAGGGATTGCCATGCAACGGATGCACTAGAGCTATGAATGCTCAACAAAAGAAAACTAGTGGGTGTGCATCAAACTTGCTTGCTCATGAAGACCTAGGGCATTTGAAGAAGCCCATCGCAGGAATATACAAGCCAAGTTCTATAAATGAAAAATTCCCACTAGTATGAAAAAAGACAACTTATGAGGACTCACTATATGAAAAACATGGTGCTACTTTGAAGCACAATATATGAGACTCACTACATGAAGAAACGAGGTGCTACTTTGAAGCACAAAATATGAGACTCACTACATGAAGAACATGGTGCTACTTTGAAGCACAAGTGTGGAAAAAGAGATAGTAGCATTGCCCTTTTCTTTTCTTTTTGGGCCTTTCTTTCTTTTTTTGGCCTTTCTCTTTTTTGGGCAATGCTCTAATAATGATGATCATCACACTTCTATTGATTACAACATGAGGATTACAACCCTAAAACTAGAACAAGGTATGACTCTATATGAATGCCTCCGACGGTGTACCGGGATGGTGCAATGAATCAAGAGTGACATGTATGAAAAATAATGCATGGTGGCTTTGCCACAAATACGATGTCAACTACATGATCATCCAATGGCAATATGACAAAAGTAATGTATGTCATAATAATGATGAACGGAACGGTGGAAAGTTGCATGGCAATATATCTCGGAATGGCTATGGAAATGCCATAATAGGTAGGTATGGTGGCTGTTGTTAGGAAGATATAGGGAGGTTTATGTGTGATAGAGCGTATCGTATCACGGAGTTTGGATGCACCGGCGAAGTTTGCACCAACTCTCAATGTGAGAAAGGGCAATGCACTGCAATCGAAGAGGCTAGCAATGGCGGAAAGATAAAAGTCGTATAATCCATGGACTCAACATTAGTCAAAAAGAACTCATATACTTATTGCAAAAATTTAGAAGTCATCAAAATTCAAGTACTACGCATGCTCTTATGGGAATATATTGGTAGGAAAAAGACCATCGTCAGTCCCCGACCGCCACTCATAAGGATGCACAAGCCAGGTACACTTCATGCTTCAAATTTGTTACACAACTTTAACCATACGTGCATGCTACGAGACTTACAAACTTCAACACAAGTATTTCTCAAATTCAAAACTACTCAACTAGCATGACTTTGATATTATTACCTCCATATCTCAAAACAATTATCAAGCATCAAACTTATCTTAGTATTCAACGCACTCAAAAGAAAGTTTCACATATCTTGAACACCAAGTATATTAACATTAAGCAAATTACCATGCTATTAATGACTCTCAAAATAATCTAAGTGAAGCATGAGAGATCAAGTTTCTTTAAAACAAATCCACCACCGTGCTCTAAAAGATCTAAGTGAAGCACTAGAGCAAAAATTATCACGCTCGAAAAGATATAAGTGAAGCACTATGAGCAAATTATCAAGCTCAAAAGATATAAGTGAAGCACATAGAGTATTCTATCAAATTCCAAATCATGTATGGCTCTCTCAAAAGGTGTGTACAGCAAAGGATGATTGTGTTAAACTAACAAGCAAAGACTCAAATAATACAAGACGCTCCAAGCAAAACACATATCATGTTGGTGAATAAAAATATAGCTCCAAGTAAATTACCGATGGAAGTGGATTTAAAGAGGGGATGCCTTCCGGGCATCCCCAAGATTTGAATTTTTGGTGTCCTTGGGCATCCCCAAGCTTAGGCTCTTGCCACTCCTTGTTCCATAATACATAAAAAGAATTCACCCAAAACTTGGAAACTTCACAACACAAAACTCAATAGAAATCTCGTGAGCTCCGTTAGAGAAAGGAAACAAAAGACTACTTTACTATCTTGGGAGTGCTGTAATGAAATCATTCTTTATTTATATTGTTGTTAAACCTACTTTATTCCAACTTCTCTATGGATCATAAACTATTTTACTAACCATAGATTCATCAAAATAAGCAAACAACACACATAAAACAGAATCTGTCAAAAACAGAACAGTCTGTAGTAATCTGTAACTAACATAAACTTATGGAACCCAAAAATTCTACAAAAAATTCGACGACCTGGAAAATTTGTTTATTGATCTGCAGCAATTGGAATCAGTATTTTATCACGTTCTGGTGATTTTTAACAATTCGGGCACTGAGCACAAAGATTCTGCAAATTACAGGTAGATCAAATAACTATCATCCAAGAAGATCCAATAGGTCCAACTTGGCACAAACACTAATTAAAAGATAAAACCACATCTAAACAGAGGCTAGATGGATTATTTATTACTAAGCAGAAAGGAAAAATATTGGGTTGTCTCCCAACAAGCACTTTTTTTAAAGCCTTTTAGCTAGGCATTGATAATTTTAATGATGCTCACATGAAAGACAAGAATTGAAGCACAAAGAGAGCATCATAAAACACGTGACAAACACATTTAAGTCTAACATACTTCCTATGCATAGGCATATTATAGGAAAACAAATTATCATAGCAAGCAAAAACTAGCATATGCAAGGAAGCGGAAAGGAACAATAGCAATCGCAACATAACGAGAGGTAATTTAGTAACATTGAAAGATCGTGGATGTCGCCTAGAGGGGGGGGGGGTTTGAATAGGCACTTTAAAATAATTACGGTTTGGGCTAGAACAATGCAGAATAAACCTAGCGTTAATTTGACAAGCACAAAACCTACAACAACTAGGCTCACCTATGTGCACCAACAACTTATGCTAAGCAAGGTAAACAACTAAGTGATAGCAAGATATATGACAAGAAACAATATGGCTATCACAAAGTAAAAGTGCATAAGTAAAGTGCTCGGTAAGAGATAACCGAGGCACGCGGAGACGATGATGTATCCCGAAGTTCACACCCTTGCGGATGCTAATCTCCGTTTGGAGCGGTGTGGAGGCACAATGCTCCCTAAGAAGCCACTAGGGCCATCGTAATCTCCTCACGCCAAGACAATGCAAGATGCCGTGATTCCACTAAGGGACCCTTGAGGGCGGTCACCGAACCCAGTACAAATGGCAACCCTTGGGGCGGTCACCGAACCCGTACACTTTGGCAACCCTTGGGGGCGGCCACTGCAGATTCTAAATCGCTGGGCGATCTCCACAACCTAATTGGAGACTTCGACGCTGTGGGAGCTTTGCACCACAATGATTGAGCTCCGAACACCACCAACCGCCTAGGCGCCCAAGCACCCAAGAGGAACAAGCTCAAGGGCACCAAGCACCCAAGAGTAATACGCTTCTCAACTTGTAACTTCCACGTATCACCGTGGAGAACTCAAACCGATGCACCAAATGCAATGGCAAGGGCACACGGAGTGCCCAAGTCCTTCTCTCTCAAATCCCACCCCGAAGCAACTAATGCTAGGGTGGAAAAGAGAGGAAGAACAATAAGGAGAACACCAAGAACTCCAAGATCTAGATCCAAGGGGTTCCTCACATAGAGGAGAAAGTGATTGGTGGAAATGTGGATCTAGATCTCCTCCTCTCTTTCCCTCAAAAACTAGCAAGAATCCATGGAGGGATTGAGAGTTAGCAAGCTCAAGAAGGTCAACAATGGGGGAAGAACACGAGCTCAAAGGATTAGGTTGAATGGGGAAGAAGACCCCTTTTATAGGAGCTCCTAATCCAACCGTTATGCTCACAGCCCGCAGAGCGGTACTACCATTTAAGGAGCGGCATTACCGCTTAGGGCGGTAGTACCCTTCGAAGACAACAGCGAGGAGGAAAAAGGCCAAAAGAATCGGGCGGAGCGGTAGTACCGCCGTCCTCACGGTGTACTACCGCCGACCTCACGGGACTACCGCAAATGGTAGCGGTACTATCGCTATGAGCGGTACTAAAAAAGTACAGCCTACTTCAACGCTGAAGCAAAACACGAGATTTTGGTTCGGAGCGGTACTACCGCTTAGGAGCCACGGTAGTACTGCTATGGAGGAGCGGTACTACCGCTCAGAGCTGTAGTACTGCTCTGGAGCGGTAGTAAAAAATTACATCCGCTCTAGTCGCGGTAGTACCGCTGCAGCCTTTACCAAAACAACCACAACTTTTGCAAACGGACTCTGAATTCAACGAAACCAAGTTTGTTGGAAAGCTAGCGACAAGGGCTAACACAATCTTGAAAGAAATACCAATAAGAAGCAAATGAGAAAAGGCCCGAAGGAAAATGGTGAGAACCCTTCCTCGGATAAGACCGTAAAACCTCCAACACCGAAAACATCATAGAAGACGCATGAACTCCGCTTTCGATGAACTCAAGCTTGTCATCAAGATGACCATAAGCTCTAAGACTCACAAAGAGAACCAAACAAGAACCAAGAAACATGATGCAAGGATGCAAGGGTTTGAGCTCTCTACTAATGATACGATCAAGCTACCAACTTGAGAGCCCCCCTTGATAGTACGGCTATCGATCCTATAACCCGGTCTCCCAACTACCACCATGAGACCGGTAAAATAGAAAACCTATAAAGGGCAAACCTTTGCCTTGCACATGATCCACTTGAGCTAGATTATGACGATCTTGTCCTCCTCAAGATGGACCACCTTTCTTGATTGCGTTGGGTCGATGGAGACTAGATGATTGCTCCCCATACTCCACTATGGGTGAGCCACTCTTAAACACATCTTCACAAGTCCATTGAATCCACAATGGATGGCAAGCTTCAAGCACTTGATCTCTTCGTGGATTCTCCACTTGAACTTGCACATGGCAATCTTGATGACGATCACCACTTGATGTCATCCTTTCCACGGGTTGTATGATATCTTCCTCTTGACGCAAGCCCATGGACACGTACCTGACCCCACATAGAACTCTCACATAGACCATGGGTACACAAAGTGCAATGGACAAAGCTTACCATACCATGGGGATCACTTGATCCACTCTTGACTTAGTCTTGATCAACCTTGAATCTTTCCAACTCTCTTCATTTGGATGATGTCTTGAAGGTAAACATGAATGATCACACAATCTTCTTCTTCAAGACATGCTTGCAATAAGCTCAACACTCACATGACTAATCTTTGGATAATTCCTTAATAGCACCTTGGTAAACTCATAAACTCCTTGAAACCAACACATGGACTTCAAGAAAAGCCTATAGACAAATCCTTCAAATATAACTCAAGACAACCATTAGTCCATAGAGATTGTCATCAATTACCAAAACCAAACATGGGGGCACCGCATGTTCTTTCAATCTCCCCCATTTTGGTAATTGATGAGAATCACTTTCAAGAGAGTTTATATAAGGAATTATGCTTCACTATGCAATGCAACAACCAATAGTGCATGCGTATGAGATGCAAATGCTAAGGAACAAAACCAAACCAAGAGGAGATAACTCTCTAAACTTCTCCACAAAACTCTCTGAAACTTCTCCCCCATTGGCATCGATTGCCAAAATGGGCGAAAAGCTAAGAAGACCAATATGAATTGTGGTCCTCCATAAATTGTGTATTTCTTCACAAGAGAGTGGAATTCAATACACATATCCAACGGTAAATACTTGGAGGAACACAAACTATATTGAGGCACAATGATTGCTAAAGAATGATATGCCATAAGGACATAACAAAGAGAGACACAAGCAATCAAGAAATCAAAAGATACCAATTGAAGCAAGCAATCAAAGGATATCAATTGAAACAACTAGACCAAAGATCCTACGAGCCACATGAATAAAGGATATTATGATATGGGCAAAGGAGTGTTCTCAAGAAACTAGAGAAGCTCCCCGTGATTTGTGCACACATAAGAATATTTGTATTTGGATACAAAGTGCACAAAATAGGATCATAGCTCCCCCAAAATCAATAGAAACTTACAACAAGTGCAAGTGAGCATATAGGAAACTAAGCCTAGTACTTGCAACAAACACATGGTTGAGCAACAAGTAAAAGAGGCAACTTAAGAATGGGCTCAACCAAAATGATGTGTGTGAGTCAAGGCAATGCACTTGAGAAGACTAATGTACGGATGAGCATTAAGCATCAATAAAGTCTTGAAAGAATGAGGCACACGGTGCAAGGCCTATCATTCCCACGCACAACTAGCAATTGGGTTCACAGCTTACTAATAAGCATATAAAGTACATATGCTTGTGACAACCCGTGGTGAAGATAGAAGATGAAAGCCTCATCACGACGAGGGATGCCAATTAAGATGGCAAAAGCCTCGTAAAGATAAGCATGAGGAAAATAATCTTCACCACACAAGAGTGCATCAAGATGCAACGATAGAGGACACGCACTCAAGGCAAAAGCTTTCACGGAGCCAGCAAATAAATAAGATAAGAAAGACAAGGTGGACGTGAAAGAAAGGATATCATCTAGATATGCAACTTCTCTCAAGTGTATAAGGTTCTAGGTAGACGAAATCATGATGATATATGTCTACAAAGAAGGATGTACACCGATATAGTTACAACAAGCAGAACAAGATATCCACAAGGAAGTCGTACATATACCAATAAGATATTTGCTTGGAAGCATAGCACATGGCTAGATATGGTCTTATTGTATATAAATGAATTCCTACCACACACAACCATCAAAGACATCACAACTAGCGACATGAGATCATCGTTGAGATGCTTTGAGAAAGGAAACATGTATAACAAAAAAAATGAATTACATGCCATGATACAACCCACACAAGGTTGATGCAAGAAATGTGTGCATGAAGTAGATGATGATACTTGTTGCGAGATACCATTGGAAGGATGTAGTAGATACCAAATGAAGGTAGATGGTAGTTCATTGATCATCCTAGCTTGACTCCAATAAGCACATGGTGACATCACCTTCCTTGTGAGTGAGCCGAGCATCCAATGAATCTCCAACCATTCCTAGAAGAACAACATAAACTAAACGGTACCCAAACTCATCGGGACCAAATAGTTAGAAACACCAATACATAGGAAAAACTCCACATAAATATGTGCATATAGATATGAAAATGAATTTCATGCACATCTCATCCAAATTGAGACTAGGTGGAGTTTCCCTTATATATTGTGTTAAAGAAAGAAAGCAAGCCAAATAAAATACATGAAGTAAACATGCATGCTCAAGACTTTCAAAACCCGAAACCAAAAGACAAAGAAATGCCAAGTGAAAAGGATACCAAATGGAGAAATCATCACTTGGAAGATATCATTAAAGATACATCAAGGAATGAGATATCCATTGATACACACTAAAATAAAGATGTCAAACTCCCAAAGAGAGGATGGTTCCAAGCAAACCAAGCTCTCAACAAAGTTTCATGATGGCACAAGGTACCAAAAGAAAACGGCTTGCCTTCCACCAACACACACTTGATAAGGATCACAAGAAGAGTGTTCTAAAGAAAATAGGATAGCTCCCCCATGAGTTATGCACTATAGAGAATTTGCTTTTGAATACAAAATGCACAAGGTGGGATCACCACTTTCACTATATCTAGAAAACACTAGACAAGAACAAGAAATTAACAAGATCCACAAGTGGTATGGAAGACAACGGGAGTTGACACAAACCTTGGCAATAGAAAAGGCAAATAAAAACAAAAGCCAATGTAAAGAAGATCAATAAATTCTACCACACATAAGTGACTACCAATTGTCAAAAGACAAGAAGTATTTGGAAATAATTCCCGGTGGTAGATAGCAAGGATATCCGACATCATATTCACACCAAACACAAGCAAATTACAACTTGTAGAGCTAACATGCCACCTAGGAACAAGATAATTTACAATATCAATTCTAGGTGACAATATCTCAAATGTACACATTTTCTAGGCTTGTAGTATGCACATAGCATATTACTCCCCATAATGTGATACCAATAAAAACTTAACAAGAGGCAATAAGAGGATCCAACACGAGATAATCAATGGAATTTTTAGAATTTGAATTTCTCATGAGAGATATACCACCTAGCGACTAGATAATCTTGTAATATCAATACTAGATGGTATTACTCATGTACACACATTTATAGGATTGTGAGGTGCACAAAGCACATCACTCCCCCATAATGGGATATTCCATTAATCTCTCACAAGAGCCAACAAGGATACAAACAAGAAGCAAAAAGGCTCAATGCACGACGCACACATACATGATGTGCAAACCAACACACACATACTTTATTGCTCAAGATAAGCAAGTTGGAAGCACAACATATACAAACACATGCAAGGAACAAAACCAAAACATGCATGGGGGCAAGTAACTTTCAATGTAAACAGTTAAAGTACAAGTTACCGCAAGGAGGCACATTGGATATAAGATAGAAACTTGATAATCCAATTGACTTGGCTTGAGACAAAAGGAATGATGAAGTCCCCTTAATTCTTCATAATGTAGCCAAGTCTCCAATGCCCTCCAACAACACCTATTGATCAAGTTTGAGCTTGTTGGTCCCCAACTAAGTTGGGTCCTAAGAGGTTAGTCACAATAGGCTTGGCAACCCAAATGGTTCTTTTCTTGACACCACTTTGAGTACCAACAAACTTGGCAAACACATTGCCAACCTTATCCTTCCCAAGAGAATAGATATCATCAATAATAATTGGGTTGGATAAGTTACCACTAGTGCATGAAGAAGCGAGGTGACCTTTCTCACGACATAAGTAGCAACGTCTACTCTTCATTTTCTTCTCACTTGATTTCTCAACAAGAGAGGCATTAACTTGAGTCTTCTTGGGAAGTGGCCTTTCTTCAACTTGAGGTTGAGCATGAGATTGAACTTGTGGCCTCTTACCTTGTTGCTTGTTACCAATGGCATTCTTCTTCAATGGGCAATATCTAACATGATGCCCTTCAATTTTGCACATGAAGAAAATAATCTTG
The DNA here is from genome assembly GCA_021605145.1 of Aegilops bicornis. Taxonomy (NCBI): domain Eukaryota; kingdom Viridiplantae; phylum Streptophyta; class Magnoliopsida; order Poales; family Poaceae; genus Aegilops; species Aegilops bicornis. The sequence goes on from CM038673.1 coordinate 631,112,962, forward strand.
GCCGAATTCTTGACTTGTTTTGGCCCTTCTTCTTGTTGCTCTTGGACTTCTTGTTCTTCTTATTGGAGTTGAATCCAAGTCCACCTTTGTCATTGGGGGATTTTTGCACACTCAAGATATTGTTGAGTGTGGATTTCCCTTCATGACTCTTTTCCAAGTCTTCCTTCAAAGAAGTAACTTGCGCCTTGAGCTCTTTGATTTCCTCTACATGGTTAGTCTCAATACAAGTACTAGAGGAAGTATAAGCTTCATTGTTAGAGCAACAAGGCAAGGAAAGCAATTCATCACAAGATGTACCAACATTGTGAGTAGATGAATTACAAGGACTAGCACATGGCAATATAGTATTTTGACTAGAAGTGGTGCTAGTATCAACATGAGGCTCACTAGATGTTACCTTAGCAATCATGGCCTCATGAGCTATCTTTAGCACATTATGGGATACTAGAAGATCGTCATGAGAGCTCGAGAGCTTTTCATGGCTTTCTTCCAATTTCCCATAATTGCTAGATAGCAACTCAAGTTGAGCCCGTAGCTCAACATTCTCCTTCAAAATGGATGCTTCACATGTAATAGAGTTAGTAGCACAAGCATCATCATTAACAACGATAGGAGGGGCAACTTAGCAAGCTCTTTTTAAATAAGAAGCTTCAAGTTGAGCATGAGACTCGGTGAGTTTGATGAGCTCACCCTTGATGACCCTTGAGCCATTTTCGAGGTGCTCAAAGTCCTCAAGAAGTCTAGCATGAGCAACTTCAAGCTTAGCATTTTTAGTTTTGAAATCATTGGCCACCTCAAGAGTTCTATCATGAGATTCCCTCACTCTAGATAATTCTAGAGCAAAAGTATCCTCAAGAGATTCGGAGGTGGTTTGTTCATGTTCAAGAGCTTGAGATAGCTCCGCGATCTCATTTGCATAATCACGCCCATGAGTTTCCATTTTCTCAATGGTGACCTCATGCTCCTCTAGATGAGATTCCAACTCCTCAATGTATTTCTTGCCATCAATGGCAATGGACATTATTTCCATGAAGTTGGAACGAGCAATTTTATTTTATGAAGAGCTTTAAAAATCATTTCCCCTTAGTTTTTAAGGAGGCAACATTATCATTATCTTCATCATTATCCTCATCATCATTAGCATCAACATCATCATCAAGAGACATATTGGGGTACAAAGTAGGAGATACCTTTGATGCCTTAGCCATAAGGCAAAAGCAATAGATGATGGTGTAGGATCCCTTGAGGCACCATTAAACACCACATCTTGTTCCATGGAGTGTTGGGTTTCCTCTACATTGTTAGCACAACAATTCGAGGAAATAGATGCATTTTTATCATGGCAACAAGACATAGCAAGCATATCATCATGAGATTTAGTCAAGCAATTTCTACATGATATGCAAGGACTATCAACACAAGCATGTGAAACATTTGGAGTTCTCAAGTGTTAAAGCCCAAAGAAGGATCATTGCAATAATATAGTGATGAAGGATCATCCACATTAAGCATACTATCATCATTGCAATGACCAACACTACACACCATATCATTACGTTGTGGCAAACCACATGTAGGTGAAGTAGAAGAAGTTGAGAAGACTATACGACCGGAGGAGGAGGGAGAACAATCATCCCCACAAATCTTGGACACACCATATTTATCTTGAAGCTTCGTCCACAACTCATGAGCATCTCGAAACGGCATGAGTTGAAATATAACTACATTGCTCAAAGCATGGAAAAGCACATTAGAAGCTTGAGCACTGAGATAAGAGTTTTTCTCATCCTCTAAAGATAATCTTTGGGGATCCTTTGGAGGAGAAAAACCCATATCTACAATTGCTCCAAATTTGGGTCCATGACCCTAGAGATTAAGCATCTGAATTACCCAAACATCAAAATTTGTGCCATCGAAACTAAGAGTGTCAGAGAATCCTAATCCCTTAGTCGACATCTTTACTCTCTAGGCGGTTAAGCCCAACAAAGAGAGACAAGGCTCTGATACCAATTGAAAGATCGTGGATGTCGCCTAGAGGGGGGGGGGTGAATAGGCGCTTTAAAATAATTACGGTTTGGGCTAGAACAAATGCGGAATAAACCTAGCGGTTAATTTGACAAGCACAAAACCTACAACAACTAGGCTCACCTATGTGCACCAACAACTTATGCTAAGCAAGGTAAACAACTAAGTGATAGCAAGATATATGACAAGAAACAATATGGCTATCACAAAGTAAAGTGCATAAGTAAAGTGCTCGGGTAAGAGATAACCGAGGCATGCGGAGACGACGATGTATCCCGAAGTTCACACCCTTGCGGATGCTAATCTCCGTTTGGAGCGGTGTGGAGGCACAATGCTCCCCAAGAAGCCACTAGGGCCATCAGTAATCTCCTCACGCCTCGCACAATGCAAGATGCCGTGATTCCACTAAGGGACCCTTGAGGGCGGTCACCGAACCTGCATTACAAATGGCAACCCTTGAGGGCGGTCACCGAACCCGTACACTTTGGCAACCCTTGGGGCGGTCACCGGTACCCGACAAATCGCCGGGCGATCTCCACAACCTAATTGGAGACCCCTGACGCTTGCCCGGAGCTTTGCACCACAATGATTGAGCTCGAACACCACCAACCGTCTAGGCGCCCAAGCACCCAAGAGGAACAAGTTCAAGGGCACCAAGCACCCAAGAGTAATACGCTTCTCAACTTGTAACTTCCACGTATCACCATGGAGAACTCAAACCGATGCACCAAATGCAATGGCAAGGGCACACGGAGTGCCCAAGTCCTTCTCTCTCAAATCCCACCGAAGCAACTAATGCTAGGGTGGAAAAAGAGAGGAAGAACAAGAAGGAGAACACCAAGAACTCCAAGATCTAGATCCAAGGGGTTCCCCTCACATAGAGGAGAAAGTGATTGGTGGAAATGTGGATCTAGATCTCCTCTCTCTTTCCCTCAAAACTAGCAATAATCCATGGAGGGATTGAGAGTTAGCAAGCTCGAAGAAGGTCAACAATGGGGGAAGAACACGAGCTCAAAGGATTAGGTTGAATGGGGAAGAAGACCCCCTGAGGGAGTCCTGGACTGGGGGGTGTCCGGATAGCCGAACTATCACCGTTGGCCGGACTCCTGGACTATGAAGATACAAGATTGAAGACTTCGTCCCGTGTCCGGATGGGACTTTCCTTTGCGTGGTAGGCAAGCTAGGCGATACAGATATGTAGATCTCCCGCTATTGTAACCGACTCTGTGTAACCCTAACCCTATCCGGTGTCTATATAAACTGGAGGGTTTTAGTCCGTAGGACGAACAATCATACCATATGCTAGCTTCTAGGGTTTAGCCTCCTTGATCTCGTGATAGATCTACTCTTGTACTACCCATATCATCAATATTAATCAAGCAGGAGTAGGGTTTTACCTCCATCGAGAGGGCCCGAACACAGGTAAAAACATAGTGTCCCTTGTCTCCTGTGACCATCCGCCTAGACGCCGCGATTCGGGACCCCCTACCCGAGATCCGCCGGTTTTGACACCGACATTGGTGCTTTCATTGAGAGTTCCTCTGTGTCGTCACCTTTAGGCCCGATGGCTCCTTCGATCATCAACAATGATGCGGTCCAGGGTGAGACCTTTCTCCCCGGACAGATCTTCGTATTCGGCGGCGGCTTTGCACTGCGGGCCAATTCACTTGGCCATCTGGAGCATATCGAAAGCTACGCCCCTGGCCATCAGGTCAGATTCAGGAGTTTGAACTACACGGCTGACATCCGCGGGGACTTGATCTTCGACGGATTCGAGCCACAGCCAAGCGCGCACAAGACCGCTCTCGATGGCATGATCTAGCTCACCGAACGTTGTCCCGGAGGCCGCACTCAGTCTGGCCTCGACTCCTTAGCTTTCGGAGCCGATTTCGGCCGACGAGGACGAGTGGTTGGACACCACCTCGGGGGCTACGATCTCTACGGCGATTGAGCCGAACACCATCCCTGTCCTTTGCAAGGCCCGTGACTCCAAGGTGCCGGACCCCTCTCCGGACTCCGAACCTCCCGCGCCCCTACCAATCAAATCCGATTGGGCGCCGGTTACGGAGTTCACTGCTGCGGACATCTTTCAGCACTCGCCCTTTGGCGACATCCTGAATTCACTAAAGTCTCTCTCTTTATCAGGAGAGCCCTGGCCGGACTATGGTCAGGAAGGTTGGGATGCGGACGACAAAGAAATTTAACGCCCACCCACCACCCACTTCATAACCACTGTCGAAAGTTTAAACGACGTGCTCAATTTCGACTCCGAAGACATCGACGGTATGGACGACGATGTAGGAGACAACATGAACCAGCACCTATAGGATGCTTGGACAGCCACCTCATCTCACGATGTATACATGGTGGATACTCCTAAAGGAAGTGACGTCGAGGAACAACGGACGCTCTGAAGGAGAAATCCTCAAAAGCTGTCAAAACGGCAACGTAACGCCGCACCAAGTCCCGCCTCGACAAAGACGGCAGCCACGCGAACCCAGCCATCAAGCGAGTCGAACCGGTGGATGACGAACATGCCGATGAACAACCGTCCGAACAGGACAACTTGGATAAACAACCCCTCCCAGCGAAGAAAACGATGCGGACGATTTCACCTTTGGACAAGTTGTTGGAAGCAGAAGAACCTCCACAAAAGGCTCGCCGCCATCGCTGCGTAGCCTGAAAAAGCAGAAGCGAAAGCTCAAAACAGCGGAAGATGCACTCAGAATCAGATGGAGCAAAGTACTCAAAACCGCAGACAAATACGGCGACAGTCGCCAAACAAAGAGCTACCCGAAGCGCAAACTACTGCCCGAATTCGATGAGGAGGCCTTAGAGCCCCACAATCAAAGAACAAAGACGCCGCCCGGTCGGATGAAGCGACCACCACGACAAGCATAGAGCGGCAAGCGGCGCCAAGACACAATCCGGCATGCGATCCGCATAAGGAGTCGCATCAAAAGGATGGCCCAGTTAGGTCCATCTACGGGCCAAGAAAGCAAGCTTTCCTAAGCAATGCAACACGCCAAATATCCGGACATTACGGCACACCCAAATATAGGGGTGCCGCACACCCCCTATGTTTCACCGATGAGGTGCTGGATCACGAATTCCCGGCGGGATTTAAACCCGTAAACATAGAGGCATACGACGGAACAATGTACTGAGAGTGCGGATTGAGGATTATATCCTCCACATACACATGGCTAGAGGAGATGATCTCACGCCATAAAATACTTACCCTCAAGCTCAAAGGGCGGCCGTACGGCATTGGCTTAAAAGCCTCCACGAAAATACCATTGGAAGTTGGGAAGAGCTCGAGCATGCCTTTTGGGCAAATTTTCAAGGGACTTATGTCCGCCCTCCGGATCTGAGCGATTTAAGTCACATAACTCAACAACCGGAGAGTCAGCCATAGAATTCTGGAATAGGTTCCTCACCAAAAGAACCAAATAGTCGACTGTCCGGACGCCGAGGCCTTAGCAGCTTTCAAACACAACGTTCGAGATGAATGGCTCGCCAGGCACCTTGGCCAGGAAAAGCCAAGAACAATGGCCGCACTAACAAGCCTCATGACCCGCTTTTGCGCGGTAGAGGATAGTTGGCTGGCAAGATGTAATACCAGCGACCCAAGTACATCCGAAGTCAGAGATGGAAACGCGAAACCACGACGCAGCAAGGACCAGTCTTAGGACAAGGAAACAGCCGAAGAGCACGACGGTCAATGCTTTGGATTCAAAAGCTCTCGGCGAGAATCATAAAAACTGCCCTCAAGGATAATAGCCACGAGCTATCCAACTTAAACCAAATCTTGGACAAAATATGACAAATCCACAGTACCCCCCGGAAGCCTGCAAACCATACCCACAGAGGTTGTTGGGTCTTCAAGCAGTCCCACAAACTCAATGCCGAACACAAGGGGCTCGACACACCAAGCGAGGACGATGACGAACCCCACAAGCAGAGCACCGGAAAACAAAAGAATTTCCCACAAGAAGTCAAAACAGTAAACTCACTTCAAGTGACAAAAGGGAAAATCAGAGCGGCGCCCATAGAAATACGCGCTGCACGGCCTATCCCAGCGGAGTCCCGACATTGGTTGTCAAAACCAATCGTCTTTGATCATCAGGATTACTCCGGAAGTATTCGGAATGCAGGATGGACTGCCCTGATATTGGATCCTATAATCGACGGACTCCAATTCACAGAAGTCCTAATGGACGGCAGTAGTGATCTAAACCTGCTATATCAGGACACAATCCGCAAAATGGGGATAGACCCAACCAAAATTCGCCACAGCAACACCTCCTTCAAGGGGTAATGTCGTGCCCATATGCCCATTGTACGGGCTCCTCACTGCTAGAAGTTGTGTTGGCTCATCCGACAACTTCCGCCATGAAAAGTTAACCTTCCATATCGCCCCATTCAAAAGTAGCTATCAAGCACTATTGGGACGTGAAGCTTTACGCCCGCTTTAGCATAATACCGCATTATCGTCTCTTACACTTAAAATGCCCGGTCCACGCGGCATCATCTCATTAAAGGGAAGTATCAAGTGTTACTCGAGCACGGAAGAACGTGAGATCGCACGGACAGTCACGCACTAATCCGACTCCGCTAAACCAAGCACCTGAACAGGTCATTCGGACCCCGGACACGGCTAGACGAGTCCGGCGTAGGCATATAAAGGCCTACTAGCCGCACGCCCCCGTACAAGGGGCTGCATGCATGTACAACAAGAGCCAATAAGGCTCAATTTTATTCGCTTTTCAAATCGTACTCCGTTTATTTAAAGTACATTTTTTGCATGATCTTTCTTCAACTAAGTTCTTCTCTTTTACAGATGAACACCGTGCTACACCCGTCCAGGATACGGCTGCGGAGACAGTGCGAGCGTGCGATGGGGACCCGTTGCAAGGATTCTTTTCAGATTAAGACCGCGTAAACCTTTTACTGTCTCTTGTTGATACACATCCCCGGTTTCTCGCTATAACCGAGGAGGAGGCTGGCGTTTTGGCATCGGCAGCGTCAGAATTTTTTTATGCGTGCACGGACACTCAGGGGGCTTAGGGCATTGTTCTGCCCGTTTTCATAAAGACCGAATACCTTAGGGAGTGTTCGGTGTCTCGAGTTAGGCCTTATATGCATCAGCTCTGAATCATGTCTTTGGTCAAATGTTGGGTTTGCCCGGCTCCTGTGTTTTGCTGCCTTACGTTCCGTTTTATCGGCTAACGCGGCACCAAGAGAACTACTGCGATTGTGCCCCGGTTCGGCCTGGCGAGCACCTCAGTAGAGAAAGCCGAAAACTGACTGTCATGATGTAGCGTGAGACTGGTCAACCACTCGATGACCCACCGGAATGTTTAGAATACCTCCGCATTAACGAAGGACTGTTTCCCGGTCAGGCACATACGCGCCCCGAATTCGGGAGAGCGCGGTGCCCCTAGGGGCTATATAGTAGCCCCACAATCGAACTCCTATGGCTAAGTGAAAGTGATAAAGCATTATAGTCCGGTTGCCTAGTTTGCTACGCTATCACCTCCTTCACAGGACCAAGACATTGGATTAAGTGTGAAAATGCGCCTTTTTTGCAAACACCCCCGCACTATGTGTGTGGGGGCTGAAGCCAAGGACTACCATCTTTCAGGTTATATACACATATACATTAACGGCCGCACATGAGGTATTTTAATACTTGAACGCACAAGTATAAAAAGTTATTATATTATATTGAAACATTGTTTCACAAATCATACATGTCATTAGAACATAATATCCTTCGAACACTGCGTCTCTATTAAACGAGCGCCCTGCAGGACTTCCTCAAAATAGTGCTCGACAGGTACTCGACTTCTGTCCGAATCCTGGGATGCAACGCCGGTGGCCTTCATCTCCGCCCAGTATGTCTTGACACGGGCAAGAGCCATCCGCGCACCCTCTATGCATGCTGACCGCTTCATTGCACCAATATGCGGTACCACGCCAAGGAACTGCTGCACCAAGCCAAAATAACTCTTCGGCTCGGGCCTGTTCGGCCACAAATGAGTCACGACATACTTCATGGCAAGTCCGGACAACCTATTCAGCTCAGCCCATTCGGCCAAACGATCGGCCAATGGAAGCGGGCGCCTGGACTATGGAACTGCGACCAAAAAGTCTTCCATTTCGTGATCCTTTTGGCCTCCGGAAGTGTTCGCGTCTGCGGCACTTTTCGCCGTCAAGTCCAGATAAGCATCCTCCGCACCCCACAGCTGGCCCAACTGAGCATACTTAGGATCCGTGTATTTCCTCCATAGCGAAAAAGGCTTTCCGGCCGCAATATCTTGACCGGCGTAGCTCTTCTTTCATAGCTCTCATCGCAGAGCGGCGTCCTTAACCTCGGCAGCGGCCTTTTTCAGGTCCTCTTGTTCCGCTTGAACTTCTTTTCAAGAAGCTGCATAGCGGTCGATAGCATTCTTCAACTACGGCCATCTCGGCCATTTCTTTCTTGCCCGGCGATGAAACGCTGTTATTCGGCTCTCAGCTCTTCGGCCGCTTTTAAGGCAGCCGCCACACTTTTTCAAGCTTGCTCCTTGGCTCGGGCGAGTTCCGCCCGAAGGCTCTCCATGGCAGCGGCACCATCTGCGTCAAGCATACATGTTGTAAGGCACAGACATTAAGCTACCTTACCGGGTGTCCGCGGAGAAGCTACATACCTTGCGACTTCGTCAAGCCGCTTATTGACAAGCGCGATGTCGACATCCGCCACGTCAAGTTGCCGCTTTAGTTTGGCAAATTCATCGGTCCGGCCTGCCACCGGACGCCGCCACCTACATGTTAGGGAGCGTTGCGAGAAAATTAAAAATTTTCCTACGGTTTCACCAAGATCCATCTATGAGTTCATCTAGCAACGAGTCATGGGAGAGTGATTGCATCTACATACCACTTGTAGATCGCGTGCGGAAGCGTTCAATGGAACGGGATGATGGAGTCGTACTCGCCGTGATTCAGACCATCGATGACCTAGTCTTTGAACGGACAGCACCTCCGCGTTCAACACACGTGCGGAGGCGGATGGCGTCTCCTCCTTCTTGATCCAGCAAGGGGGAAGGAGAGGTTGATGATGATCCAGCATGACGACGGCGTGGTGGTGGATGCAGCAGAACTCCCAGGGGCTTGGCTAAGCAACCACGGGAGGAGGAGGTGTAGCAGGGAGGAGGGAGGCGCCAAGTCTTGAGGGTGCGGCTGCCCTCCTCCCTCCCTTTATATAGGGGCAAGAGAGAAAGGGGGCAGCCTGCCCCCTTCCTCCAAGGAAGGGTGCGGCCAAGGGAGGGAGGAGTCCATCCTCCCCAAGGCACCTAGGAGGTGCCTTCCTCTTTTAGGACTCTCCCCTCTCCCTCATCTCTTGGCGCATGGGCCACTTGGGGCTGGTGCCCTTGGCCCATATAGTCCAAGGCGCACCCCCTTCAGCCCATGTGCCCCCCCGGGGCAGGTGGACCCCTGGTGGACCCCCGGACCCCTTTCGGCACTCCCGGTACAATACCGATAACGTGCGAAACTTTTCCGACGACCAAAATAACACTTCCCATATATAAATCTTTACCTCCGGACCATTCTGGAACTCCTCGTGACGTCCGGGATCTCATCCAGGACTCCGAAAAACTTTCGGTTTGCTGCATACTCATATTCATACAACCCTAGCGTCACCGAACCTTAAGTGTGTAGACCCTACGGGTTCGGGAGACATGCAGACATGACCGAGACGGCTCTCGGGCAATAACCAACAGCGGGATCTGGATACCCATGTTGGCTCCACATGCTCCTCGATGATCTCATCGGTTGAACCACGATGTCGAGGATTCAAACAACCCCGTATACAATTCCCTTTGTCAATCGGTATTTTACTTGCCCGAGATTCGATCGTCGGTATCCCAATACCTCGTTCAATCTCGTTACCGGCAAGTCACTTTAATCGTACCGTAATGCATGATCCCGTGACCAAACACTTGGTCACTTTGAGCACATTATGATGATGCACTACCGAGTGGGCCCAGTGATACCTCTCCGTCATACAGAGTGACAAATCCCAGTCTCGATCCGTGTCAACCCAACAAACACTTTTGGAGATACCTGTAATGCACCTTTATAGTCACCCGATTCGTTGTGACATTTGGTACACCCAAAGAACTCCCTCACGGTATCGGGAGTTACACGATCTCATGGTCTAAGGAAGAGATACTTGACATTGGAAAAGCTCTAGCAAAACGAACTACACGATCTTGTGCTATGCTTAGGATTGGGTCTTGTCCATCACATCATTCTCCTAATGATGTGATCCCGTTATCAACGACATCCAATGTCCATAATCAGGAAACCATGACTATCTGTTGATCAACGAGCTAGTCAACTAGAGGCTCACTAGGGACATATTGTGGCCTATGTATTCACACGCGTATTACGATTTCCGGATAATACAATTATAGCATGAATAAAAGACAATCATCATGAACAAGGAAATATAATAATAATACTTTTATTATTGCCTCTAGGGCATATTTCCAACAGTCTCCCACTTGCACTAGAGTCAATAATCTAGTTACATTGTGATGAATCGCACACCTTGAGTTACGGTGTTGATCATGTTTTGCTTTCATGGAAGAGGTTTAGTCAATGGATCTGCGACATTCAGATCCGTATGCACTTTGCAAATTTCTATGTCCCCATCTTGAACATTTTCACGAATGGAGTTGAAGCGGCGCTTGATGTGCTGGTCTTCTTGTGAAACACAGGCTCCTTGGCAAGTGCAATAGCTCGGTGTTGTCCTGAGAAGAGTTTGATCGGCTCCGACGCATTGGGTATGACTCCTAGGTCGGTGATGAACTCCTTCACCCAAATTGCTTCATGTGCTGCCTCCGAGGCTGCCATGTACTCCGCTTCACATGTAGATCCCGCCACGACGCTGCTTGCAGCTGCACCAGCTTCTGCTCCACCATTCAACATATACCGCATTATCCGGTTTGTGACTTTGAGTCATCGGATGCGTGTCGAAGCTAAGCGTCGGCGTAACCCTTCTGACGAGCTCTTCGTCACCTCCATAAACGAAACATGTCCTTTGTCCTTTTCGGTACTTCAGGATATTCTTGATCATTGTCCAGAGTTCCTTGCCGGGATTACTTTGGTACCTACCTACCAAACTTACGGCAAGGTTTACATCAGGTCTGGTACACAGCATGGCATACATAATAGATCCTATGGCTGAGGCATATGGGATGACACTCATCTCTTCTTTATCTTTTGCCGTGGTCGGGCATTGAGCTGAGCTCAATTTCACACCTTGCAAAACAGGCAAGAACCCTTTCTTGGACTGATCCATTTTGAACTTCTTCAAAATCTTATCAAGGTATGTGCTTTGTGAAAGACCTATGAGGTGTCTCGATCTATCCCTATAGATTTTGATGCCTAATATGTAAGCAGCTTCTCCAAGGTCCTTCATTGAAAAACTCTTATTCAAGTAGGCCTTAATGCTGTCCAAAAGTTCTATATCATTTCCCATCAAAAGTATGTCATCTACATATAATATGAGAAATGCTTCTGAGCTCCCACTCACTTTCTTGTAAACGCAGGCTTCTCCATAAGTCTCAAGATAAACCCAAACGCTTTGATCATCTCATCAAAGCGAATGTTCCAACTCCGAGATGCTTGCATCAGCCCATAAATGGATCGCTGGAGCTTGCATACCTTCTTAGCATTCTTAGGATCGACAAAACCTTCCGGCTGCATCATATACAGCTCTTCCTTAAGGTAACCGCAGATTAAGGAATGCCGTTTGACGTCCATCTGCCATATCTCATAATCATAGTATGCGGCAATTGCTAACATGATTCGGACGGACTTAAGCTTCGCCACGGGAGAGAAAGTCTCATCGTAGTCAATCCCTTTGAACTTGTCGATAACCCTTAGCGACAAGTCGAGCTTTATAGATGGTAACATTACCATCCGCGTCCGTCTTCTTCTTAAAGATCCATTTGTTTTCTATCGGCTTTCGCCCGATCATCGGCGAAGTCTGTCAAAGTCCATACTTTGTTTTCATACATGGATCCTATCCCGGATTGCATGGCTTCAAGCCATTTGTTGGAATCTGGGCCGCCATCGCTTCGTGCATAGTTCGAAGGTTCACCGTTGTCTAACAACATGATTTCCGGTGACAGGGTTGCCGTACCACTGCAGTGCGGGCGTGTCCCTAGTGGACCTCTGAAGTTCAAAGAGCAACTTGATCCGAAGTACCTTGATCATCATCATTAATTTCCTCTCCGGTCGGTGTAGGCACCACGGGAACATCTTCTGAGCTGCACTACTTTCCGGTTCAAGAGGTAGTACTTCATCGAAGTTCTACTTTCCTCCCACTTACTCCTTTCAAGAGAAACTCTTTTTCCGAAAGGATCCGTTCTTGGCAACAAAGATCTTGCCTTGGATCTAAGGTAGAAGGTATACCCAATGGTTTCCTTAGGGTATCCTATGAAGACGCATTTTTCCGACTTGGGTTCGAGCTTTTCAGGTTGAAGTTTCTTGACATAAGCATCGCATCCCCAAACTTTTAGAAAGCGGCAGCTTAGGTTTCTTCCCAAACCATAATTCATACGGTGTCGTCTCAACGGATTTAGACGGTGCCCTATTTAAAGTGAATGTAGCTGTCTCTAGAGCGTATCCCCAAAATGATAGCGGTAAATCAGTAAGAGACATCATAGATCGCACCATATACAATAGAGTGCGATTACGACGTTCGGACACACCATTAGGCTGAGGTGTTCCAGGCGGCGTGAGTTGTGAAACGATTCCACATTTCCTTAAGTGTGTACCAAATTCGTGACTTAAATATTCTCCTCCACGATCTGATCGCAAGAATTTTATCTTTCGGTCACGTTGATTCTCTACTTCATTCTGAAATTCCTTGAACTTTTCAAAGGTCTCGGACTTGTGTTTCATCAAGTAGACATACCCATATCTACTCAAGTCATCAATGAGAGTGAGAACATAACGATATCCTCCATGAGCCTCAACACTCATTGGACCGCACACATCGGTATGTATGATTTCCAATAAGTTGGTTGCTCGCTCCATTGTTAGGAGAACGGAGTCTTGGTCATCTTGCCCATGAGGCATGGTTCGCATGTGTCAATGTTTCATAATCGAGAGACTCTAAAAGTCCATCAGCATGGAGCTTCTTCATGAGCTTGACACCAATGTGACCAAGGCGGAAGTGCCACAAGTATGTGGGACTATCGTTATCAACTTTACATCTTTTGGTATTCACACTATGAACATGTGTAACATTACGTTTGAGATTCATTAAGAATAAACCATTGACCATCGGAGCATGACCATAAAACATTTCTCTCATATAAATAGAACAACCATTATTCTCGGATTTAAATGAGTAGCCATCTCGTATTAAGCGAGATCACGATACAATGTTCATGCTCAAACTTGGCACTAAATAACAATTATTGAGGTTTAAAACTAATCCCGAGGTAAATGTAGAGGTAGCGTGCCGACGGGCGATCACATCGACCTTGGAACCATTCCCGACGCCGCATCGTCACCTCGTCCTTCGCCAGATCTCCGTTTATTCCGCAGCTCCTGCTGTGAGTTACATATATGAGCAACGGCACCGTATCAAATACCTGTGAGTTACTACGAGTCTTGGTAAGGTACACATCAATTACATGTATATCAAATATACCTTTAGTGCTCGGCCTTCTTATGCGCTAAGTATTTGGGGCAGTTCCGCTTCCAATGACCCTTCCCTTTGCAATAAAAGCACTCGATCTCGGGCTTGGGTCCATTCTTTGACTTCTTCCGGCAAGCTGGCTTGCAGGGCGGCAACATCCTTGCCGTCCTTCTTGAAGTTCTTCTTACCCTTGCCCTTCTTGAACTTAGTGGTTTTATTGACCATCAACACTTGATGCTCCTTCTTGATTTCTACCTCTGCTGACTTCAGCATTGAAAATACTTCAAGAATAGTTTTCACCATCCCCTGCATATTGTAGTTCATCACAAAGCTCTTGTAGCTCGGTGGGACCGACTGAAGGATTCTGTCAATGACCGCCTCGTCCGGGAGGTTTATGTCCAGCTGGGACAGGCGGTTGTGCAACCCAGACATTTTGAGTATGTGCTCACTGACATAACTATTGTCCTCCATCTTACAACTGTAGAACTTGTCGGAGACTTCATATCTCTCGACCCGGGCATGAGCTTAGAAAACTAGTTTCAGCTCCTCGAACATCTCATATGCTCCGTGTCGCTCAAAACGCTTTTGGAGCCCCGGTTCTAAGCTGTAAAGCATGCCGCACTGAACGAGGGAGTAATCATCAGCACGTGACTGCCAAGCGTTCATAACGTCTTGGTTCTCTGGGATGGGTGCATCACCTAGCGGTGCTTCTAGGACATATTGTTTCTTGGCAGCTATGAGGATGATCCTCAGGTTACGGACCCAGTCCGAATAGTTGCTGCCATCATATTTCAGCTTGGTTTTCTCTAGGAACGCGTTGAAGTTCATGGTGACATGAGCGTTGGCCATTTGATCTACAAGACATTTTGCAAAGATTTTAGACTATTGTTCATGATAATAAAGTTCATCTAATCAAATTATTTAATGAACTCCCACTCAGATTTGACATCCCTCTAGTCATCTAAGTGTTACATGATCCGAGTCGACTAGGCCGTGTCCGATCATCACGTGAGACGGTACTAGTCATCCTCGGTGAACATCTCCATGTTGATCGTATCTTCCATACGACTCATGTTCGACCTTTCGGTCTCTTGTGTTCCGAGGCCATGTCTGTACATGCTAGGCTCGTCAAGTTAACCTAAGTGTAATGCATGTGTAAAACTGTCTTACACGGTTACACCCGTTGTATGTGAACGTAAGGATCTATCACACCCGATCATCACTTGGTGCTTCGAAACGACGAACTTTAGCAACGGTGCACAGTTAGGGAGAACACTTTATTGAAATTGTTATGAGGGATCATCTTATTTACTACCGTCACATGCAATTATATATAGTAGTGACATGATATGGCCAATATCATATAGCTCCTTTGATCTCCATCTTCGGGGCTCCATGATCATCCTGTCACCGGCATGACACCATGATCTCCATCATCATGATCTCCATCATCGTGTCTTCATGAAGTTGTCACGCCAACGACTACTTCTACTTCTATGGTTAACGCGTTCAGCAATAAAGTAAAGTAATTTACATGGCGTTCTTCAATGACATGCAGGTCATACAAAAATAAAGACAACTCCTATGGCTCCTGCCGGTTGTCATACTCATCGACATGCAAGTCGTGATTCCTATTACAAGAACATGATCTCATACATCACATATATCATTCATCATTCATCACAACTTTGGCCATATCATATCACAAAACACTTGCTGCAAAAACAAGTTAGACATCCTCTAATTGTTGTTGCAAGTTTTACGTGGCTGCAATAGGGTTCTAGCAAGAACGTTTTCTTACCTACGTGAAAGCCACAACGTGATTTGTCAACTTCTATTTACCCTTCATAAGGACCCTTTTCATCGAATCCGCTCCAACTAATATAAAGTGGGAGAGACAGACACCCGCTAGCCACCTTATGCAACTAGTGCATGTCAGTCGGTGGAACCAGTCTCACGTAAGCGTACGTGTAAGGTCGGTCCGGGCCGCTTCATCCCACAATACCGCTGAAGCAAGATAAGACTAGTAGCGGCAAGAAAGTTGACAACATCTACGCCCACAACAAATTGTGTTCTACTCGTGCAAAAGAGAACTACGCATAGACCTAGCTCATGATGCCACTTTGTTGGAACGCGTTGCAGAAAATTAAAATTTTTCCCTACGGTTTCACTAAGATCCATCTATGAGTTCATCTAGCAACGAGTCATGGGAGAGTTATTGCATCTACATACCACTTGTAGATCGCAGGCGGAAGCGTTCAATGGAACAGGGATGATGGAGTCGTACTGGCCGTGATTCAGATCACCGATGACCTAGTGCTTTGAGCGGACAGCACCTCCGCGTTCAACACACGTACGGAGCGGATGACGTCTCCTCCTTCTTGATCCAGCAAGGGGGAAGGAGAGGTTGATGATGATCCAGCAGCACGACGGCGTGGTGGTGGATGCAGCAGAACTCCGGCAAGGCTTCGCTAAGCAACTACGGGACGAGGAGGTGTAGCAGGGAGGAGGGAGGCGCCAAGCCTTGAGGGTGCGGCTGCCCCTCCCTCCCCTCCCTTTATATAGGGGAAAGAGAGAGGGGGGGGGCGCAGCCTTGCCCCTTCCTCCAAGGAAGGGTGCGGCCAAGGGAGGGAGGAGTCCATCCTCCCCAAGGCACCTAGGAGGTGCCGTCCCCTTTTAGGACTCTCCCCTCTCCCTCATCTCTTGGCGCATGGGCCACTTGGGGCTGGTGCCCTTGGCCCATATAGGCCAAGGCACACCCCCTTCAGCCCATGTGCCCCCCCCCCCCTGGGCAGGTGGACTCCTGGTGGACCCCCGGACCCCTTTCGGCACTCCCGGTACAATACCGATAACGCGTAAACTTTTCCCATGAGCAAAATAAGACTTCCCATATATGAATATTTACCTCCGGACCATTCCGGAACTCCTCGTGACGTCCGTGGTCTCATCCGGGACTCCGAACAACTTTCGGTTTGCTGCATACTCATATTCATACAACCCTAGCGTCACCGAACCTTAAGTGTGTAGACCCTACGGGTTCGGGAGACATGCAGACATGACCGAGGCGGCTCTCGGGCAATAACCAACAGCGGGATCTGGATACCCATGTTGGCTCCCACATGCTCCTCGATGATCTCATCGGTTTAACCACGATGTCGAGGATTCAAACAACCCGTATACAATTCCCTTTGTCAATCGGTATTTTACTTGCCGAGATTCGATCGTCGGTATCCCAATACCTCGTTCAATCTCGTTATCGCAAGTCACTTTACTCGCATACCGTAATGCATGATCCCGTGACCAAACACTTGGTCACTTTGAGCTCATTATGATGATGCACTACCGAGTGGGCCGTGATAACTCTCCGTCATACGGAGTGACAAATCCCAGTCTCGATCCGTGTCAACCCAATAGACACTTTCGAGAGATACGTAATGCACCTTTATAGTCACCCGATTCGTTGTGGACGTTTGGTACACCCAAAGCACTCCTCACGGTATCCGGGAGTTACACGATCTCATGGTCTAAGGAAGAGATATTTGACATTGGAAAAGCTCTAGCAAAAGCGAACTACACGATCTTGCGCTATGCTTAGGATTGGGTCTTGTCCATCACATCATTCTCCTAATGATGTGATCCCGTTATCAACGACATCCAATGTCCATAATCAGGAAACCATGACTATCTGTTGATCAACGAGCTAGTCAACTAGAGGCTCACTAGGGACATATTGTGGTCTATGTATTCACACGCGTACTACGATTTCCGGATAATACAATTATAGCATGAATAAAATACAATCATCATGAACAAGGAAATATAATAATAATACTTTTATTATTGCCTCTAGGGCATATTTCCAACACTACATAGGAAGAGCGTATATTATACCTGGGATTATGATCCTTGGCGCGCTGTCATTTTTGACAGCGCACCGAGTCTTAGGGGCTACTATCTATACAGGGCACATTCTATATGCAAAACTGTCAAAAGGTACATCATTTTGCGTACCTCAAAACCCGCCAGTAAACTTACGACGACTTCATGCAATCCGCTTTCAGCGGATGAAATCCTTTCAATCACCGTACCCATTAGCGCACGGTGATCTTCCGAGATAGACGCTCGCCCGGCAGATCTTTCAGCTCCTCCGACCGTACACGGTTGGTGCGGACTTCGTCCGATGGCCTTTTCCGAAGGCCGGACGCGGAGGGCTTTGAGGGGATTTATGACTGCCTTCGGGCCCCGCCGGATTCGGAGAAACCCTCCGCGACAACACCTCGGGGTCGTCCGCCTCGCATGATGGTACGGCAGGCGGAGGTGTTTCGCTCTCCATCATCTTCGGATCAAGATCCCCTGAAGACGAGCTCTGCTGAGAAGGGCTGAGATCCGAACTACGAGGAAAAATTTCGGTTATCTTCGGAAATAAAACAGGGATATCTCTCATTTTAAGAAAAAACGCCCCTCTTTACTTACGGCTCGCTGGAGGGCTGATCTCCTTGGGGAAATAGTGCGGCCGGGGCATCTCCCGCCGCAGGACCCTCTGGCGAAGATTTCTTGCCCCGCTTCGAGGCTTTGGTCTCCGGGTCTTCAGAAGCGGTCCTCTTCTCCCCTTGGAGGGAGGGATTCTCGATCCCCCCTTTCTTGATGGTCTCCTTCACGGAGGTAGTAGTTCCCTTGCTCCCCCCTTCGCCTTCTTCAAAAGGCACAGCCTTTAGCATCTTGGTTAATACAGGATCCGGCGCGGTCTCAGGGAGGGGCCGGACACCTGATCAGTTTTGCTTTTGCTATCCACTCTGTTTAAAGGATAGCTCTCTTAAGGGCAAGTTTATGATAAATATCACGGATAGCATGTCCGGGTGCAGGACTACTTACTTGAGTATCCGGGCGATTGCAGCTCAGACCTGCGTCCTCGGTTAAGTCCGGACACATTGCTTGTGATCCGAAGAACAGTTGGTACATCTCCACGGGCGTTGCACCCATAAAATGTTGGAGAGCTCGGGGTCCCTCCGGATTAAACTCCCACAGGCGGAGGGGGCGACGTTTGCAGGTGGCAAGGCGCGGCGAATCAGCATGACACGTGCTACTACGACCTGATTGATCTCTCTCTCTAGGAGTTCTCGAATCACGGCCCTGCAATGAGAGGTATGTCCTTGGGCGGTCCCAGTCGAGCCCTTTATTGACCCATGACGCCAGCCGCGGTGGAGGACCCGAGCGAAAGGCAGGTGGCGCCACCCATTTGGTGCCCCTAGGAGCTGTGATATAAAACCACTCTTGTTGCCACAAAGTGAGCTCCTCCTGAAAAGAGCCCTCGGGCCATGGAGCGTCAACATTCTTGCTTATAACAGTCCCTCCGCATTCTGCCTGATGCCCCTTGATCTTCTTCGGCTCCACTTTGAAGGTCTTGAGCCACAATCCGAAGTGGGGGGTAACTCGGAGGAAGGCTTCACATACGACAATGAACGATGAGATGTGGAGGATGGACTCCGGATCCAAGTCATGAAATTCCAGCCCATAATAAAACATGACCCCCCTCACGAAGGGGTCCGTCGGGAAGCCTAACCCCCGAAGGAAGTGAGACACGAACACCACGCTCTCACCAGGCTTGGGAGTGGGAATAACCCGCCCTTGGGCAGGCAGCCTGTGTGAAATTTCGCCGGTTAGATACCGGGCGTCTCTCAGCTTTAGCACGTCTTCTTCCATGACGGAGGAAGGCATCCACCGGCCTTGTAGGTCGGAGCCGGACATCCTCGGAGGTCCGAAGCGCCTAAATCTAGAGCTTTGGGTGTTGGAACTCGAAGCGAGGGGCGGATTCGATTGAGATTGAAAGAAAGGAGCGGGCCTTGGTCTCATTATAAAGAGGTTGAATACCAAGAGCCCTCCCCATGACCGTTCGGGACTCGCCTTCGATGGAGGAGGCATGCCAACGGGCACGACAAGGTTACCCACGCCCGTGTTGATGAGAATCCCGGAATAAGGGGGACACGATCTCTGCTTTGACAGGACGTGCCAAGGAAACCGCCTCGCTAAACGCGCTGAGGTGGTATGGTAAAAACGATTTGAATAAAGACTTGGCCGTGGCGTGATGGCACGCTGCGGAATACGTCAGCAGATTGATTTTGTGTAAATATTATTTTCTCTACGGTGTTATGTGGAAATTATTTTGTAGAGCCGGACACTGTCCTTGTGTTCAAAATCTTCTATGAAGTATTCGGAGGAGGAACCTGCCTTGCAATGCCGAAGACAATATGCGCGCCGGACTCGTCGTCATTGAAGCCTTGGTTCGAGGGCTCTTGAGGAGTCTGGATCGGGGTGTCCGGATAGCCAAACTATCACCGTTGGCGGACTCTGGACTATGAAGATACAAGATTGAAGACTTCGTCCCGTGTCCGGATGGGACTTTCCTTGGCGTGGAAGGCAAGCTAGGCGATACGGATATGTAGATCTCCGCTATTGTAACCGACTACGTGTAACCCTAACCCTATCCGGTGTCTATATAAACCGGAGGGTTTTAGTCCCAGGGGACGAACAATCATACCATAGGCTAGCTTCTAGGGTTTAGCCTCCTTGATCTCGTGGTAGATCTACTCTTGTACTACCCATATCATCAATATTAATCAAGCAGGAGTAGGGTTTTACCTCCATCGAGAGGGCCTGAACCTGGGTAAAAACATCGTGTCCCTTGTCTCCTGTTACCATCCGCCTAGACGCATAGTTCGGGACCTCCTACCCGAGATCCGCCGGTTTTGACACCGACACCCCCTTTTATAGGAGCTCCCGAATCCAACCGTTATGCTCACAGCCCGCACAGAGTGGTACTACCGCTCCAAGGAGCGGTACTACCGCTAGGGCGGTAGTACCCCTTCGAAACACAACAGCGAGGAGGCAAAAAGGCCAGAAGAACCGTCGGAGCGGTAGTACCGCTCGTCCTCACGGTACTACCGCTCGACCTCATGGTACTACCGCAAATGGTAGCGGTACTACTGCTTGCGAGCGGTACTAAAAAAATACTTCTGTGCCTACTTCCGCTGAGCAAAACACGAGATTTTGGTCCGGAGCGATTACTACCGCTTAGGAGCCGCGGTAGTACAGCTCTGGAGCGGTACTGCCGCTCAGGAGCCGCGGTAGTACTGCTCTGGAGCGGTACTGCCGCTCAGGAGCCGCGGTAGTACTGCTCTGGAGCAGTAGTAAAAAATTACATCCGCTCTAGTTGCGGTAGTACCGCTCCAGCCTTTACCAAAACAACCACAACTTTTGCAAACGGACTCCGGATTCAACGAAACCAAGTTTGTTGGAAAGCTAGCGACAAGGGCTAACACAATCTTGAAATAAATACCAATAAGAAGCAAATGAGAAAAGGCCCAAAGGAAAATGGTGAGAACCCTTCCTCGGATAAGACCGGTTTGACCGGTAAAACCTCCAACACCGAAAACATCATAGAAGACGCATGTGAACTCCGTTTTCGATGAACTCAAGCTTGTCATCAAGATGACCATAAGCTCTAAGACTCACAAAGAGAACCAAACAAGAACCAAGAAACATGATGCAAGGATGCAAGGGTTTGAGCTCTCTACTAATGATACGATCAAGCTACCAACTTGAGAGCCCCCTTGATAGTACGGCTATCGATCCTATAACCCGGTCTCCCAACCAACACCATGAGACTGGTAAAATAGAAAACCTATCAAGGGCAAACCTTTGCCTTGCACATGATCCACTTGAGCTAGATTATGACGATCTTGTCCTCCTCAAGATGGACCACCTTTCTTGATTGCGTTGGGTCGATGGAGACTATATGATTGCTCCCCCATACTCCACTATGGGTGAGCCACTCTTCGACACATCTTCACAAGTCCATTGACACCACAATGGATGGCAAGCTTCAAGTACTTGATCTCTTCGTGATTCTCCACTTGAACTTGCACACGGCAATCTTGATGATGATCACCACTTGATGTCATCATTTCCATGGGTTGTATGATATCTTCCTCTTGACGCAAGCCCATGGACACGTACCTAACCCCACATAGAAATCTCACATAGACCATGGGTTAGTACAAAAAGTGCAATGGACAAAGCTTACCATACCATGGGATCACTTGATCCACTCTTGACTTAGTCTTGATCAACCTTGGATCTTTCCAACTCTCTTCATTTGGATGATGTCTTGAAGGTAAACATGAATGATCACACAATCTTCTTCTTCAAGACATGCTTGCAATAAGCTCAACACTCACATGACCAATCTTTGGATAATTCCTTAATAGCACCTTGGTCAACTCATAAACTCCTTGAAACCAACACATGGACTTCAAGAAAAGCCTATAGACAAATCCTTCAAATATAACTCAAGACAACCATTAGTCCATAGAGATTGTGATCAATTACCAAAACCAAACATGGGGGCACCGCATGTTCTTTCAAACATGAAAATTTCTATAACCACATTTTCCTCTCTCATAATAATTACATGTAGGATCATAAGAAAATTCAACAATATAGCTATCACAAAACATATTCTCAACACGATCCACATGCATGCAAAGTTGACACTCTTCCAAGATAATGGGATTAACATTAACTGAAGTCATGACCTCTCCGAACCCACTTTTATCAAAGATATCATAAGATTGAACATACTCCAAATATGTGGGATCTAAAGTTGACACTCTTCCAAACCCACTTTCAATATTATTGCAAACAATATTATCAATGTCATATTCATCATGGGGCTTAAATAAATTTTCAAGATCATAAGAAGAATCACCCCAATCATGATCATTGCAACAAGTAGTAGACATAGCAAACTAGCATCCCCAAGCTTAGGGTTTTGCATCTTATTAGCACAATTGACATCAAAAGAATTTATAATAAAATCACTGCAATCATGCTTTTTATTCAAAGATCTATCGTGAGTCACTTCACGGATTTCAGGCAAAACCTTATAAAGATAATATAGTGCATCCAAATCACTAGGAATTGGTTCATCATAATTGGATCTCTTAAAAAGATTGGCAAGCGGATCAGGATTAATAGATATTGGCTTCTTTGTTTAGGAATAAATAAGAATCTAATCCAACCAAACGAGAAGCGAAAGGGCAAGCAAAAGAGAGGAGGAGATTGGGAAAGAGAGGGCGAATAAAACGACAAGGGTGAAGTGGAGGAGAGGAAAACGAGAGACAAATGGCAAATAATGTAATGAGAGAGATAGGGATTGTGATGGGTACTTGGTAGTGTTGACTTTTGCGTAGACCTCCCCGGCAACGGCGCCAGAAATCCTTCTTGCTACGTCTTGAGCTTGCGTTTGTTTTCCCCGAAGAGGAGAGGATGATGCAGCACAAGATGGCGTAAGTATTTCCCTCAGTTTTTGAGAACCAAGGTATCAATCCAAGAGGGAGGCCACGCGCAAGTCCCTCGTACCTGCACAAAATGATAGCTACTCGCAACCAACACGGTTAGGGGTTGTCAATCCCTTCACGGCCACTTACGAGAGTGAGATCTGATAGAGATAATATTTTTGGTATTTTTGGTATAAAGATGCAAAGTAAAAAGTAAAAGCAAAGCAAGTAAATAAAGTGATGGACATTGATATGATGAGAATAGACCCGGGGGCCATAGGTTTCACTAGTGGCTTCTCTCAAGAGCATAAGTATTCTATGGTGGGTGAACAAATTACTGTTGAGCAATTGACAGAATTGAGCATAGTTATGATGTTATCCAGGCAATGATCATGTACATAGGCATCACGTCCGTGACAAGTAGACCGACGATTCTGCATCTACTACTATTACTCCACTCATCGACCGCTATCCAGCATGCATCTAGAGTATTAAGTTAAAAACAGAGTAACGCCTTAAGCAAGATGACATGATGTAGAGGAATAAATTCATGCAATATGATAAATACCCCATCTTGTTATCCTCGATGGCAACAATACAATACGTGCCTTGTAACCCTTTACATCCTTTGGGTAAGGTCACCGCAAGATTGAACCCAAAGCTAAGCACTTCTCCCATTGCAAGAACTACCAATCTAGTTGGCCAAACCGAGCGGATAATTGAAGAGACTTGCAAAAGATAACTTAATCATACATAAAAGAATTGAGAGAAGAATCAAATATTTTCCATAGATAAGTTGGATCATAAACCCATAATTCATCGGTCTCAACAAACACACCGCAAAAAAAGAAGATTACATCGAATAGATCTCCACGAGAGAGGGGAGAACATTGTATTGAGATCCAAAAGAGAGAAGAAGCCATCTAGCTACTAACTATGGACCCGAAGGTCTGAAGTAAACTACTCACACTTCATCGGAGGGGCTATGGTGATGATGTAGAAGCCCTCCGTGGTAGATGCCCCCTCCGGCGGAGCTCCGGAACAGGCCAAGATGGGATCTCGTGGATACAGGAAGTTACGGCGGTGGAATTAGGTTTTTGGCTCTCCCTTGATCTGTCGGGGGTACGTAGGTATATATAGGAGGAAAGAGTACGTCGGTGACGCGTCAGGGGGCCCACGAGGGGGGCGTGCCCAGGGGGGAGGGCGTGCCCCCCACCCTCGTGACCGCCTCTAGCACTCCTTGGAGTAGGGTCCAAGTCTCCTGGATCACGTTCGGTGAGAAGATCACGTTTCCGAAGGTTTCATCCCGTTTGGACTCCATTTGATATTCCGTTTCTTCGAAACACTGAAATAGGCAAAAACAACAATTACGGGCTGGGCCTCCGGTTAATAGGTTAGTCCCAAAAATAATATAAAAGTGGAAAATAAAGCCCAATATAGTCCAAAACAATAGATAAAGTAGCATGGAGCAATCAAAAATTATAGATACGTTGGAGACGTATCAGACGTGAAGACAACTTTCCTTAATGGAGAGTTGGAAGTGGAAATCTATATGGATCAGCCTGATGGTTTCATGGTAAAAGGTGAAGAGACAAAGGTGCGCAAATTGTTAAAATCTTTGTATGGGCTGAAGCAGGCACCTAAGCAATGGCATGAGAAGTTCGACAGAACTCTGACTTCTGCAGGCTTTGTCATAAATAAAGCTGATAGATGCGTGTACTATCGCCATGTTGGGGGCAATAGTGTTATTTTGTGCTTGTATGTTGACGACATACTAATTTTCGGTACAAGCATGATTGTGATAAATGAGGTCAAGTCTTTTCTATCAAAATGTTTCGATATGAAAGATCTGGGAGAAGCTGATGTGATTCTGAACATTAAGCACTACTAGAAAAAGGACTGTTAGTGGCGCACCTATTTTTGCCATTAATGGCGCGCTATAGGTGCGCCACTATTACCACGCCACTAGTAAGAAATACTAATGGCGCACCTTTGGTGTGCCAGGTGTGCCATTAGTATTGCAGGTAACAGTGGCGCACCTTGTAGTGCGCCATTACTATTGCTACAGGTGCGCCACTGGTAACTTTTTTTTTGAATTTTTTTGAATTTTAAAATTTTGAAGGCGGGAAAATAGTAGTGGCGCACCGTCTAACCCCCACCGTGTGCCATTGCTATTTTTGAATTTTGAATTTGGATCTGGATCTAGATCTGGCTTGTTTTTTTGCTCGTTTTTTTTGCTTGAATTTTTTTCAAATTCCGTTCTCGACCTGGATCTGGTACGTTCTTTGTGCCGGGGGAGCTCCACATGTGGCCGGAAGTAGAGGAGGAGGGAGGAGAGACCGTGAGGAGGAGAGGAGGGAGGAGAGACCATGAGGATCAGGAGAAGAGGGAGGAGGAGGTCGCCGGAGAGGAGGAGGAGGAGGACCGTGAGCAGGAGAGGAAGGAGGAGCACCGTGAGGAGGAGAGGAGGGAGGAGGAGGTCGCCGGAGGAGGAGCACCGTGAGGATGAGGTCACCGAAGGAGGAGCACCGTGAGGAGGAGGAGGTCGCCGGAAAGGAGGAGATGGAGTGGAGGAGAGGAGGAGAGGAGGAGATGGAGTGGAGGAGAGGAGGAGAAGAATGAAGGGGTAAGTGGCTGGCCGGCCCTTTTAAACTTCTGTCCCAACTTAGCAGTGGCGCACCATGCACTGGTGCACCATTGCTATTTTTTTGAATTGTGAAGGCGGGAAAATAGTAGTGGCGCATTATTCATAAGGTGCGCCATTGCTAACTTGTTTTTCATTTTTGCATTTGTTTGAATTTTGAAGGCGGGAAAATAGCAGTGGCGCACCATGCACTAGTGCGCCATTGCTAATTTATTTATTTTTTGCATTTTTTTTATTTTTTTGCCTCCAGATCTTAAAAGCCCCGTATCTTTTCTTCTGTTAGGTTTTGGGGGATTCTAAATATCTTCAACGGGGTTCCCTTGGTTGAATTCGGATGTAACTTTTCGAGTAGTTGATTTTTCATATAAAAAACTTTTTCATCGGATGTCGTATGCAAAAGTTACGGCCATTTTACCGAAACACGGCGGCCTTTTGCAAAAAAAAAATCAAAATTCATGCTTGTTAATTTTCCTAACAACTAGAACACATAACACATGGGCATCTATTTTTTTTGAATCTTTTATCATTTTCTTTTATGTGCGCCACTACTATGTAGCATAGCAGTGGCGCACCTAGCACTAGTGCGCCATTGCTATGTCTGGTGGTGGGGGGGGGGGGGGGGCTGGACCAGAGTGGTGCGCCATTAGTAAAACCATAGCAATGGCGCACCTGATTCTGGTGCGCCACTGCTATATAACAGTGGTGCACCACCATCATGGTGCGCCACTAGTAGAGATATTGGGGATAAGCCTTTTTCTAGTTGTGAAGCTTATTAAGTATGAGAGTGGGATTACGCTAACGCAATCACACTATGTTGAGAAGGTCTTGACCCGTTTCGGCATTAATGATAGCAAGACTTATCCAACACCTTATGATCCTAGTGTGACTCTACGAAAGAACAAGAAAACATCGAGAGATCAATTGAGATACTCTCAAATTGCTGGTTCGCTCATGTACCTTTCGAGTGCAACAAGGCCTGATATCTCTTTTGCTGTGAGCAAGTTGAGCAAGTTCATGTCAAACCCGGGTAATGATCATTGACATGCACTTGAAAGGGTGATGCACTATCTGAAGGGTACGGCGAGCTATGGGATTCACTATTCACGGCACCCTGCTGTGCTTGAAGGATAGAGTGACTCGAGCTGGATATCGGACGTTGATGAACTCTATGCCACAAGTGGATATGCATTTCTTCTTGGAGGTGGCGCAGTGTCATGGAGGTCTTGTAAACAGACAATATTGACGAGGTCAACCATGGAAGCAGAACTTACTGCTTTAGATACAGCCACTTGTGAAGCAGAATGGCTACGTGAGCTCTTGATGGACTTGCCGGTGGTTGAGAAACTTGTACCGGCCATTCTCATGAACTGTGACAATCAAACAGTGATTGGCAAAGTGAATAGTTCTAAGTATAATGCGAAGTCATCAAGACACGTTAAAAGAAGATTGAAGTCTGTCAGGAAATTGAGAAACTCCGAAGTAATTACTGTTACGTATATTCAAACAGACAAAAACCTGGCAGATCCCTTTACGAAGGGACTATCACGTAATGTGATAGAAAATGCATGAGGGAGATGGGTATGAGACCCATGAGTGTCACACCATAGTGGTAACCCAACCTATGTGATCGGAGATCCCATGAATTAGGACCTGGGAAGAACAAGCTAGTGGTTTGACTGAAGAGAGTATCTAGTAAGCCCTCTCTAAGTGGAGATGCATAACTCTCAAAGAGCTGTAAGGCAGGTTGGCAACATGCCTTAATGTGTTTATGACGGCTATTGATAGCAAAGATGTTGTCCTACAGAGCATTCTTAAAAGAACACACCTCTATGAGTCTGAATGTAAACGTCACAGTCTATGAGATTTGGGTGATCTCTAGTAAACTCATGAAGAGACGAGGGAGTACGACGTATATGCTCCACCTGCGGGGTAGACTACTGGCAGCCAGGTACAGGTTATGACTTTGAGTGAAGTCTGTTGGCACAAAACTTGCAATTCAAGGCACAGTCCATTGTTCAAGTTGCTAATAGATGTAGCTTAAGGCTCTAGGCGGAAGTTCAACTTAACAGTCTCTGATGAAACACTGGTACATAAAAAAGTAGCGAGGATTGGCAAATCTTCAAATGGGCATTTGAGATCTGGTGGGGGTTATTAGAATATTGGGCCCATTTATGGGGCAGCCCAATAGAATTTTTTTGAAATCTCAAAGCCCATGTATGTGAGCAAGTGGTGGGAGTGGGAAGTTTAGTCCCACCCCGGAAGTTGAAGGAGATGCACACCACCTTATAAGGTGGAGTGTTGTAGCACTTGTAAGTGAGTGAGAATAAGAGAGTCTCTCACGCACTCCTCCTCCTCCGCCGCCGCTCGCTCGACTCGACACGACACGTCGCGATCGCGTTTCGTGAATTCGAGCCGAGACAAATTTTGTCTTTTATTTTTGCTGCTTAGGAAAACTGAGTCTAGAGTCGTGACGGGCGCGCCACAGCCTAGTCAGTTCGGCTCACTCCCGCAATCGACTCGGACGTGCAACGTGGGCCTCCCATGTTGCACCCTTTACGGTTTTCCAAACCTCTATATAAAGACACGCTGCGGGCGCCGTAACACACAGAAAACCAATCTAGGTTTTGCCACGCCTTGTTCTTTGCGCCACCACCGTAGTCCACCCCATCCCGAGCGTTGGCGTGCACAGGCGAACGGGAGAGCAGGTCTCGGGAACCACTCTCCTTTGTGATCCTGTACGGGAGAGGGTGAATAAGGTTTTTGGGAAGCGCCACGCGCGCGACTGCTTGCTGTCTTTATCACGGCTCGCCTACCGTCCAGGTCGGGCGTTCTTGCTCGTCGTCGTCTGCAACGTCGTCTTCTGCGACCGGTCTTCGCCAACGTCGTCATCAACAACATCGCTGCTCCAACGGCTACCTCATCTGCAAACGATCGGTATAACTGCAGTGTCCCATCTCGTTGGTTAAACATGTTTGTCAGTGTCATGTTTTGCGATGTTGTGATGCTGTTGTTCATGTTGCTTAGTGCTTCTAGTATGCTTGAGATTCACATGTTAGTAGCGGTTTTGGCCATGCTTAATATTTTAGAATTAATCATGGAAATTATGCCTAATTGTTTAACAATGATTGCTGCTCCAAGTTTCGTGCTCCGTTCTTTTTTCTTATTGTGTGGTGTGTCTTGTTTTGGGTTGAGAATTGTCGACTGACCTATGTTTTGGGACAGTCAATCCCTTAACAGAATGAAGCATGTTACCTCTGTGGAACCGAGGAAGCTCTATCTAACCCGTCTGACAACCCAACCATCCCTTCTCTCCCTTTGATTTTCTCTTTCTGTTTTCACACATTTTTGCTTTTTTTCTATTTCTACATTAGTTAGTTTTTATTATTTCTTTTGTGGGTATTTCAGGGATGTTGGGTGTGTATATATGTATACACACAATACTACACAATATATATGAAAATTAAAATATTATATGATTCCTTTTTGCATACTACAAAATGTGCAATTTCAGTGCAAAGTAGAGTGCAAGTTTTTAATTTTCTTTCTTATCAACGGGTACCAATGCCATTAATAAATTCTTCCTTGTAAAACTTCATTATTTTTATTTTTTACTTTAATTTATTTTCGTTCTTCTTTTATGGGTAATTCCAATGCCACAAATTCCTTCATTTTCACGGAACTTTTTTTTTTCAAATTTCATCATTATATGCTTATTGTTGCATATTTTTTAAACGCAATTTTTGTGTTCAATGTTTACAAATTTTATCATCGTTTGGTTTAGCTTATATGCCACTAATTCATTGTTCCGTAAAAAACTTCATTATATTGGTTTTGTTTTTCTTAAAGGCTAAAACCAAAGCCACTGATTCATTCTTCCATATACAACTTCATTATTTTGATTTTATTTTAGTTTTATTTTATTTTCTTTCTTATATTAAGAGTAATACCAATGCTATTAATTCATTCCTTCTTATAAATTTCTTTTCTGCAAAACTTCTACTATTATATGCCCCTTCATGTTTATTTTTAAAAGCTCAATTTTTGTGTATATATATTGTGTGCAAATTTTGTCATTCTTTGCTCTCAATTTTTTTTTATTTTCCTTCTTGGAGGGTAATACCAATGCCACTAATCCATACTTCCTTAGACAAGTTTATTATTTGATTTCATTTTAGTGTATTTTTTCATTTTCTTTCTTCTTAAAGGGTAATACCAATGATACGAATTCATTCTTCCTTATAAAATTCACCATTTTAATTTTTTTGTTTTATTTCCTTCCTTCTATTTTGGGTACTACCAACATCCATGATTCACTCCTTCTAGTATACTTTAAAAAAAAACTCCACTATTATATGCTTATTCTTACATATTTGTTTAAAAAGCGCAATTTTTGTGTATATTGTGTGCAATTCTTTTCCAATGTTTTTTTATTTTCTTTCTTCTTAAACAGTAACTAGTGCGACAACCCACACATTTCCGCGGCTATTCTTTCTTTGTATCATTGGAATGTCACACTTGATTTGACACGGTCTATAGTAAAAAAATGATTTTCATTAGATATAGAAAATATTACTATTTCACTTTATTAGAAGATAATGTCAGGAACTACTGACTACCTCCTTGCTTAATTTCCCTAAAGAAACTTCCCTTCTTTAAAAAGGACCACTTCACTACTAAAATTCTTCCAAATATATAGTTTAATTCTATATTATTGGTGGGTAATTAACCACCAAATTTCGTTGGAATAAATCAAAATGTTGATGGCTGACATTCATCGCAAAATTAGTAAATGGAGTTACTATTACATTATGCATCCACATTGTCAATATTTCTATACATCACCCGTAGCTAGCGGCATGACCAAAGTGCCCACAGGCAGATGTCCTATTCGATGCGTGTTGCATCAAATAGACTCCCTTTCGCACAAAGACAAGCGAGCGTGGGACGGAGTGGGCCGACACATTTATTGGAGCCGACCCATTTACCTAGTGTAGCCTAGGTTTTGATGTTCATTTTTTTAGCTATGCTGGTAGCCTAGAAGGTTCCTGAATCAATACTTTTATCTTGGTTTCTTTTACTGGTCTTGTTTGTTTCTTCTTTTTCCAATTCTTTTATATTTTCATAATTCAATAATTTTTTAAAAATATTCAGTATTTCAAATATTCTTTCAATTTTTCAAAATTCAATTTGGAATTGAAAATATTGTTCCGCTTTTATAAAATAATTGAGATTTATAACTTATTTGTATTTTCCAAAAATCATATTTTTAATAATTGATTATTTTATAAATAAATTATTTTCACATTTTAGAATGATAGTTCACTAATTAAAAACAAGTTAGGGATTTAAAAAGATGTCTCCATTTTCAACAACATTATCGTTTAACAAAAATTAAAATTTAAAAACTTGTTCAAGATAAATTTGTTCAGAGTTTACAAAAATGTTCACAAATTTCAAAAGGTTCTGTTTATAAATATGTCCAGAAATTGTGAAAATTTTGAAAAAAAATGTGTTTTGTTAAGAAAATAAGCAATAGTCACTTTTTTAAAATATGTGCGTATTTAAAACAATAGTTGGCCCTGTTTTGATAAAATGTTCAATTTGTTTTTTAAATAATGGTCACAAAAGTTTTAGAAAATATTTACACTATCTTAAAAATCTTGGCCCATGTTTGTTTCAAAAATTGGATGAAACTAGTATAATACAAATACCTTTTGCACTACTGTTCCCTCTCTCGCTTGGTACAATGTCCGAGCACTACGGTGTAGAAAGATGGCCTGGCCTAGTCAGTGATGATGTCCTGGACTAGGGGGTACTTACCCCATTGTCTCGCGGCTATGTGTGCCGGGACGAAGGCCCCCATGATAATTCACGGACCATGTTCGTCACACCCGTGGTGTTAAGAATGGATGAACCCGAAGACTTTTGTGCATAGTCAGACTTAGAAACCGCCAATACTATGATCCTCTTAGAGTTAACCAAACTTTGTGTAAACCCTAGGCCACCCTAGTATTTATATAAATCAAGGGGTAGTGCTCGAAGATGGGAGATAGACTCATACACATGATCTCGTGGTAGATCAACATGTACTTTTTTCCCGATCGAAATAAATATAACAAAGCAGAAAATAGTGTATTTTCTTTTTGAGAGTGGCCTGATGTGGGTAAAATCAGGTCTCTCATGTTACCACTATTCCAAGGCTACCCAACACGACCCCCTACCGGAGACACGCTAGTTTAGATCCATCAGTCAAGCTTCCCCTGTTCGAAGGGGGCATTTTGATATAGTGAGCGTTGCATAGGAGCCCCCACACACACACACACAACACACACATGCGCTCACACCTTGGATGGTCTAGCACTGTGCTTTCTCCAAGGGAATTTTATTGGGAGGGACTTCTCAGCCTAGTTTTCCTTGTTCTTCTTGGAAGAGTGAACATTCCAACCCCTTTCGTTTTGTTGGGTTTCTCAATTTTATTTTCCCTTCTGTTCTTCCATCTTTTTTCATTTTCTTATTTCATTTCTTTTTCTTACTTTTCCCCTTTTATTGTATTATTTTACCATTTCAAGTTTATTTCTTAATAAATGAAATATATAGTCTATGAAGTATTTTTGTAAACATTTATTATATATTAGTATTCTACTCCATCCATTTATAAATATAAGCCCTTTTAGAGATTTCAACACGGACTACATAATGATGTATATAGACATATTTTAAAGTGTAGATTCACTCATTTTGCTCCATTATGTAGTCTGTATTGGAATATCTATAAGGGCTTATATTAAAACAGAGGGACTAAAGAATTAAAGTTTTATCATTTATATATATTTTTTCATCATTTTTAAAATATTTTTGAAATACACATTCGCATGTTGTAAATACACGTTCAACTTTTTAAAATACACATCAGAGATTTTTATTCGTGCACCATTTTAAATTTTGAATATAATTTTTGTGTCATGAATATTTTTTAAATTCACACATATCAAGTTTAAATTTTGGATATTATTAGTAATCCTTTTTTAAAAATATTATTTTAGAAATTGGAAAACATTTTTTTAAGTGGTGAACATTTTCTAAACATTATGGTTTAGAAAGAGTATAATTTAGATGTTGCGTGGTGAATTTTATAATCTATGATTTTTTACTTTATATCATACATTAGTACAAATAAAATGTCCACTGAAGCGGCCGCATTTGCTATTTAGGTACACGACCCGCCCGTTGTTGAGTTTTTCTTGGGCCGGGCCAGCTACCCCATTCGTGAGCGATTCGGCTGTACAGCTAACTTTAGGCGCTACACAGCAGCACCATTACACCTTATAATGCAACGTGTTTAGAAAATACTTAGTAAAATAAATCTAGTTTTTCTTAAGCACTGGTGTTTATCTCTATAAAAGGGGTGCCTAATTAAGTGTCTATCATCTATGAATAAACAATGGTGCTTAAATAACTGGTTTATTTGTGTGACCCTCCCATCCCAGCACCTTGCATTGTACAAGGCCTTACTAATCATATACTTTTTTCTGAACCTTGTAAGCAACAGGAGAGGCTCCTACTAATCATATTCTCACACGAAGAAAAAGCTTAAACTCAATTAAACACACATTTCTCTCCATGCTATGACCCAAAACTGTTTTTAGTTATATATAGTTCACGAAC
Organism: Aegilops bicornis; assembly: GCA_021605145.1. Classification (NCBI taxonomy): domain Eukaryota; kingdom Viridiplantae; phylum Streptophyta; class Magnoliopsida; order Poales; family Poaceae; genus Aegilops; species Aegilops bicornis. The sequence goes on from CM038673.1 coordinate 631,146,338, forward strand.
ATCTCCTGAGGTACTTCGGTTAAGGAAAACTGCAACCGAGTCTCGACGATCACTAAAGTCTCTCTCTCTCTCTCTCTCTCTCTCTCTCTCTCTCTCTCTCTCTCTCTCTCTCTCTCTCTCTCTCTCTCTCTCTCTCTTCGATGCAACCACACCTCTTAGGTCAGGCCTCACTGCCACCATAACATAAGTCGTGCAACACTAATGCCACACCTTGGTCTGCGTCGCCTCCAACTCGCTGTGTCATTACGCCTCCTACGCCAACCTGCTCACACCACAAGCCTTGACTTGGATGCCTCCCATGACGCGAAGTTGGCAAAGACCCCGAGACCTTACACATATTTCCATGATCTCAACACTCTAAGGGCATTTCAGAATTTTCTTCGGCTCACACCCACCCCATAACCATGTTGTCAAACAGCCAATCTTTGTCACAGAAGCTTCCTCAAAAAACAATGGAGTCACTGGGCGGATGGTGACCTCCCAACGAGGTTCCGATCGAGAGTAGGGCGGTCCCGAATACATGCAGAGGCGCTCCTGTGGGTGGACATTTTACAAAGAACTTGGTTTATATTCTAGGAGGTTGATTTCTATGTGCTTATTTTGTTTATTCTTGGTTTTCTCTAGTTCCGTTTTCTTCCGTTTCTTTATGCATCAAGATAACATTTTTCACATGCACTTCCGCCTGATTTGGGTTACAATGTATTTCGTGCTTGCAACATACCCTAAAAGTACAACAGTACAAATGAATAAATATGTGAAGAACTTACTAACATGGAGTAGAAATGATATTATGACAAGTACAACCATCAACTTCACACTTTGGTCCTCTGGCATACCATCACTAGGCTTTTAAGAATAATCTTATATAACCTTGAAAGCTCCATTCAAAGCTTCACTAAAATACTAAATTTCCCTTTTTGGGGTGGGTGGGTGGGGGGGGGGGTCCTATTAAATTTCACCAATACTAATAGTATCTAAAGGACCATCTTCTAGGTAATTTCCCTCCGAACACAATATTCAAGACAATTTTGAGCGGAACTGTCATGCCGACATATAAGTTCCTAAGAAACACAATAGTAGAATAAATGAATGGTCATTGATCATGACGTCCTATTTATGAACTAGGTTTCTCCCAAAGTTTCTCCATCTCTTTTTCTTCGAATGTCACAAAGATATAAGACTTTGGCGAAGGATCATGAATTTCCTTTTTCTTTCTTATATTCAAACTTAGAAAGAAAGCAAGTAAGACAAAGAAAAATAAGCAAGAAAATAACAAGTAAAAGAAAATCCACATCTAAAAAGATTGATCCATATAGTTAGGGTATCTATAAACATTTGATCTATCTGGTGAAATTAGATATCCACTTCCCAAACAAAGTGACTTACGCTCGCTTTCTACACACATGCATCATACTGATTGTCAGTTTTTCCATAGTTACAACTAGAATTTTCTATATGATTCCCGATATAATTAAGAGTTTGTATATTGTCGAATAATGTTGAGTACTTCCCAAATTGTAATGTCCCATGTGTTCCTTAACTTTGGACTAAACTACACAAATACAATTCATATGTCATTTCTGCTTGATAAAAGACTCAATATATGTATATGTTGTATTAGTGTGATAAATGACTCAAAAGTATGGAAATGTTATATGAAGTGTTAGCAACAGACCCAAAAGTACCAAGATGGTGTCTTGCATTTCAGGACATTTAAATCACAATGCATTTTAACAAGAAAAAATTGACCCTGTTGAGGAATGAATCTTTGGCATGAGATATTTTTCCCATTTAGGTGATGTGTTCGTACAGAGGTCAAAACATACAGATGAGCTGCGGATAAACCATAATAAAGATATAATGGAGGACCAACAAGAATCATAAAAAATGAAGCAATGTGAAGATGAATGGACAAGAGATGTTAGTACATGGAAGATTATTGATTTCAGTTCATAAATAAACTACGAATTGCATGACAATGACTTCAAGACGAATCTAAGATGAAGAAATGGATCATATAACAACCTCCACCCACTCCCTAGGTATTGTAAATGGAACATATGGAGAGGGTACACTATATGTTTGAACATGTAGTGGGGTTGTAAAGTTTTTTTTGCAAGTTAATAGAGAAATTACACGACTAGTGAATATTAGTGCCTAAGTGATTATAGGTCTGAAGGTTTAACTCATTAGGAATCTTTTTTGGATAGTGAGATTGATTGCGTAAAATCGAGCTCTTTTCTTTTCGGGTTTAGCAAAGAGTAGCTTTACAATAGCTTCTAACATATGTATCATTCTCGAGTAGTATACAATAATTTTTAGAACATCATGAGATTATCTAGAACATGTTTCAAATATTTCCCGTGCCTCTACGTGTGATTCAATGTTAGTTAGTTAAGTAGTTAAATATGTGGAAATACATAGAACACCCTGACATACAGTTGAGAGCAATCTCCCTCCCACGAGGAGGATGAAGATTGACTACCTCTATCCTTAGAGCATCTCTAACAACATACCAAGCATTTACTGACAAAAAAAATGTATTACGGGTGGGGAGAGAAGCTTCTTGGTCGCCAGAAAATTTTATGCTTCTACAATAGACCAAAAACTGTGAGCAAAAATTTGAAAACCACATGAAACATGATGATTCGGCGGCGGGGAGGCCGGTAGATGGGTCGGACGGTGGGGATGAGCTCAATTGGGATGACGATGGTGAAAGCAGAAGCTAGTGGTTGGCCCAGTTCAGGGGCGGCTGGAGCTCGGGGACAACAACACGATTGCTCGGGTTTGGCGGGAGCTCGTGGACGATGAAGTGATGTTCGGGGACAACAGGTTGGGCCAGCAGCGAGGGCGGATCCGATAGTGTGGAGCGCAATGGGATGGCCGGAATTAGGGCGGTGTTGGGCAGCGATGGCGCAAGCTTGACAGCGTTCATGGGGTGGCGGTGGTGGCTCCCGGCGGCTGTGGGAATGATAGTGGTGGAGGCCGGCTACCAGAAATGGCTGGCGTGAGGCGGGATGAGGTTGCAGTGAAAGTTCACCGAGCAGAAGTGGGGTCCCCACCCCACCCAACACCCAAGCGGTTTTGGTTTTTGGTTAGCTGCTAGTGATGACCCAAATTCTGGTCTGGGATAGCAATTTTTTGGTCATGATAAAAAAAAAGTTTGGTCGCCATGCAAGTATCGGTGTGCTGTTGGAGCAGTTTTTTGTCCCCAAAAAAAGGTTATTGTCATCACTGTATTTTTTGGTCTGTCGTTGAAGATGCTTAAAGAAGCAATCCAATACACAAGTGCTTTTCACCCTTCCTCTACTGGGCTAATTACATTCCTCAGTGCGTTCCATCTACGTAATGCACACTGCTGCTTATGTTGCCCTCTCTTTAACCTGGCTACGGTTCGTCACCAGAAAAAACAGGGATAGGGTTGGAAGTAATAAAACAAGGATACAATACCATCTATAAGTATGCGGAAGATCAAACCACTAAATGTAGATCATATGTTGAACAAAGTTAACCATCATAAATATATATTGACCACAATTATATTGGGCAACTCACGTGATCATACCGAAGCACAAAGAGAAAGAGATTGATTGCTATATAAGTATTACATCGGCTAAAGTGATCTACCTTAGCTATGTCGGTGGGTAGTCGTCTTCTAAGTTTGTGGAAACGAGACAACCCACGCCCACAGCGGCAGCTCCGGCGACGGCGGTGACGACAAACAGCCAGAAAAGAAGAGCGTAACGATGCGCCACTTGGTTGTTAAGCACAACAACTCGGATCTGCACCACGCTGGCGCCGACGGAGAAAGTGACGGTGAGCAGCGCGACCACCTCCACGGCGGCAAAGACGACGATGACGTTGTCGCCCGGTGAGTACTCAGCCAGGGGCTTGACGACGGCTTCGATCCAGAGGGACCGGCCGAACGCGAGGTCGGCAACAGTAAATGCAAAGCGAATGTGAACGTCCATGGGGCAAGTAGACGCTCGGCAGCAAAAAACTAAGCAACAGTGTAGTGTAGTAGAGCTAGCTACGGTGATGGTGATCGCCGAGGAAAGTTCAGTGGCATATATAGCGGCCAGTGAGGTCGTTCTTCATTTCGTCGGATTACAAAAGGACAAACGCAGTACGTAGACGTCCTAGGCAGCCTAGGATCTCAGGCAATAGAAATGAAGCTCGGTGATTCTTAGTACAGTATAGCGCCTGGGTTTTCCCGGCGTCGGAGAACACGATCACACTACCAGTGGACTCGGCAGCTAGTCTCTGCCTCTCCCACACATTTCCGCGGCTATTCTTTCTTTGTATCATTGGAATGTCACACTTGATTTGACACGGTCTATAGTAAAAAAATGATTTTCATTAGATATAGAAAATATTACTATTTCACTTTATTAGAAGATAATGTCAGGAACTACTGACTACCTCCTTGCTTAATTTCCCTAAAGAAACTTCCCTTCTTTAAAAAGGACCACTTCACTACTAAAATTCTTCCAAATATATAGTTTAATTCTATATTATTGGTGGGTAATTAACCACCAAATTTCGTTGGAATAAATCAAAATGTTGATGGCTGACATTCATCGCCATAAAATTAGTAAATGGAGTTACTATTACATTATGCATCCACATTGTCAATATTTCTATACATCACCCGTAGCTAGCGGCATGACCAAAGTGCCCACAGGCAGATGTCCTATTCGATGCGTGTTGCATCAAATAGACTCCCTTTCGCACAAAGACAAGCGAGCGTGGGACGGAGTGGGCCGACACATTTATTGAGCCGACCCATTTACCTAGTGTAGCCTAGGTTTTGATGTTCATTTTTTAGCTATGCTGGTAGCCTAGAAGGTTCCTGAATCAATACTTTTATCTTGGTTTCTTTTACTGGTCTTGTTTGTTTCTTCTTTTCCAATTCTTTTATATTTTCATAATTCAATAATTTTTAAAAATATTCAGTATTTCAAATATTCTTTCAATTTTTCAAAATTCAATTTGGAATTGAAAATATTGTTCCGCTTTTATAAAATAATTGAGATTTATAACTTATTTGTATTTTCCAAAAAATCATATTTTTAATAATTGAGTATTTTATAAATAAATTATTTTCACATTTTAGAATGATAGTTCACTAATTAAAAACAAGTTAGGGATTTAAAAAGATGTCTCCATTTTCAACAACATTATCGTTTAACAAAAATTAAAATTTAAAAACTTGTTCAAGATAAATTTGTTCAGAGTTTACAAAAATGTTCACAAATTTCAAAAGGTTCTGTTTATAAATATGTCCAGAAATTGTGAAAATTTTGAAAAAAAATGTGTTTTGTTAAGAAAATAAGCAATAGTCACTTTTTTAAAATATGTGCGTATTTAAAACAATAGTTGGCCCTGTTTTGATAAAATGTTCAATTTGTTTTTTAAATAATGGTCACAAAAGTTTTAGAAAATATTTACACTATCTTAAAAATCTTGGCCCATGTTTGTTTCAAAAATTGGATGAAACTAGTATAATACAAATACCTTTTGCACTACTGTTCCCTCTCTCGCTTGGTACAATGTCCGAGCACTACGGTGTAGAAAGATGGCCTGGCCTAGTCAGTGATGATGTCCTGGACTAGGGGGTACTTACCCCATTGTCTCGCGGCTATGTGTGCCGGGACGAAGGCCCCATGATAATTCACGGACCATGTTCGTCACACCCGTGGTGTTAAGAATGGATGAACCGAAGACTTTTGTGCATAGTCAGACTTAGAAACCGCCAATACTATGATCCTCTTAGAGTTAACCAAACTTTGTGTAAACCCTAGGCCACCCTAGTATTTATATAAATCAAGGGGTAGTGCTCGAAGATGGGAGATAGACTCATACACATGATCTCGTGGTAGATCAACATGTACTTTGTACCCGCTCGAAATAAATATAACAAAGCAGAACATAGGGTATTATCTTTTTGAGAGTGCCCGGATGTGGGTAAAATCAGGTCTCTCATGTTACCACTATTCCAAGGCTACCCAACACGACCCCCTACCAGAGACCTGCTAGTTTAGATCCATCAGTCAAGCTTCCCCCTGTTCGAAAGGGGGGCATTTTGATATAGTGAGCGTTGCATAGGAGCCCCCCCCCCCCCCCACACACACACACAACACACACATGCGCTCACACCTTGGATGGTCTAGCACTGTGCTTTCTCCAAGGGAATTTTATTGGGAGGGACTTCTCAGCCTAGTTTTCCTTGTTCTTCTTGGAAGAGTGAACATTCCAACCCCTTTCGTTTTGTTGGGTTTCTCAATTTTATTTTCCCCTTCTGTTCTTCCATCTTTTTTCATTTTCTTATTTCATTTCTTTTTTCTTACTTTTCCCCCCTTTTATTGTATTATTTTACCATTTCAAGTTTATTTCTTAATAAATGAAATATATAGTCTATGAAGTATTTTTGTAAACATTTATTATATATTAGTATTCTACTCCATCCATTTATAAATATAAGCCCTTTTAGAGATTTCAACACGGACTACATAATGATGTATATAGACATATTTTAAAGTGTAGATTCACTCATTTTGCTCCGTATGTAGTCTGTATTGGAATATCTATAAGGGCTTATATTTAGGAGCAGAGGGACTAAAGAATTAAAGTTTTATCATTTATATATATTTTTTCATCATTTTTAAAATATTTTTGAAATACACATTCGCATGTTGTAAATACACGTTCAACTTTTTAAAATACACATCAGAGATTTTTTATTCGTGCACCATTTTAAATTTTGAATATAATTTTTGTGTCATGAATATTTTTTAAATTCACACATATCAAGTTTAAATTTTGGATATTATTAGTAATCCTTTTTTAAAAATATTATTTTAGAAATTGGAAAACATTTTTTTAAGTGGTGAACATTTTCTAAACATTATGGTTTAGAAAGAGTATAATTTAGATGTTGCGTGGTGAATTTTATAATCTATGATTTTTTTACTTTATATCATACATTAGTACAAATAAAATGTCCACTGAAGCGGCCGCATTTGCTATTTAGGTACACGACCCGCCCGTTGTTGAGTTTTTCTTGGGCCGGGCCAGCTACCCCATTCGTGAGCGATTCGGCTGTACAGCTAACTTTAGGCGCTACACAGCAGCACCATTACACCTTATAATGCAACGTGTTTAGAAAATACTTAGTAAAATAAATCTAGTTTTTCTTAAGCACTGGTGTTTATCTCTATAAAAGGGGTGCCTAATTAAGTGTCTATCATCTATGAATAAACAATGGTGCTTAAATAACTGGTTTATTTGTGTGACCCTCCCATCCCAGCACCTTGCATTGTACAAGGCCTTACTAATCATATACTTTTTTTCTGAACCTTGTAAGCAACAAGAGAGGCTCCTACTAATCATATTCTCACACGAAGAAAAAGCTTAAACTCAATTAAACACACATTTCTCTCCATGCTATGACCCAAAACTGTTTTTAGTTATATATAGTTCACGAACATCTCCTGAGGTACTTCGGTTAAGGAAAACTGCAACCGAGTCTCGACGATCACTAAAGTCTCTCTCTCTCTCTCTCTCTCTCTCTCTCTCTCTCTCTCTCTCTCTCTCTCTCTCTCTCTCTCTCTCTCTTCGATGCAACCACACCTCTTAGGTCAGGCCTCACTGCCACCATAACATAAGTCGTGCAACACTAATGCCACACCTTGGTCTGCGTCGCCTCCAACTCGCTGTGTCATTACGCCTCCTACGCCAACCTGCTCACACCACAAGCCTTGACTTGGATGCCTCCCATGTGTGAAGTTGGCAAAGACCCCGAGACCTTACACATATTTCCATGATCTCAACACTCTAAGGGCATTTCAGAATTTTCTTCGGCTCACACCCACCCCATAACCATGTTGTCAAACAGCCAATCTTTGTCACAGAAGCTTCCTCAAAAAACAATGGAGTCACTGCGCGGATGGTGACCTCCCAACGAGGTTACGATCGAGAGTAGGGCGGTCCCAGTAACACATGCAGAGCGCTCCTGTGGGTGGACATTTTACAAAGAACTTCGGTTTATATTCTAGGAGGTTGATTTCTATGTGCTTATTTTGTTTATTCTTCGGTTTTCTCTAGTTCCGTTTTTCTTCCGTTTCTTTATGCATCAAGATAACATTTTTCACATGCACTTCCGCCTGATTTGGGTTACAATGTATTTCGTGCTTGCAACATACCCTAAAAGTACAACAGTACAAATGAATAAATATGTGAAGAACTTACTAACATGGAGTAGAAATGATATTATGACAAGTACAACCATCAACTTCACACTTTGGTCCTCTGGCATACCATCACTAGGCTTTTTAAGAATAATCTTATATAACCTTCGGAAAGCTCCATTCAAAGCTTCACTAAAATACTAAATTTCCCTTTTTGGGGTGGGTGGGTGGGGGTCCTATTAAATTTCACCAATACTAATAGTATCTAAAGGACCATCTTCTAGGTAATTTCCCTCCGAACACAATATTCAAGACAATTTTGAGCGGAACTGTCATGCCGACATATAAGTTCCTAAGAAACACAATAGTAGAATAAATGAATGGTCATTGATCATGACGTCCTATTTATGAACTAGGTTTCTCCCAAAGTTTCTCCATCTCTTTTTCTTCGAATGTCACAAAGATATAAGACTTTGGCGAAGGATCATGAATTTCCTTTTTCTTTCTTATATTCAAACTTAGAAAGAAAGCAAGTAAGACAAAGAAAAATAAGCAAGAAAATAACAAGTAAAAGAAAATCCACATCTAAAAAAGATTGATCCATATAGTTAGGGTATCTATAAACATTTGATCTATCTGGTGAAATTAGATATCCACTTCCCAAACAAAGTGACTTACGCTCGCTTTCTACACACATGCATCATACTGATTGTCAGTTTTTCCATAGTTACAACTAGAATTTTCTATATGATTCCCGATATAATTAAGAGTTTGTATATTGTCGAATAATGTTGAGTACTTCCCAAATTGTAATGTCCCATGTGTTCCTTAACTTTGGACTAAACTACACAAATACAATTCATATGTCATTTCTGCTTGATAAAAAGACTCAATATATGTATATGTTGTATTAGTGTGATAAATGACTCAAAAGTATGGAAATGTTATATGAAGTGTTAGCAACAGACCCAAAAGTACCAAGATGGTGTCTTGCATTTCAGGACATTTAAATCACAATGCATTTTAACAAGAAAAAATTGACCCTGTTGAGGAATGAATCTTTGGCATGAGATATTTTTCCCATTTAGGTGATGTGTTCGTACAGAGGTCAAAACATACAGATGAGCTGCGGATAAACCATAATAAAGATATAATGGAGGACCAACAAGAATCATAAAAAATGAAGCAATGTGAAGATGAATGGACAAGAGATGTTAGTACATGGAAGATTATTGATTTCAGTTCATAAATAAACTACGAATTGCATGACAATGACTTCAAGACGAATCTAAGATGAAGAAATGGATCATATAACAACCTCCACCCACTCCCTAGGTATTGTAAATGGAACATATGGAGAGGGTACACTATATGTTTGAACATGTAGTGGGGTTGTAAAGTTTTTTTGCAAGTTAATAGAGAAATTACACGACTAGTGAATATTAGTGCCTAAGTGATTATAGGTCTGAAGGTTTAACTCATTAGGAATCTTTTTTGGATAGTGAGATTGATTGCGTAAAATCGAGCTCTTTTCTTTTCGGGTTTAGCAAAGAGTAGCTTTACAATAGCTTCTAACATATGTATCATTCTGAGTAGTATACAATAATTTTTAGAACATCATGAGATTATCTAGAACATGTTTCAAATATTTCCCGTGCCTCTACGTGTGATTCAATGTTAGTTAGTTAAGTAGTTAAATATGTGGAAATACATAGAACACCACGACATACAGTTGAGAGCAATCTCCCTCCCACGAGGAGGATGAAGATTGACTACCTCTATCCTTAGAGCATCTCTAACAACATACCAAGCATTTACTGACAAAAAAAATGTATTACGGGTGGGGAGAGAAGCTTCTTGGTCGCCAGAAAATTTTATGCTTCTACAATAGACCAAAAACTGTGAGCAAAAATTTGAAAACCACATGAAACATGATGATTCGGCGGCGGGGAGGCCGGTAGATGGGTCGGACGGTGGGGATGAGCTCAATTGGGATGACGATGGTGAAAGCAGAAGCTAGTGGTTGGCCTAGTTCAGGGACGGCGGCTGGAGCTCGGGGACAACAACACAGTGCTCGGGTTTGGCGGCGGGAGCTCGTGGACGATGAAGTGATGTTCGGGGACAACAGGTTGGGCCAGGCAGCGAGGGCGGATCCGATAGTGTGGAGCGCAATGGGATGGCCGGAATTAGGCGGTGTTGGGCAGCGATGGCGCAAGCTTGACAGCGTTCATGGGGGTGGCGGTGGTGGCTCCCGAGCGGCTGTGGGAATGATAGTGGTGGAGGCCGGCTACCAGAAATGGCTGGCGTGGAGGCGGGATGAGGTTGCAGTGAAAGTTCACCGAGCAGAAGTGGGGTCCCCACCCCCACCCAACACCCAAGCGGTTTTGGTTTTTGGTTAGCTGCTAGTGATGACCCAAATTCTGGTCTGGGATAGCAATTTTTTGGTCATGATAAAAAAAAAGTTTGGTCGCCATGCAAGTATCGGTGTGCTGTTGGAGCAGTTTTTTGTCCCCAAAAAAAGGTTATTGTCATCACTGTATTTTTTGGTCTGTCGTTGAAGATGCTTAAAGAAGCAATCCAATACACAAGTGCTTTTCACCCTTCCTCTACTGGGCTAATTACATTCCTCAGTGCGTTCCATCTACGTAATGCACACTGCTGCTTATGTTGCCCTCTCTTTAACCTGGCTACGGTTCGTCACCAGAAAAACAGGGATAGGGTTGGAAGTAATAAAACAAGGATACAATACCATCTATAAGTATGCGGAAGATCAAACCACTAAATGTAGATCATATGTTGAACAAAGTTAACCATCATAAATATATATTGACCACAATTATATTGGGCAACTCACGTGATCATACCGAAGCACAAAGAGAAAGAGATTGATTGCTATATAAGTATTACATCGGCTAAAGTGATCTACCTTAGCTATGTCGGTGGGTAGTCGTCTTCTAAGTTTGTGGAAACGAGACAACCCACGCCCACAGCGGCAGCTCCGGCGACGGCGGTGACGACAAACAGCCAGAAAAGAAGAGCGTAACGATGCGCCACTTGGTTGTTAAGCACAACAACTCGGATCTGCACCACGCTGGCGCCGACGGAGAAAGGGACGGTGAGCAGCGCGACCACCTCCACGGCGGCAAAGACGACGATGACGTTGTCGCCCGGTGAGTACTCAGCCAGGGGCTTGACGACGGCTTCGATCCAGAGGGACCGGCCGAACGCGAGGTCGGCAACAGTAAATGCAAAGCGAATGTGAACGTCCATGGGGCAAGTAGACGCTCGGCAGCAAAAAACTAAGCAACAGTGTAGTGTAGTAGAGGTAGCTACGGTGATGGTGATCGCCGAGGAAAGTTCAGTGGCATATATAGCGGCCAGTGAGGTCGTTCTTCATTTCGTCGGATTACAAAAGGACAAACGCAGTACGTAGACGTCCTAGGCAGCCTAGGATCTCAGGCAATAGAAATGAAGCTCGGTGATTCTTAGTACAGTATAGCGCCTGGGTTTTCCCGGCGTCGGAGAACACGATCACACTACCAGTGGACTCGGCAGCTAGTCTCTGCCTCTCCCTCATAGCAGAAAACGGATTGCCGTCCGTTCCGACGCATCCGAATGTCCCCTCTTGGTAGCACACACGGCGCGTCCAGAAATGGCCGAGCTAATTGCACCATTGCTTCACAGCCAAGGCAGACGCAACTCAGTGTGTCAAACAGTCTATGAACATTTTTTGTTTTCTTCTCAATAAAATCAGCGGAAGTAGTTGCCATACAACGTTGAAAAACTGCGAGTGCATCACACAATCAAAATGACATTCGTCAATAGGCATATATACGGTACATGCATTTCAATATCGTCTTTCTTTAAGGTTTGAGACGACACTTAATTTTAGAAAATTACGAGTATCCGCTAATATAACAAAAGTGAGAGTGCTTAGCAAGCTTCTTTAACATTTGATCAATAAAAGGCGAATATAATAATAATTTTAGGTTTCTTTATTTAGTTTCCTGCAAACAATGCATATTCAATATCCAACGAATAGTTCTGGTAGGGATTAGTTCATTATTTTAATTGGGCACAACTATAAATCCTTCATTTTCAGGAATACAGTAAGCTTGACTAACTCACTTACTATCAGATATAGGAAAAAAGGTATGAGTGTCAAGCGTATTACCTTTCTTTCTTACCAAATCTTCAATTGTTTCAGTTTATCTTCGTTGGTTCAATTACTGAATTGACTCATCTGTCCATAAATATTTTATGTGTATATATGGAAGGGCTTACACGAAATGAAAGATTTCCACATCTTTATTTATCCTCTTGCAAGGCGACTAAGAAAAGGCTTCCTCCTCTCAATCTCCACCGGCAAGCCCATTGATTTACTTCCCTCTGACAACCGCTTCGGTTGCCAGTGTCAAGGAGGGGCATTGTCCTGCCTCGGCTCCATCTAGTAGATAGGTTAGGGTTCTAGTTCTCGTGGGGGTGGAGCTCGTGCGAATGTCAGCATTTCTTCATCAAGTTAGAAATTCGGGCCTTGATCCTCCTCAAGTCCGTCTGTTGAACGGATTAGATGGAGCTCTGGTGTAGATTCTAGCTAGCCCCTAGGGGCAGCTTGGTTAGGGTTTTTATCGTCGAGTGTATGCGACGTCGATATTAACTTCACCTTCTTTGATTTATTCAAGAGTTCAACAACGATCACTGCACGGAAATTTTCCGATTGTCGTCGACAACATCAGGATGGCTACGATATAGGAGCAGCGATAATGGCATGTCGGCGGTGTGTTCTTGTGGCTGCAGTGATTGTTCGGTGGTCCTGTGACCTCGATGTAATTTTTATTATGTTTGGAGTGTTTTGCACTTCTGCTAAACTTTAATAATATATCTGACTCATTTTCGCAAAACAAAAAAGGTTAGAAAAAATCATGTAAGCCGCCCTCTTAAGTTTGTGCGGAGAAAATCTGTTGATGACCTGCTTCGTTTTCATCCGGCGTTCCTTTCCACGGAGAAGTCCTATTTTATCCTCGATGCTACGGCCTAGATATCTCCTCGGCGGAGGCGTGCTCTTGTTGATCGATCGACGTCGGTCCATCGGCGGCAAGAAATCACTTTCATCGGCCTCTTTTCTCCCCGAATACACTTGTCTTGTCTCCGATGGTAGCAAGGCGTACATTTAGTTGATTTTCTCAGCTGAGGTGCCTATGTGTAGCATAGGACAAGATGTTCTCATTTTTTTTAGCTAGGGATCAACGCCCCGAGTCGCATATGATATTGCGTTAGTATAAATGATGAATATAATCGAACTTATGCGTGATAAGTCCTTATTACGAGACCTGCTTACAATAAATTAAGAATACCGTGCGTGCGTGCATGCGTGCATGCATGCATAGTACGAGGATAACACGGTGCTAATTAATATCTCTGGCCGAGATGTACGTACGTCCTGCATGCATGCAGACTATCTCGAAGGTTGAACTTTTTTAACACAGTACAATCAAAGTCGCTAATGTACATGAGCATACATTCATCCCTGTGAATGCACACATGTATACCCAACCGCTTTGAGTATCTTCGGAAAATTGAGTCAGCATATCATCTTGAGATTGATGAAGTCGTCACAGACGCCTTCGTAGTCGACAGAAACGTCTCCTCCCACTGAATGCACATTACCGAAAAAATCTAAAACTTAAACTCAGGTGGATTGAAGATATCATTGTCCTCTTAACTATTCAGCCACATGTTAATTCACCATTGAACTCCCTGATGCTAAATTCAGATGGGTAGTTTCTTCCCCACGTAGACCCTTAAAACAAAGAACTCTTCCTGCTCCGGCTCCAGGTCGCCAGCCCAGAGTAGCTAGCTGCCGCCGATGGACGATGCCGAACGAAGGAGATCGACGGTGCATGGCCCAAGCGTGGAGCAGATTGAAGAACGGGCCGAAAGCCTGCGCGATGGGCCATCTGTTATTTTGGGCCAAATGCAGAGACAAGGAGTTCCGGCCCCATGCTGTACGATAAACCTATACACTACCTACGTGCGGCCTAGAGATATTTTATGTATAATCTTCCAACTAATTATCTCCTCCCTAAAATTGCAACGGATTGGCCCCTCTAAATCCAATCATGTGCTGACACCTCACCCTACATTATGCTCAGCCGCAGAAAAAAATACGCTCACCCATGATCCCCCGTACATGTAGCGATGCTCGTGTTGTTAAGCCCCGTACCCATGCCATCTGTAGAAAGAATCGTAAATGCCGGAGGACGCGTTCAACATGAATTGTCCCAAGTCCAAGTGCCCACGCACGTCGCACCCGCGTGCATGCATGTGCAAGCATCAGCTCGAACTCCCTGCTGCTACTAAGAGCAAGTACAATAACACTATTATAGCCTGCTTACATGATAAACCTGCGTATGTAAAGAAGAGAGTTATGGCAAACACAGAGAAGCGAGCCATCATGTAATAGTCTGCCTCTACACATGATCCTACAAAAATACAATAAATATGAAAAAAAATAAGAGAAGGTAAAATAATAATAATGGTAAAGTCAACCTTACTACATGGATGATTATAAATTATAGTTATAAATGATATGACAACAATATGCAGTTGGCTGCACTATTAGGCTAGTCAGGCTAGCCATAGTGGGAGTAACTTAGATAGTAACATAACACATCCCAAAAAACAATTGCTTATGTGGCATGGAGTTAATGAGGAAAAAGATGCTTGTGGTAACATAATATGTTACTGTAACATAACACACCCCAAGGTAAAATGAGTCTATATCTCAATTAATGAAGGCTTGCATGTTACCATCCATATGTTACTACCCACTATGAAGGTAGTAACATAGACTAATAACATATGCATGTTACTAGTCTAAGTTACTCCCTACTATGACCAGCCTCATAGTGGGAGTAACTTAGCTAGTAACATAGCGCACTCCAAGAAATTTTTGCTTATGTGACAAGTATTTAATGTGAGGTGGTAACATAATATGTTACTGTAACATAGCGCTTCCCAAGACAAGATGAATCTACAAGCTAATAAATGAAGCCAGCTATGACACTACTATCATGTTACTTTGCATTAGAAGGTAGTAACTTAGACTAGTATCATGCATACGACACTAGTCTAAGTTACTTCCCACTATGACCAGCCTTAGCAATGCTCTAAGTAAGCTATTAACTAGGTACTCCCTCCGTCCGAAAAAGCTTATCTCTTAAATGAATGTATGTAGCACTAACTGTGGATGTATTTACCACCAAGTTAGTGCTAGATACATCCATTTGAGGGACAAGTTTGGGACAAGTTTTTTCGGACGGAGGGAGTAGCTCTTTTTCGGGCTAGTAAACTACTAATAGCTATCACGCGCACGCACCGTAGGACACTTGGAATTCCTTTACCAAGTGTGCAAACACATACAGCTAAAACGCAAGCATGTCTAAGCTCCACCAAGATGCACCGTGGTGTACAAGCATGATGATGGATTAGCTAGCTAGCAAGATGCGCGAGCTATGTTTGTCATGTCGACCAGCGGGTATTTAAGGGCGCGCGATTGGCTTGGCGACGGCCGATTAACACCCGTCAGCTTCACCAAAGTCCAACTGCGTGCGCGCTAGCTACTCCTAGATGGAGACGTTTAAATTATCCTTGCCGTGTTCTTCGTTCTTGTAACCTTCTCTGCCATGGTCGGCTGCACGTACCTGTCCAGTTCAATTGACAGAGACGTTTGATATTTGCTGACAAAAGGTAGCTGGTCACATGGTGTGGAGCTTAGTGCGCGCCGTAGCATAGTTCTTCTCCTCTCGTACGTACGTACGTGCGTGTGCGCATATGCCCCCTCCACGCCGGGTATGCGTGGTTTACTTCGTCATCGAGCAAATCAGACGGTCAGACGCGCCGGCGCCGAACCAGTAATTACTATCACAGACTAGCTAAACCTGTTTTCAGATGATGTCTCTTTCACGTTGTTGTCTAGGCTCTCTTTCGGACAAACCTAGGGAGCTCCAGATCCATCGACGGCGTCCCGCGAAGAGCTTACTTAATTACTTTCCATGTGTTACAAATAAAGTACTCTCTCCGTTACTAGAAATAAGTGTTCTTGGAGATTTCAACAAAGGACTACATATGGAGCAAAATGAGCGAATATACACTCTCAAATATATCTTTATACATTCGTATGTAGTTTGTATTAAAATCTCTAAAAAGACTTATATTCAATAACGGAGGGTTTCTTTCTCAAAACCTGAGCACTTAAGGCTTAATAACTAAATAAAAAAAGATTTGCCCGGTTAATTAACATAAACTAGTCGTAAACCCGTGCATTCGCATGGGCTAGCCTAATAAGAATGCTAACGGCTTTGCAGTTAATTAATCATTTATTTTGGGGGCAACACAATTTTTGATATACACATTTGTGTCAGCACACTTGCCATGGATTTAGATCCATTCTTAAACAATGTCACCCAGTTCAGAAATTTGTTACTTAATTTGTTTCACATGATGGAAAATTGCATAAGACAGTAAGCTTTAGTGTATGACTTAAAAAATCACAAAATGCTAACCTTTTGCATTTAAAAAATGTTAATTTTTTATCATTGAAATATACTCGCTTTTTAGGAGTTAAATCAATGGCATATCGCTTACTTAGTTTCCCTTATATCTGATTGTTGTATGCATCCATCTCGATCATCTTTGTACTTTTGCCTCTTTAGGTCTTCTTCTTGAGCTCAACGGTGGCCAATTCTATAGTTCTTACTACGAATGTTCCAGTGGCTTTGAAATTCAATCTCCTCACTCTGTGAATATAACATTGGATATGGTAGTACCATCTGCATTATCTCAACAATCACTCTATGTTATTGTGATTGCATCCATATCTAGGTGCACAGGAGATGGGTGATAGGTGTGATGGAGAGAAGATTGTACATGAGTTATCATGGAGAGTCCTAGATTTTTATATAAAATTTTGATATGTATTTCTCTGTACTTTCCATCATATTGATGTCATATACTTGTATTCTTGTTCCAATGTTATAATGGATCTTTGTTTTTCTGCAATGCTAAGAGTTCCTATTATGAACATGTATTGTATAAGTCAAATTCAGGCATCCCACATAATGAAAAGTGAAAATGATGACCATATAGTATCTGCAGACTACATAAAGTTATTTTATTTCAAGAAGGCCTATGGAAAATAAGAGACGCAAATGGGAAACGATCAATACGTATCCAACTGAGAACTTATGCCCATGTGCAATTGGTATAAATACAACATGAACTATCGATATTTAGCATTGTCCTTATTTATAATATTAAAGACCTAGTGCTAGCACTAAAATTATGGAAAATGGTAGGGAAATTATAAGCAGTTCACGCCTAGCTAATAAGCCGGTTAATCTAACAAAACTTAGGAACAATTATTGTTTTGACAACTGGACTAAGTTTCTCTCAACACGCTTTCTGGTACATTTTGTCCCTGATGATGCATGAATATTGAGAACCAATTTAAAGGGATCCTTAGGAATTTTCGACAGGTAAACCGAATAGACAAAAGATGATTAGTGAAAGAGGATAAGTGTCTTGGAAGAATTAGTAATTAAGTACAATGAACATTAGGGCTAATTTTACTTGGCAAAAAAGAGCTACATATGGATTCATGTCATTCTTATTTAGTGTAGATTCATATCAGAGGCATGGAGAAGAGGTTGCCACAACCGAGCTAGTGGCTGAGAAGTGAGCCCGATCCCAAGGCGGTGCTCAATGTTGTATCCATTGTTAGCCTGCGCTGGCTGCAGCAAAAGGAGAAAGCACCAAAATTTCTCTCCTAGGGAGGTTAGCCTGTATATGTAAATTCTTGTCTAATGCAAACACATCTGATGAGATCCTACCAAGCGAGACAACAATATATACAACAATAGAGGAAATCAACTCAGCTAAATAACATGAACATAGGGATTCTTATCCAATTAGGCCATGCTTACCTCTTGGTTGTCATGACCAAATCAGGAGGCGTGGAGAAGAGGATGCCAGAGCCGAGCTAGTGGCTGAGAAGTGAGCCCAATCCCAAGGCGATGCTCAATGTTGTATCCATTGTCAGCCTGCGCTGGCTGCAGCAAGAGGTGAAAGCACATGGAAGCAAAGACGGAGGTCTCAGCAAAGAGCATAGCAAGCCTGGTCTTGCTGTGGTGGGAGGTGACAACACATGAAAGATGCGACGGAGAACTTGGTCAAGAGCATAGCGAGTGCGACAAAGACCTCTCCTAGAGGCATATTGAGCAGGGGTTAGGAAGAATATTTCTAAAGGAGTAGACAGTCGTGGGGGTAGGGTAGTGCAAATAGAAGTCAATGATTATATTGAACTATGGATACAATGTGACATATTCGACGATTCTGATTTATATTTTTGCAAGAGGCAATTGTAGCCGCTCCTTCGAATCATGACTCGAGACACCTGGACTATGTTATAGGTGTAGATCAGGATGCTCTGCCATATAACTTTCTGTACATGTATGTAAAGATTTTTGTTAGATTCAGATCTTCCACATGGGAACAAATATGATAAGAGGAAATAACCCGAGGTAGATTGAATACTTGAAATCGGTCCAAGTTCCGAAGGAGAATTTATCATGTGCACGTAGTACTTTTGAAATTTAGATTTTCAATCTATATTAGATTTTATACCATCCATATACATTCACACAAATCCATCTCTTACACGTCTTTTTGTTGTGCAACTATCTCCTACACGACTTAGTTCAGCATTATCATCCGCACACAATTTTACATGGATTCGGTACATATTATATTAGTGGAATGTTACGATTGCAACATTAGATACTTACCCATCGGATGTCCTAGCTCGCTGTTCACAATTCATCATCACGGACGATGACGATGACGATGACGAATCAAGCTGGTAGTTCCTCTGTGACATAATCCTGTACAAAGCAAACTCCACCTATATATATTAATCAATTAGCAATGCTTCAACGTACACTGCAAGCTGATTGAATCGCTGGATTTTTCATAGGCTTGAGTAGTAGTCAGGCAATATGGACGTACAAAGTACGGCCGTTGTCATCCAACAAACGTCACTGTACACATATGCATGCACCCATCACGTGCATGATTGCTATGGACCGCGACTATACACACATGCATGCATCTATCACGTGCATGATTGCTCTGGACATGAATTTCAGCCCGCCGTCTGTGATGAAAACTGCTTCTAGGCTATCGCGCGCATCCTGTACTGCCGGCGATGCGAATGCACAGCAGCCGCCATATGCACATGCACCGCCGCAAGACGATGGATGGCACCAGTGGTGCGGGAACGCACGGTGCCGCGAAGATAAGAGTTGGCGGCGGCGGCGGCGGCGTCATCGTGGGTTTCATGGGATATCGCCGCGTATAGATTGAGCACATAAGGAGAGCAGGTTTTGCTGGATTCTTTCTTTATTAACACACAAGATTCTGTAGCATGGTTTGCTGGCATTCAGTTTTTCTTTTAGCGCAGCTTTAGATAGACTGACACGGTAGTTCTTTTCTCTTATGTTTTTACAAGTAATAAAATCGTGAACATAGATTGATACGGGAGTTTTTTTCTTGTTTGTTTTTCATCACCAGAAAATTGTTTATGCCTAGGATTTATGAGTTGATCCACACCGTAATAACTTGGCCCTATCAGATTAACGGTTTCTAATTACTGATTAACGTAGGAATTTCTTCGAAGTGCCTAATTAGTATAGAATATATATAGATAGATAGAAGGGCTTAAACTGTCACAACCATGCTTCTCAGGCACCACACACACATTACTGAGCAGTAAATCGTCGTGGTCATCACTTCTCTGCAGGCAAGTGACTCCGGACTCGCACCAAACGACCCTGGATTTGCCGCAAATGACCATTAACCCAGCCCAAACCGTGTGTCGGCGATATCGCAACTTCGTGCTTACAGAGAGCAGCGAAGAGGAATTATGTAAGTCTGACGTGCCCCATAGATGATCGCCGAACATACCACCTGCTATTGCAAATCCGACTTCACCGTAACAAACAAGCTGAGGTGAACCTATATGGACACCCTAAAGAGTTGACTACCGCAACCACCACAACCAGTCTGACATCGTTCACCCCGTCATTGTTGCCATAGAAGACGCAACACTAACACCTCCATCTTCTATAGTTCTCCCTTGCCCATGCCCAGTTCATAAAAGGATGACCCCAAAGAGGAATAGGACACAATAAGACCACCATCATCTTGTCAGACTGATACAGGTGTTTTCCCCAGAGGTTGGGGGGGGGGGGGTCTAAACGGAAGGGGTGTTGTAGCAAAGCAGCGCCACCTCAAACAAGGTCATTGACACCCAAACGCTACACCACCCATGTCTTAGCCCAAGGGCGAAACATGGTCTTCACCTAATCTCTCAACACACCCTAAACCACAAATCAAACACCTAGACCGGCTCGGGAAGTCTGTCAACTGCCACCACCCACGAATCAACCATATATCAGTCGGGCAGAGAAGACATCATAGACAATTACCCGGACCTGCGTCGGGAAGTCTGCCAACCGCCACCACCCACGAATCAACGATATATGCGTCGGGCAGAGAAGACATCATAGCCAACCACCCGGACCGGCGTCGGGAAGTCTGTCAACCGCCACCGCCCACGAATCAGCCATATATGCGTCGGGCGGAGAAGCCATCATAGCCAGCCACCATGGACGAATACCACATGTGGCAAACCCACAACCCCAGTCGTCCAGGTTAGACCCGACCAAGTCCATCAATATCGATGACCTCCAGCCACCGTAGCCACCAAGCACCATTACATGATGGGAACGGAGGAGCACCGGCCAAAGCAAAGAACCATCACGGTTGATCCCACACGCCTATGCACCTCTGAGACACCACAGGGCCATTGTGATTAATGAACCGTAAACTCTGTTTGTAGGCATTGATGAATATAGAGTGATTTGTGGTGCCAGAAGGGATCTCGACGATAAAGATGACGTGGTGGTTTTACATAAGTTCATACCCTCGTATGGGTAATAGCTTGAATGTTGGTCATCGGCCATGGCATCCTGGTGCTTCACAAACAACCTCCCGCCAGCGACCACCACTAGCGTGTCTGCCCTTGGGAGCACGGTTAAGGGCAAGGGCTTGAACAACCATGGCCAACATTGGTAGGCCTATCAAGAAAGTTGGCGAGATCTAGCGCGGCTGCTTTATCCGCAATGCCCAGCATGTCATCGACACTGGTGATGAGGAGGTATTTGCGGCCTTGGAGTAATGTCGATTTATTAGTGTGAGTGGTCGTGCAATCATCCATGCATCTTAGCGTATGCCAGTTCATCTCGACGCCCTAGCTATGTTCACTCCCTGCTTTGCTTCCTTGTCAACATACTCGATCATTTTATCAAACAAGACAATTGCTGGGTAGATCGATGTCACTATCATATTTGTGCAGCTTTCTAAGCCTTTTTACTTGCCTCATGCAGGTTTGCTGGCAGTCAATGATCATGAAAAAACGTATGCATATGGAGAGTAAATCAATGGATTTTAATGTTCTAAAGTATTGAGCACACACACATCTGAAGGAGGAAAATACACTCATGGTTAGGTAGGTGCATGCAAGGACAAAGTTGCATGGATGCCTCAAGTTATTTTTGGCAATTGTTAAACCAATCTTCTTTTTCCATTATAAATTTACTATCTTTATTCCTTATTTTTGCGAGTGTGCCAACAAAATGCATTTAGCTTAATTAACATTTATTTATCTTACAAAAAACATTTATTTATCCCCAAATCATATTTATCCCTGTCAATGTGATGGTCTATCACCCTCGCCGTCACTAATTCAGAGATAAAACAACGAATACAATTTGCAGGATATAATGACATACGTATCATAAATCTATAAGCAGTTGAGACCTGATGTCATGCTATCTTGAGCCTTGATAGAAAGCATTAAGTATCAAATTTATACCCGCAATACACCAAGAACAATAACAAATCCCGAATAAAATTCCGAGCAATGGGACATCGTTATGTGCATGCATGAAATCAATCTTCGAATTCCCATCCGTGGCATGTGCTTAAAGCATACTACTCACACATGGATGAAGAAATAACTCTGAATTGAACGCACTGAGGATGGTGTGGGGACGATTATAAGTGGATGAAGATGGGATCATCTGGTAATGAAGAGATCGGTCTACAGAAGATCAAAACATTTCAACGAGCACATAACCAACTAGCAAACTGAACCCAGTTTCTTTATAGAATATCTAAGCGGTCATAGAAGGCATTTAGGATAGTATCTCTTGAATCCTCTTGCGAGAACATGTACTTTCTCATCTCAGTTCTGGATGGCCCTGGAAATGTAAAGAGAGGGTTAATAAATTTACGGGCTTCTATTAATTAGTGAATTAGACAGATTGCTATTAGATATAAAGAGATAAGGTTGTAACTGAATTATGCCCGTAAATTCATATCTTCACTGAAATATACCTTGTTATAGTTCCAACATGATCATGGTTTTTTTATAACCACTAAATCTTACTGGAATTTGTAGTGAAGGTAACATACCCATCAAACATTTCTATATTTTGTACAATTTGAAGTTTCGAGCCAAGAATTTTAACCAGAAAATAAAACATGGTAAAATACAATCAATACGGAAAATATTGGAACACTTCCAGAAAATCAATTATAATGTATTCACCAAAAGGTTAATTCAGATGAAACTGGTATGCGATCAGAGGGAAACTTGTTGTTTTAGTTTCAAGTACAAATTTTGTGTTCAAAATTCAAACTGCATAGAAATCTTTGTAAACAAGCGAGTAAATAAGGAATATTTCAGTGACCAATCTGATTAAATTTCAGCTAATATGGACAGACAATTCAATAGAAATTAATGTTTTAGTTTTAGTTTTTTCTTAGCCGGTCAACACCCTAAGATACAGATGTAATAGAGTACATAGAAAAACAGTTTACTCAAATCCTTATGAAAGTAAACGTGCACTTATTAGTTCTACCTTAAACAAAAGTTAGTTGGAGCAAAACTCCAGTAGGTAAGCTTTTTAGGTTTGCAATAACACAAATCGACGACACAAACGCATGCATGCAACAAAACGATAACTCGTTAACTAATTACCTATGTTTTGTGGAATCGAAAAGCAAAACAATCCGTTGAGAGGTAACACAAATGCAACCAAGAAACAAGATCGCGCTTACCGTCCACACACTTAATATGCATCAATATCGTGCGCACATCCCAAAAGTACATTTCTGAGGAGTTGCATATATTTCTCGATGCGGATACGAGAGAACAGGAGAGCTCCCTCGTTTTCAACAGAACTAAAGAAGTTCTAGCTTACCTAGGTAGGTGTGTAGTTTTCATGTGAATTCTCTCGTCTCGCGGTAAAGAGCAAACCCACAACCACGATGGCAGCTGCTCCTGCAACGACCAAGATCCATGCAAAAGCAGCGTGAGGATGCCTCGGTTGGGTGAGCAAGGCAGCTCTGATCTGTATGACATATGTTCTGATAGAGAAGGTGATGGTGAACAGCGCGCTGACTTCCATGATTGGCAAGAAGACAATTATATCATTGGCCGGCGATTGTTGGCTCAGGGGCTTGACGATACCTTCGATCCAGATGGACCGGCCGAACACAATGTGGGCCAGAGTGATCGTAAAATAAACTCGCAGATGAGCCATGAGGGGTGGGTTTGTTGGTTGTGCAGTTCTGCGGTGCAATGGTGGCCTGATTGTCCCAAAGTAAAATGTTACCTAGAGAACTGGCATATATAGTGCAATGGTGGCTTGATGTGCGAAAGTCAAATTTTGTGTAGATAATTATTATATAAGCAAGGAAAAAATGAGTTAACAAACTGCTTGATTATGATATGCTTTTCTAAAGGTCTTGAGAACTCCGGGCATCCACGAGACATGGTCGAGGATAAGGTCTCGTCACACGACAAGAAGCCTATTCATTCTAAAGCCAGTTAATTAATTTTGATGTGCCCCATGCATGATTAGAATGTTTTTGTCACCACCACGTATGCTTCCATGAAACAACAAGAAGACGAAAGCAACAGGATCCACAAAAAACCTACAAAAAATAACAATCCATCTCTCCTGTCTTGGCCACCGATGTCATGTATGTTTTTTATTCAGGGATATAAACGCATGTTACAGCCTCGACTGCGTCCTAGGTAACCCTCCCTCGGGCGTCGTGGTCACGGATGTTACCGTCAACTGGCAATGATGCTTCGTGCCGGCGGTCTGCGAGGTGGGACGGGAGGCGGCCGTGCTAACAGCTCGGAGCCACCGGTGTTAGCTCTAATCTTAATCCTTGTGTCCGCATAAATTGTTTTTTTCCTCGTAGCTTAAATGGTTTAGGCTTTAATTACTATCGGGTGACGCTGCACACGAGCGTGGATGAGGCGAGATGCCACGCCACGGTGAAATGCAATTTGCTTGACGTGATGCGTCACGCGCCGTAATGCTGTGCAAGATAGCAACGCCGTGAGGCGGCAAGGAGTATGACCGGCTAGACGTTTTTCTACTTGCTAGAGTTGAAAGAGTTGTAAGAATTTTCTTTTGTACAATAGAGAAAGAAAAGGTCGTCTTTGTGAGCAGCACAAGGTAAAAAAAAAACTCTGCTTTCTTGTGTTTCGTTTGTTAGCTGTGAGAGCGGCAGCCGAGAGAGAGAAGAAAGAAGCTGAGAGTCAGCTCCAGAGGACGCCGGATCATTTTTGTTGTAGGTCTGACCTTGTAGATATCCTATATGACTAGCGGAGGTGTGACGAATCATGAAAGATCTCGGGCATTCAAAGCATAACAACACTAAATATTGGGGCTCACGGCGGTGTCATGAGGATGTAGGGCCTGTTTGGTTGAAGGACTGGACAATGTGCGTGAGGAACGGCGTGCCTGAAAGTAGCCTGGGACGATGGAAATTTTTGCGTGACCAGGCTGGCCTGGTGAACGTTTGTTTAGTTCATGTCCTTTGCATGCATGCATGTCATGAGTATTTAAATAATATTGAGCTGCTACCCCAATCAGTCCAAGATGATATGAACATAAAACTCACAGGAAAATTTTCAGAGAAAGAAGTGAGCGATGCCCTGTTTCAGATAGGCCCTCTAAAAGCACCGGGCCAAGACGGTTTTCCGGCTCGTTTCTTCCAGCGAAACTGGAGTATAGTCAAGAAGGATGTTATAGAAGCGGTTCTGAAATTTTTTGAGGATGGCATCATGCCTGAAGGTATCAATGACACGGTCATTGTGCTCATCCCGAAAGGAAGGAATCCACAAAGTCTCAAGGACTTTAGGCCAATCAGTCTATGTAACATAATCTACAAGGTCATATCCAAGTGTTTGGTCAACCAACTCCGCCCCTACCTAGATGAGTTAATCTCAGAAACCCAAAGTGCTTTCATTCCGGGTAGGCTGATTACTGATAATGCTATCATCGCATTCGAATGTTTCCACAAGATTCAACATAGCAAAAACCCACACAATACCCACTGTGCATATAAGTTGGATCTTGCAAAGGCCTATGATAGAGTGGATTGGAACTACCTGCGAGGTGCTCTGGAGAAGATTGGTTTCAGTCCGGTTTGGATTAATTGGGTGATGAAATGTGTAACTTCAGTGAGATTCTCTGTGAGAATGAATGGGGAAGTTCTTGAACTATTCACACCTTCGAAGGGGCTTAGACAGGGTGACCCCTTGAGCACGTACCTATTCCTCTTTGTGGCGGACGGACTAGCAAATATCTTCAAGAAAGCAGTGTTGGGAGGAAGTATTACACCGTTGAAAGTTGCACGCAACAGCCCTGGAATTTCAAACCTGCTGTTTGCGGATGATAGCCTTGTTTTCTTCAAGGCTACTACTGAGCAAGCTTTTGCAGTGAAGGATGCATTGGCTTTGTTTCAGAGATGTACAGGGCAGCTTCTAAGCAATAGCAAATGCTCCATCTTATTCAGTGAACATTGCCCACCAGAAGTGCAAAAGGAAATTAAAAATATATTAGCTATTGACACATCAACCTTTGAGAGCAAATACCTTGGGCTACCTACACCAGAAGGAAGAATGAAAGATGCTAACTTCCAACCGATCATGGACAGATTTATGAAGAGATGTAGCGACTGGGATGGAAGATTCATGTCGTTTGCGGCGAAAGAAGTCCATGTCAAATCCATAGTGCAAGCCCTTCCGGTCTTCACAATGGGAGTATTCAAACTCTCGATTAAACCATGACAAATACGAGCGACTAATTAGAGAATTCTGGTGGGGTGAGGAGGAAGGGCGTAGGAAAGTCCACTGGACGGCATGGGACCAACTGGTGAAACCAAAAAGGGCAGGAGGAATAGGCTTTCGTGACATGCAAATTTTTAATGAAGCACTTCTAGCAAGACAGGGATGGAGGTTGCTACAACGCATACGAGAGCACTGTGCGAGGGTATTAAAATCAAAATATTACCCAAATGGGGAACTCCTCAACACATCCTTTGCTTCAGACGCCTCTCAAGCATGGAAAGGTATTGAGCACGGACTGGAGCTCCTCAAAAAGGTCTAATCTGGAGAGTTGGTAATGGAAGAAGGATTCAGATCCAAAGGGATCAATGGATACCCAGGAAAAGCGGACTGAAAGTGGCCACTTTCAAGAGACAGTCACGTTTGAGATGGGTTAACCAGCTCCTAACCTCTAACGGCAATGAATGGAATGTTAACCTTGTGAAGGATCTGTTCTATGGGTTTAATGCGGAAGAAATATGCAAAATTAAACTACCCAACACCACTGCTGAGGATTGTGTGGCCTGACATAGTGAGAAAAATGGTATATTCACTGTCCGGAGTGCATACAAACTGGGATTCCAGCTCAAACAGCTAGTGGGGGATGATGCATCAAGTTCAGTATGCGAAGCCGACAACAGAAGTATTTGGGACTTAATTTGGAAATCCAAATGCCCTGAGAAAATTCGCATTTTTGGGTGGCGTGTCGCAACTGAAACTCTGGCCACCAAGAAAAACAAATGGAAAAGAACACTGGAGATTGACAACATTTGTAATATCTGTGGAAAGGAAACAGAGGACGAGTACCATGCTACGGTCGCATGCACCAAGGCCAGGGCACTCCGCATGGAGATGAGAAAGGTCTGGGACCTGCCGGTAGAGGAGAAGTTCAAATATCTGAGGGTGAATTGGCTACAACTGCTGCTGGACACATGCAGTATGGACATACGGCAGAAAATCATGCTCGTGTTGTGGCGTGCATGGTGGCTACGTGAGGACTGTGTTCATGCAAAAGGAAGAGCGACGATTGGGGCTTCAGTCCAATTCTTAGTTAAATACCACAATGAGCTGGGCGTTGCATACATGGGCAACAACGATCCGAGGCAAATATGCAGGCCTCGATATAGATGTAGACCCATGCTGTAGTCAGGCTCTAGCTGCAAGAGTTAAAGGGAAACAGCCGATCTCACAGGATTACTGCTCCCTTGGCTGACAGTTCAATCACAAGCAGAAGCAACAACCCCAATCAGGCCACAGCCTCAGATAACGCTGTTGAGACTGAGTGGTGGCTGCCGCCAGACAGTGGGACCTGGAAATTAAACAGCGACGCATCATTCCTAATTAGTACTGGAGAGACTTATGCAGGCATTGTTGTCAGAGATTGCAATGGGGCGTGTTGCTCTGTCCATCTGTAAAAAACTGACTCCATGCAGCTCGTCTGAGGAAGCTGAAATGGCCGCCATTCTCTATGGTCTAGCAGAATTAAGGAAGCGCTATTGTGGAAAGCTATGTATCGAGACGGACTGTGCAACTGCAGCCACACTGTTGAAGAGCAAAGATGCCAATCTCTCCTCACTATTCCCTTTGATTACTGACGTGAGATACCTTATGCATAGTTTTGAAGAGGTGTCGATCATCACAGTCAAACGGAACAGGAACAAATTGGCTCATGAAATGGCCGCATATGCAAGGAGGACAGGGGATGTTATGTGTGTAGCAAATGTCCCACATGACCTACGAGAGGTGCTAGCAAACAAGCGTAATCCTACCCGTGGGGCGATGTAAGATGGCTATATGCCTTTTCTCAAAAAAAAAAATATATTCAAACAACAGACTACTTGCTGCTAAGGCTACATCCAGGCGTAAGGAATAGGGCGCGCCTGGGTGAGGCTAATCATGCTGCCTGGAGTAGACAATTCTTTATTTTTTCAATTGAGCCAGGCACGCATTTCATCTTCCAGGCATCAACCAAACAAGTAGCAGGCGCACTTCAGGCATAGTCCAGACCAGACTTGTAGTGCCGTTAGTGGACTGGACACGAACCAAACACGCCCAAAAGATCCAAAAGTCTAGCTTCTTCGACTCTTCTAAAATACACTGCTGCTAAGGCAAAGCGATTGAGTGCCGCATCCTATAGATTGATAAAGTGCAGTGGACAGAAGCATCACTAATTTACGCTATGTCCGGGTAGTATGGCGCACATAGAATCCTATGTTAATCACCAAGGACGACCTTGCAAACCTAAATACGGTGTGCTGTGCGTTTCTTTTATTCTTCTCCGGATTCTCACAGAAAAAAAAAATCTCCGGAAGTACCCGTTTGGCCCACCTCCAAACAGGGAGTCGAAGAAGTTGGAAGCCAGAGGGTTGCTGAACGGGCCCTAAGGAGTAAAAGTGTGTCTAACTGTGGAGCTGTGATACAACGAACTAGTGATATCTCATAAAGAAAAGATTCGAGTGAAGTGTGACAAACCGAACATGGTGTTCGGGCCGCTGATGGAGCAGGCTCCCGAGCTCTAGCGTCGGTGGCGCAGAAAGATGAGCGGAATGACGCGCGCCGCCGCCGGAGAGGCCGGACACGCGGGTCGCCGGAGACGGAAGGGGGAGTCAAACAGACACCTACGGCGAGGCACAGCAGCAGCGGCGTGCTCCCTCCACGCACGGCCCTGCCAAGTGCGGACGCAGCAACGCATGTTGCGTGGGAAATTTTGGCACAGAAAGTACACCAAGGCAGCTCAAGGCGTACATGTATAGGTCGGGGTGGTGCTTGGTTTACTCCGTTTTTCATTTCCCTTGCTTGGAGCTATGGGTGGGTACAACAAGGCATGGCATCGAAAGGTCCGACACACGTTGTGCAGACTAGCTTTGTCTCACTTATAAACATAAATTAGAGCTTCTTTCGTCACCTCAAGTTAACGTGCCAGATAGACAAAGTACTACCAATGCAACTACCAATCCGTGCATATCCATGTACAGTAGTCGCATAGTGGAAACATACAACTCCAGCACATATGGAGAAAGGCAGGAAAAAAGGTTGGGTTGCCGCCTCGTGCTAGCTAGCAAACTCCAGGTGCCCAAAAAGTTAGTTGACTCAAATGTTATGTTCCATCCACCTGGAAATTAATATATCGTCGTTACGCTCAATATTACCTAGTAGGCTCGTGAACATTGCTATAGCTATAGCCCTGCTTAGTTTGGGAGTAATTTTAATCTGCTTTTCGGTATTTAGCTCAAGTTTGAACAAAATGCCAGGAAATACACAAATATTACACTCAGTCCAAACAGAAATAAGGACTGGTATTTCACACACACAAAAGTCTAGGGCTAAGGATTGATCAACATGCGCAGAGCCAGGTCAGCCACATCGAGCCGCCATTTCAGGCTCTACGGAGAGGAGGAACGGATCATCCCGATCTAGTGGTTCTGTCACGCTGCGCTGTGGAGAGTGCGTGACTGAGTGATAAGAAATACTACCTATGTACCTGAATATAAGACATTGCAGTTCACCTTTGTACCTTGAATTGCAAAAGATGTATTATATTAAGGTACAGAGGTAGTATAATGATAAAAGATAGACAATATGATAATATAATGTATTATTACAACGTTGAGGCCCGAAATAAAAAAGACTGATCCCCACACAAGGAAATAAGGTATAGAATATGGACCAGTTTACCGAGCAGATAATATACTACCTCTGTCCCAAATTATAAGACGTTTTGTTAGGATATTTTATTCTACTAAAACATCTTATAATTTGGAACAGAAAAAGCATGTAAAAAGATCGATGAACTTAAGTAGAACAAGCATATCACCGTATGCAAGCACCGCCTCAAAATGTTTTCTCCCCACGATCATTTGTCCTTGAATTTTAGCTTCTCAATAGCTGCCACACTTGAAGACGACCTGATTGATTTGGACGAGAAATTATATACTTTCGCAATAAACAAATATCGACATTCTAACTTTTTCTAATTCAGATGCATATAGACGCATTTTAGTGTATTTGTTCACTCATTTTAGTTCGTATATAGTCCATATTAAAATATTTAAAACATCTTGTATTTGTTTACAGACGGAGTATTTTTCATCGGTCAGCTGACGTTGTCGCTTTTTGTAACTAGGTCCAGATCAAACTAAACTATATCGTTTATGAACAGAAATCAAGAGGGAGGCCTCTCTTTTCCAAGAAAAAAAGTGTCACACATGTCGACGCGACTAATAAACACTTGGATTAATCTTTCTCTACATACAACTAACATAAGAAAAGTGCTTATGGCTTAATCAACCTAGAGATAATATTTAAAATATTCAGAGATAATTGGTTTATTTTTAATTTTTGCAGGGAGATATAATTATTTTCCAGCTGTATCCATTCAATTAAAACATTTTCTGCCTTTTGTACTAGTACCAATCTAGGATATATGAGGATTCTTCACATCCTGACAATAGCACAACTGGAAGAAACAAAAAGTTTTTTTGTCTTCTGGAATACAAGACAGTAAAAGAATTGTCCAGAAACATTATACGCTAACTTAATATAGTACTCCTTCATTCCAAAATAACAAGGGTCGCTGGTTTAGTACAAAGATCTCGATCGTTAACGTAAAGCACAACCTATGCGTACTCCTTGTATAACATTACTCACAGTGTAAGATATACTCCCTCCGTTCCTAAATAGTTGTCTTTCTAGAGATTTCAACAAATGACTACATACGAAGCAAAATGAGTGAATCTACACTCTAAAACATATCTACATACATCCGTATGTTGTAGTCCATTTGAGATGGTTAGAAAGACAATTATTTATGAACGGAGGGAGTATTTATTGGCACGTACGCATGCAGCCAGACTACATCAGGAGCAAGAGGATGGTAGCGATGGCTGCGGCGACGATGAGGAGTTCCGCCAGCGTGGCGACGTCGTGAAGAAGAGGTGGCGCGTTCCTGTCGATTGCCGCGACCCTCCTGTGCAGGGCGTGCACGGCCACGAAAAACGTGATGAGCACGGGCACGACAGAAGTAGCATCGATCGGGCCGCTCCCTGCCGACGGCGGGGCCGACGACGATGATCCGGCGAGGTAGTTGACGAGATCGGATGAGGCGAGGGCGAACAGGGCTATCGCCCGCTCAAGTTCATCGTCGTCCATACTCGCTCTGCAGAACTTGGCTGCGATGCGTGGACATGTCAGTGACACTCAGGCAGTATATGTAGCAAAAAGTACGCGTACCACTACCACCTCGACGAGGAAAAAGCGAGTCAGCATAATTAACAACTAAGCCGGCCCATGTCGTCCGTTATGAGGCATCGGAAGTCCCCATCTCCAGTTTGGATGCTAGACAAACGTACACCCACAAAGAAACAATAACGTCCTGTTCGATTTACCGGTCTCAAAACACAGAGACAGCTAGAAAAAAACACAATATTGGAATGATATGTACCATCTTTAATTTATATCAAAATAGTGACCGGCGGCTGCCACCAAGCCTGCTTGAACGCCGCCAAACACATGGTCCTCCACACCGATCCGTCTGCTGGCACGGTAGTGCCAAGAGAGCCAAACTCGGACCGACGCCACGAACAGGAAGCAAGCAAGTGGACCATAACATGAAGGCTTGTGCCAGCGCGGACCAAGTCAGCCCCCAAAACTTGCCCACTGTCGGACATCGCCCACTTAATTTTTTTCCAAGGATCCAAATCATATGATTATTTTTGTGAAATTCTTTTTTAACTAATGGTGGGCAATGTCCGACAGTGAGCAAGTTTTGGGGGCTAACTTGGAAATAAATAATAGTAAGAGCTCCTTTGGTTCAAAAGAATTTCATAAGATTTGCATCCTTAGAAAAATTTCTACGTTGGTCGTTTGATTCATATGTTTTTTTTTCAGAATCACATTAGACCATGGAAACAGCCTCCCTACTCAATTAATTTAATGGAATAGGATACAAAGTTCCATTCAAAAGTTATAAATAATGCGAAAATAAATTGTCAAGACAGGCAACCAGGTAACAATCCCAACAAAAAATACAGAGCATGCATCGAGGATAAGAAATCCGAAGGGGCACACAACGGCCTGCACGCACTTGACTATTGGGAAAGTTGCTCCCCTGCTACATGTGTGTTAGTCTTTGATTACTATGAGATGGTCTCATGCATGCCTGATTGGTCACCCGTTTTGCATGGTCCATCCATCCGACCTTTCATGCTTTTTCATTTGACTTTCAATTTTAAATATACTATAACTTTTGAATCAAAATTTCAATCTATGTTTTATTTGCGTATTTGCGTTCCTTGCGAGAGGGCTTTGACACAAGATCACTATTGAATATGTTTTGATAAGTTCCAATTTTTTTCAAAGTTTCACCAAGTTTTAGCTTCCATTTGCTCTTAGGGTTTATGGTTGAGGGCTTAGGATTTTAGTTTTACTCCTTCCTTTCAGGTTTATTGGGCTCATGTTGCAAATCACATTAACCAAGGAGTACCTACTTAAGTGCTAGGCAATATTTGCATGTTCCCGGGACAATGAGCCTTACAAATTGGCAAATTTTGATTTTATTATATTCCCTCTAAACCAGAAAGGAGGGAATATTTTTTTAAACTTGGTGAATTTATCCTTCATTATTATCAAATTTTAATAGCTGACTTTTTTTGTTCAAAAGTTATAACAGAATCAAAATTGGAAGTCAAAAGAAAATGCATGAGGGAGTGGAAGCAAAGTGTGTTTCGTGGACTAACACAGCATGCATGTAATTAATGTCATAATCAAGGTTTTAAGCCATGAAGGGACCATACAACCTCTGACCAAAGCATGAGTGCTTGCACTAGCTAAGCTTTCCTTGAAAAAACATATGAAAGGTTTAATATCATCATGCATTCCCATAGGAATGAGTTCTCTTTTATTATAAATGTTCTTAATTCAAGAAACTTGTTCAAAACAAGTGCGGATCCACCTAAGATTTCTTGTTAATTCGATATTATTGTCAACAAAAAGGATGGTACCATCTGCATAGTGCAAGAAAATGGTACCCCTCTTGTTCACTTTAGAGCCAAGACCTCCGATAAGATTATAATTTGCTGATTTGACAAGTATCCTAGTAAGAGTGTCAACTGCCAAATTGAAAAGAAGAGGAGAGAGGAAATCTTCCAGTTTTAGTCCTTTTTAAATAATGAAAAGTTCCTTTCTTCATTATTGATTTTTCACTACAAGCGACCCCCATGGTTGGTCGGCATGATACAGTGAAGCACAATGTTGTTAACCTTACAATAAGGATAATGACCTACGTACTACAATTTCCAAATATTATTCACTTTATAATAAGGATGCCAATATTGTTCATCAATGACCTACATACTATAGTTTCCAAATGTCCAAATCCTCTAAAATCCCTGTTAAATTTATTTGAGTCTAATGGGACATTAAATGATTAGATTTATAACTTGCAAGCATATATATTCCCCATAATTTTAACCTTGTTTATGATATGAATTATCATTTGAAGACAATAATTCAAACTATTGTATAATACAATATTTGTTAAATTTAACTTGTTCTTCCAAAATTATCTTTAGACAATATAAGATTGCAAGCTAACAGAGAAAGTTTATTTGTCTGAAAGTTTATTTTGGAAACAACAGGAGCTTAGCTATTTTATCAACTCAGTCAAGTACCTAGAGATATGTATAGCATGAAAGGAATCGAAACTACAATAAAATGAGAATTGAGGAGGTCCAATGGGAGGCAAGAGTTGCTTGAAGTCAGACACTCTGCAGTTGATAAGATGCTTAGCCTAGAGGACCGACACTTCGTAGTTAAGGTGCTAAGTTTTCCAATTTTGTAGTTGAGGGGTAAAAAATGATCAACCGGAAAGATAATCGGCAAAGCGAATACATTTCCCTTCTATTAAATAAGAAAAGAATTCATGTAGCAAGAAAATGCTTCAAAAGTATAACTAAGGGAAATACAAAAGATACAATAAGAGGGCGCATGCCAATTGGAGGCAAACACTAGACAAATATTGTGCTTGCGCTCATTCCAAAGGTTACAAATGATACTTGAGGTGACACCGTTGAACTCACAACCGTGACTGCTCTTGATTGTGGTAGCAACAGAGAACCTCCAATCCATGATATCAACAAAGCTGGACGAGGCAACAACGAGAGTCATTTTGAACTGGACCCACGTGAGATCTAGCACAACTGGCGTGTGTGATTCAAATCTGATTGTGGAAGTGCACAACTGTTAATATATTGAATGAGGTGGCCAACCAAAATGGTTGTATACGGTGTGAATCATCTTTGTTTTGTCTGAGGAGCATAGTAGATAATTTCACTTTATTTTTTGCATTTGCTCAATAAAATAATTGTATTCGATAGGATAAGTTGGAAGTGGTGGAACCAATGAATTGGGAGATGTATTTTTTTTGGCCTTGTGATAGCTATATATTTGTTATCTAGAAGAAAATATGACCAAGTACAAAATGGTATTTCAAATTTGCATCTTAAAACCGTATTATAAAAAGATGTATCTTTATTTTACCATCCCCCCCCTCACCAACCCAGTTGGTTCAACTTTCCCCCCCCCCCCCCCCTCTAGTTAATGTAGATCTGAGCAATGCATTAGCCTCTCCCCTCCCTGTCCTCCTATTGGTCGCCGATGGGAGGGGATTCACTCAATTCATCGTGCGGGTTCTTTAGATGTACTCCTAGGTTAGGGTAACTATGTTATGGTTTCGATCATCCATGCCTTCGTCTCCGCGGTGGCGATGACGGCGCTAAATTTATAAGGTCATCTAGATTTTCGTATGATGTCGTTACTCTCTCTTCTATTGGTGTTGGATCAAGGAGGCGTTGTCTGCACAATCTAGGTTTTTTATCTAGGTATGCATGTTGTGTGTCGTGGTGAGGTCGGGTTTGTGGCAACGACGCACTTCATCCTTGTTGACGACCGTATCGGTCATTTTCTTTATTTTGGCCATTCTCCTTGTCCTCTTGTCCGGAGCGATGATCCGTTATTTCGATGGTGGCCATCAACATCTCCCGACATAACCCGACAAATTCCTCGCCACAAATTGAAAGTCTTTCTGGCTCCGATGTGATGCGTAGTTCCAGTCGTGGCACCGAGGATGGTTCACAGCATACCATCATCATGTGCATGATGAAGATGACGTTGCTTCTCCATGGACTCATTTCCAAAACAAATTAATTTCAAGGGCTGTCTTGATTTTTTTGGGTAAAATACATTTTTATTAATTCATAATATAGTATCAAGTGGATACAAAGAATGAGAGTGCCAGCCAGCTCGTGCATGGCTAAGATGCATGCAGCTAAAACCAACAGTCTGACAAAGTAAAAAATGAAGCAACATTAAAATCATATGTGACTGAAGTTATGCCTCTATCGATGGAGGTGGTGGACCAGTCCGGAGATTGTACTGCTATCCATCTTGGGTAAAACCTCCCGACTACTCGCACCGACCGCAAATACATCATCTTAAATAGTGGTTTAGTTTGGTGTAGCATAGATCACGTATGAACCCAATGTGTACAGCGGTATAAACCTGCATAGAAGAAGAGATTTAGGGGTACCGTGTAAGGATTGGACACTTCTAATTCATGGCCTTTGAAAAAAAATCGTTCATTGGTTTTATCGCGTTCGTTTTCATGGAGCATAGAGAAGCCCTAAGATACCTTTTTCTTTTGCGGGTAAGAGAAGCCCTAAGATACTACCTATGTGTGAATAGGAAAGATAGTATTATTACCTCTGGAGCTGCTAAGTTCAAAATGAGAACAGCCCCCATGTCTCTCTCAGTCGTAGTCGTACTGTTAAACCAATGCTAGCTCCTCGGCGAGGTATTTTGTTGTCCATCGACCCAAGAAAATTCCTTTGTTGTTTGGCGATCTTTCCAATACCAGGTAGGTAACATGTACAATGCTAGGTAGTTACATATATAGCCACAATTAAGCATAAAATAAATCTATTCCTACTTAAAGGAATGTAAGTTTTTGTGGTCGGACTCAAACCATATGAATGTAAGTTTTGATTATTAGTTTCCTCTCGTATTTGATTCATTCAATGGTTTTCACTAAATAATACTCCCTCCGTCCCAAAATTCTTGTCTTAAATTTATCTAAATACGGATGTATCTAGTTATGTTTTAGTGTTAGTTATATCCGTATCTAGACAAATATAAGACAAGAATTTTGAGACGGAGGGAGTATTATTTATTTATAAAATTTTATTTTATTTTCTTAGGCAAGCCAATAAATGCTTACCAAACAAGTGTTTACCAAATAAAATTGTATTTTAGGAATGCAAATTAAATATAGGCAAGTCAATCACGGGCAAACCTATTAGCGTATTCATGACCCAGCTGCAATGTCATTACAAACCAGGACGATCCAAGAATCCGTGGCGTGATCAAGTTTTAATATTTTTGTGGTGGTTATGATACTAAACCTATGACATTTTGAAATTCTGGGTAAAATTTCTATGAAATGTAACTATATTATAAAAGGAAAATATAAAATAAACATCATGAAACATGTATGATTGCTAATATCATACATATTCAACTAGGCATATTAATGACATAGTATTAATTCAAAAAGATCATGTCGTAAAACCATATGATAATAAATGATGTGCTACTTTGTACCATAGTATCAAACAATAAATATAATCATCTAAACCTTAAGCGTCCGTGCACGACATGACGGTGCATGGAAGACCATACATCGATATGTACGTGCGCATCACTGCGTGCTTGCATGCTTACATGCATACGAGCTACTCCCTTAGTTTCTAAATATAATTTTTTCTAGAGATTCTAATATGAACTACATATGAAGCAAAATGAGTGAATCTACACTTTAAAGTACGTTTATAACATCCATATGTAGTTAATATTAAAATATCTAAAATGACTTACATTTAGGAATAGAGGGAGTAGGTTGCTGGCGGGTTGGTACGTGGGTGCCTGAGGTGCATGCATGCGTACGTGCCAAAACTATGATCGACAAAGCAAACCAATCTAGCCTTATCAACCATATGCACGCGACACTAATACACTACTAAGTAGATGGGCAATATGTACTGAATCGGATCGACCACGTAAGTATGTATGTATACACTGTTGGAGTACTGCTGGGCATGGTGTACGCTAGGCAATGGAGGAAGCAAGCGTAGGAGGAATATTGCCACTGCTCTCCGGCAGCTGTGTCTGTCTATATATACCTGGAACGTGTCTCAATCACCTGGGAAGTTAGCGCAATAATTCTGCGAGGACCGATGAGTTGTGCGAGTACTTCACAGCTAGCGAAGGGGAAAGCTAGGAATGTCGCGCCAAAATGGATTACTATGTTAATTTACACGTGAGCACGTACGGTCGATCGAGCGAGAAATGCACCCTAACGCTAGCAATTGATTTCGACGCAGTTTCTTAACCGCAGATTCATACTTCTTGCCTACGTTCATTACGAGATTTCCATGGACCAGTACGTTCTTTAATAAATCGCTAAGAAAGATTATCTACGCCGCCGGTCCGCCCCAGGCTAGGTGTGAAAGTGAAACACGATCATGCAAATTGAGCGACGAGGGGTACTAGCTACCTAGCTAGTACTCCCTATGTAAAAAAAGAAATATCGATGATCTAAACAATCTTATATTTCATCGAAAAAGGGTTTCCCCCGCTTTATATTATAAAGCATCAGACACCGATCACAGGGTAACTGCCGGGGCGAACGGCACAACAAGCCCAAAAGGAAAAAAGAAGGAGAAAAAAAAGCCAACAACGGCAGCTCGGCAAGCACAGATGATCCGCCACCGCTGCGCCCTCCATCTTCGTCCCACCACACGTCATGGCACCGGCCCGCCGCATACCAAGCAGCACCTTCAAGAAGGAATGCGACGCCAACGATGCTGCTGCCCGGACGTGTCCTAGGGTTTCCCCCGGCATACGGAGGGGAGCGGGGGATGGGTAGCGCCGACGCCCTTCAAGAAGGAATGATGGCACCCTCAGGTGTCATCGCGTCGGAGCCGGAAGAACCGGCAGAGATTTCTCCCGCATCCCCAAGCACCGCTACCCACTCGAACCGGGGCCATCCAACCATCAAGCCACCCGCAAGCACGCGCCCCCACGGTCTTGGACACATCCACGCCGCCCCGCTGCGAACACCACCACGAGTCCAAGGAGGCCGGAAAGAAGCGCCAAGCGACGGGAGGAACCACACCGAAGCCAAGCGGGAGGGAACCACCTCCCCCGCCGACGTGCGGGAGGCCCGAACCCTCGGCGACGTCGTGGTCGCCGACCGGACGTGGCAGCAGGGCACACCAGGCCACCCCTGGCCCGGCCATGTCCACAACGGACCCGCAAAGCCCTGCCGGCCATGTTGCAGCAAGCCGGCACCTGCGCCGCCCGCTCCCAGCCGTCAACGCCGCTCTCCCGCCTCCTGGAGGCCACGCCGCCGGCCCGTCCCGCCGCCAGCCCGCCCAAACCCAGATGGGGCCCGAAGGGCCCAGATCTGGGCCGAGCGGGCTGGTTCAAGCCGCGCCACCCCGCCGCCAACGGCGACGCCGTCGCCCAGTCGTCCACCCACGCCGCGCCGGGATCTCCGCCGCCACGTCGGACCGCCGCCGCCGAAGAGCACCTCCCGGCGCACACCGCCCCGCGCCGGGGAGCACCGAGAGGGGAAGGGGCAATTTCTTTACAGAGATAGTAGTAACATACAATTTCCTCATCGATCGATAATCGGTGCAGGGGCAAAGATCCATCAACCAACGTGCCTGCAGCGTATATGTCAATATGATGTGTAATTTCTGGCTAGAATAAACGTATGCACGCATGGATATCTCCCGGATCAACGATCGAGATGCACCGTGCGCATCTAATCTATATAGACATTTTTATATTTTTAGACGCATCGATCAGGGGACGCAACGCAGCACCCCATTTTGATCTCATGACGACCTGCAAACACTTTTTTTTTTTTGCAAAAATTGTGTATGCAGTGTAGCCTGCTAGCGCGCACGGTTCTAAAAACACAACGATGTGTAATGCCTTACGCAAGTTTTTTTATCAAGAAAATGGTTTTCACGATAGGTTTGAAGGCGAGTTACGTTTTCTTCACCGTTTGACTTTTAAGATTTTTTTACACTCAACTGTATCATCCTCTGTGTTAAAATTTGTTATTTTCCTGAATTCATTTGCAGTATGTATATCATTTAGGGCATTTCTAGACATTTAATGGATATAACTCAAATTTGAACTACGAGTACATGAAACAGTGCAAAAAAATGGTTTGACAAAACAAAAATCATATTTACAATCTTGAGTATATTTGTCTGTCTTATAAAAGAAATAGAAACAAATTTCAACAAACTATGTGGCAAGATTCAACCACAAACATGGGCATATTGGTTTTAAATTTTTGAAAATGTAAATGAAGTCTAAAAAATAAATAAATATGTCATTGTGTCATGATATGACCTCAGAATATTGTGATAAAAATTTGAGAAGGTTCCACAAAAGTTCTAAATCATTTCAAGGAAGAATCGTGGTTTTGAAAGTGAAAGCACCACGTTTGAAAGCTAATTGACATTTCCTTCATCGTTTGACCTTAAATCTTTTTCTATACTCGACATACACCATATCACCCTTCATTTCAAAAATTTGGCAATTCTGAGAGCTCATTGGCTATATTCAAATTGTTCAGCGCATTTCTAGGCATTTAATGGATATAACTCAAACTGAACTATGAGTAAATGAAACAGTGCACACAAAATTATTTGGAAATTCAAATTCAGGGTCTTCAGTGTATTGTATGCCTTATAAAAAATGAAAGACCTATGAGGCAAGAGTCAACCACAAACATGGAGTTTATCGGGTTTTCTATTTCCAAAGTAGTTTGAAAAATCTGAAACTTCTCGTGGTGTCACCATATTTTGTCATTATGTTTTGGCAAACATTTCAGAACACTTTCACAAAACTTATGATGTATACTCTTCCCAAATTGAACCATCTCCGAGGAAGAAGCATAGTTTCGACACGGGATGCACCAAATTTGAAAGCGAATTGACATTTCCTTCATCGTTTGACCATGATTATTATTCTACACTTCACATACACCATAGAATCTTCCATGTTAACATTTGGCACTTCTCATAGCTCATTTCCTATATTTAAGTCATTAAATGCATTTCTAGGCATTTACTGGATATAATTCAAATTAGAATTACAAGCTCTCAAGTAGTGCACAAAAATGGTTTAAAATCATATTCATGGTATTGAGTATTGTTGGAAATATGCCCTAGAGGCAATAATAAAAGTATTATTATTATATTTCCTTGTTCATGATAATTGTCTTTTATTCATGCTATAATTGTATTATCCAGAAATCGTAATACACGTGTGAATACATAGACCACAATATGTCCCTAGTGAGCCTCTAGTTGACTAGCTCGTTGATCAACAGATAGTCATGGTTTCCTGACTATGGACATTGGATGTCATTGATAACGGGATCACATCATTAGGAGAATGATGTGATGGA
Organism: Aegilops bicornis; assembly: GCA_021605145.1. NCBI lineage: Eukaryota > Viridiplantae > Streptophyta > Magnoliopsida > Poales > Poaceae > Aegilops > Aegilops bicornis. The sequence goes on from CM038673.1 coordinate 631,187,385, forward strand.
CAAGACCCAATCCTAAGCATAGCACAAGATCGTGTAGTTCGCTTTTGCTAGAGCTTTTCCAATGTCAAGTATCTCTTCCTTAGACCATGAGATCATGTAACTCCCGGATACCGTAGGAGTGCTTTGGGTGTACCAAACGTCACAACGTAACTGGGTGACTATAAAGGTGCATTACAGGTATCTCCAAAAGTGTCTGTTGGGTTGACACGGATCGAGACTGGGATTTGTCACTCCGTATGACAGAGAGGTATCACTGGGCCCACTCGGTAGTGCATCATCATAATGAGCTCAAAGTGACCAAGTGTTTGGTCACGGGATCATGCATTATGGTACGAGTAAAGTGACTTGCCGGTAACGAGATTGAACGAGGTATTGGGATACCGACGATCGAATCTCGGGCAAGTAAAATACCGATTGACAAAGGGAATAGTATACGGGGTTGTTTGAATCCTCGACATCGTGGTTCATCCGATGATATCATCGAGGAGCATATGGGAGCCAACATGGGTATCCAGATCCCGCTGTTGGTTATTGCCTGAGAGCCGTCTCGGTCATGTCTGCATGTCTCCCGAACCCGTAGGGTCTACACACTTAAGGTTCGTTGACGCTAGGGTTGTATGAATATGAGTATGCAGCAAACCGAATGTTGTTCGGAGTCCCGGATGAGATCCTAGACGTCACGAGGAGTTCCGGAATGGTCCGGAGGTAAAGATTTATATATGGGAAGTCTTATTTTGGTCGCCGGAAAAGTTTCGCACTTTATCGGTATTGTACCGGGAGTGCCGAAAGGGGTCCGGGGGTCCACCGTGAAGGAAATATGCCCTAGAGGCAATAATAAAGTTATTATTTATTTCCTTATATCATGATAAATGTTTATTATTCATGCTAGAATTGTATTAACCGGAAACATAATACATGTGTGAATACATAGACAAACAGAGTGTCACTAGTATGCCTCTACTTGACTAGCTCGTTAATCAAAGATGGTTATGTTTCCTAACCATAGACATGAGTTGTCATTTGATTAACGGGATCACATCATTAGGAGAATGATCTGATTGACATGACCCATTCCGTTAGCCTAGCACTTGATCGTTTAGTATGTTGCTATTGCTTTCTTCATGACTTATACATGTTCCTATAACTATGAGATTATGCAACTCCCGTTTACCGGAGGAACACTTTGGGTACTACCAAACGTCACAACGTAACTGGGTGATTATAAAGGAGTACTACAAGTGTCTCCAAAGGTACTTGTTGGGTTGGCGTATTTCGAGATTAGGTTTTGTCACTCCGATTGTCGGAGAGGTATCTCTGGGCCTTCTCGGTAATACACATCACATAAGCCTTGCAAGCATCACAACTAATGAGTTAGTTGTGAGATGATGTATTACGGAACGAGTAAAGAGACTTGCCGGTAACGAGATTGAACTAGGTATTGGATACCGACGATCGAATCTCAGGCAAGTAACATACCGATGACAAAAGGAACAACGTATGTTGTTATGCGGTCTGACCGATAAAGATCTTCGCAGAATATGTAGGAACCAATATGGGCATCCAGGTCCCGCTATTGGTTATTGACCGAGAATAGTTCTAGGTCATGTCTACATAGTTCTCGAACCGTAGGGTCCGCACGCTTAAGGTTTCAATGCCGGTTATTATGAGGTTATGTATTTTGATGTACCGAAGGAGTTCGGAGTCCCGGATGTGATCACGGACCTGACGAGGAGTCTCGAAATGGTCGAGACATAAAGATTGATATATTGGATGGTTATATTCGGACACGGAAAGGTTCCGGAAGTTTCGGAGAAACCGGAGTGCCTAAGGGTTACGGAACCCCTGGGAAGTTATGGGCCTTATTGGGCCAAGAGGGAGAGAGAGGGCTGCACCAGGAGGTGGTGCGCCCTCCATGGGGAGTCCGAATTGGACTAGGAGGGGGGGGCGCAGCCCCCCTTTCCCTCTCCCTCTCCCTCTCTTTCCTTTCCCCTTCCCTCTTCCTAGTAGGACTAGGAAAGGGGAGTCCTACTCCTACTAGGAGGAGGACTCCCCCCTCCCTTGGTGCGCCCCAAGGCTGGCCGGCCCTCCCCCTTGCTCCTTTATATACGGGGGCAGGGGGGCACCCTAGAACACACAAGTTGATCCTTGAGATCGTTCCTTAGCCGTGTGCGGTGCCCCCTCCACCATATTCCACCTCGGTCATATTGTAGCGGTGCTTAGGCGAAGCCACCTGCAACGGTGAAACATCAAGATCGTCACCACGCCGTCGTCCGACGGAACTCTCCTCCCGAGCTTTGCTGGATCGAAGCCCGTGGAGCGTCATCGAGCTGAGCGTGTGCCAAGAACTCGGAGGCGCCGGAGTAACGGCGCTTGTGATCGGCTGGATCGTGAGGAGAACGTCGACTACTTCCTCTACGTCATCATCGACTCGGAGGTGCCGGAGTAACGGCGCTGGGATCGGCAGGATCGCGAGGAGAAAGTACGACTACTTCCTCTACGTTGTGATCGCTTCCGCCACGGTCTCACGAGGGCACGTAGACTACACTCTCCCTCTCGTTGCTATGCCATCACCATGGTCTTGTGTGTGCGAGGAAAATTTTGAAATTACTGCGTTCCCCAACAGTGGCATCCGAGCCTGGTTTTATGCGTTGATGTCATATGCACGAGTAGAAAACAAGTGAGTTGTGGGCGATACAAGTCATACTACCTACCAGCATGTCATACTTTGGTTCAGCGGTATTGTGAGATGAAGCGGCCCGGACCGACATTACGCCAGACGCTTACGCGAGACTGGTTTCACCGCTACGAGCATTCGTGCTTAAAGGTGGCTGGCGGGTGTCTGTCTCTCTCACTTTAGTTGAACCGAGTGTGGCTACGCCCGGTCCTTGAGACGGTTAAAGCGGAGTCTATTTGACGAAGTATCGTTGTGGTTTTGATGCGTAGGTAAGAACGGTTCTTGCTCAGCCCGTAGCAGCCACGTAAAACTTGCAACAACAAAGTAGAGGACGTCTAACTTGTTTTTGCAGGGCATGTTGTGATGTGATATGGTCAAGACGTGATGCTATATTGTATGAGATGATCATGTTTTGTAACCGAGTTATCGGCAATCGGCAGGAGCCATATGGTTGTCGCTTTATTGTATGAAATGCAACGCTCTGTAATTGCTTTACTTTATCACTAAGCGGTAGCGATAGTCGTAGAAGCAATAGATGGCGAACGACAACGATGCTACGATGGAGATCAAGGTGTCGCTACCGGTGACAATGGTGATCATGACGGTGCTTCGGAGATGGAGATCACAAGCGCAAGATGATGATGGCCATATCATATCACTTATATTGATTGCATGTGATGTTTATCCTTTATGCATCTTATTTTGCTTGATTGACGGTAGCATTTTAAGATGATCTCTCACTAAAATTATCAAGTAGTGTTCTCCACGAGTATGCACCGTTGCCAAAGTTCGTCGTGCCGAGACACCACGTGATGATCGGGTGTGATAAGCTCTACGTCCATCTACAACGGGTGCAAGCCAGTTTTGCACACGCAGAATACTCAGGTTATACTTGACGAGCCTAGCATATGCAGATATGGCCTCGGAACACGGAGACCGAAAGGTCGGCGTGAATCATATAGTAGATATGATCAACATAAGATGTTCACCATTGAAAACTACTCCATCTCACGTGATGATCGGTTATGGTTTAGTTGATTTGGATTACGTGATCACCTAGATGACTAGAGAGATGTCTATCTAAGTGGGAGTTCTTATGTTATTTGATTTATTGAAATTATTTTTATCATGAACTTATTGACTGATAGTATCTTGCTTGTCTATGTCTGTTTGTAGATAGATGGCTCGTGCTGTTGTTCCGTTGAATTTTAATGCGTTCCTTGAGAAAGCAAAGTTGAAAGATGATGGTAGCAATTACACGGACTGGGTCCGTAACCTGAGGATTATCCTCATTGCTGCACAGAAGAGTTACGTCCTGGATGCACCGCTAGGTGCCGAACTCTTCTGATGCAACCGACGACGGCGTTAAGAACGCGTCTGGCGAGCAAAGCTGATGACTACTCTATAGTTCGGTGTGCCATGCTTTACGGCTTAGAACCGGGTCTTCAACGACGTTTTGAAAGTCGTGGAGCATATGAGATGTTCCAAGAGTTGAAGTTGATATTTCAACAGAATGCCCGGATTGAGAGATATGAAGTCTCCAATAAGTTCTATAGCTGCAAGATGGAGGAGAATGGGTCGTCGGTGAACACATACTCGTAATGTCCGGGTATTATAATCACTTGACTCAACCGGGAGTTGATCTTCCGGATGATTGTGTCATTGACAGAATTCTTCAATCACCGCCACCAAGCTACAAAGGCTTCGTGATGAACTATAATATGCAAGGGTTAGTAAAGACTATACCGAGCTCTTGCAATGCTTGAAAGCTGCGGAGGTAGAAATCAAGAAGGAGCATCAAGTGTTGATGGTCAATAAGACCACTAGTTTCAAGAAGAAAGGCAAAGGGAAGAAGAAGGGAACTTCAAGAAGAACAGCAAACAAGTTGCTGCTCAAGTGAAGAAACCCAAGTCTGGACCTAAACCTGAAATCGAGTGCTTCTACCGCAAGCGGTAGTCCTTTGGAAGCGGAACTGCCCCAAGTATTTGGCGGATAAGAAGGATGGCAAGGTGAACAAAGGTATATGTGATATACATGTTATTGATGTGTACCTTACTAGAGCTCGCAGTAGTACACAGGTATTTGATACTGGTTCTGTTGCTAATATTTGCAACTCAAAGCAGGGACTACAGATTAAGCGAACACTGGCAAAGGACGAGGTGACGATGCGCGTGGGAAATGGTTCCAAAGTCGATGTGATCGCGGTCGGCACGCTACCTCTACATCTACCTTCGGGATTAGTTTTAGACCTAAATAATTGTTATTTGGTGCCAGCGTTAAGCATGAACATTATATCTGGATCTTGTTTGATGCGAGACGGTTATTCATTTAAATCAGAGAATAAAGGTTGTTCTATTTATATGAATAATATCTTTTATGGTCATGCACCCTTAAAGAGTGGTCTATTTTTAATGGATCTCGATAGTAGTGATACACATATTCATAATGTTGAAACCAAAAGATGCAGAGTTGATAATGATAGTGCGACTTATTTGTGGCATTGCCGTTTAGGTCATATCGGTGTAAAGCGCATGAAGAAACTCCATCTTGATGGACTTTTGGAGTCACTTGATTATGAATCACTTGGCACTTGAGAACCGTGCCTCATGGGCAAGATGACTAAAACACCGTTCTCCGGTACTATGGAGAGAGCATCAGATTTGTTGGAAATCATACATACAGATGTATGTGGTCCAATGAATATTGAGGCTCGTGGCGGATATCGTTATTTTCTCACCTTCACAGATGATTTAAGCAGATATGGGTATATCTTCTTAATGAAACATAAGTCTGAGACATTTGAAAAGTTCAAAGAATTTCAGAATGAAGTTGAAAATCATCGTAATAAGAAAATAAAGTTTCTTCGATCTGATCGTGGAGGCGAATATTTGAGTTACGAGTTTGGTCTACATTTGAAACAATGCGGAATAGTTTCGCAACTCACGCCACCCGGAACACCACAGCGCAATGGTGTGTCCGAACGTCGTAATCGCACTTTACTAGATATGGTGCGATCTATGATGTCTCTTACAGATTTACCGCTATCGCTTTTGGGGTTATGCTCTTGAGACGGCCGCATTCACGCTAAATAGAACACCGTCAAAATCCATTGAGACGACACCTTATGAACTGTGGTTTAGCAAGAAACCAAAGTTGTCGTTTCTTAAAGTTTGGGGATGCGATGCTTATGTGAAAAAGCTTCAACCTGATAAGCTCGAACCTAAATCGGAGAAATGTGTCTTCATAGGATACCCAAAGGAGACAGTTGGGTACACCTTCTATCACAGATCCGAAGGCAAAACATTTGTTGCTAAGAATGGATCCTTTCTAGAGAAGGAGTTTCTCTCGAAAGAAGTGAGTGGGAGGAAAGTAGAACTTGATGAGGTAACTGTACCTTCTCCCTTATTGGAAAGTAGTTTATCACGTAAACCAGTTTACGCGACATCTACACCAAATAGTGAGGAAGTTGATGATGTTGATCATGAAACTTCAGATCAAGTTACTACGTAACCTCGTAGATCAACCAGAATAAAATCCGCACTGTGAGTGGTACGGCAATCCTGTTACGGAAGTCATGCTACTAGATCATGATGAACCTCACGAACTATGAAGAAGCGATGGTGAGCCCAGATTCCGCAAAATGGCTTGAGGCCATGAAATCCGAGATAGGATCCATGTATGAAAACAAAGTATGGACTTTGGTTGACTTGCCCGAGGGTCGGCAAGCAATAGAAAACAAGTGGATCTTCAAGAAGAAGACTGACGCTGACGGTAATATCGCTGTTCATTAAAGCTCGACTTGTCGCAAAGGGTTTTCGACAAGTTCAAGGGATTGACTACGATGAGACCTTCTCACCCGTAGCGATGCTTAAGTCTGTCCGAATCATGTTAGCAATTGCCGCATTTTATGATTATGAAATATGGCAAATGGATGTAAAGACCGCATTCTGAATGGGTTTACGGAAGAAGAGTTGTATATGATGCAACCAGAAGGTTTTATCGATCCAAAGGGAGCTAACAAAGTGTGCAAGCTCCACGATCCATTTATGGACTGGTGCAAGCATCTCGGAGTTGGAATAAACGCTTTGATAGTGTGATCAAAGCATTTGGGTTTATCTGAGACTTATGGAGAAGCCTGTATTTACAAGAAAGTGAGTGGGAGCTCTATAGCATTTCTGATCTTATATGTAGATGACATATTATTGATCGGAAATGATATAGAATTTCTGGATAGCATAAAGGGATACTTGAACAAGAGTTTTTAGATGAAAGACCTTGGTGAAGCTACTTACATATTGGGCATCAAGATCTATAGAGATAGATCAAGACGCTTAATTGGACTTTCACAAAGCACATACCTTGATAAAGTTTTGAAGAAGTTCAAAATGGATCAGGCAAAGAAAGGTTTTTACATGTATTACAAGGTGTGAAATTGAGTCGGACTCAATGCCCGACCACAGCAGAAGATAGAGAGAAAATGAAAGATGTTCCCTATGCTTCAGCCATAGGCTCTATCATGTATGCAATGCTGTGTACCGGACTGACGTATGCTTAGCAAAGAAGCTTGGCAGGAAGGTACCAAAGTAATCCAGAGTGGATCATCGGACAGCGGTCAAGAACATCCTGAAATACTGAAAAGGACTAAGGATATGTTTCTCGTATATGGAGGTGACAAAGAGCTAGTCGTAAATGGTTACGTCGATGGAAGCTTTGACAATCGATCCGGACGATTCTAAATCGCAAACCGGATACGTGTTTTTGTTAAACGGTGGAGCATCGGTTGGTGCAGTTCTAAACAAAGCGTCGTAGCGGGATCTACATGTGAAGCGGAGTACATAGCTGCTTCGGAAGCAGCAAATGAAGGAGTCTGGATGAAAGAGTTCATTTCCGATCTAGGTATTATACCTAGTGCATCGGGACCAATGAAGATCTTCTGTGACAATCTTGGTGCAATTGCCTTGGCAAAGGAATCCAGATTTCACAAGAGGACCAAGCATATCAAGAGACGCTTCAATTCCATTCGGGACCAAGTCCAAGTGGGAGACATAGAAATTTGCAAAGTACATACGGATCTGAACATTGCAGACCCGTTGACTAAGCCTCTTCCACGAGCAAAACATGATCAGCACCAAGACTCCATGGGTGTTAGAATCATTCTTGAGTAAACTAGATTATTGACTCTAGTGCAAGTGGGAGATCAAGGAAATATGCCCTAGAGGCAATAATAAAGTTATTATTTATTTCCTTATATCATGATAAATGTTTATTATTCATGCTAGAATTGTATTAACCGGAAACATAATACATGTGTGAATACATAGACAAACAGAGTGTCACTAGTATGCCTCTACTTGACTAGCTCGTTAATCAAAGATGGTTATGTTTCCTAACCATAGACATGAGTTGTCATTTGATTAACGGGATCACATCATTAGGAGAATGATCTGATTGACATGACCCATTCCGTTAGCCTAGCACTTGATCGTTTAGTATGTTGCTATTGCTTTCTTCATGACTTATACATGTTCCTATAACTATGAGATTATGCAACTCCCGTTTACGGAGGAACACTTTGGGTACTACCAAACGTCACAACGTAATCGGGTGATTATAAAGGAGTACTACAAGTGTCTCCAAAGGTACTTGTTGGGTTGGCGATTTCGAGATTAGGTTTTGTCACTCCGATTGTCGGAGAGGTATCTCTGGGCCTTCTCGGTAATACACATCACATAAGCCTTGCAAGCATCACAACTAATGAGTTAGTTGTGAGATGATGTATTACGGAACGAGTAAAGAGACTTGCCGGTAACGAGATTGAACTAGGTATTGGATACCGACGATCGAATCTCGTGCAAGTAACATACCTATCACAAAAGTAACAACGATATGTTGTTATGCGGTTCCGACCGATAAAGATCTTCGCAGAATATGTAGGAACCAATATGGGCATCCAGGTCCCGCTATTGGTTATTGACCGAGAATAGTTCTAGGTCATGTCTACATAGTTCTCGAACCGTAGGGTCCGCACGCTTAAGGTTTCAATGACGGTTATTATGAGTTTATGTATTTTGATGTACGAAGGAGTTCGAGTCCCGGATGTGATCACGGACATGACGAGGAGTCTCGAAATGGTCGAGACATAAAGATTGATATATTGGATGGTTATATTCGGACACGGAAAGGTTCCGGAAGTTTCGGAGAAAACCGGAGTGCCTAAGGGTTACCGGAACCCCGGGAAGTTATGGGCCTTATTGGGCCAAGAGGGAGAGAGAGGGCTGCACCAGGAGGTGGTGCGCCCCCTCCATGGGGAGTCCGAATTGGACTAGGAGGGGGCGAGCCCCTTCCCTCTCCCTCTCCTCTCTTTCCTTTCCCTTCCCTCTTCCTAGTAGGACTAGGAAAGGAGTCCTACTCCTACTAGGAGGAGGACTCCCTCCCTTGGTGCGCCCCAAGGCTGGCCGGCCCTCCCCTTGCTCCTTTATATCACGGGGCAGGGGGCACCCTAGAACACACAAGTTGATCCTTGAGATCGTTCCTTAGCCGTGCGGTGCCCCTCCACCATATTCCACCTCGGTCATATTGTAGCGGTGCTTAGGGCGAAGCCCTGCAACGGTGAAACATCAAGATCGTCACCACGCCGTCTTGACGGAACTCTCCTCCCGGAGCTTTGCTGGATCGAAGCCCGTGGAGCGCCATCGAGCTGAACGTGTGCCAAGAACTCGAGGCGCCGGAGTAACGGCGCTGTGGATCGGCTGGATCGTGAGGAGAACGTACGACTACTTCCTCTACGTCATCATCGACTCGGAGGTGCCGGAGTAACGCGCCTGGATCGGCAGGATCGCGAGGAGAAAGTACGACTACTTCCTCTACGTTGTGATCGCTTCCGCTTACGGTCTACGAGGGTACGTAGACTACACTCTCCCCTCTCGTTGCTATGCCATCACCATGGTCCTGTGTGTGCGTAGGAAAATTTTGAAATTACTGCGTTCCCCAACACACCGGGGGGTCCACCTGCCCCGGGGGGCCACATGGGCTGTAGGGGGTGCGCCTTGGCCTATATGGGCCAAGGGCACCAGCCCCAAGAGGCCCATGCACCAAGATATAAGAAAAAGGGGAGAGTCCTCAAGGGGGAAGGCAACTCCGAGGTGCCTTGGGGAGGATGGACTCCTCCCCCCCTCTTGGCTGCACCCCTTCCTTGGAAGAAGGGGCAAGGCTGCGCCCTCCCCCCTCTCTTGCACCTATATAAATGGAGGGGAGGGAGGGGGGCAGCCGCACCCTGAAGCCCTTGGCGCCTCCCCTCTCTGCTACACCTCCTCCTCCTCCCGTAGTTGCTTAGCGAAGCCCTGCCGGAGTTCTGCTGCATCCACCACCACGCCGTCGTGCTGCTGGATCATCATCAACCTCTCCTTCCCCCTTGCTGGATCAAGAAGGAGGAGACGTCATCCGCTCCGTACGTGTGTTGAACGTGCAGGTGCTGTCCGTTCAGCACTAGGTCATCGGTGATCTGAATCACGGCGAGTACGACTCCATCATCCCGTTCCATTGAACACTTCCGCACGCGATCTACAAGTGGTAAGTAGATGCAATCACTCTCCCATGACTCGTTGCTAGATGAACTCATAGATGGATCTTGGTGAAACCGTAGGAAAAATTTTAATTTTCTGCAACGTTCCCCAACAAAGGTGGCATCATGAGCTAGGTCTATGCGTAGTTCTCTATTGCACGAGTAGAACACAATTTGTTGTGGGCGTAGATGTTTTCAACTTTCTTGCCGCTACTAGTCTTATCTTGCTTCAGCGGTATTGTGGGATGAAGCGGCCTGGACCGACCTTACACGTACGCTTACGTGAGACCGGGTTCCACCGACTGACATGCACTAGTTGCATAAGGTGGCTGGCGGGTGTCTGTCTCTCCCACTTTAGTTGGAGCGGATTCGATGAAAAGGGTCCTTATGAAGGGTAAATAGAAGTTGAAAAATCACGTTGTGGCTTTCACGTAGGTAAGAAACGTTCTTGCTAGAACCCTATTGCAGCCACGTAAAACTTGCAACAACAATTAGAGGACGTCTAACTTGTTTCTGCAGCAAGTGTTTTGTGATATGATATGGCCAAAGTTATGATGAATGATGAATGATATATGTGATGTATGAGATCATGTTCTTGTAATAGGAATCACGACTTGCATGTCGATGAGTATGACAACCGGCAGGAGCCATAGGGGTTGTCTTTATTTTTTGTATGACCTGCGTGTCATTGAAGAACGCCATGTAAATTACTTTACTTTATTGCTAAACGCGCATTAGCCATAGAAGTAGAAGTAGTCGTTGGCGTGACAACTTCATGAAGACACGATGATGGAGATCATGATGATGGAGATCATGGTGTCATGCGGTGACAGGATGATCATGGAGCCGAAGATGGAGATCAAAGGAGCTATATGATATTGGCCATATCATGTCACTACTATATATAATTGCATGTGATGTTTATTATGTTTATGCATCTTGTTTACTTAGAATGACGGTAGTAAATAAGATGATCCCTCATAAAAATTTCAAAAAAGTGTTCTCCCTAACTGTGCACCGTTGCTAAAGTTCGTCGCTTCAAGCACCACGTGATGATCGGGTGTGATAGATCCTTACGTTCACATACAACGGGTGTAAGACAGTTTTACACATGCAATACACTTAGGTTAACTTGACGAGCCTAGCATGTACAGACATGGCCTCGGAACACAAGAGACCGAAAGGTCGAACATGAGTCGTATGGAAGATACGATCAACATGGAGATGTTCACCGACGATGACTAGTCCGTCTCACGTGATGATCGGACACGACCTAGTCGACTCGGATCATGTATCACTTAGATGACTAGAGGGATGTCAAATCTGAGTGGGAGTTCATTAAATAATTTGATTAGATAAACTTTATTATCATGAAGAATAGTCTAAAATCTTTGCAAAATGTCTTGTAGATCAAATGGCCAACGCTCATGTCACCATGAACTTCAACGCGTTCCTAGAGAAACCAAGTCGAGAGATGATGGCAGCAACTATTCGGACTGGGTCCGAACACGAGGATTATCCTCATAGCTGCCAGGAAATAGTATGTCCTAGAAGCACCGCTAGGTGAAGCACCCATCGAGAGAACCAAGGCGTTATGAACGCTGACAGTCTCGTCTTGATGATTACTCCTTCGTTCGATGCGGCATGCTTTACAGCTTAGAACCGGGGCTCCAAAAGCGTTTTGAGCGACACGGAGCATATGAGATGTTCGAGGAGCTGAAACTAGTTTTCCAAGCTCATGCCCGGTCGAGAGATATGAAGTCTCCGACAAGTTCTACAGTTGTAAGATGGAGGAAAATAGTTACATCGGTGAGCACATACTCAAAATGTCCAGGTTGCACAACCGCTTTGTCCCAGCTGGACATTAACCTCCCGGATGAGGCGGTCATTGACAGAATCCTTCAGTCGCTCCCACCAAGCTACAAGAGCTTTGTGATGAACTACAATATGCAGGGGATGGTGAAAACTATTCCTGAAGTATTTTCAATGCTGAAGTCAGCAGAGGTACAAATCAAGAAGGAGCATCAAGTGTTGATGGTCAATAAAACCACTAAGTTCAAGAAGGGCAAGGGAAATAAGAACTTCAAGAAGGACGACAAGGATGTTGCCGCCCGGTAAGCCGATTGCGGGAAGAAGTCAAAGAATGGACCCAAGCACGAGATCGAGTGCTTTTATTGCAAAGGGAAGGGTCATCGAAGCGGAACTGCCCCAAATACTAAGCGAGACAAGAAGGCCGGCAACACTAAAGGTATATTTGATATACATGTAATTGATGTGTACCTTACCGATTACTTTCGTAGTAACTCCTGGGTATTTGATACGGTGCCGTTGCTCATATATGTAACTCACAGCAGGAGCTGCGGAATAAACGGAGACTGGCGAAGGGCGACGAGGTGACGATCTTGGCGTCGGGAATGGTTCCAAGGTCGATGTGATCGCTGTCGACACGCTACCTCTATATTTACCTACGGGATTAGTTTTAAACCTCAATAATTGTTATTTAGTGCCAAGTTTGAGCATGAACATTGTATCAGGATCTCGTTTAATACGAGATGGCTACTCATTTAAATCCGAGAATAATGGTTGTTCTATTTATATGAGAGAAATGTTTTATGGTCATGCTCCGATGGTCAATGGTTTATTCTTAATGAATCTCGAACGTAATGTTACACATGTTCATAGTGTGAATACCAAAAGATGTAAAGTTGATAACGATAGTCCCACATACTTGTGGCACTGCCGCCTTGGTCACATTGGTGTCAAGCGCATGAAGAAGCTCAATGATGATGGACTTTTAGAGTCTCTCGATTATGAATCATTTGACACATGCGAACCATGCCTTATGGGCAAAATGACCAAGACACCGTTATCCGGAACAATGGAGCGAGCAACCAACTTATTGGAAATCATACATACCGATGTGTGCGGTACAATGAGTGTTGAGGCTCGCGGAGGATATCGTTATGTTCTCACTCTCACTGATGACTTGAGTAGATATGGGTATGTCTACTTGATGAAACACAAGTCTGAGACCTTTGAAAAGTTCAAGGAATTTCAGAATGAAGTAGAGAATCAACGTGACCGAAAGATAAAATTCTTACGATCAGATCGTGGAGGAGAATATTTAAGTCACTAATTTGGTACACACTTAAGGAAATGTGGAATCGTTTCACAACTCACGCCGCTGGAACACCTCAACAGAACGGTGTGTCCGAACGTCGTAATCGCACTCTATTGGATATGGTGCGATCTATGATGTCTCTTACTGATTTACCGCTATCATTTTGGGGATACGCTCTAGAGATAGCTACATTCACTTTAAATAGGGCACCGTCTAAATCCGTTGAGACGACACCGTATGAATTATGGTTTGGGAAGAAACCTAAGCTGTCGTTTCTAAAAGTTTGGGGATGCGATGCTTATGTCAAGAAACTTCAACCTGAAAAGCTCGAACCCAAGTCGGAAAATGCGTCTTCATAGGATACCCTAAGGAAACCATTGGGTATACCTTCTACCTTAGATCCGAAGGCAAGATCTTTGTTGCCAAGAACGGATCCTTTCTGGAAAAAGAGTTTCTCTCAAAAGGAGTAAGTGGGAGGAAAGTAGAACTTGATGAAGTACTACCTCTTGAACCGGAAAGTAGTGCAGCTCAGGAAAATGTTCTTGTGGTGCCTACACCGACTGGAGAGGAAATTAATGATGATGATCAAGGAACTTCGGATCAAGTTGCTACTGAACTTCGTAGGTCCACTAGGACACGTTCCGCACCACAGTGGTATGGCAACCCTGTCCTGGAAATCATGTTGTTAGACAACGGTGAACCTTGAACTATGAAGAAGCGATGGCGGCCCAGATTCCAACAAATGGCTTGAAGCCATGCAATCCGAGATAGGATCCATGTATGAAAACAAAGTATGGACTTTGACAGACTTGCCCGATGATCGGCAGCGATAGGAAACAAATGGATCTTTAAGAAGAAGACGGACGCGGATGGTAATGTTACCATCTATAAAGCTCGACTTGTCGCTAAGGGTTATCGACAAGTTCAAGGGATTGACTACGATGAGACTTTCTCTCCCGTAGCGAAGCTTAAGTCCGTCCGAATCATGTTAGCAATTGCCGCATACTATGATTATGAGATATGGCAGATGGACGTCAAAACGGCATTCCTTAACGGTTACCTTACGAAAGAGCTGTATATGATGCACCCGGAAGGTTTTGTCGATCCTAAGAATGCTAACAAGGTATGCAAGCTCCAGCGATCCATGTATGGACTGGTGCAAGCATCTCGGAGTTGGAACATTCGCTTTGATGAGATGATCAAAGCGTTTAGTTTATGCAGACTTATGGAGAAGCCTGCATTTACAAGAAAGTGAGTGGGAGCTCTGTAGCATTTCTCATATTATATGTAGATGACATACTTTTGATGGGAAATGATATAGAACTTTTGGACAGCATTAAGGCCTACTTGAATAAGAGTTTTTCAATGAAGGACCATGGAGAAGCTGCTTACATATTAGGCATCAAAATCTATAGGGATAGATCAAGACGCCTCATAGGTCTTTCACAAAGCACATACCTTGATAAGATTTTGAAGAAGTTCAAAATGGATCAGTCCAAGAAAGGGTTCTTGCCTGTTTTGCAAGGTGTGAAATTGAGCTCGGCTCAATGCCCGACCATGGCAAAAGATAAAGAAGACATGAGTGTCATCCCCTATGCCTCAGCCATAGGATCTATTATGTATGCCATGCTGTGTACCAGACCTGATGTAAACCTTGTCGTAAGTTTGGTAGGAAGGTACCAAAGTAATCCCGGCAAGGAACACTGGACAGCGGTCAAGAATATCCTGAAGTAACTGAAAAGGACAAAGGACATGTTTCTCGTTTATGGAGGTGACGAAGAGCTCGTCGTAAAGGGTTACGTCGACGCTAGCTTCGACACAGATCTGGATGACTCAAAGTCACAAACCGGATACGTGTATATGTTGAATGGTGGAAGCGATGGCTGGTGCAATGCAAGCAGAGCGCCGTGGCGGGATCTACGTGTGAAGCGGAGTACATGGCAGCCTTGGAGGCAGCACATGAAGCAATTTGGGTGAAGGAGTTCATCACCGACCTAGGAGTCATACCCAATGCGTCGGAGCCGATCAAACTCTTCTGTGACAACACCGGAGCTATTGCACTTGCCAAGGAGCCCAGGTTTCACAAGAAGACCAGGCACATCAAGCGTCGCTTCAACTCCATTCGTGAAAATGTTCAAGATGGGGACATAGAAATTTGCAAAGTGCATACGGATCTGAATATCGCAGATCCGTTGACTAAACCTCTTCCGCGGGCAAAACATGATCAACACCAGAACTCTATGGGTGTTCGATTCATCACAATGTAACTAGATTATTGACTCTAGTGCAAGTGGGAGACTGTTGGAAATATGCCCTAGAGGCAATAATAAAATTATTATTATTATATTTCCTTGTTCATGATAATTGTCTTTTATTCATGCTATAATTGTATTATCCGGAAATCGTGATACATGTGTGAATACATAGACCACAATATGTCCCTAGTGAGACTCTAGTTGACTAGCTCGTTGATCAACAGATAGTCATGGTTTCCTGACTATGGACATTGGATGTCATTGATAACGGGATCACATCATTAGGAGAATGATGTGATGGACAAGACCCAATCCTAAGCATAGCACAAGATCGTGTAGTTCGTTTTGCTAGAGCTTTTCCAATGTCAAGTATCTCTTCCTAAGACCATGAGATCGTGTAACTCCCGGATACCGTAGGAGTGCTTTGGGTGTACCAAACGTCACAACGTAACTGGGTGACTATAAAGGTGCATTACAGGTATCTCCGAAAGTGTCTGTTGGGTTGACACGGATCGAGACTGGGATTTTTCACTCCGTATGACGGAGAGGTATCACTGGGCCCACTCGGTAGTGCATCATCATAATGAGCTCAAAGTGACCAAGTGTTTGGTCACGGGATCATGCATTACGGTACGAGTAAAGTGACTTGCCGGTAACGAGATTGAACGAGGTATTGGGATACCGACGATCGAATCTCGGGCAAGTAAAATACCGGTTGACAAAGGGAATAGTATACGGGGTTGTTTGAATCCTCGACATCGTGGTTCATCCGATGATATCATCGAGGAGCATGTGGGAGCCAACATGGGTATCCAGATCCCGCTGTTGGTTATTGCTCGAGAGCCGTCTCGGTCATGTCTGCATGTCTCCCGAACCCGTAGGGTCTACACACTTAAGGTTCGGTGACGCTAGGGTTGTATGAATATGTCTATGCAGCAAACCGAATGTTGTTCGGAGTCCCGGATGAGATCCCGGACGTCACGAGGAGTTCCAGAATGGTCCGGAGGTAAAGATTTATATATGGGAAGTCTTATTTTGGTCGCTGGAAAAGTTTCGCACTTTATCGGTATTGTAGGGAGTGCCGAAGGGGTCCGGGGTCCACCTGCCTGGGGGCACATGGGCTGTAGGGGGTGCGCCTTGGCCTATATGGGCCAAGGGCACCAGCCCCAAGAGGCCCATGCGCCAAGATATAAGAAAAAGGGAGAGTCCTCAAGGGGAAGGCACCTGAGGTGCCTTGGGGAGGATGGACTCCTCCCCTCTTGGCCGCACTCCTTCCTTGGAGGAAGGGGCAAGGCTGCGCCTCTCCCTCTCGTGCACCTATATAAAGGGAGGGAGGAGGAGGGCAGCCGCACTGAAGCCCTTGGCGCCTCCTCTCTGCTACACCTCCTCCTCCTCCCGTAGTTGCTTAGTGAAGCCTCGCCGGAGTTCTCGCTACATCCACCACCACGCCGTCGTGCTGCTGGATCATCATCAACCTCTCCTTCCCCTTGCTGGATCAAGAAGGAGGAGACGTCATCCGCTCTGCACGTGGGTTGAACGCAGCAGGTGCTGTCCGCTCAGCACTAGGTCATCGGTGATCTGAATCACGGTGAGTACGACTCCATCATCCCGTTCCATTGAACGCTTCCGCACGCGATCTACAAGTGGTATGTAGATGCAATCACTCTCCCATGACTCGTTGCTAGATGAACTCATAGATGGATCTTGGTGAAACCGTAGGAAAAATTTTAATTTTCTGCAACGTTCCCCAACAAGTATTTGTATGCGCTATTGAAAAAATGAAAAGGAATTTCAAAGATCTCCATGGCAAGAGTCAACTCTAGCTGGCCAAACGGGCCGGCCCGGCCCAGCACGGCACGGCCCATCCTAATCGTGCCTGGCACGGCCCGGCCCGCCGAGGCACGATTATTATACGGGCCGTGCCGTGCCAGCCCGCGTGCTGCAGCTTGCAGCCCAGGCACGGCCCATATGCTAATCGGGCTAGCCCACCGGCACGCTAGGCCCGCTAATCTGCCTCCTATTTTGCGCACTGGGCGTTTTTAGCCTATTTTTACCTGTTGGGCCACATTAGGATACATAAAAAATAAAAAATAAAGATAATCGGGCCGTGCCGTGCCGGCCCGCGTGCAGGCACGGCCCCTGGCGTGCCGTGTGCCGGGCCTGGCCCGTTTAGCACGTGTCGTGCCGTGCCTGGCCCGTGCCGTGCCGGTCGTGCTACCGGGCTGGCCCAGCTATCCCGGCCCGTTTGGCCACCTATAGAGTCAACCACAAACATGGATTGCGTTGGGTTTTTAATTCTAAAAATGTAAATGTTGTCTGAGAACTACTTTACTTGGCATGGTGTCATGATATTACCGCAGTATATTGTGGTTAAAAATTGTGAACATTTTAAAAAATGATGTACACTTATCAAAAATAGAACCATCTTCGAGAAAGAATCATAGGTTCAAGACGGAATGCACCAAGTCTGAAGGCAAACCGACATTTATATCATCGTTTGACCAGGAATTTTTTTCTACACTTAACATACATCATAGAATCCTTCGTGTTAATGTTTGGCACTTTTCAGAGCTTACTTGCCATATTTAAGTCATTAAGTAAATTTTTAGGCAATTAATGGACATAATTCAAATGGTTTAAAAAATCATGATTATGGTATTGAGTATATTATAATTTCCTATTGAAGAAATTATGAAAACTTTCAATGATCTCTGTGACAAGAGTCAACCACGAACATTAAATCTGTTGGTTTTTTAGTTTTACTAGGAAATGTAAATGAATAATGAAAAACATGAAACTTGGATGGTTTTGTGATATGACCTCATTATGGCATGATGAAAATTTGAGAAGGTTTGAAAAAAGTTTTGATGTACACTCTTTCGAAACCGAACCATCTCCGATGAAGAAACATGGTTTCGAAAGGGAATGTGTCAAGTTTAAAGGCGAATTGACATTCCCTTCACCGTTTCACTTCGAAAGGGAATGTGTTTAAATTTGGCACTTGTCTAGGCTCATTTGCTATATTTAGGTTATTAAGTGCACTTATAGTCATTCAATGGATATATTTCATACTTGAACTATGAGTACATTAAATAGTTACAAAAATGGTTTGGAAAATCTTATTTAGGGTCTTGAGTATATTTGTATGCACTATGCAAGAAATTATAAGGAATTTCAAAGATATATGTGGCAACAGTCATCCACATACATTGAATTTATTGGTTTTAAATTCAAGAAAATGTAAATGAAGTCTGAAAAACATGAAACTTGGTATAGATGTCATGATATGAGCTCGTAATGTTGTGGTAAAATTTTGAGAAGGTTTAACAAAAGTTTTGATGAACACTCTTTGGAAACCAAACCATCTCTGAGGAAGAATCTTGGTTTTATTCGAAGGAAAATGTGTCAAGTGTTATGGCAAATTGAAATATCCATCATCTTTTGACCATGAATTTTTTCTACTCTCCATATACATTGTTAGAGTAGGGGTGATTTAGCTAAGATTCTTTGACCTTTTTCCCTCCACCCCAAATCCCCACCTATGTGCGACTATTGAGTTGCTAAAAAACAGAAATAAAATAAAATATATGGAGGTAGCCAATATGGCGAGTCAAAGTTTGTGCATCGCCTCTGCAACCTCCTTATTATTATGGAGCATGCTCCATACGTGTTAGGAGGCTACTAATATGGTGAGTCTGGTAGATTTTCTCTGAGTTTGGTTTCTTAGAGGAAGGTCATAGCAGGTTTGATCACTATGAGTGCCAACGGGATATTAGCACATTTTCGGTGTTGGCCTAGTCCTCGAAAGGTACAACAACTGAAGGTGAAGTTTACATGAAGCATTAAGTAACACTCTACACGTGAACGATAAGAACTCGGAATAATAATTGGGAACGACATCACCTTACATAAGTAGATAGATAATGCCCAAACCGATAAAAGCAACTTGCCTCTTGCCTACATAGTCGATGCGTCAAGTGTTTGAAGCCTAGGGCTTGCAGATTTGGTGTCACAAAAGGGTCATGCTTATGCGGAGAACCTTTCTGGCATTTGTTCTAGCTAGTATCAGAGCAATGCTATGTGTTCCCTTGCATAGTAGTAGTAGGCACTATTTCTTTAAACACCAGTAACTTTACTCATAGATGAGAACCATTACAGGTACAATGTAATTTCTACAACTAAATATTACAATGAAATCTCTTAGAGACATCATCCCATGGTATCATTACATCCTTACAAGAGGAAATACAACAAGGCTTCGGTAAAGAGATTGCAGATGCATCCGAACAACGATGTTGTCACTTTTGATCCCCACAAACTGAATTACAAATAAATGTTTTCAAAAGCTCCCCTAGCTGCCCATCCAAGAACATGGGAACACACTAGCATGAATGATCTTGGGTTGGGGATCTTTACCCTTAGAAGTCTAGATTATTTAACCACACGTAGCCAAAAATTAAAGGATGAACGATGATCCTTATGTATAGTACTAACCGCTATTGACATCCTGTGCATCACATGAATGATGATCTTATCGGTGCATTGTAACTGACCAGGCACAGTTTTGGTCGTAACTGACTAGGCGCAATCACATGAACAATGATCTTAGCTTGCTACTTTGTAAATTACTCGCCTTCAACAGATATTGAGTGTAAGATACCAGAGGAGGTGTGAGTTGGCAATCCACCTAACATGATGACTTGAGGGTATTTGGTTGTCCATCGCATGCTCATATTTGCTGGAATAAGGTTGAACCTCGAGCATTGAAGTGTGCCCTTTTTGGATATGCCAACGGAGTTAAAGGGTACGGTTTATGGTGTAAAGATGCAAAACCACAAAGGTGATCGTCTATAAAGATGTGACCACGATGAGATGGTGATCTTTTATCCAACTTACTGATGGCTAAGGAGACTCCCACTTTAGGTGGAGCTTCTACATGTGGTTCTTGAGGAGTAGGGCAAGTAACACAGAGGATAACTTTTGAGGTGGAGCATATTTATATTACCGATACACCAAGAATAACAATACAACTAGGATACAGATCTGAGCAACGGGACATCATCACATCCATGCTTACAATCATCATGTTTCCATTTATTACATGTTACTAAAGCAGACCACTCACACATGTATCGCAAAATAACACTTAATTGAACGCATGGAGGATGGAGTGGACATAATGATACTTGATGAAGATGGGCACATCCTGGTGATGAGGACAAGTGATCGGATCTGTCCACAGAACATAGTTACCTATTAACCAAGCACAAAATCAACTGGCTAAGCTGAATCCAGTTTCTTCAGAGATAAGTAGGCGGTTATAAATGGCATATATCATCTCTTGAGACCTCTTTCTAGAACATGTTCATTCTCATCTTAATTCTGAGCACAACACGTTCTAAAGCCAACACATGCTTATACTAGCGGGGTGGACGGACCTGCAAATGCAAAAGGAGGTTCAAAAAAATTATGGGCGTAAATAAAGAGATGGGTGAGATTAAAAGCTAGTACATTATTACTAATTAAGAATGGGGAAAGAAAACCAGACGCATAAGTGTAGCCAGTTTCTGTCCATAATCTGTTTTAGGGATTTCAATACGAACAACATACAAGTGTATATAGACATATTTTAAATTGTAGATTCACTCATTCTGCTCTATGTATGTAATCCATATTAGAGTCTCTAAAAAGGCTTATATTTAAGAATAGAGGAAGTACTACCACTAAAATATGTTAATGAGGTTATAACTATAACGAAGCCTTGAACGTAGGCTACCTGTGGTCATATATTGGACGTATGCCGTTATATTATGATAAACTTGCATAAGCCCCGAAAGTAACGAGTGGACAACATAGGGTGCGCCTGGGCGAAGCTTGATCGGTATCGGCGGCGGCAGGACTCCTCGTCTCCTCGCACGTGGAGCTGGTGCAGGTCAGCTACCACAGGCCAGGTCATCGCGGTTTGGTGGGTCGCGACGGCATGGCGGGTCTCCTCTTGGTGGCGACTCCAGGTGGTCTCGGTGGCGTGACGTGCTGCTCTCTGGTGGGGCGTGCAAGCTGTTGCCTAGCGATGACCTGAGCCGCGTTCAGATCTTTCGTTGGGAGCAGTTGGGGACGCAGGCCATGAGCGGCGCAGTTCGACGGTGGTGGCAGTCAGTATTGGGAGCCCAGCGATGTTCGGTAGAGGCTGCATGGTGTCGGCGGATGATGGATGTCGAGTGGTGGCGGTGATGGATCTTCCGACAAAAATAGACGAAATGCGTCCGTGCGTTGGAGTTACCCAAAGTCACTGAATAGCTTTTCTGAATTATATCATCTTTTCCCTTTTGACTCTCTTTTAGGGTCCTCCATGGAATTGGATAACAAGAAGAACTTTTATTTTAGTTTTAGTTCAGTGGGTTCAAAAATCAAACTGTACAGAAAACTTTATAATGGTCGAGTAAATGAGGAACAATTGAGTGACCCATCTGCTTAAATTTCAGCTAACATTGACGAGTATTTACGAGAAACTGATGTTTTAAAATTGTTTAGTTGTTTTTACGGATTATTTTTAGTTGGTAAACACCCTTAAAAATGCATGTACAATGGAGTACGTAGAAAATCCATTTCGCTGAATTCTTTAAAAAGGAAATGTGCATTCATTAGCAGAACCCAAAAACAAAAGTTGCCTTGTTGGGATTATAATATCGCAAAACCACAATACAAGCACATAACTGGTGAACTAATTATTTAAGCTCTAGGGAAAAGAAAAGAAAAACATTTTTAAGGGAATTGAAAAAGAATTTATTGAGGTAATGTAAATGCAGGAGTTAAAAGTGTATGTTCTAAAAGTACTCCTTCATATTAAGGAGTTATATGCATCTCTGCACACAGACCATAGACCCAGGGCAGCACGTACAGGTCCCTCATATTCAGAAAAGAATAGAAAAAGTTTACTAGCTTACCTAGGTAGGCGTGAAGCTTTCATCTGAGTTCCCTCGTCTTGCTGCAACAATGGAACACACGGTCACAATGACAACTGCTCCGACAACGGCCAGCACCCACACGGCAGCAGCATAAGGGCGCCTCGGTTGGGTGAACACGGTAGCTCTGATCTGTATGACGCTCGTGCCAACAGAGAACACGACGGTGAATAGCGCGATGGCTTCCACCGCGGCCAAGACGATGACGATATCGTCATCCGACGATTGCTGGGCCAAGGGTTTGACTATTGCTTCGATGCGGAGGGACTGGCCGAACACGAAGCTAGCTAGAGTGAAGGTGAAATAAACGCAAACATCAGCCATGAGAGGATGGTGGTGAGGGTGAGGGTGCCCGTGCAGTTCAGTAAAAAAGTGACAATATAGTGGGGACTGGAGGTATTTATAAGGGAAATTTTAGAATTAATATACTTTTTCAGGAGGAAATGGCATAGTACTTGATTATGATAATATGTATTTTCACAGGTCTTGGGAAATCCGAGCATTGAGCAAGACGACCGTGGACGCGGACTCAGCTGCCTGCCGCCTCTCAACAACACGTCACTTCATTGTTTTTGTCATCACCTCAACAAGAACATGAAGGAAACAAGATCAGTGTCCACACAATATTCTTACAGGAAACTAGCCAGCCATCACGATCAGTTACCTGTCTGCTGCTGGCTACATGCTCACCATTGGTTTTATCGGCTACTAACAGGATCTATCCAGTTAAAGGGTTTAGGGTTTTTCTGTTTTCTTCTGAAAACATACACAAGAGCATATATATATATATGTATGTACTACACCTACACGTCAAGGACTATAAGGGTTCCTGCCCCCCAAAAAAGGACAAATACAACTTTTTAAGTTTGGAAAATTACAAAAAAGTACGCATGTAGTGAATGGATATAGGTATGTGTGTGTAAATTTTTTAAACTTTAACATAATCGGTTTTACTATTCCCCAGTCAACTGAATTTTTTTTGCGATCAGTCGATTCCAATCAGAGAGGAGACAAGGCTTGACGATGCACCAGCACTGCCCCTCAGATTAGGTAGCCACCGATTTTGAGACGGGAACGCAGCGACATCAATGGCAAGGGCTCAAATCCAATCGACTGAAACTGATTAGGCTTTTCCAGTTAACTGATGCATAGATATGCTCTTGAACACAACTGTATGCAACATGTGCAAAAATCACAAACTGACGTAACTAAGCGTAGTTTAGATGGTTATGTTTTTAGTGGTTGAACCAATCTACCAGGGTTCAAGTCTTAATTAAGACTTGACACCTATGGTCACCTTTTCCTGGATTTATTTCGGCTTTTTGGTGATGTTCGTTCAATGCGAGACGACATACCTATCAACTACAAGGTGTTTGTAGTAACTTCGTCAATTTCAAAATGCTGGCTCAGATTTTTCGAAATTGTTTATGGGGCTAGAGTGTGTGTATGCATTCACAAGGTGGAGGCATGCGGCCATGGAAGGCTGAAACCCCGGTGGTCTGACACCACATTCTTGGGAAGAGGCGGCAGCTCGACGAAACAGATGACGCACATGAGCACCGCCAAAGTCGGCTTCTGCCCGACAGGGAGTAGCCGGTGGCGACCTCTTTGACGAACTACAGGTTTGTCGCTCCCGGGCCCCATACATTGACGGCATAGTGTGTTAGCAATAATCCACAACGGGCGTCGGCAGTGGGTGTGTATGCGCGCACTAGGCGGGTGCCGGTCCGTGGCCGCGTCGAGCCCGTGGCGGGCATGCGTGTGTGCATGCGTGTGTGGTGCGCGGGTGCACGTGTGCTTGTGCACCTTACGTGCAGAGGCAGGGCCAGGTTGTTTGCGAGCTGTGCGGGGCGATCATGGTCGATCTGTTGAGGCTCGCCGTGTGACGCGCCCGTTGGAGCACGTCGCGGGCGCGGCCAGAGTGGGAGGATCAGGCGCACGAGAGAGTAGAGGCGTGGGTGCGTGCCCTGGCGCTGGCTCTGGGCATAAAACCCGTGCAGTGACCATTGTAACAGTTGTGGTGTTGAGTCCCACAGCTTAGGAAGCTGTCTATGCAGCAGGCGTTCGTCACCGGAAATCCACCTTGTCCGTCGTGCCCTCTCTTCCTTCCTTCTCCTTCTTGAGAGAGAAAGAGAGAGAGAGATAGATAGATGAGAGGGTGAGCTAGGGTTAGGAAAAACCCAACATTTGGCATCAGAGCTATGGGAGGGGTCCTGCGAGCGGCCATGGCGATCATCCCGCCCTGGAGGGGGCGTGGTGTTGTTCTTGCTGCCCATGCTCACACAAGACAACTACACGATGTGGGCGATCAATGCAAAGGTGATCCTCAATGCCCAGAGCGTTTGGGAGGCTGTGTTGCCGGCGAGCGACGCGGTGGTCGATGGGAAGAAGACAAGGCGTAGAAGGTAGTGCTCTTCGGCGCGCTCTCTGAAGACCTGTTGATGCATGTATCAACGAAGAAGACGACGATGGAGCACTACTAGGGAAAAGCCTATACACAGAATCTTACCAGTAGCGTGTTTTAAAATAAGGCACTGCTGCTATATAGCAGCAGCGCGCTTCAGCAGAACTCGCCTCCTCAAAGCCGCGCTACTGCTATAATTTCCCCGACCCCGCCGCGAAGCTAGTTTTAGCAGTAGAGCGTTGGAGCGAAGAGCGCTACTGCTACAAATTATAGCACTAGTGCATTCCAATAATAACCGCTACTGCTAAGTTTACTAGAAAATTTAGTTCCACCTCGCTCCGCGAAGAGGGTTTCTACCGCCCTAAATATGTTACTTCTCAAACTATCACAAGTACTTGGTCTTCACTGAACTCTATGTGTAAAATTTGTGGCCGCAATATGAGTCTTCCCCGGTTACTAAACACTTGGTCTCAAATCAGATTGTACACAAAAAAAATCATTGCTGATCAATGTATTTTTGATGTCTATTTTTATATGCTGACACATAGCAGTAGCGCGTTCTTTGTGAAAGGCACTACTGCTAGGTCGTTTAGCAGTAGCGCCTTTCTCTATAGCCCCGCTACTGCTAAGCCATTCCATCTCCCACCCCCACTCTCCTCTATCCGATCCACTCACACTCACACTCACTCGATCTCCCCCTCAACCCCCCCCCCCCCCGCGCCAGTCCTTCCCCGTTGCCCCTTCCCCCTCTGCGCCGCCGTCACCTCCTCCTCCTCGCTGGACTCGGTACCGCCCTCCTCCTCCGTCCTCCCTCCACTCGCCGCTGCCCGGCCCCTCCTCGCTCCTCCTTCCTCCTCCGTCCTCCCTCCACTTGCCGCCGGCCGGCCCCTCCTCGCTCCGCCTTCCTCCTTCGTCCTACTCTCTTCTCCCTCCTCGAGTCGCCCCTCCTTCTCCCTCCTCCCTCCTTCATCCACAACCCCTCCTCCCTGGTACATTTTGATTTAGTAGGCTAGTTCATATGCAACATTTTGATTTAGTTGATATGATTTAGTTGATTTAGTAGGCTAGTTGATTTAGTTGATTTAGAACATTTTGATTTAGTTGATGTAGTATGCTAGTTGATTTAGTAGGCTAGTTGATTTAGTTGATTTAGTATGCACCATTTTATTGTTATTTTTTCTGCACATGGATAGCTAGATGCTTTTATTTTTCTGTAATAAGTTATTTTTTGGCAAAATGTAGGTGCCAATTTAGTTAAATTTGCCACTTGTTTTTTTAATCAATTATCTTAGGCAATAGGGGCCAAATTAGATGAAATGTCTTGATAGGTGGTACCCTGATTTGGTAGATATTTGTGAAAAGTTTTTTCGGCAATAGGTGCCACCGAAGTGCTTTGGTAGGTGGTACCTTGTCATCTAATATGTTACTAGATCTTAGGATTATAATTGTCCATCAAATTGCTTCTCGCGGAAGAACCAAAAATATCACATACTACTGTTTTTCTTTCCTGTGAAGTGGATCGTTAATCCTTTGCTCATATTGCTTTAGGAAAATGGCGCCACCACCACCACCATCATGTCGACTGTGCAAGTCAAGGTGCGCCAGCAGCCTTGCAACTGGCAAGTTGTTCGTCATCTACTTCCAGCCGAGTTTTCGTCATGCGGCGGTAGGAAATTAGATGAAATGTAACAACTATTTTATTTTTAGTGTTGGCATTACTGCATTGTGTCATTTTGCTTTTTTTACACAGTTCGTCTCATGCAATGTGAGGTTGAAATTCAACAAGCTGACAGGAGACACTGTGACATTTGAGGCTCCTGGGGGGCCGTACACTATAGAGGTCGAGAAAGGACGCAATATGTCGCAGATTGGAGGAGATGGATAGGCCCGTTTCCTCGCCCGCATGTGTCTTACTGGTGATGAGTTGATCAGCTTCTCCTTCAGAGCAGAAAGACCCAAACTGGCTGTCATTTATATCAACCTAGTGGAAGATGATGAAGATGACGAAGATGATGAAGATGACGAAGATGATGAAGATAATGAGGACCCACTCGATGAAGATGATGAGAACCCACTTCATGAAGCCATCGTAGCTCAAAGAATGAGGCTGAGAGAGGAGGAGGTGTGCAACCTATGGGACATAATCCCGCCATGTGATGACTTTGTCAGGGTGCCATTCGTGACCCGCCTGACAAGTACCATGGTCGATCGGCATGAAATGGTATGTTATACTGACTGTAGTAATTTGATGATATATATATATATATATGCTTTATTGTTATACTTACAAATGCAAATTATCCGATGATATGCTTAGTGAATCCGATGATATGCTTAGTGTAGAGTCCAATGATATGCTGTGTGGAATCTAGTCGATGATATGCCTTAGTGTAGAGTCTGATGACATGCTTATTAGTGTAGAATCCAAGGAACTATTAATAGTGTAGATAATTCATATATACTTATTAGTAGAATTCATGCTTAATTAGTACAAATGCGTAGTACTATGTCTTTTGATAGTGTAGAAATCTATGCTTAATAGAAATATATTTGCAAGAGTGTGGGCGAGGCTATTTATTAATTGATATGTTTTTGTTATTCAGAAATTGCCAAAGAACCTATTTGTGAGTTGTGGTATCGAGCCTGATGAAGAAGGCTCAGCTGGACTACGCCTTACCGCAAGGGGCTCCGTCACCACCTGTACTTACCGCATGGACACAGACGGTCTCACACACTTAAACTCGGTTGGGTGGAAGAGATTCCTCGTTGCAAGAATCTTCGTGTTGGACAGACCATCCTAATTACTATCAGGAACACCCACCGCCCAGGCTTCAGGATGATGATCGTCGTCGATATCATCTAGAACTACATATGTGTGTGGCTATATCATCTAGAACTACATATGATGATCGTCGTCGATATCATCTAGAACTACATATGATGATCGTCGTCGATATCACCTAGTATTGTTTGAGGATGCATGTTGACTATATATGAAATTGTTATCTAGTACTCCCTCCGTTCCAAATTACTCGTCGTGGTTTTAGTTATGAAATTGTTATCTAGTACTCCCTCCGTTCCAAATTACTCGTTGTGGTTTTAGTTCAAATTACTAAAACCACGACGAGTAATTTGGAACGGAGGGAGTACTAGATAACAATTTGATATATAGTCAACATGCATCCTCAAACAGTACTTGGTGATATTTGAACTAAAACCACGACGAGTAATTTGGAACGGAGGCAGTACCACCCAGTACCTATAATGCTTTATGAAATTGATATCTGAAAATTGCAGATATCTAGTAGTACCTAGTATCTGAAAATTGTAACTGAAACGGGGTACGAAGCGGGGGGGGGGGGGGGTGATGAAAGTTATAGCAGTAGGCATGGTTTTCAATTTCAGTTTCACAAAATTTTCAGCACCAACCGAAATCACCGAAATTCAGTGATTTCAATTTTCATTTCAGTCAAAGGACTGAAATATTCACTTGAATTCAATTAAAATTTTAAAAACATTTGAAAAATATTTTGAAAAACATTTGAATTTATGTGTACTACTGAAATTGCCGAAATATTTTGGCCGAAATGTAATATTTCAGTGTCTGCTGAAATTAATGAAATTCAGTGAATTTCATCGAAATCCCACTGAAAGTGAAAACCATGGCAGTAGCGCGGGGCTAGGAAAGCGCTACAGCTAACTAATAATAGCGCGTTCTGAAAAAACGCAGCTGTTATAGTCAATAGTAGTAGCGCGGGTACAGACCGCGCTACTACTAACAGTTAGTTGTAGTGCTATAGTAGTAGCGTGGCTGCCCGCGCTGCTGATAGCCTCAAAACCCGCGCTACTACTAGGGTTTTCCCTAGTAGTGGAGGTGTGAGCCAGATCGAAGATGCGTTTCGTCGGAGCTGATCACAGGTATCAGGACCAGCCTGAAGACCTGTTGATGCAGGTATCAGGACGGCGCGGCTGTCCACTCCCCGCGGCGACTTCGACCAGCTGCGCATGGCAGATGGCGGGTCCCTGGACGTGTATGCCAGAAAGATCATAGGCATGGCGGTGCGCTACACGGGGCTTGGGACGATGCTGGACGATGCAGCGACGGTGAAGAAACTTCTGGACATCGTCCTTGATCGTACTCCATCGTCGCTGGTATTGAGCAATTTTGTGATGTCGAGAAGTTGTCGTTCTAGGAGGCTTTGAGCCGGCTGAAGGCCTTCGACGAACGGCCGCGTCGGCGCGCGTAGGCCGGTGGTGAGTGGCCGGAGGAGCAGATCTCATGGTGGCGCAGTGGGAAGCATGACAACATCAGCGTGGTGGCAGCTTCGACCACAACGGCAACGGCGGCAGCAACATGGCATCGGGCGGAGGGAAGCGGCGCGGTCGCTGCTACAACTATGGCGTGCACGGCCATTTCCGCAGGGAGTGCCGGAAGCAGAAGCAGGCGGAGGAGGTGGGGAAAGCTCTCTCGTGGCTTAGGGGGTGATTGTTAACAATAAGCCACAGCGGCCATGAGGAGTGGGTGTGTGTGCGTGCACTGAGCGTGTCGGACGCCGGTCCATGGCCGCGTCGAGCCCATGGCGCGTGTGTGTGTGTGCACCTGATGCGCAGAGGTAGGGCCAGGTCTTTGGCGAGCCGTGCGGGGTGATCGTGGCCGATCTGTCGAGGCTCACCGTGTGCCGTGCGTGTTGGAGCGCGTCGTAGGCGTCGCCAGAGCGGGCGGATCGGGTGCACGAGAGAGTGAAGGCATGGGTGTGTGCCCTGACGCTGGCTCTAGCCATAAAACCTGTGTGGTGACTGTTGTAACAGCTGGGTAAACATATTGTAGAGCATAAGCTTCAGGAGACCCCCTTATCTAGCAAAAAAAAAAGGAGTTGAATGAACGAACCTGAGACGATCTCATATGACCAATGAGATAGCTGATCTCATATGAGCAATCAATCAGGTAGCTGGTAGCTGCATGCATGCACGCAGATGAGACGGTCGGCACGATTTCTCCGAATCAATCCAGCGGCACATGTTCCAGAGCCGGCTTTAGCCAGATCATCATGAACGAAGAAGGTCGCCGGCGATGGGCGGTGACCTGAACGTACGTGCGCACGTACATACGGCGAGCGCGGCGGCCCGCCTGTCACCGCGTCCTACGCACGCACATATGCCGCTGCTCTGCGGAGCAAGTCCGACGCATGTTGCAAGGGCCGCAGCAAACAAGAAAGCAAGGAGCCGAGGAGAGTCATCTTAAGCGGAGAACAACAAGAAATGGGTGTTTAGTTTACTCCGTCGTCGGAGCAAGCCGAGGAAGGATGGACGCATCGAAAGATCCGACGCTGTACGTTGTGCAGATCGATCAGCTTTGTCGCCTCTGCGCTGCTGGTCTTCGGTTGATGACAGATCGTTCGTTCGGATCCAAGAGGTGGCACAAAGATAGAGCGAGGGGGAAAAGGCGCGCGTATCAATCCAATGGCATGCATGTTCACCCGCCTACATGCTAAAATGCATGTTCCATCTGCAGTTGCATACTGAGCGTAGTTTTGATGGTCGAGTAATTTTAACATGCTCCCTCTTACCCTCTTTTTTCATACAAGAGGTAAAAAGGTGAGAGTTAATCAGACCATTTCTTAATCAAATTAGTGGCTCGGATCAATTATGCACTCTTACCACTCATCTGAAAAAGAGAGGTAAGAGAGACCATGCTAAATTTTGCTTTGGATGGTTATGTTTTTTTATGGTGAAACCAACCCATTACGGTTGAAGTCCTAGACTTAGACATTACTGGTCCCGCTTTTTTGGATTTATTTCAGACCTTTTGGCGATGTGCTTTCAGTGAGAGGAGAAACGTTCCGTCAACTATGGAGACGTCTGTGACGACTTCGTCAATCGTAAGATGATGTGCCGGCTCAATATCTCAAATGTACACCAAATTTCTCGAAATATTAACAAATATATCTTTTTGATCCATTGTTCTTCTTAGGCCTGTGTTTCTTTTTCATGTTTAGACGAATTTCGAACATGTTTTAATTCATTGTTTGGTCCACGATGGACGCCTCTGAAGCATATAGATTAAACGAAAAAAAAACCAGAACTAAAGAGCTTGGGTGTGAAACCATCTATCATTTCACATCCCAAACCAAAAATAAAAAGTGTAGGGACAAGACTGCTGGGTCTTATTTTCTTTAACATAGGGCATCATTATTTATTTTGCCATGGAACAGAAAGCATCACTGCATAAGTGTCGCTGCGAAAGCCATCTAAACATTTTCATAATGAACAACTGAAAGCCAAAACTTAGCAGCCGCGCAAAACAACATAATTACCGAGATAACAGAGGGCACCGGAAATAACAAGGTATGGGGTATATCGATTGTGATTCTATAAACCTTGCCCTGCTGAGTTTAATGAAAATAAAAGGTGACGCCTCAAAAAAACAGTACTACGGTGCCAAGCTTATATCATAGTGCGTGTGATTGAGCTCCCTAGAAAATTAACCAGGAGAGCTGCATGTAATTTCAATGAAATTACAGTTCAGCATACTCTTTTCTTTGGGGAAAACAGTGGCTATAGGATGGACACGGTAGTACGTACATGTAGGTGTATATTAAGGAGTACGTATATAGAAACAGCCAGTAGTGTGGGCTTATTAGCAGGCGTACGTATGCATGCAGCCGCCGTACTACATGAAGAGAGATATGGCGGCGGCAATGGCCACTGCAGTGACGACGAGCTGTTCCAGGGCGGCCACACCGCGGAGGGGAGGCGGGTCGATCGCCGCCACCCTTCCGTGGACGGCGTTCACGGCCAGGAAGAAGGTGATGAGCATGGGCACGACGGACGAAGAGGCGGCCGTGAGGTAGGTGTCCAGCGCCGGCGGAGGGGGTGATCCGGCCCGAGTGCTGATGAGCACGGCAGAGGCCAACGATAGGAGTGCTATCGCGCGCTCCTGCTCCGCATCCATGCTCTGCTGCAAAACTTGATTGGTTTGTGATCAGGTGTTAGATGCTTGTATGTGCCTACGTATATATAGGCATGTAGTAGCTGGTTAGCGCGCGACGTACGTACACACCCCGTTTATTCTCATCTGTACTTATGACGGGCATAAAAATGTACGTATGTTAGCCCTAAAAAAATGTAGGTATGCTCCCTTAAATTTGCATGCTAAGAAAAATGAAGTGGACGTATATCTATGTTGATTTAGATTTCAAAACCGAAACAGTTTGACAAACAAAATAATCAAAATCTCTGCGGTTATTTCTAAACCTCCTTGAAGACGCTCTACCTCTACATATGGAGATGGGAGTAGTATCCAAACTGGTACAAATAGGAAAATATGCCGCAGACATAGTCTATTATTGGACAGCCACCCAAACTAGTTACACATATTCCGCACTATCATCTCTCATTGGTTGCACGGGACCTTTTACGTGTGGCTTCTCCTCCACCTCCTCCTCCTCCAAGAAAGAAAGTTAGGGTTTGTGCCTCTCGCCGGCGCCGGCTCAGGTCCGCCTCGTCTCCAGTGGCCCTAGGGCCATGGAGGCGCGGTGGATCCTGGTAAGGGCCGGCGGAAGGGCTCCGTTTTTAGTCGTTTTTTTCCAATCTTGTTAGGGTTTGTGTCCTATTCAGGAAGGCGAGACGGCGGCGGCTCCCTGAAGATGGAATAAAGGTCTCCCCGCCTAGCCCCCGTTCCGGCGGTGCGTCTAGCATCATCGGTGGGCGTGTGGAGGTGTGTCTCCGGCAGATCTATCTTTGGTGGATTTGCTCGGATCTCGTCGTTGTTCGTCTACGTTCGTGTGTCTTCGGTTTGGATCCTTCCGATCTACGTTATTTTTTATCGGCGTCGGTTGCTGTTCTGGGGTGCTGGTCCTATGGGGCCTTAGCACGACGACTTCCCGACTGTCTACTACAACAAGTTGTGCCCGGCTCCGGCAATGGAGGGGCGATGACGGCGGCGCGCCTTCGGTTCGCTTCGGTGCTTGTAGTCGTCGCTAGGTGGTCTACGAATCTGGATGTAATTTTTATTTCTGGTATTTGTTGTACTGCCATGATTAAAGATGAATAGATTGGAAGTTTTTTCACAAAAAAAAAATCTCTCATTGGTTGCACTCAGAGACCATAAGCTCCTGCACTTCCGCATGTTCCAGTAATAACCACATATGGATCCATCCTGTAGCACAGAAAATAACCTGCAAAAAAATGTGAACTTCCACTCCCATCTCCATTGTTTTTGGTTTTACGTTTTTCATGATTTTTTAAGGAAGCAATTGACACAGTTGCCCCACATTTATTGGCTCACCAATTAAAATCATATTTTGTTTGTTAAGTCGATAAATATTTATTCAATTGATAGCTAAAGGTTTTTAATATGCAATCATGTTAACAAAAAAATTCTAGGCAAGTCACTCTAATTACGTACAAAATATTTATGCCCCATTGCAGTGCACATGCAATTATCCAATGCACTAACATATCACTAAAACTAAAGATCGCACCAGCCGGCCTTTTGCTAAATTACACATTGTACAACTACTTTAGGCGTCTTTGAGCATATAATTTTGTGTGAGATATATCTTTTTTTAATATATGAGTATCTAGTTTTAGCTTTCTTTTCCTTTCCCACAAACTGTTGACTTTTTCCTGCCAACAAGAACGAAATCCCTATTGAGGTCGTGTTTGAATTACACGATCATTCTCATGTGTTTTTATATGGCGTGTCATTTTCAGGGAGCATAGAGATCGAAGGACTGACATGTACATACGTCCAAGGTAATTACGAAATAGGTGTTGGCCGGCCCTGTCGACCTCGATCGTGTACAACTATATCGATGCTAATTGCTACCTCTTGTTGTATTTTTAGGTTTTTGTGTGTGTGTGTGTGTGTTGGCGTTACGTTGTCGATCGATTGGCCCAAGAGTTTTCCTCCATCTCTTTTTCTCCGATACATGCCTTTTGTTGCCTCCGGTGTAACCTAGACCTAATTAATTGATCATCTGCGACGTTAGTTACCAATGCGCAGTAAAATATTCTCATGTCCGGATGAACCAATAATAGTGATTGTGTCTTCACGGTTCTGTGGACGACGACGCTCCCAACCTGCCAGGCAGCACGATGCATGTTCCATCACAAAAATGTTTAATTTCTTGTGATGGAACCCCAGATTCCATTCATACTCCGGCTCAGCAAACTCGCTGCAAACGTACAATGTTCGGCATATACCCAGGCCACGGCTGCCGACGTTCGTTCTTAAATAATTACTCTGTTTTTTTATTGTTAATAAATTACTCGGTTAGTTGTGACATTTTGTCGGCGGACCCGCTGGAGAAGTCATGTCGTTGGAGTTGGACCGGTAAGGAGCAGCCCAATGCGTGGATACTGTCTGCTTTATTTGGGCCCAAACTGCTGAACCCTCAGGAGGCAAGCAAACTTTAGCGCACTTCAGTCCTCTCCGTCTAAACAAGATTAGACAGAGATTTTTGTACTCCATCCGTAAACTATTATAAGAGTGTTTAGATAACTAAAGTAGTGATCTAAACGCTTTTATATTAGTTTACAGAGGGAGTACATAGTAGTATATCTTACATCATTGTACACGTCGACACTTGAAGCTGCACATATCACATTTCTCTTGCTACTCTAACTAGCTGCTCAGCTGCTTCAACTTTTCCATTCCCCCTTAGGACCACCTGTAGAAGTTAATTAAGGCATTGCTAAACAACACACGTATGCTTAAATTAGTTGATGAGCTCAGCGGTACCTCACTCACAGGTTGCTTAGCAGTGATGTTAGTACACGGAATACGCATGACAAAGTCTGCGAGGGTAGGAACCACCTGAAGTACACAGTGAGGCAAAGCAAAACTGAATAAGGCGCGCGCATGCATTGGTGCTTAACTTAATTTGCACCCAAAAAATAGGATAGGTTCATATTGACACTTGAGAAAAAGACTGGATTAGCCTCGATCAATATGATTTCATAATGTCATAATTAATTTCAAATGGAAAGGTGCGCCCTGACCGTTGACCTAGTAGTTAGCTAGAACAAAAATGATTAAACGGACGACCTGCTGGCCCGACCCATATGTTTAGTAATGCTTAAACACATGCATGTCTGAATTAGTTCTAACATTGGGTTGAGTTATCGACACATGGAGTGAACGCGATTCCCACTAGAATCCATCCGGTATGTGATCTATGGCGGTAGAAGGTTCTTGTCTTGTAGAATATCTTTCGACAACGAAGATATTGCAACACGTTTCCTACTAGTGGCCCAACTCGCTTACCTCTTTCCTTTTCCCTTTTTGTATTGTTGTGACTGGTATAAAAGACCCGGTTATATTTCTGTGGAGCAATAATTAATGAAAAGGGCTGAAAGCCCAGTTGAATATGGGATATGCACCATCGATGATAGTTCTTGGATATTGGATGCTAACTACACTAATCCATCCCTGCAAGAAAGAAAAATTTCGCTAATCCATCGCGCGCACGGAGTTTGCCTACAGAGATGCGCATGAAGTAGAATGAGTGAGAGAGAGAGAGAGAGAGAGAGAGAGCCGTGTGTGATACTGTGATAGAACGGTAGTGAACCGTGTAGTCAATAGAAAACACAATGAGCTGGCTGAAGCGAAGAAGTCGCCGGGTTCTTCAGCTAGCTTTGGTACATGGACTTGCTCTTGGTTCCATTGGAAGGGAGAGATCAAGTAGTGCTTCGAAAGAGAACTCTCACGGCGCAATGGAGAGCATACTTATAGAAGATCATTATGCGGCCACCGGCCTGTAACTGGCAGTAGGGAATGGCAACCGATGGAAAGCGACATCTTAGCTTTCTCTCGGGGAAATTGATAGGGAACGGCCAACAATCCGTAGAACTGTACTAGTCTAGTCTAGTACTGTAAGTAACTAGCTAGGAGGAGCGACATAAGGTTCTCTCTCTCAACGGTCATTCCGGTTTGTACCAGCGCACTTTTTGAGAAAATCTTCGTTAACTTCAGATGGACTGTCCTCTCGACCTGCTTGCTAAAACAAAATAGTACTACAATACCTCCGTTTAGCCTACCAAAACGTCTTATATTTTGGAACAGAGGTAATAGTGTTTTTGCAGGGGAAAAATAGTATTGGGAGCCACCATTTCTTAGTCTAGATTTGCTACTTTCGGCAATTGTGGTGAATTCTCATAATTCTGTTTGTAATGCTACCCGTATGACCTCACTTTAGTGTTTGCTTGATCCCTTTTGTGTACTTTGTGGCAAATTTTCATAACAGAATATGAAATAAGCATAACACAACACAAACTAGTACTAAGCCTTAGAAAACTAATTTCGTGACTTCTTCCCTCACGCGATTGAGGGGCCTAGGGCACTCATCTCCTTCAAGTTTCGCCGGAGACCCCGTAGATCTGCGTTCCCGCTTCTTATGCTCATGCGGGCGGGTGGTGGGGTTAGGTATTCCGATGCCTCGGATCCGCTTAGATTTTTTTTTCTTGCATGATCTTGGGCGGATGGCGGCGCTTCATCATGAAGCTGCTATTACAGGCTTTGATTCTCGTTAAATCGGCCATGGAGATAGAGTCAATTGACCTCCGACATATTCTTGCCATATCCTTATGGTGGCCAGATTAGGGTTTCTCGCCGTGTGTGTGTGTCACATATACAATGTCACCCGCTTACGATCGATTCAAACTTTCAATGATAACGACCGTGACTTTGGGGTGCAGGTACTCACTGACACGTGCATGGAGACTTCCTGACTGCCATCGACAAAAGTTAGGACGGCTCCGGCTAAGGAGTGGTGAAGTCAGCGTGTCGACACTCGTTCTGGCGGCAGTTGTAGTCGTTCGATGGTCCAGGATCCGAGTGTTTTTTACTTGAGGGGGTAGATTAGATGTACTAGATAGTGGTATACCCATTTTGTTGAAATCATTGTAATCGGAATACTTTCACGTATCTCGAATGGGGACTCTGGTAATTGGTTTCTAGTTTCTATTACATCCTGCAAAGTAAATGGGATTTTTTAGCGTTTTGCCGCTTTATTTTTTATTGTTTTTTCCTGCAAACATAGGTCAGTTTTACGCATTTGATATTGGAAGTGCTTTGTACTTCGGATGAACCTTTAAGTTCACTTCTACACACAAGGTATTTTCGGTGGATGTCTATAGACTTTTGGTGTAAGTTTTCTTATGTGTTGTACAAATATATTTGATCTTTCGCGCCAAAAAATATATATACTTGTACTTGCTAATTCTTAGCATCCGCTTACAGAAAATAGTCTCTCGGTCATGTGAGAAACAGAAAAGGCGGGTGCTGGATGATTATAGCAATCTCCACGTCCCTAGCATATGGAGCAACTCGGTGCAACAGACAAATCGGCGGCATCACCTTACTTGTCTTCGTCCATGGACAGCCTAGTCTAGCAATGGCGGCTCATAGTTATTTAAAAAGAAGAAACAGCGGCGGCGGCAGCACGGATGTCTGCCTGGCTGGCAGGTGGGTCATGGCTGAAGAACATCTTCATTGGATCCGACACTCAGAGAGCAGTCCAAGATGTCCGAGGTGTCCGGCTTGTCTAGCTAGCTCGGTATCCACGATCGGTCGACTTGTTTGCATCGCCCTCGAAAATGATCCCTTACCATGGTCAACCTCGCCGGCATTTTTCCCACTTTTTCCTCTAAGAAACTCGCATAAGCTTATAGTACTGTAATCTGAAAGAGAGGTAGTACTAGCCAACAGTGGTAATAGCACGCATGCAGCTGGGGAATTACGTTGCCACCAAGGCGTGTGAAGCCTAGCTAGGTGGTGTAATCCGGTCACTCTTATTAACTAAGATGAGCTGCGCGCGCGACATAATTAGCACCGCCGGCCCCTGGCTATATATGGGGCTAGAGCTCGCTCATACATACTCCTCCCTTCTCCTTCTGGGCTTACCGGGGTCCCTCAACAGAACCTCTGTTAACTAATGGATACATGTTGGGCTGCCGAAATTTAATTTGTAGGCCGGGGCGGATGAACTCACGCGATCACCTTGACGCTTTGCGAGGAGAGCGAGATGGCGAGCACGATGCTCCGTAATGTCGCACAACTTTTAAGTTTCTTCCTTTCCTTTGATTCAGCTTTGGTGAATCAAACCTAAAGACACACCGACGTAGATGAATGACACCTCCACGCCAAGATTTTGGTTACCGGATGAGGCAATTTTACCAAGGGGGACGGATAAATGTGGTTACCACAGTTACCGAGAAATACCGAGAAATACCGAGAATATTTCAAGCGAATTTTATAGTTGAATTTTGAATTCAAATAAGTGAATGAACGAATATTCGAACCAGAGACCTCTCAAAACAGAAACTAGGTTGCTACCAACATGCCAGAACCAACTCTCATGGTATTAATTAGATCCTACATACTTTACTGTAAATCGAGTGTTTAAATTCAAAATTTTCAAAAAACTGGTATTTTTTGCTCGGTATGGCGATTTACCGAGGGGTACGGAAATACGCGATAACCATGGGAAATCTTGAAATTTCGACCGGTAACCAAAACCTTGCTCCAGACACCCATCGAGCAGATGCATCAATGGTAGATTCGCCGGGCACGTCCACACGTCCACCAACGATGCTAGACACATCATCGGAACGGAGGCTTTGCGGGGAGAACCTTATTCCATCTTTAGGGAGCGCCACAGTCTCGCTTTCCTGAGCAGGACAAAACCCTAACAAAATTTAAAAAACTTCTAAAAACGAAGCTCTCCCGCCAGTAACGGTCGGGATCCACCGCACTCACATGACCCTAACACCACCGGAGATGAGGCGGGCCAACGGCGGCATCAGCGAGAGGCAGAGAAATCCTAATTTTCGTTTGGAGGTGAGGAATTCCTGCCTATGATCGATTGTTCTCTAGCCGACGTTTTTGGCCTGAAACTACCTGTATGTGTTCTAAAAGTTGAACGATCCTTGGTTATGCATCATTATGCACACAGTCACATGAGCAATATGTATTTGTACATAAAGGAAATAAGAGCATCTATAGCCCGGCTTCACCAATTCGGCACCCGGCCCCTCAAACGTTTGCCGGCGCGTCCTGTCAATATCCGGCTATGTCCATTTTGAGCCCTACGTGTTTGTGTATGTATCCATGTTTCTCATTTTCTTCTTAGGGCATTTCTAATGTGGACTCTTAAATCGCAGGTAAATGTCCGGACCGAGCTATTTGGACACATTTTGCCATCCAACATAGATCCGTAAATATCTGTGGATGCGTCCGTTTATCCGAAGTCCCGTAAACCGGAAGCAAATTTGTGGGACGTTTGCGGACATCTAGACATCCGGCTAGCCAATCAAAAGGCACCACATAACTCTCATCTCCGTCCGGACGGCGGAAGCACTTCTATTTAATATTGCGGAAAGCTCAAATTCTGGTATATCTCTTTTCTTCTTCCGACCTATAAACATCCCTTGATGCAGCAATTACTACTAAATGCATTGCTTCCGCAAAAAATGGAACACCTTCCGCCAACGTACTTATCACTTTTCTTTTTCTTTTTAAATGCATTGCTTCAGCGAAAGGTGTGCGTGTTGCTTTGTTTGGCTTGACGGATGGTGCATGCAATGCATTGCTTTGTTTTTTGCTTCGGCTTAAGGTTGATTGTTTGGCAGAAGGTGTTGTTTTATTTTTATTTTCTTCAATTGACCGCTTCTAGCATGTTTGACGGAAAGTTGTTGCTGGAATTTAGTTTATATTGGGCAGCCCAGTAACTATTTCAGAAATTCCTAATAAATCCTAGAGGCCCACTTAGCCCATTTGTGCAAGGCAAGGGATACTACTAAAATTTAGTCCCACATTGCTAGTTGAGTGGGAATCGGACCTCCTTATAAGGGAGGTTCTTTCCCCACTTATATGAGCATGAGAACAAGAGAGACATCCACGCGCGCTCCTCCTCCGCCGCCCGCCTCGCCTCGTCACGGGTTGCGGGAATGAGCTGAGCCGATGTTTTGCTCGATTTCATATGTGCAACCTGCTATACTGTCTGCTCTAGATATGTTGTTTACCTTCTCTTTATCAAATCACATGGCTTATTTTATCACTGCTATAATAGCCATGTTTTATCTACTATTTCTGTTAATAAAATCATTCGGTAAATTGCTCATATTTCCAACAATCCAAAAACTTTATTATAGGCAATTTACCCCAAGTGGTTTTGCTGCTTCCATGAGACCTCCTATGTTTGAGGGTATCCACTATAAGAGGTGGCGCGTGAGAGCAGTCTTATGGTTTCAGACCATGAGCTGTTATGACGCCACTCTTGGCAAACCTGAAGGAGAGCAAGATGCCCAACAGGCACAAGCTTTTCAGAAAATGGATACTCTGTTTAAGGCTGCTCTCTTGAGTGTTCTTGGTGAGAATATAGTTGATGCTTATGCGTCAATTGACAATGAAAAAGATATGTGGGATGCACTCGAGGCCAAGTTTGGGGTCTCGGATGCGATCTTGAGCTGTATATCATGGAGCAATTCTACGATTACAGGATGACTGAAGAGCGCTCCGTGGTTGAGCAGGCTCATGAGATATAGTCATTTGCTAGAGAACTTGAGCACTTCAATTGCATACTATCGGACAAGTTTGTTGCCGGGGGTATCATTACTAAGCTTCCTCCTTCATGGAGGAACTTTGCTACTCTTGAAGCACAAGAGACAGGAGTTTTCCGTTCCGGATCTCATTGGTACTCTTGATGTGGAAGAAAAGGCGAGAGCAAAGGACACACGTGCTCGAGGTATTGAGAGAGGATCTAGTGCCAATGTGGCATGTAAGCGTAACTTCCAGCCCCACAAGTTCAAGAACAAGGGCAAGTTTGATGGTAAAGCAAACTTTGATGGAAAGAACAAGGTTGTGCAACACACGAACTTCAAGAAGAAGAATGGCAAGAAGAAAGGTGCTTGTCATGTGTGTGGAGATCCTGATCATTGGGCTCCTAGTTGCCCTAATCGCTATGACAAGCGTCATCCCGGGAAAGGCGGCAAGACCGCTAATGTTGTCATTGGAGACACTGACATGAAGGATGCTGGGTATGGTATATTTCCCACTATTCTTTCAGTATGTCATTCTCCTGATTGGTTGATTGACACGGGTGCTAATGTGCATGTATGCGGTGATATGTCCATGTTTTCGTCTTATCAGACCGCAGGGACTTCAACGTGCTGATGGGCAACGGTTCAAGTGCTTCTCTTCGTGGTGTTGGCACGGTCGATCTGAAGTTTACTTCGGGGAAGATCGTGCGGCTGAAGAACATGCATTATGACCCCTCCGTCAATAAAAATCTTGTTAGCGGATCTCTTCTATGTAGAGATGGCTACAAGCTTGTCTTTGAGTCGAATAAATTTGTAATATCCAAGTATGGAACCTTTGTTGGTAAAGGCTATGAGTCAGGAGGCCTGTTTCGTTTATCCTTATCAGACGTTTGCAATAAAGTTGTTAATCATATTTACAACAATAGTGAATCAAATGTGTGGCATTCACGTCTTTGTCATGTTAACTTTGGTTGCATGTCGCGACTAAGCGAAGTTGAACTTAATCCCTAGTTTCACCACCGTCAAGGGATCTAAGTGTCAAGTGTGTGTGCAAGCTAAGCAACCTCGTAAGTCTCACACATTGCGGAGATGAGAAATCTTGCACCACTAGAACTTATACATTCAGATCTATGTGAAATGAATGGTGTTTTGACAAAAGGTGGAAAGAAATATTTCATGGCGTTAATTGGCGACTCCACTAGATACTGCCGTGTGTATCTTCTGAAATCTAAGGATGAGGCTTTGAACTTTTCAAGATCTATAAAGCTGAAGTGGAAAACCAACTTGATCAAAAATCAAGAGGCTTAGGTCCGACCATGGTGGAGAGTATTTTTCCAATGAATTTGATGTTTTTGTGCGGAACATGGTATAATCCATGAGAGGACGCCTCCCTACTCACCTCGGTCAAATGGGGTGGCCGAAAGAAAGAACCGTACTCTAACTGATTTGGTTAACGCCATGTTAGACACATCGGGTCTCTCAAGGCATGGTGGGGAGGCGATATTGACAGCATGTCATGTCCTAAATCAAGTTCCCACAAAGAACAAAGAGATAACTCCATTCGAGGAATGGGAGAAGAAAAGGTTAAAACTCTCTTATCTGCGAACATGGGGTTGTTTGGCGAAAGTCAATGTTCCAATTCCAAAGAAGCGGAAGCTTGGACCAAAGACTGTGGATTGTGTTTTCCTGGGATATGCTTTTCACAGCGTTGGCTATAGATTCTTGGTTGTAAAATCTGAGGTACCTGACATGCATGTCGGTACGATCATGGAGTCGAATGATGTGACTTTCTTTAAAGATATCTTTCGCATGAAGGATATGGCTACCTCATCTAATCAGGAGATGCCTAGTTCATCGAATCAGGAACCAGTTACAATTACTGAACCTGCCATTTCGATGGAACACTTTGAAAGTCCTGTGGAGGAGAACAATGAAGTTCCTACTAGGAGCAAGAGATAGAGGACTGCAAAGTCCTTTGGTGATGATTTTCTTGTGTATCTCATAGATGACACTCCAGTTCTATTTCAGAGGCCTATGCATCGGAAGATGTCGACTCTTTGGAAGGAAGAGGTTCAGAAGCGAGATGGATTCCATCTTGGCAAATGAAACTTGGGAGATAACTGATCGTCCTTATGGGTGCAAACCTATAGGATGCAAATGGGTATTCAAGAAGAAGCTTAGGCACGATGGTACTATTGAAAAGTACAAGGCTCGGCTCGTGGCAAAGGGTTATACCCAAAAGGAAGGTGAAGACTTCTTTGATACTTACTCACTGTGGCTCGACCGACCACTATTCGAAGTTCTACTTTCACTAGCTGCCTCACATGGTCTTCTCGCTCATCAAATGGATGTTAAGACTGCTTTCCTAAATGGAGAGTTGGATGAGGAAATTTATATGGAACAACCAGATGGGTTTGTAATAGATGGTCAAGAAGGGAAAGTGTGCAAGTTCTTTGAAGTCTTTGTATGGACTCAAGCAAGCACCCAAACAGTGGCATGAGAAGTTCGAAAGAACTTTAACAGCTGCAGGCTTTGTTGTGAGCAGAAGCTGACAAATGTGTGTACTATCGCCATGGTGGGGGCGAGGGAGTTATGCTTTGCTTGTATGTTGATGACATACTGATTTTCGGAACAAATCTGAATGTTATTAAGGAGGTCAAGGATTTTCTATCTCGCTGTTTTGAGATGAAGGATTTAGGAGTGGCTGATGTCATTCTGAACATCAAGTTGTTGAGAGATGATGATGGTGGGATTACATTGCTTCAATCTCACTATGTGGAAAAGATCTCGAGTCGCTTTGGCTATAGTGACTGCAAGCCCTTTTCAACACCATATGATGCTAGCGTGCTGCTTCAAAAGAATCAAAGAATTGCTAGAGACCAATTAAAATATTCACAGATTTTTGGCTCGCTTATGTACTTAGCCAGTGCTACAAGACCTGACATCTCTTTTGCTGTTAGCAAACTGAGTCGGTTTGTCTCAAAACCAGGAGATGTGCATTGGAAAGCTCTAGAGAGAGTTTTGCGTTATTTTAAAGGCACTGCAAATTATGGAATTCACTACACTTGGCATCCAAAGGTGCTTGAAGGGTATAGTGACTCAAACTGGATCTCAGATGCTGATGAGATAAAGGCCACGAGTGGTTATGTATTCACTCATGGAGGTGGCGCTGTTTCTTGGAAGTCTTGCAAGCAGACCATCTTAACGAGGTCAACAATGGAAGCAGAACTCACAGCACTAGATACAGCTACGGTTGAAGCAGATTGGCTTCGTCGGCTCTTGAATGACTTGCCGGTTGTTGAGAAACCTGCATCGGGTGTCCTTATGAACTGCGACAATTAAACTGTGATCACGAAAAGTGAGCAGCTCAAAGGATAACATGAAGTCATCAAGACATGTTCAGAGAAGGTTAAAGTCTGTCGGAAAATGAAAAACTCCGGAGTTATTGCGTTGGATTATATCCAAACGTCTAAATATATGGCAGATCCTTTTACTAAGGGTCTGTCGCGTAATGTGATAGATAATGCATCGAGGGAGATGGGTATGATACCCACAATATGAGTTGTTCACAGTGGTAACCTATTCTTTGTGATCGGAGATCCCGTGAATTAGATGTGGAAGACAAGCTGTTGGTCAACTGAGAGGAGAGTATCCCTACTATTCTCAATACCACTCCATGAAGATGCAATACTCTCCTAATCTGCATGGCAGGTTGATGTATATCTTAATGTGTTCTAAGTGGCTTATTTAAGCAGAGATGTTATCCTGCAGAACATCTTTTGAAGAACACACATATATGAGTCTGATTGTCAAACGTCGCAATCTATGAGAATAGGGTTCTCTCTAGTAAACTCATGAAAGTTCACGGAGTATGACGCATAAGCTCCACCCGCGGTGAAGACCCACGGTAGCCACGTATCGGTCAAGGCTTTATGTGAAGCTAGATTCGCACAAAACTTGCAGTTCAAGGCCCAGTCCACTGTTCAAGTTGCTTACTAGTGTAGCATAGAGTTCTAGGTGGAAGTTCAACTTAACAGTCTCCACTGCCGTGCCGGTATATAAAACAGTGTTTTGGAACCAAAGGCAAATTTTTGTGTGCCTCACGGGATCTGGTGGGGGATTGCTGGAATTTAGTCTATATTGGGGTAGCCCAATAACTATTTCAGAAATTCCTAATAAATCCTAGAGGCCCACTTAGCCCATTTGTGCAAGGCAAGGGATACTACTAAAGTTTAATCTCACATTGCTAGTTGAGTGGGAATTGGACCTCCTTATAAGGGAGGTTCTTTCCCCACTTGTATGAGCATGAGAACAAGAGGGACATCCACGCGCGCTCCTCCTCCGCCGCCCGCCTCGCCACGCCACGCCTCGTCACGGCGCGCCGCGCCGCGCC
Source organism: Aegilops bicornis (assembly GCA_021605145.1). NCBI lineage: Eukaryota > Viridiplantae > Streptophyta > Magnoliopsida > Poales > Poaceae > Aegilops > Aegilops bicornis. The sequence goes on from CM038673.1 coordinate 631,232,298, forward strand.
GCGGGAATGAGCCGAGTCGATGTCTAATTTTTACCACGCACTACGAGTATACAAAAGGGCACGCGGAAGCTGAAACGTTTTGCTGTAGTGGAGATTGAATACGAACGGCGCACCTCTTCGCCTGCTGCCTGTTCGTTTCATCTCCCTCGTTCTCTTCAGCTCCCAGCGCAACCTCTCGCCTTCTTCTCTTGCGCCTATAAAAGGGAGGTAGCTCCTCCCAGAGAGACACACCAGAATCTCTTCCTCCTCTCGCCACAAGTTCCTGAGCACTGCGCTGCTGTTACGTTCTTCTTCATCCCGGCTTGCGGCGTGCACCGCTGGTCGGGACAGTAGGCCTCCGGAACCGCACCCTTTGAGTCATGTACGGGAGAAGGGTGATAAGGTTTTTGGGGAGCGCTCAGCACGACTACTGGCTGCTTCATCACGGACGATCCGATCGCCGACGACTACTTCCCCGACGACGACTTCTTTCCCGACGTCCACGACCTCCTCGACGACATGGCAGGCGAGGACACCGACCCCAAGTCCAGCGCTCCTGCCGCTGTTGTGCCGTACGTGTTCTTCTCCTTTCTGTTAGAAGTCCTACTACAGTTCTTGACTCTAGTTTCTGCCCTACGTATGTTAGACTCGATTTCATATGTGCAACCTGCTATACTGTCTGCTCTAGATATGTTTAGTTACGGTTCATATATGAACATGTTGTTTACCTTCTCTTTGTCAAATCACATGGCCTATTTTATCACTGCTATAATAGCCATGTTTTTATCTACTATTTCTGTTAATAAAATCATTCGGTAAATTGCTCATATTTCCAACAGTTGTTGCATGCGGACATTTGAGGTATAAATTTAGCCTCTTTCCGCATTAGTGTCCGTGGATTTGTTTGGACTGGTCCGCGGACGGATACAGGGTTCATTTTGAGGATTGGCATTAGAGATGCCCTTACATGCCCGGTTACGTGCATGTGATTGGTGGAGATGAAGAGAGAGAAAGAAAAAAAGTAAAGAAAGAAAGAGAAAATGTGGTCACGTGGTGGGGCGTATCCGAATGAGACCGCGAGCCCTCATTTCCTCTCTATATTTGATGTGACTATAAGAGGGTGCTTGGATCTAAGGGACTATTTTTAGTCTGACTAAAAATAGTCTCTTTTAGAGGCTAAAGTTTCAAGCACCCCTAACTAAAGAAAGGCTAGGACTAGTCTTGAGGCTAAAAAAATTTAGTCATAGGAAACCTACTAAAATATGTATTAGCCCTCTCTCTCCGCATTTAATTCCTCTCCTTTAACACATGCGAGTTCTGGATTGGAGGATTTGGAGGATAATAAATGCTCAATAACTTGATTTTAGTCTCTTTAATATTTGGATCCAAGCATGTGTGAGGCTAGCAAGTTTTAGTCCCACTACTTTTAGTCATGGAACAAAAACGTATCCAAGCACCCTCTAAGAGTTTGCGGACAGGCCAAATGTATAGGACTAATAGAGGGGTCCGATTAGGTCTTTTTTTTTCCTTCTCTCTTGTTCGGGTACATGTTTGTGGAGGATTTGAGGGGACCGGCCATATAGATAATCTAATAATAACTTAGTGCAACACATGACCGGATCGATCTAGTACTAGCACACATGCGATGGATCGCTAAAAGCACATAAGATTACGTGCCGCTTCCTTGCCTGATTTATTATCAAAAAAGAAAAATCACACAGTGGATCGCCTAGCTAGTAAGTAGGATAGGGAGACCTAGACAACTCGATCGGACACAATCCATGCTCAATCGCAGTGATAATACCGCGCACAGGTACATGTTATTCATGGTGTAATTTGACTAGTAGTTTGTTGATAGGCCAAATTAATTAATGGTCATCCAAGCTAATCAGTTACTATTTTGTTTAAAGATTGCAACAGAAATTTTCATGGACAAGAGGATACTTGGGACATGTCCTAACCCGACTCAGGGTATCTTGGAGTTACCAAAATGCTACCTAGGACAAGTCTTAACAAGGATCAAAGGTCAAAGCTGAAGATTGCAATGGATGGAGTTACACAGAGGGAAAGTGCAACATGCAGAAATACACGCGAGAGTGGAGAGATATGATTCATAAGTGATCGCCATTATGTGTTGTGATTAGCGATGTTGTCGGAATATTTTATTCATAAAAGGCAAGGCAAGGAGTGCTTATACTGTGAATATGGCCAAGAAGGGTTACCATGCAGGTTAGCTATACGTGTTAGCCGGCCGATTAAAAATGTAAAGTGATATATATGGTAATCGTGCTATACATGGTGATCCAATTAAGATGGCCAGATTCTAGTCAGTTTAGCTTTGGAATTGTTTTTGTATACGCCAAGTCCAGCGTGCCAATATAAATGTAAGGCCGTGGCCGATTGAGAAAACACTAATTGATTTATTCAACAAAACCAATCTACTTTTTCACCTATGTTTTATCTATCGTTCTTTTCTCTGCAGAGCCCTAGCAGCCCTAGGGTTTGGTGATCTTTGCCGTTTTGCGCTGAAAACGGTCGTCCCTCCTCTACGAAAGTGAGGGGATCTTTATTGCTTTGCCCGGAAATCAATCGTTCGTCGTCACGAAAGCACGACAGTTATCCTGGTGTTGCGCGGCGATTTCGCGTGCCAACACAATTGGCGACTCCGCTGGGGACGGAAAGAAGAAGAAGCACACGATGAGTACCGAGTCCAGGAACGGGAGCGACATCGGCCTGGAGAACGTCATCGCCGTCACACTCGACGATCTGTCGGAAGATGATCGACGCGAGCTTGAACAAGAGCTTAAGAAAGAGATGGCTGAGCGACTAAAATTGAAGTCGACTGGATACCGCAAGACAAGCATCGGCATAGTCAAGAAGGTACATGTGCCGAACCCTTTAGATTCGATCAACACCGAGGTAAAAAAGTCAACCGAAGAAATCTCTAATCTAATTGATGTGTGTAGCTACCAAGTAAGCTTCTGATGTGAAAACTACAACACACGATTACTCGATCAGTAGCTAATAGAATTGAAGAATTTAAGGAGCAGCTTCACAAAGATCTTGAAAATAATTTACCTAGTCATGTTCGGTCATTAGTGCTGCAAATCAATGATGGATATTCTGAGAAAAAGCTGATGCCGCTACAAAATATAGGATTCATTAATTTTCCTAGTAATATTCATACACATGGTGCATCGGTTAATAACGTTGTGCAGCCCAATGTTCCTTTAAATAGCGATCAAGGTGGCCGGAACTATGTGAGTTGTTCGGCTAATAATTTTATGCCCAGCGTAGCTGCTCCTACTGTCTCAACTTCGGTTTCACAAAATCACAACAGCAATAACCGAAGTGCTAGGTCTAATTCTAGTTTGCAACAACTTATTTATCCAATTGTAGAATATAGTACACCACCGTTGTTCACTGTCAGTACCGGGATTCCGTGCGGGCCGATACCTAATTCATATTTTAATGGGTCTCCGTTGCAAGCATCACAAGCTCAAATTTATTTGCCGGAGTTTCCATCACGTGCTAGCGTTCCATCTGCTCCACAAACTAGTTCTCAACAGCCGAATGATAGTTTTAAGGATAAGCTTGCTAGTATACTAAGAGAATTCGGTTTAGAACCAAAGAGTAAAGCGCGTGCATATCAAAAACCATACCCTGATTACTTCGATTCGACGGCTTATCCTCGCGATTTTAGAATTCCTGACTTTGTTAGGTTTACAGGGGAAGATGGTAGATCCACTTTCGAGCATATCGGACAATTTTTAGCCCAATATTGTGATATCGGCACATCGGATGTTTATACGATTACATTATTTCTGTTGGCTTTGTCCGGTATTGTGTTTACTTGGTTTACATCGCTTGCTCCTAATTCTATTTCAACATGGGCACAATTGGAGCAAAATTTTCATGAGTACTTTTATGGTGGTGAAACAGAACTTCGGCTTTCAGATTTAACTACGGTTAGGCAGAAATATAATGAGCACGTTCATGATTATATTAGGAGGTTTAGGGATGTCAAAAACCGATGTTTCAGCTTGACCATAGCCGAAAAGGATTTAGCCGATCTTGCCTTTTCGGGTCTTCTCGCTCATATTAAGGATAACTAGAAGGGCAAGAATTTTTAGATGTTAATCAAGTTTTGCAGAAGGCTTTGGCACAAGAAAACCGGACTAAGGGGATTAAAAAATATAGTCGGTTTGAATATAATATTGATAATGAGGAGGATAATCATGTAGGTAATGCCTTCGATCATGATAGTAATTCAGCTAGTAAAGTTGTTGATGTTAATATATGTGTAGCTGAATGGATTCCAGCGCCAAAGTCAAAACCCTTTGCATGTTCTGCTTTGAAACCCACACCTGCTAGAAGAGATGGAACTAAATACACTTTTGATGTTAGTAAGTGTGATAGAATTTTTGATATGTTACTGCAAAATAAATTAATTAGAATGAGAGAGGGTCATGTAATTCCACCTGCTTATTGCAAGTGGCACAATTCTTTCTCTCATGCTACTAATGATTGTAACATGTTTCGTCAACAGGTACAACCGGCCATTAATGAAGGGCGATTGACGTTTACAGAAAGTTCTAAGATGAAGCTCGATAGTGACGCTTTTCCTATCAATTTGGCCGAGCTTGAGAGTAAGAAAATGCTTATTCGGTCGGATCAGACCGAATCCGCAAGAAAGTAAAATGTCGTTGATGATAATGCTTCTCCAAGGATGATCAAACAAAAAAATCTAGAAGTAGGAGTTTGGAAAGTCAATGGAAGAAGGAAACAAGCTCCAAGACCAAAGCCGTCAGTTAGCATGTTGTCGGAAAAGTACACCTCACACAAGACCAGCAATGTTTTTAACCGGCTTGGAGATAATAAACGTCTTAGATCTCCTTCTGGACCTGGCAGTCATGAGCAATGGCAAAGAAATTTATATGAGCAGCAGCCCTATATTGCAATGGAGCCGACGTATTGGGGTTGTGCACCTCCTATGTACCCACAGTTTCCTTCATGGGGTTTTAATCCTTGGGTGCCATATCCTACAGTGCCAGGTTATTTTCACCCAAAATGGGTTCCGTCGAGGCCTATGTTCAGAGCAAACATACATGAGAAAAGGGCTCAGCTCAATGAGGCAGCTAGATCATGTGATGCAATTGTTGTCCGAAGGGACCGATCATTGGTACGCAGTGCAGATGGTGAAGTTCATATAGGTGGTCAAAAATTTATGTGGGTGCCGATCAATCATAGAAGTGATGGAAAATCACATGATGGGACTATGCGTGGCTGCACCAACATTAGCGCAATAAAAGATAATAGTTTACAAGATGATTTGCAGCCTAGTGTGCAGACACATGTAGACAAGAAAATTGTACGTACTAGTGAGTTGGTTGATGCATCTGCTGATGAATTTACTAGACAGTGGGAAAATTGAAGCCATAGGTACAGAGGAGAATAGTGATGAAGGGAAGTTGCAGCAAACCGTCCGATGTAATCAGTTTGAAAAGGAAACTAATTTTGGACAGAGCAAAGAATTCATTGTATCCTCATGTACTAATCAACGGTCTAAATCGGCAAGCTCATATGCTGATTTATTCATGGGAGGTTGTGGTCCAGGAGCGTCCAAAAATTTCAAATCTAGCACTAATTTGGATTTAAGCAATGTACGCGGCCAGAAATTTAAAGCTAGTAATGGACATGATCAGCAGAGAGGTATTTCGGCCAGAGATAAAATATTTGCCATAAAAGCAGAAGTACGTCAATATAGGCCGAGAGACTCAGGGGGCAACAAAATTAAGTCAACTGCACCAGAGACTAAACCAAGACCTTGGTGGTGTCCAACGGGACTCACACACACTCAGAAACGACGTGTGCAGAGACTACGGGCATTTGAAATGAAGGAAGAGATAGTCGAGAAGAAGCGCTTGTTCGATCAGGAAAAACCAATGGTGCCGAAAATGACATGGAGGGAGAAGCACATTGTGGGGGAGAAGTTGCCCAAAGCTCCCAATGGAAAATATTCAAAAAATTACTATCATAGCATGTCCAAGAAAACATGAGACGCCCTAAGTAAAATTGGCCGATATAATTTTTGAAATATCGCCCTAAGCAACTATATGGCTGATGAAGTTATCGACATTGTCGTAAGGAATAATATGTTTTTGGTGAATACAATTATACCAAAAACAGGGGGGCATGTGTTCATGGTGTAATTTGGCTAGTAGTTTGTTGATAGGCCAAATTAATTAGTGGTCATCCAAGCTAATCAGTTACTATTTTGTTTAAAGATTGCAACAGAAATTTTCATGGACAAGAGGATACTTGGGACATGTCCTAACCAAACTCAGGGTATCTCGGAGTTACCACAATGCTACCTAGGACAAGTCCTAACAAGGATCAGAGGTCAAAGCTGAAGATTGCAATGCTATGGATGGAGTTACACAGAGGGAAAGTGCAACATGCAGAAATACACGTGAAGAGTGGAGAGACATGATTCATAAGTGATCGTCATTATGTGTTGTGATTAGCAACGTTGCTGGAATATTTTATTCATAAAAGGCAAGGCAAGGAGTCCTTATACTGTGAATATGGCCAAAAAGGGTTACCATGCAGGTTAGCTATACGTGTTAGCCGGCCGATTAAAAACGTAAAGTGACATATATATGGTAATCGTGCTATACATGGTGATCCAATTAAGATGGCCAGATTCTAGTCGGTTTAGCTTTGGAATTGTTTTTGTATACGCCAAGTCCAACGTGCCAATATAAATGTAAGGCCGTGGCCGATTGAGAAAACACCAATCGATCTATTCAACAAAAGCAATCTACTTTTTCACCTATGTTTTATCTATCGTTATTTTCTCTGCCGAGCCCTAGCAGCCCTAGGGTTTGGTGATCTTTGCCGTTTTGCGCTGAAAAACGGTCGTCCCTCCTCTACAAAAGTGAGGGAATCTTTATTGCTTTGCCCGGAAAGTAATCGTTCGTCGTCACGAAAGCACGACGGTTATCCTGGTGTTGCGCGGCGATTTCGCGTGCCAACACATGTTACTGATGTCCGACTCGGGCTAGCTTTCTGCTGGTTCCTCTCATATATAGGAGTACAATGGAGCACGCCACACAACCACCGATGATCAACGCGGGACGCAACCAGCAGCCGCTATGGGAGCAGCCTTGTCCATCTCCGCCGTCGACGCACTAGCCAGAGCGATCAAGAACCACGCGCCTTAGAGGTGGTTAACTGCTCCTCATCATGGCACCACCGATTGGTCTGGCCTGCCGGAGGACCTCCTCCTGACCGTCATGGCAGAGCTGGATGTCCCCAGCATTATCCGATCCGGCGCCGTCTGCACGTCCTGGCACCACGCCTATGAGACCTTCCGCCGCCTCCACCTTCCCTCGCCAAAGCAGGCCCCTTGCCTGTTCTATGCATGCGACAAGTACGGGCCCAACAATGCCGCCCTGTATTGCCCCTCCATCAACGCCATGTTCCGTGTCCCCTTTCAAAGGCCCCTGGAGGAGAGCCGGGGATTCGTCTCCTCTTGTTACGGCTGGGTATTCGCCACTGACGAGTCCGGGCACCCGTACCTTCTCAACCCTATCACCGGCTCCCGGGCCGCGCTCCCATCGTTCGTGACGATCTACCACGGGGAGAGCCGCTATGACCACGACCATAAGCGTGCCCTGAAGGCTCGACTGGAAAACAGATCCCACAACCCGATGATCACCTGGGCATGTCATTCAGGATATACCCGGGTTGCCATCTCCACTGCCACCGAGATAGCCGCATGCACCATGGTAATCGTGCATACCCCAGACGAGTGGAGACTCTCCTTTGCTAGGCCCGGTGACAAGCAGTGGACATTGCTCCCTAGCGACCAAGGATTCATAGATGTTCTTTACAATGAGAAGGACGGCTTGTGTCTACGCTCTAGGTTGTGGTACACTACAAGAAATATGTCAACTAGTGACCTTTTGTCAGTGACCCTGGAAGAATTGGTCATAGATCTATGACCATTTCAGACCAATTGGTCAAAAGCTGTTCGGGGGGCTCCAAACCCTAAACCATTGTGACCATTTTGGTCAGAAAGGTCGTGATTTCCTTACACGAAAGGGTCACAAAGCAAACAGTGCTAGTCCGCTGCCTTATTTCTAGTTGTTAATGACCAATATAGATGGTCACAGCCTTGTAGATTATGGTGGGTTGTGATGACTAGGCACCATCTCATCAGTTTTGCCTATGTGTCATGTCCATCTGGCACTTTTTGCCCTAGGTTGTGAAGCAACCTATATTTCTGTTATTCCTAAAATTCTCAAAAAATTCTCATAAATGTTTTGGATCATATCTTCATCAAATATGTCAAAAAAATTCCTTGCCTAGTTCAAAAATAATTCGAAAATATTCATTTTCCTATTCTGTTCAGAGCAACACTTTGTGAAGGAAGTACCACTTTGGCATGTCCAAATGGTATCCATTTTCTCTGATGCTTTCCTATGCTCAAATAACCATCCTCCACCAAATGCCAGCTCAATCCATTCATTATTTTGAGCCCAGCTTCAACATTTGTATTTATGTCCAGTGAGGTACTTTGTAAAGCAAGTACCACCTAGGCTCCTACTTTTGAGGTGAAAATGTGTGAAGACGGTCTTCTTAGTAACTGATCATCCTCAGCCAAAGCTCACGCCCATTAGCCATGTGCATTTCCCATACCGCAAATCAAACAATTGGCTGCTTATTCATGTTTGAGCATCGATCGGTCTCCTCGTGAGAATCTTATGTTGTGATTTTCTTCCTAGCACCTACCTGGGGAGTGCCCAACCCACTAGACATGCCTAGGCTGCCCGTAACACATGGCAACGCCAGTCCACGCTGGTGACCACGCTGACGGGCATGCGAGCCACGCGCTCTAGAGTTGGGGCCCTCGCCACCCCCAAACCACGATGTCTCGCCATTAAACCATGTATTTCTGATTAAATAGATACTTATTTACCTAGAAATGATTTTTGGAAAAATAAAGAGCAAACTATGAGGCAGTACCGTAGTTCAAATTTGACCCGTTTCCAACTGAATCAACGGCAATTTGTCTTTTTCACCAGAGGTGGATCAAAACTTTTTTCACCCAACCATTTTGTCAATTGTCCATTATATATGGCCTAGTATTTTATATAATTGATTTGGTCCATTTTTGGAAAAATTATTTGGTAGTTCCTTCACAAAAAAAACCTCCTTTTGGGCACTCGGAAAATGAAAATGAATTTTCCGTGCAAAGAAAATGAAAACTTACTTAGGCAACATTGTTTGGAATTCCAAGATGTACCCTTGTGCACAATATGAGATCATTTGAACAAACTATGCCATGAATGTGGCCATAAGATTGATCATTTGGCTTGAAAGCCATGAATCTTCACGCATGATAGCTCATTTACGAGAACACTTTTCTAAAATAATTTCTGTATTACAAGTTTATTATTTTTCCTGGAAACTTGGTCACATATAATGACACAATGCGAAGGTTTTCCAATTTTTGATTTTTTTGAATTTTTTATGCCCGTTTCAAAATGCGGTCAAAACGGCGGGCTTGACCGTTCCTATCTAGTGGTTGAATCTTGCAATTTTTTTTGTGTTTCTATGATTAAATAGATACTTATTTACCTAGAAATGATTTTTGGAAAAAATAAAGAGCAAACTATGAGGCAGCTGCAGTTCAAATTTGACCCGTTTCGAGCTGAATCGACGGCAATTTGTCTTTTTCACCAGAGGTGGATCAAAACTTTTTTCACCCAACCATTTTGTCAATTGTGCATTATATATGGCCTAGTATTTTATAAAATTGATTTGGTCTATTTTTGCAACAATTATTTGGTAGTTCCTTCACAAAAAAACTCCTTTTGGGCACTCGGAAAATGAAAAATGAATTTTCCGTGCAAAGACAATGAAAACTTCCTTAGGCAACATTTTTTGGAATTCCAAGATGTACCCTTGTGCACAATATGAGATCATTTGAACAAACTATGCCATGAATGTGGTCATAAGATTGATCATTTGGCTTGAAAGCCATGAATCTTCACGCATGACAGCTCATTTCTGAGAACATTTTTTTAAAATAATTACCGTATTACAAGTTTATTATTTTTCCTGGAAACTTGGTCACATATAATGACACAATGCGAAGGTTTTCCAATTTTTTGATTTTTTTTGAATTTTTTATGCCCGTTTCAAAATGCGGTCAAAACGGCGGGCTTGACCGTTCCTAGCTAGTGGTTGAATCTTGCAATTTTTTTGGTGTTTCTATGATTAAATAGATACTTATTTACCTAGAAATGATTTTTGGAAAAAATAAAGAGCAAACTATGAGGCATCTGCAGTTCAAATTTGACCCGTTTCCAACTGAATAGACGAAAATTTGTCTTTTTCACCAGAGGTGGATCAAGACTTTTTTCACCCAACCATTTTGTCAATTGTGCATTATATATGGCCTAGTATTTTATAAAATTTATTTGGTCCATTTTTGCAACAATTATTTGGTAGTTCCTTCACAAAAAACCACCTTTTGGGCACTCGGAAAATGAAAAATGAGTTTTCCGTGCAAAAAAAATGAAAACTTCCTTAGGCAACATTGTTTGGAATTCTAAGATGTACCCTTGTGCACAATATGAGATCATTTGAACAAACTATGCCATGAATGTGGCCATAAGATTGATCATTTGGCTTGAAAGCCATGAATCTTCACGCATGATAGCTCATTTCTGACAACACTTTTTTAAAATAATTTCCGTATTACAAGTTTATTATTTTTCCTGGAAACTTGGTCACATATAATGACACAATGCGAAGGTTTTCCAATTTTTTGATTTTTTTGAATTTTATGCCCGTTTCAAAATGCGGTCAAAACGGCGGGCTTGACCGTTCCTAGCTAGTGGTTGAATCATGGAATTTTTTTTGGTGTTTCTATGATTAAATAGATACTTATGTACCTAGAAATGATTTTCGGAAAAAATAAAGAGCAAACTACAAGGCATCTACAGTTCAAATTTGACCCGCTTCCAACTGAATAGACGGAAATTTGTCTTTTTCACGAGAGGTGGATCAAAACTTTTTACACCCAACCATTTTGTCAATTGTGCATTAAATATGTCCTAGTATTTTATAAAATTGATTTGGTCCAATTTTGCAACAATTATTTGGTAGGTCCTTCACAAAAAACCCATTTTGGGCACTCGGAAAATGAAAAATGATTTTTTCGTGCAAAAAAAATGAAAACTTTCTTAGGCAACATTGTTTGCCATTCCATGTTTGTTATTTTCCTGAAAGGTAGTTCACAATTGGTGACACAATGAGAAGGTCTTTTATTTTTTTGAATTTATGTGATCATAAAATAGCTTACATGATTTTAACATCTTATTTTTAAATCTATCACGACCAATTTAGTTGGTCATAATGTTGTATTGCGTTCTGATTGGTCCGTGGACCAGACACGCGGATCATGCACAAAACACATTTGGATCCTCCCGGATCCAACGACAGCCCTCACCCCTCGCCTCCCCCACCAACCCCACGTGAGGCGAAACCCTAGCTCTCTTCTCCCCCGTTTTCCATCCACCCCCCCCCCCCGCGTCCTTTCTTTCTTTCTTTCTCTCCTCCCTCTCCCCGATGCAGATCCTCGTCGCCGCCACCCACCCTCAGAACCTCCCCGCCACCCACCTCCGTCGCCGCCCTCACTCTTCCCTCGTCTCCCTCGTCCTCGACCAACCTCGCGTCCCGCGGGGCTCTCGCATCGCCGCCACTCCACGCCCGTGCACGAAAGAAGTGAAGCCCGAGGTCCTCCTCCGATGCTCCTCTGCCTCCCTCGCAGCTGGGCTCTTCGCCCACCGCCGCAAGATCGGAGCATCGCTGCATGACGCCGTCCCCGCTTTCGGTCCGTCCCGCCGTTCGCCTCCTCCTTCGACTCCACACTCTCCTTCGACTCCACCCTCTCCTTCTCTCCATGCCGAAACCCTAGATCGACGCTATGGCCACCTCGCAGGCGGCGCGTGCAGGTGAGATCTGGTATTGCCCCCCCCTTTCTTCTCCTCCTCCTAGATTTCTTCAGCTTGCTCGAATCTCATTATGCTTGAAAGGGTTTGTGCAGGCCATCCAAGACGGCGGGCCATGTTCGCCTCGTCTGTGGGCACGGAGGCGGCGGCGGTTGTCGAAGATGGTGAACCTCGGCTCCTCCCGGGCGGCGCAGCAAAGAAGAAGATGGTGAAGGGACGCACCGGCCAGCGCGTGAGGCTCTACGTCCGCGGCACCATCCTCGGATACAAGAGGTGAGAACCTCCTTCCGCCGGCGTGGCTCTGCTCCTTCTCCCTCGCATGGGTATCTGAATTCTTGGTCTTGGTTGGGCGCGCAGATCCAGGCAGATCCAAGTGAACACCAGGGAGGACGTGGCCTGGTACGGCGGCAAGAGGATGGCCTGCGTCTACAAGGCCAAGACCAAGCAACGACACCAACTACCACTACATCTGGGGCAAGGTCTCCCTCTCCCACGGAAACACTGGCGTCATCCGCGCCAAGTTCACCCTCACGAGGCCATGGTGAGTTGTTGGGTCGAACTTCTCCGGTAGTCTGTTTCGGTGGCATGCATAAGATTTAACCAAACTAAATTGAGCTATATACCTTCTGTGATATCTAGTTCTGTGCCACTGTTTATGGAGTTGTGAGACTTGTCGTGTGTGTATTAGACCCCGCTTTCTTGTTCAGGGGATATTTAGCGTCGAGATAGTGTCACACATGTGACTGGACTGCAGCAAGTCTGAAACTGCAGACTCTACTTCATGTTGCTGTTATTTCTTGAAGCCTTGAATAGCTAAACTTGGGCACCACGTACGTCTCCTCCCTGTAATTTGATGTACTGACTTGTGTTGCCTGCTGAGTGCTGACGGTATTAGGTTCATTATGTTGCTGTAGCATGTGTCTGAAACATGGACAAATGGGCACCCTTTAGGGTATTCTGTGACCCTCTTTAGTTCAACTAAATGAACTGGTTTGAAGTCTTAACCTCTCTTTAGTACTCCATGTTTACTGAATTTCACTGAATTTACTGAATGTGCATGTGAATCTCAAAAGTATCCATAGTGTGTGTGTGTGTGTGTGTGTGTTCGAGTGTAGGAGTGCAAATGGGCACCCTTTAGGGTATTCTGTGACCCTCTTTAGTTCAACTAAATGAACTGGTTTGAAGCTCTAGTATGCTTAGAGTGACTGGTTTCAATAGTCTCTTAATCAACAAGTTAACTGGACTATTTTGCTGTATTTCCATCATACACCTTTGATTTATTTAGTGACTGCAGACTGTGATTATACAGTAGAAGTAGTTAGTATCTCTGTAGACTGCATATTATACAGTAGAAGTAGTTAGCCAATTTCTAGGGCCTGTCTATTCACCTGCTAGTATCTCTGTAGACTGTACATGCTTCAAATGGGGATGGCTTTTATGCTCCCTTGAATGCATTTTGATCTTAGTAGTACTTACCACACAGTAACAAAATAAGCAGCAGCCTGAGCTTTGTGTTCGTGGTTTCTCTTGTTTTCTTGATTCATTTATACTATATGATTCAGGTTTTATACTTTGCCAGTAGGTAGCTCATACTGCCCGCTTGCTTCTGCTTTGAATATTGATCAAGGAGGCGGAGGAGTAGGGGTGTGCCCAGCCGGCAGCCCTGTCCTGCTCGTGGGGGAGGGGCAGGAGGGGTCTGCTCCTCTGCTTCCATTGCATCACATGCGTGTAGCTCCTCCATCTCCCTCCCCTCTTCCCTCGATAGCGTACATCACAATCTTGTTAATTGTTATTGTTATTGCGATCACAATCTTGTTAAGATGCATCTGTGGTGGTGGCCTTCCGCCAAAGACAATCTTGTTAATTGTTATTGCGATCATCTTTCTTTTCGATGAACTATGCCACAATATGTGTTTTGCAAGGTTCAGTGGCTACTAAGTTTTGATTATTTGCAACTTGTATGTCCTTGTTGGTTTATTGTACGTTCTAAAAAACCGCGAATAGTCTTCACTTATATAGCCAACACCTTTATTTTGTCTTGTTTTGTTCTGTGCTCACTAATGATACCTGACTAAGGTTCCCTGAATATAGGAGTAGACTGTAGGTGAAGAAAAATTATAACCTGAAAGTAATCATATGTACTACTCCCTCCGTCCCATAATATAATTATTGGTACATAATTTTCTTTACTTATACACATAGAATAGATAGAGATGACGAGTGGTTATATTCTGTTGTACATATACTTCAGGATTTAGTCCCTATCTGCTTTGTATATTTATTTTTATTTTGTTTCTAACTCTTTTGGTTTATTGTTAGATGCCTTGGTTCAGCCTCTACAAACATACCCAAAAATGGTGTTTCCTCTCATTTACAAGAGCTCCAGCAAAGTGAACTAGGAAGTATATTTGAAGTTCTAAGCCGTGTAGCAAAGAGTTATATGTTCTGTCTTATGTGTAATAGACTGGAAAGATTTGAATAATATTGTAATAGACTATGTACAGATTGTAGTTGACTTATTTATCCTTCTTTGACGAACTACATTTGTTATGTTCTGTTTGAAATATTCATTATGTGGTTTCAAAGCGTGTGAAATGGAACACGACTCATGGAGCCCACTTATGAAATCACTTTTGAATTTTCTGTCACGTGGGTCTAATGTGTGAGATTATGACAAGTGGTATCCATCTGATTGATGGGACCAGCAACAAAATAGAATGGCCTAGGCCCAAACAAATGTTAAAAGGCCATGACCAAGAAATAAATAAAAGACTGAATTGTTGGGCTTGGTCCATGAAGTCTGACAAAAAATTGACAGGGAAAAAATGTATAGAAAGGCTGAATTAATGGGCTCGGCCCATGTAAAACACCCAATTGGACCGGGCTGAATCTTGTGCCACATCAGCTTGCCACGCTGGATGCCTAAATGGCCTGGGGAGGTTGCTAGTGACCAAAACGCCACAGTGGACATATTTTGGTCATAAACGTCTTCGACCATTCCAGAAGAAAGGTCGCTATAGTCGATTTACGATCGCCAGCTTTTGACCTTCTCTTTTTGGTCACAAAAAGGTCGCAAATGAAAAACCATGACCTTTCAGTGACCAATAGTCAAGGTCACAAGTTGACATATTTCTTGTAGTGGTAGTTCTGTTTACACATTAGATCTCAATGGGCCATTGCCGATGGTGACCATGATCGTGCGTGGTGTGTCAGCCTGGGGCAACCCTACCAAGTATCTCGCATTTTCCCCATCAGGTGAACTTCAGCAAGTCTGGAGGATCTGGAATTGCGCATATGTTCCAATCAAAGATATGGTCGATGAAGGCGGTGTAGAGTTCGCCAACGAATATGACGACGACAAGTTCGCGAGCTGTTTGAAGAAGATTATAAGTACACTACGGTGAAGATCTTCATTTTCAAGGTTGACATTGGCAGGCAGAATCTGGTGGAGCTACGGGATATTGGAGACCACGCGCTATTCCTCGGGTACAACAATATCATGTATGTTCCCACTAAGGACTTTCGGGCGTTCCAACCAAACCACGCTTACCTCACGGATGACCGTTTTTTGTGGAAGCCAACATTGAAAGAGGACCTTGGTATTTGGAACTTCAAGGAGAGGAGTATGCAGAAACTTTAGGATGCATGGCCATGCATGTATTCTTGGCTAGATTTACCAGCTCCGATTTGGATCACGCCAAGGTTTTAGCAACTATTTTATACTCCTATTAAGCATAATACCGGAGAGGCAATGAAACCTGGTTACCATGGTGAGACGTCTAGTAGAAAAGGGGTCTCAACTTGTTTGACGTTTATACTTTGAGGGACGCGGATTTATCCTAACCAGTTACGCGCACAACTCGAATCATTGCCGTCCATCTGGGAAGCAGTCAGATCAACCTACCCCACCACGGTCTCAGCCATGCAGTGTATTTCGGGGCATGTGATATTCTGACGTTTGTATAACAAGCCGTATCGCATAGGTTGTGGGCCAGTGGCCTAGTGATTCTTCTGCCATGTACTACTGTTAGGCCAGGTCCTTTTGGTTCCTCGTGTGGACAACGATGTGCAGCATCCATTCGTGAAAAAACAATATGTGTTGCGGATGGTTTTTTTAGGCTGCTTTTTAATTAATCAAATGCTGTTGCAAATGCTTAGCCTGGTCGGGTTAATTATATCGTACTATCAGACAAGTTTTTTTGGAGGTTACGTTATAAAGTGCTGTCGAAAAGATACTAAAGTTACAGAGAGGCAGCCATAAAGTTCTCTGGTCCGTGTGCGTGCTACCATCTGCCTATGGGCTATAGACTGTACAGTCTATGTGCATGCACTAGGGCTCCTTCTACTGCACGCCTGCACCCTCATTGGTTCGGGCTACATCTACATTCTAGTTCGTGTTAACGCAGGAGATGGTTGAGGCCATTTTTATTTTTGAGAAATTCCGTATAGCAATAAATGGATGTCAAATGACAACACGAAATCACGAAAACCATGATAAAAAATGGAGGAGACATATCGAGAAACATTTGCAAGAAAAATCTATTGAAGAAGATTACTGCAACAGCCATCGTTGTCACTTGACGTCTTCGGAGACGAAGAAAAGGCCTGCCACCGGCAAGGACATTGTCGCTGTGGCGCATCGACCGGGATCATCCCCATGCTCCCGCCATTAATGATTGCTGCAAAAATTAATTATCCCGCCATTATATTGTCAGTGCAAAAGTTTTCCAGTCGTGAAGGGGATCAACATGGGAGAGAGTCGCGATCTCGGAAAATAAAGTGTGCATCAATGGTGATATGTGATATAGTCATATAGGGTTATTATCCAAAAAGCCCAATGAAATTTGTCAAGACACCAACACCATAAGAAGAAGTCCTTCGTTGAAGACCATATGAGTGTCAGAATCCGTTAGATAAAGTTCTTATTATATGGTCATTACATATAAAGATCTTCCTTGTCCATAACAAGGGAACTGCAACCAATAATATAAAGTTCACAAGAAAGGTGATATGATGGACAAAATCTAGGGTGGTTTTATATGTCAATAGCACACGAATTGTCGAGTCACTATTTGAAGTGTCGGATGGAAGTTGCCGAGAATTGGTTATATAAAATGCCCACTATATGGTCTTCAAGTCCATATTAGAGTTGCTATTGCCAATTCAAATAATATCCAGTCTCTAGTTGAGAACGGAATCGACATGCATGGGACGATGAGAGTCCCGATCTCAGAAGTGTATTGCTAAAGTCCTTCTACCTAGTTCATAAAAGACCGGGCATGGTATGTGAATGTCCATATATAAAGATTCAAAATCAGTTATGTGCCACTAAAGTTCTTCTATCTATGTCATAAAATCCTTCATGTTTGTACACAAACACACAAGGTGTGATGTATTAAAGTTTAAAGCCGGGTCTATCTTTGTGTCCGGCGCTTTCAGTAAAATCCTTCGTATTTGAACACGAAAGCACCCGGCATACTATATTAAAGTTTATCATGCGGGGATCTATCCTTGTGCAATCGCGCAGCGAATTACGTAAAGTCCTTCATGTTTGTACACGAACGCGCCGGGTATGCTGGATTAAAGTGCATTAAGTGGGGGTCTATCTTTGTGCAATCGCCCGGTCCATTCAGTAAGGTCCTTCGTGTTTGAACAAGAAAGCACTGGGCATGCTATATTAAAGTTTGCCATGCAGGGATCTATCCTTGTGGAATCGCCTAATGAATTATGTAAAGTCCTTCATGTTTGTACATGAACGCACCGGGTATGTTGGATTAAACTTCATTTAGTATGGGGCTATATTTGTGCAATCGCCCGTACTTTCTGTAAAGTCCTTCATGTTTGAACACAAAAGCACCGGGCATATTATATTAAAGTTTGTCATGCGGGGATCTTTCCTTATGCAGTCGCCCAGTGAATTACGTAAAGTCCTTGATGTTTGTACACGAACACACCGGATTTGCGGGATTAAAGTTCATTAAGTGGTGGTCTATCTTTGTGCAAACGTCTGGTGCTTTCAGTAAAGTCCTTCGTGTTTGAACACGACCGCACCGGGCATACTATATGAAAGTTTGTCATGCGGGGATCTATCCTTGTGCAGTCGCCCAGTGAATTACGTAAAGTCCTTCATGTATGTACACAAACGCACCGGGTATGCTGGATTAAAGTTCATTTAAGTGGGCTCTCTCTTTGTGCAATCGCCCGGGTTTAGTGTGGGTTTAAAGTCGTTCATGTATTTAGCAAAAGAACTGAACTTTAATGCGGGTTTGTACTGTTTCAAAAAAAGTTTCAGATGACATTGAAATATTTTCCATACATATGGTTGTTACCACAGTTATTTTAAAAAATCACTCAAAACAAAATTATTCAATTTTTTCAATAATGGTCTTAAATGGCTAGAAAGAAAGTTTTATTCCCAGGCCAAGATCTCGGCAGGATCACCGCACAAAATCACACGCTAGGACACACAGCATCATACATTTTTTTTGTGGTTTCATTAATTGCGGGCTAAGTGTAAGAAAGTCTGTGATTTTTTTTGTGTGGACACAGATCGATCCCAGCTAGCTCCACAACTTAAAAATCCATACAAATATGTATAAACTGCATGGCATGGAGTCCATTGCAACAAGAGGAAAAAAAAGACAGCTAATGGTCCAGCAGAGAATCTGCAAGGCCCATTCTTCCCAAACAAAGAACAAAAAAATACTTGCCCATTCGACAACTAAATACACCCTGAATTTTATATCGATAACCATAGACCAAAAGAAGCAGGGTAAAGCCACCGAGTCTCGAGCTCGCGTCCCCGCGCTGCTGCCCGATGGATCTGACCAGCTGCCAACCTGTTTGACCCTAACATCACGGGGAGGCTCGAATTCCGGCCACGGCAGTGCGACCCTACCGTCGCGGGGAGACCCAGGTCGGACCCTAAGTATATTGGAGATGTCAGGCGAATTCGAGGTGAGAACAAAAATGACAATTATAATCAGAATATGCACATTCCAACGTAAAGGGGATTGTAATTTGCATTCAACACTATCCAAAAATTGGACGGCTGTTAGGAATTCAGAAAAATGAGGTTGGGTATCCTCATGTGTGCATGTCAAGTATAGTTTTTGAATTAAGCGCTCCAAAAGATTTAACCGTGTAGCATTCTGAGTTTCGTCTCTCTACAATATGTCCTACTGTACATGCCAATGCCCACCCCAATTTTTTCCAGCACTATGGACCAAAAAGAACAGCAGAATACCGTCGATCTAAATTACTGTAACCACATGCTTCACAAAAAGAACAGCAAAATCTAACTACTTCACAAAAAGCCTATATCTGCTCCCAGGGCCGTATATGAGCATGTTAGAAATATTTTACACCAAGCCACCTCAGGCATCTCTCTAATCACGATCCATCAGTTCCTCTCAGCTCTCTCTCCATCTCGCGGCTCTTCCAAAGTAGCATAGTACAACTAAAAGAAGCAGATTAGATACTCCCTCCGTAAACTAATATAAGAACATTTAGAACATTATTTTAGTGATCTAAATGCTCTTATATTAGTTTACAGAGCGAGTACATGCTATCTACAGGTCTTTTAAAGTTCTGCCTCCGATTTCCCCAGTACGGTCCTGTCTGCTCCAAATAAAACGAACTTTTGACAGCAAACAACTGAAGCGCATGAAAAGATTATTAATGTATATGTCTCTGCCCGTGATTATGTCTGAACTGCTGACAGGCTTGCCTACTTCTCCTCTTCAGCTATATTTGACATGTTCTTCCACATGCCTAGCTGTTAACATTGGCCAATCAAATAACTAGAACCTAGAAACTTTTAGATTCAGCATGCTAATACAGTTGAGTCCACGGAACTGGAGTGGGATGTGATTCAGGCGGGGGTCTCTTTGGTGTCGTCAATATCTGGGACGTTGGAGAGATCTGGGCGGGGTCTCTCAATCTGTGGCACCATATTTCTCTCCATCTTTGTTTGATGAAGAAGAATGATTCTGGAAATTAGGATGGATGCGCTCTTCGTCGTCCTCCTGCTCCTCTAGCAATCCCAGATCTGGGACGCCCTCAGTTGCGACCGGCTCGGAACAAAAGCTGCCGCAGGCAATGGAAAGATTCAGATTTCTGCCGGAGAAAACGCAAGAACGAGACAGAGGATCCACAAGACGAAGAGATACCTGAAGATGAGATCCGTGAATGACTCCGCATCGAGATTCATCGTTGAATCCATTAGCAATCCTAGGGATCCAGGCGCGTGGATGGGGAGGGCGTGGTTCCTCCGCTCGATGCAGCTGCTTCTGATTCTCGATTCAAAATTTGAATTGTGGACGGGATGGTCGGGGGAGTCTGGTCACGGGGTAGTGGACGCGGGGTAGGCGAGTACAGGCTACGCATCGAGCCTAGGTAGGATGCCAGATACGATAGGACCTGTATTCGCTTCGTATGCGCTGCGAAAAATGGAAATAGGTAGAATCAGGTGGGTCCATGTGGGACCTGCGGCGCTGATCCACAAGACGAGGGGACGGCGTTGATTCGAGTTGTGCGTCCAACTAGTTGGTAATAGCCATATTCGATACTTTGAGACTTTTTAATAAAATGGCTGCATGCTTTATTATAATGCAGAGGCCCGGGGTACGCCTTCATTTCTAAAAAAAAAAAACTTGTTCGACGTTTGTAAAAGTTGACATGTTATTCCTAAATTGTTAAAAGTTTATCATACAATTTCTGAATAGTTCGTCTCGATATTCCAGATGTTAAAATTTTTGTATGAGAAAAAAAAAACATGTCTCTGGGGCATCGCCAAGCTCTCGTCCGCCTCTGTTGTGCCGTTCTGCCGAGATCTTCTGGCAAGGCATGCTTGTTACCACCGAGCCCCAGGAGACACCATTACGCACGACATGGCATGCCTTGCTGCTTCTTCCTCGACGTTGATGCGTCCCAAACCAATGGGCATGCGTGTCTCAGATATGCATGCATTCCGTCGAACATGTGGAAGGCGTCGCGATCGAAGAGTCCAGCAGCAGCTGCTGCGCGCCTTTACCCGAGTTCGTGCCCGGGACAACACGACACACGAACACGAGAGAGACTCGGCGTTGCGCAAGACCTGGAGATACAACTGCGCAAGAACACGAGAGAGACTTCTACAACTTTTACCACTACTGCTCGTTATCGATCGCGACACCTAGTACCAGATGTTGACGACACAGACCACCCCCGGCGACGGCACCACCGAATCTTTATCAGGTTCAGCGCGGTGGTCCGACCTCCCCGACGACCTGCTCGGCAATTTCCACGTCAGGATCACCACCCTGCACGACCACGTGCGCCTCGCCGCCGTCTGCAGGCCGTGGCGCGCAGCCACGGCGCGGCTCCCGACGCCGCCCGCCGTCCCGCTGCTTCTCCTCTCGCCGTGCAGCAACCGATCCAGCGGGAGGAAGCACCTGTGCGGGCCCGACTACGCCTGGGTCACGCGCGTCCCGAACAAGGTGGAGAACAAGTTGTTCGTCGGCTCGCACGATGGCGGCTGGGTCGCCGCCTTCGACAACCGCGAGCTCACGCTCGTGAACCTCTTCTCCGGCGCCGAGATGCCGGTGCACCCACTGAGGCCGGGCCGTCTAAGGCAAAATCCCATCGCTAAAATCATCTTCTCCGACGACCCTACCTCCTCCAACGGCTGCATCCTGGCCGCCATCACCGATGATAGGCTCAACATTGCATTGTGCAAAGTTGGCAAAGGCAGTGCCAGCGGGTGGACCATGACAACTTGGCACAAGAAGATGTTTGCGGACATCGCTTTCTGCGACGGTGATCTCTACGGCCTCACGTACCCCGACGAGAGCTTGGTCAAGTTTAAATTCAACACCAAGGGAGAAGGGAAGCCCGTGATCACATCTACCCACCAGTTAGCCGTCCGAAGGCGCAATGGCCCCACCATGAAGCATGACCCCAGTTCATATGGTTGTTGCATGGTTGAGCTACATGGGGAGCCATTGATGGCGATAAGGACGCGATGGTTGCCCGACCGCGAGCCTTTCTTCAAGGTCTTCATGCTAGTCGATGCAAACCCCGGCGGCATCTACTGGCACAAGTGGGCTGAGGTGAAGAGCTTTGGTGAGTATGCCTTGTTCTTGGGGCCGACAAGGTCTAAAGCGGTGCACGTGCATGTTGGCGCCCAACGCCACGATCTAGAGAGAAACCACATCTACTACTCGAAATCTACCCACTCTAGAGAACATGAGTCGCGTGGCAACGAAGTGTACACGGTGGGATTGAAAGGTGGTGACCACATGTGTTGTAGTGTTAAAGTGTGATTTGGTGGAAACTGGCTCAACGCATCTAATGCGTGGCCTATCACTTTATATAAGGTACCAAGAGGTACAATACAGATACAAATACAGTTGTCGTACAATATACAGTATAACACCCTTCCTCAATCTTAACTGTGGCCTGAGGTACTCAGTAAGTTAAGATTGCGTCTACAGCCTATGAACAGAGGAAGAGACAACGGTTTGGTGAAGATATCAGCAAGTTGATCCTTGGAGGAGATGAACTTGATCTGCAGGAACTTCTGTGCAACACGTTCTCTCACAAAATGATAATCAACTTCGATGTGTTTCGTTCGGGCATGAAATACCGGATTTGATGAGAGGTATGTAGCGCCGATGTTGTCACCCCAAAGGATAGGAGGCTGACTATGAGAGATTTTCAATTCTCGAAGGAGGGACTAGACCCAAATAAGCTCAGCAGTGGCATCAGCAATTGCCTTGTACTCAGCTTCAGTGCTACTCCGAGAAACTGTAGCCTGCTTCCGAGCACTCCAGGCGATCAGATTAGGTCCAGAGAACACTGCATATCCCCCCGTGGATCGCCGGTCATCTGGGTTACCAGCCAAGTCTGCATCACTGAAGACCGAGAGCATACTAGAGGGCGCTGACCGGAGATGAAGTCCATAAGAGGCAGTGGAGCGAACATACCGCAGAATACGCTTGACAGCAGTCATGTGGGGCTCTCGAGGGGTATGAAGATACTGGCATACACGATTAACTGCATAGGAAAGATCAGGCCGTGTGATGGTAAGGTACTGAAGAGCTCCAACAAGGCTTCTGTACTTTGTAGCATCATCAACAGAAAGGATAGTCCCATCAGTAGCAGAAATCATCTCAGTGGATGACATGGGAGTAGTAGCAGCCTTGCACTCCAACATGCCAGCACGCCGCAAGAGATCCTGAGAGTACTTCTGCTGAGAGAGAGCAAGACCATCTGGTGGATATGTGACTTCCAGGCCAAGAAAATAGTGAAGTTTGCCTAGATCCTTGACAGCAAAATCAGAACTGAGAGCCAGAACCAAACGATCAGTCGCCGCAACGGAGGAACTGACAAGGATGATATCATCAACATAGACCAGAATGTACATGGTGACTTCCGGTCGCTGAAGAATAAACAGTGAAGTATCAGCAGTGGAGGGCACAAATCCATGAGCACGAAGTGCAGAACCAGGCGAGCATACCAAGCACGGGGCGCCTGTTTGAGACCATAGAGCGCTTTCACCAAGCGACAAAGATGTTGAGGATGATCAGGGTCAACATACCCAGGGGGCTGACGCATGTAGACCTCCTCCTGAAGAACACCGTGCAGAAACGCATTCTGAACGTCCAACTGACAAAGGGACCAACCTCGTGTGACAGCGAGCGACAGAAGCAGACGAATAGTGGTTGGCTTAACAACGGGACTGAAGGTATCCTCATAGTCAAGACCATATTGTTGCTTGAAGCCCTTAGCAACTAGACGAGCCTTGTACCGCTCAATAGAACCATCCGCATGTCGTTTGACCTTGAAAACCCATTTAGAATCAATGATGTTGATACCTGGACGGGGAGAGACCAGCTGCCAGGTGCCATTCTGACGAAGAGCCTGAATCTCAAGGTCCATAGCAGCACGCCAGTGAGGTATACTCATCGCTGCTTGATAGTGTCGAGGTTCCGCAGTAGGATCAGACTGCACATGGGCTAAGCAAGCAGCAATCCATGCAACAGTGCCATCTTTCCATACCTTAGGCCGGTGTATACCGCTCCGGCTACGTGTATGCGGCCGAAGAACCAGAGGAGCTGGAGGCGGGGCAGCAGCTTCCTCGTCAGCAGAGGCAGGCGATGATGCAGGAGACGGACTCCCAAGCGGCGAGGCCGCAGGTGATGCAGGTGCTGGCGAGTCCGGCCCAGACGGAGAAGCGGAGCCGGGCGAGGCGAGCACAGGGGAGGCCGGCCCAGGTGAAGCGGGCGGTGAAGACCGTGCAGGCGAGGCGGGAGGCGTGTGAGGCCCAGATCCAGCCAGTCGCGCGGGCGACGTAGCAGCCGGGCCAGGAGGGGCCGAAGGGGCGGCCTCGAGACGTGCGCCCGCTGCATGGCCCATGCAGTGATCGACGTGACGATCATCAGAAGCCAGTCTGGGCATCTCCTGTTCGGCAAGGAGCTCCAGGCGAGCACCACACCCCGTTCCTGCACTGTGGTTAGGTAATAGCACAGGCGAATATGCAACATCCTCAAGTTGATCAGGCAAAACACAAGAGATATGAGTGGGTGATGACAACGTTGGGGAAGATGGCATATTCGAAAAAGGAAACAGATTTTCGTCAAACACAACATCACGGGAGATATAGACTCTATTTGTTGGAACATGGAGACATTTGTAGCCTTTGTGAAGAGCACTATACCCAAGAAAGACGCACTTTTTGGAGCGAAACTCAAGCTTGCGACTGTTGTAGGGCCGAAGGTGCGGCCAACAAGCACAGCCAAAAACCTTGAGGAAAGTATAGTCAGGAAGTTCATTAAACAACAGTTCAAGTGGTGTCTTCATTTTTAATACTCGAGTAGGAGTTCGATTAATCAAGAAACAAGCGGTGGTAAAAGCATCACTCCAAAACCGGAACGGCACAGAGGCATGAGCAAGAAGTGTAAGGCCAGCTTCAACTATGTGACGGTGCTTGCGCTCAACCGCACCGTTCTGCTAATGTGTATGTGGGCAAGAAACACGATGAGATATCCCAAGCTTATTAAAGAAAGAATTGAGGTTGCGGTATTCACCCCCCCCCCCCAATCAGACTGAACATGAATGATCTTATGCTGTAGGAGTCTCTCAACATGCAATTGAAATTGTAAAAACACATTAAACACATCAGCTTTGCTTTTGAGAAGATAAATCCACGTAAGCGGCTGTAGGCATCAATGAAACTGACATAATATTTATGACCACTGACAGATGTTTGGGCAGGGCCCCATACGTCCGAAAACACAAGCTCTAATGGGGTAGTAACAACTCGAGATGAAGACACAAACGGTAACTGATGACTTTTTCCCTGTTGACAAGCATCACAAACTGACAAATTTTTGGAACTAGACGACGTAGGAAGTTCATGTCGATGCAAAACATGACTAACTATGGGGGACGCAGGATGTCCAAGCCGGGCATGCCAATGAGACGGCGACGTGCGAACGGCGGTGAAGGCCTCCAGAAGAGATGGCGCCTCCAACGCATACAAGCCTTGATGGATGCGACCTCTAAGAAGAACCTCCCGTGTGGCTCGATCCTTAACGAAGAGATGAAACGGATGAAATTCACAAAAGACATCATTATCATAAGTAAACTTACGAACAGATAGTAATGGACGAGTGACATGTGGAACGTGTAGGACATTACGAAGGCGAAGACGACGAGAGGAACTAGACAAGAGGGAGGCCTGACCAACATGAGTAATGGGCATACCTGAACCATCAGCGGTGCGGACCTTGTCACGGCCACGGTAGGGCTCCTGCGCCTCGAGATGACCAGCCTCATTGGTCATGTGCTCCGTGGCACCCGTGTCGAAGTACCAGGCGGGATCAATCGGATACGACGGGGTGTACCCACCTCCGCCAGGATGGGTGGCAGCAGAACTCTGTTCAGCGATGGCGGCTTGCTTCTCGTTGCCGCGCCTGTCGTTGTCGATGCCAAGAAAATCCCGTTTGAAGCGACGGTGGCATTTGGAAGCATAGTTCCCGTGGATGCCACGTAGCTGGCAATCAATGTTGGGCCGACCTCGGCGATCCGTGGTGACAGGAGGGCCACGGGGCTGCTGCGGTGAAGGAGGCTGGCGACCACCACCTCCCATGTTCGGGCCAGCAGTAGGGCGAGATTGGCGATGGCCACCATTGGCAGCACCACGATATGCAGCATGTGCCTGAGGATCGTTCAGCTGCATCGCGGTATGGCGGGCGTCAATGCGTTGCTCGGTGGAGAGGAGGCGCGCATACAAGTCCCGGGAGGAAAGAGGCGTTTCACGCCCCCGCACCGCTTCAACCAGATTGTCGTAGTCTTGGTCAAGACCCCGAAGAACGAAGTCAGTGAACTCCGTATCACGAAGCGGCTCCCCGATCGCGGACAGGGTGTCGGCGATCGTCTTGATCTTGTTGAAGTAGACATGCGCGGAGGAGTCGAGCTTTTTGCACTCGAGGAGCTGCTGACGAAGGGCCGACGCGCGAGCCGAGGAGTGAGCCGAGAAGCTATCCGCCATTGTCGCCCAGACGTCGAGGGACGTTGCGGCGAACACCACGAGTCCAGCAACTCCTTCCGTCAGGGAGGACTGAAGCGCGGACAGGATGGCCTGGTCCTGTGCGACCCAGGCTCGGTACGCCGATTCTCGGCGGAGACACGGGCTCCGGCGGCCGTGACCGCAGGGATGAGGCGGGGCGGGCATGGCAGGCTCCCGTCGACGTAGCCTTCAAGATGACGGCTGTGAAGGAGCGGAAGGATCTGCGCCCGCCAATACAGGTAGTTGTCTTGCGTGAGACGCACCGTGATCAGGTGCGTAAGCTGGTAGGGACCATGACCCGGGCCGTCGGCAACCGGGGATCCTGCAGGAGCGACGAAGTCGGCCGCTGTGTCGTGGACGGGCCGCGTCGCGATCTCAGGAAGGCCGAGAGACGACGAGGCAGAGGGCGCCGAGGGGGCCGGGGTCGGCGCCGCGCCAATCGACACCAGCGACGCCGATGCAGAGGACGGCATCGGAGGGAAGAACCCGGGAGCAAACTGCGAGGAGCCAAGGTACAGCGGGCGCGACGTGGTTGACGCGGCCATGTGGCTAGTAGTGCTCGCGGCGAGGATCGCGGCAAGCTGGGGCGGGATGAAGGGCGACGCCGCAGGCGCGGTGGCAGAGAGGGCAACGGAAGAGGAGCTCATGGCGGCGGCGATCTTGGTGGCGGCGCGGCAACAGAGAGGGGCGGCGGCGGCACCAGGGACAGGGAGCGGCGCTAGGGTTTTGCGAAACCTAGTCTGATACCATGTTAAAGTGTGATTTGGTGGAAACTGGCTCAACGCATCTGGTGCATGGCCTATCACTTTATATAAGGTACCAAGAGGTACAATACAAATACAAATACAGTTGTCGTACAATATACAGTCTAACATGTAGGGAAGACCAAAGTATCGGGGATGGTCTAGGGAGGACAGGATACTATACGACGGGTTGGGACTATGCTTCAATGTGGCTACACCCTCCAGAGTTGTAACTTAATTACATATTTGCTAGCCTAGTGCAAATATTATTTATCCTAACACTAGAACCATGGCTTAGATATTATCATGCATAGTATAACTCTACTTGATTAACATTACCATGTTGTTTAATCTTTACTACTCCTTCGATCCATCCATATCTTACATTCTTAAGAATTTGGTCTTAATTCTCTCAATTGCAAAGTGTCCACCTCAACATCCCACTAAGCAATGCATTTGCCTCATCTCTCCCACTAAGCCATGCAAAATCTGTCACATAAGCGAGTCATGCATTTACAATTATTTTTGCATTAGTCTATGCATGTAACGCTGCCACATCATATATTCATGTTAGTCATCCTTAACATTTTTGTTCGAAATGACATTTTTAACTGTAGTTTAAAAATTTTTATTCTATTTTTAGACACTTACTTTTATTGATTTTCAAGCTTATACTTTCTTTTCGTTAGATCTAGTTATTTTTGTCAACTACTTATACAATTTTTAACGAAGTTACCACAGCAACGCGCGGGGGAGAGAGCATCCTCACTACTATATATAGAGTTACTACATATTAAATCCAAGCCATCTTTTGTTGCAAAATATTTCTTATTTTTATTTTCTTACATTTTTTCTCCTTATAGTATGCCCCTCTCTTTCAAATTGCTTATTATACTACTGCAATGAGCGGGGTATTGTCTAGTTACTAATATAAACCACGCCGAGCTTAATTGCCCAAAGTCCTCGTCGATTGACCATCGTTGCCCTCGAAAACAAGAACTGCTGCCGCATGTCTTAATTGATGTGGACATGTTATCATCCAAACAGATTTTAGCAAGCAGCTCGTAGTTCAGTTTGACTGCCGAACTTAATTTTGTCGTTCAAATTCGACATGTCCTCATTATGTTGCCATCTCAGTAAAGCACAAGCGGATCTGTTGTACTTGGCTCTACTGAACCTATAAATTTAGAGTTAGTTTCAACTCTTAGTTTCAGGCAGCATATCTGAATTTCTCAAGTTCCATTTACTTCACATCTCAAGTTCTGTACATACTTGTTATTTTCTCGGGTTGCTGCGTACTGCTCACCAGGAGTTGCAGCAATGGAGGGCTGACCTCAAGCCAAGGGTCTGGCTGCGCCAGAAGGCTTCCGAGATCATGGGCCTCCTCAGCGGCGGCGTACCTCGCACTCAGCGCTCAGGGGCGGCGCGATGCTGACGGACGGCATTCCCTGCTCTGGCGGCTCCTGCTTGGCCTCCTCAGGTAACCTCATGTGGTTGCTTGGTCGCGGTGAACATGGCTGAACTGCTACTTGTCTGAAACCGAACACACTGCCTGTTTTTTCTATTTTGAGTGTACTGATTCAAACGGTTTGTTACTCCAAGCTGAGTACAATCGTCTAAGAGAACTGTAAGAATTAAAATCAACAAATAGTGGTCGTGCCGGAGTGGTTATCGGGCATGACTAGAAATCATGTGGGCTTTGCCCGCGCAGGTTCGAATCCTGCCGACCACGCTCTCTTTTTTGTTCTCCTATTTTTTTCCTTGAAAAGGCCAAAAGCCCAAAACACCAACCCAAACTAAATTTGCATGTGTTTTTTCTCTCCTTTTTACTCCCTCCGTTCCATACAAAGAACGGGCTTAACATTTTTTTAGGTGAAAAAGGCGAACATCACCTTGTTTATATCTCAATTTAGGGGCATACAAAGATTGTTTGGTGGATTAAACAGCCAAACATGATGACCAACTTCCACGTGGTGCTGGAGCAGCAGGCGGCGGTGTCGCTGAGCGCGTTCGCGTTCACGTCGGCGGGGCTGGCGGCCACCGACGGGTTCGCGGCGATGCGGCGGGAGGCCGCGGGGTTCGGGGCGGCTGGGGGTGGGGCGGGGGGGTACGCTTTGGTGGTGGGGTGGTCGGCGGCGACGTTCCAGCTGGGGGTGCTGGGGGCGACGGGGGTGGTGTACCTGGGGTCGACGGTGCTGGCCGGCGTGCTGAACGCGGTGAGGGTGCCGCTGACGAGCGTGGCGGCGGTGGTGTGGTTCCACGACCCCATGAGCGGCTTGAAGATCCTGTCGCTGGTGATCACCGTGTGGGGGTTCGGGTCATACATGGTCGGCCACTCGTCGGCCAAGAAGACGGCGAATGGTTCGTCTCCACAACAACATAGGCGGCAGAACCAAAATAGTAGCTGATGCTATGGTTTTACTGGAGAGAAGTATAGTTCTGACTCGTGATTCGTGTTGAAATTGAAGTGCACATTCGATCGATATGTTGGGTTTTTTAAATAGCTTATACTATCACATACGTTGGAAATGGCTTAATTGTCGTACCTGTCTGTCTGGCACCGAACCGGAAACGCTGCTTGTTTTATGGCCAGCGTTTTCCTACTAGCCTAGACAGAAATAATTGTCAGTACATTATGCCAACTCAGAGTTTAATAGCAAAAGGTGGTCGTGCCGGAGTGGTTATCGGGCATGACTAGAAATCATGTGGGCTTTGCCCGCGCAGGTTCGAATCCTGCCGACCACGATTTTCTTTTTGCATTTTTTTACGGCTCCTTTGATTCACAAAGAATTTTCACAGGAATTTTGAAGGACTAAATATCCTTAGGAGTTTCTCCTATGTTGGTTGTTTGATTCATAGGATTGAATCCTACAAAAAAAAATCAAGAATTTTTTTCAATACTTCGCATAGGATTTCTATAATATCCATTCCAGGTTCGAATCCTGCCGACCACGATTTTCTTTTTGCATTTTTTTACGGCTCCTTTGATTCACAAAGAATTTTCACAGGAATTTTGAAGGACTAAATATCCTTAGGAGTTTCTCCTATGTTGGTTGTTTGATTCATAGGATTGAATCCTACAAAAAAAAATCAAGAATTTTTTTCAATACTTCGCATAGGATTTCTATAATATCCATTCAAATTTTTACAGGAATGGTCCGGAGTTGAAGATCGATATATTGGATGTATTGGAGTCCGGAATTGTTTCGGGGGTACCGGGTGATGACCAGCGTCACCGAAAGGGGTTTCGGGGGGCCCCAGCAAGTGTTGGGGGGGCCATGGGCCAATGGGAGGGGGCAAACCAGCCAACTAAGGGGCTAAGCGCCTCGCTCACCCCATCTCACGTAACCAGGAGGGTTGGGGGCGCCCCCCTAGGGCTTCCCACCTCCCGGCTTGGGGGGCAAGTCACCCTAGGGGAGATCCCATCTGCCCCCCCCCCTGAAAACCGTAGGGGCACCACCCCCTCCTTCCTTCCCCTATATATAGAGAGATCGAGAGAGGGCAGCCGCACCCTAGAGACCACATCTCCACGCCATGGCGCTGCCTGTCCTCTCCCTCGCATCCCTCTTCCTCTTCGTAGTGCTTAGCGAAGCTCTGCTGAGATTCCGCCACCACCATGCCGTCGTGCTGCCGGAGGACTCGAGCTACTACTTCACCATCGCTCGCTGGATAGAGGAGGTGAAGGCGCCATCAAGTTGTACGTGTGTTGAATGCGGAGGTGCCGTCCGTTCAGCACTTGAATCGGAGTTCGCAGGACGGATCGTGATTGGATCGTGAAGACATTCGACTACATCAACCGCGTTTTTTAACGCTTCCGCTTAGCGATCTACAAGGATATATAGATGCAATCTCTTCTCTCGTAGATGTTCATCTCCTAGATTGATCTTGGTGAGCGTAGGAAATTTTTTGTTTCCCATGCAACGTTCCCCAACATGTTCTGATCCCGAGCTCATATAATCTCAAAAGAACAATTAAAATCACATGAAATAGAAAAAGAACTCAGATAAATGTTTTGACTGCTTGCAAAGTTTCATCTCCAGATGACATTCATGGAAAACGTGGCAAAAAAACACAATCGATCCTCCAAAAGGTTACTTTCAAAAGCATTTTCAAGCATCGATTTTTTTGCCACATCTTCCACGAATGTCATTTCATGATGAAGCTTTGCAAGCAATGGAAGCATTTGTCTATGTTTGGCACAAAAAATATTCATTTTTTTTAAATTTTGCCCTTTTCTATTTTACTATTCACCCGAGCTCACATGAGCTCAGGATCATAAGAACATTTTTGTTATGAGTCTCCTTATTACAAGTGCGTCGTTCATGGCCAAAACTATGGGTGTGGCTAGGCCTCAGTTGACTGAGACCTAACCAAGTCTCATTCAAGTGACATAGTGTATAAAAGGAAAAATGAAAAATAAAAGAAAAAACTTTACATGAATCTACATGCAAGATCAAAGGAATATAGCATTGATTGAGACTTCGACTGAGATTTATCAGCACCGAAAAACTATTCACGCGAGCTAAGATATCCTTCAGAATGATGCAGTGTCCCTTGACTGTTTAGGTGCTTGAAGATCTTTAATGACTGTCACACAATCAGTTGCCATACATAGCTTGTCGAGCATAAGATCTTCTCCCAAAGCGAGCGCTTCCCGGCAAGCATAAGCCTCTAGGCTTGTTGTAACCGTCACCCCTTTGAAAACCACTACCAATGAACCTAGGTAGGCGCCCTGGTCATTTCGGTGTGGTGCAGCGGAGGATGGTCGAGACTCGATGAGGAAGGAGGTCGGATTAGCTGGGTGGAGGTTCGAAACGAGGTGCACAATGCCACATCAGCAAACCGCTTGCCAAAACCACTATAATCAGGGTTAGGTGGTGATTCACATGGTTTTGGAAAAGATTGGGGGTTAAATACCACGTTTTAGACCTGGGGGAAGGGGGGCGTAACATTGCCGGTTTATGTGACTTATTTCTCGACACCGCCATGCCTCCTGCTCAATGCAGGTGAACGCCATGGAGCTCACCATGTCCAACGTGGACGTGCCAAAGAATGTCCTTGCCCAGCCTGTGTTGCACGGGCTTTTCGCTGCAATAACGATGGAAGGAGGGATGACATGACCTAGGCTCCTGAGAGTGGTAATCGTAGCCACACAGGAGTGACACTGAAATTCCCAATTTTATCGCAGCATAAGTGGTACTTCAATTCTTTGGCACCCTAAAAAACAAGAATTTTTTTGAATCGATTTGGATGCCGAGTAATTAGATTCTTCTACTTCAAGATTTGTGGAATTTATTGATCAGAGTTGATTGCCTGCAACGCATAGACCATGCACTGTGGAGTATGAGCAGCAATAGTTGGGGGTGAGCAATGTGGTCTAGGGAACAAAAAAAAA
The DNA here is from genome assembly GCA_021605145.1 of Aegilops bicornis. Lineage (NCBI taxonomy): Eukaryota > Viridiplantae > Streptophyta > Magnoliopsida > Poales > Poaceae > Aegilops > Aegilops bicornis. The sequence continues at coordinate 631,264,998 of CM038673.1, forward strand.
GGAGATCTATGTCTTTTCGCAAATGAATTGACTTTTTGATCATGGGAAGACAATTTGAGGACATGCCACGGTGCAATTTTTTTTGCGATGAATGCCACGAGGCATTTTTGGGAAACTATAAACTGTTTGATCTAATTAGTGAACTCCCATGAATTTTAGCCTAGCCCAAACGGATTTCAGCAAGCAGCTCATAATTCAGTTTGACTACCAAAATTAATTTTGTCGTCCAAATTAGACATGTTCTCATGATGTTGCCGCTTTAGTACAGTACAAGTGGCTCTGCTGTACTCGGCTCTACTGACCTACAAATTCAAAGTTAATTTTAACTTTGAGTTGCAGGCAGCATATTTGAATTTCACAAGTTCTGAACTTTATTTTCTCGGCGTCCTCGGCGGCGGCGACCAGCAAGCCCGCCTTCTTGTGGGCGCTCCTCGCACTCATTGGCGGCGCCAAGCTGACAGCATTCTGGGTGTCGAGCCAACTGTTATGCCGGCTCCTGCTTGCCTCCTCGGATAAGCTCATACGGTTGCTTGATTGCGGTAAACATGGCTGAATTGCTACTTGTCTAACACCTAATACAATGCCTGTTATTTTACAAGTTTGATTGTATTGGTTCAATACAGTTTGCTACTCCAAGCTGACTAAAAACGACTCAGTAACCCGTGAGAAGATAAAAATATCGAATAGTGGTCGTGCCGGAGTGGTTATCGGGCATGACTAGAAATCATGTGGGCTTTGCCCGCGCAGGTTCGAATCCTGCCGACCACGCTTCACCTTTTTTCTTATTTTTTCTCTCTCTATCTTTTTCTGTTATATATATATAATTTTTTTAACGGTGCGAGTGCTACCAGCCGAATGTCACCTCTACAGCAGAGGTCCATCAGGACACTGTTTTATTTTAGAAGCAGTGGACATTTGAATTTTACAGTACTATACTAACCATTGTGTAGATTGTTTTGGTGATGGTGAAGATGAGATGCACATATCCACCATTTTTTTTACTGACAGGAGCTGTTGTTTGCACGAGCTCTACAAGTTCAGTTGTCATGCATATACCACACAATATGTGCAGAGAATAGCCCCAAGAACTCAAAAGTTACACACCAGTGACACGAATGGCCAGAAACTAATCAGGAACAGGCAAGGAAATGCGTACCTATAACACTTGACAAGAGAAGACCTCAAAAGATATCATCAAAAGAATAGAAACTGGTCAGGAACAGGCAATGAGAAACTCTGGATGAAAAGGAAAAATAAACAAGAATCAACTTCACTGGAACTTCAGCCCGTACGAGTTTTACTGCAAGTGAAGTTCACATAACTGCTAGGAGTGACAACAACAGTCTAGTATCCGTAATCGACCAATTCGCTAACATTCGACTGAACCAGTTTCCATATTAACATAATGTTACAACTCATGTTTCAGAGGCAGTACTACACTCTTTTTTTCCATGTCAGCCAAGTTTGAACTTCTACTTTGTTTACCTAGGAAACATTGAACAAGTTAAAGCATACAATAATCTTATTTATGGCTTCTCCTCAGGAGGCCGAAAGTGGGATTGGTCTCACCGCGCCCTGTATGCGGCGGAATGCAGTGCTGATCCTTTCTTTCAGTGCAGCATTTTCACACTCGACATCACCGCTCCTCCCGTCCAAATGTGCGATGTCTCCGTCCACAGATATAACAAGCTTCCCTTCCTCTGCGACTTTGACATCACCGAAAAGCGAGACCATGAGAGCATACACTACCTTCTGCACCACCTTCTCCGTTTCTTCTTCTGTCTTCGCTGCTGCTTCGATCGGAACAGCCTTTGGGCCTTCACGGCCTATGTTCAGGATCATGGCCACCACGAATCGGACACCATGTCACTTATGGAATCAGAGGACCACTGAAGGGTAACATAGCTTTCTGATTCCAGGCGAATGGTCACCCTCTCGTGAACAATCAACGTTGGAACATCAGGTTCTTCGGTTGATGACTCCACGCTCTCGTATATCTGCTTCAGCCTGTACTTGATCACTTCAAAAGAACCAGAATACGGGACGGAGATCCGCTGAGTAATGTTAGTAGTAGATAACTGTGTGTACACACGGAGATCCTCAGGGGCCATGATCTGATACGTGAAGCCCTTCTTCACGAGTAAGCCACTAACTGATTCTTCCGCTTCTGGTACCTTTTCTGCCAGTCTGCCAACTATCTTGGCCATTTTCTCAGAGCTGAAATACATCTCCACTGATTGGCAGTTCTTGGGAGAGATGATTTTAGTGTTTGTTCCATCAAACTGAGTAATAAGTTTCTGTTTAAGCCTTCCCATCTCATTTGCCTCTCCGTGTACAAGAATAATGTTGGGTGGACGAAGCTCATCCAAGAAGCCGCTCGTCTGTGGGAAATCAGCATGGGCTGAAAAGGAGATGTAGAAGATCTGCATATGAAGAGGAGCAGTGAGCCCATTTGCTAACGTCACTTCTCTTGGCTCGTTGATAATGGTCTTCACAAGGGAGCCTTCTACAGCAAAACCTGAAATGACGCATGCGTTCTTCTTATCTGTGCACCACTTGTCAAAGAGCTGCCTGGAGAGGCCACTTTGGAGACTACCTGGACTTGCCATCACCACGGACGGACCCACATCATGGAAGTTGTCTATGTTATTTAAAGGCTCAATATGCTTGAAATGGAAGGGATTGGATTGTGCAAACTGGTTCCTAATCCTTTCATTCATGGAGTTTATGTATGTCTGGTAGACAGCCATGCACTTCTTCGCAAGGGGGGAGGCGTAATAGATTGGAATCTTATGGAGCTCTGGGTGGTTAGACCAATACTCATCCAGGATAAGCAACAGTTCCTGTGCTCTACCAAGAGCATATGCCGGGATAAGAACACGCCCCCCTTGAGAAACAGTGTTGTGGATGGCATCAGTGAAGCGCTTTTCTCTGACATGGCGGGGTTGGTGTTGCTGCACGCCATAAGTTGACTCAATAATGCAAATATCAGGGGAGAACTGGGGGATCTCAACAGCTTTCAGGTGCCGGTCTTCTTCACGGGAGTAGTCACCGGTGTAAAGAATGCGAACACCGGCAATATCCACCATGAACATGGCAGCACCAAGTACATGGCCAGCAGTATAGCACCAGAAGCGTATGCCATTAACTTCAAGTGTCTGGTGGAAGTCTATGACCTGCATCACAATTATATATTAATACAATGTCCATTCTCCCTGTGGACTTTCAGTCCTCACAAGCAGAATCAGGCCTCAGCTGTAAAGGTAAAAAATCATGCTATTTGGAAGCAATGCCCAGATAATATAGGGTTCTTAAATCTTAATTTTACCAACAGCACAGCGACTTTTAAATGTTTTGACAATTCAGAATTAATACTGACACATAAGCGCTCCAAAGGCGGGAAGCAGGAGCTAGCTAGATGGGGGGGACTGAATCTAAGTTCACTTTAATATTACCCAAGCATGTAATATATATGTAGGCAACAACTCCATCTACCTAAAGAACAGAGTTTGACTGAATTTGTAGGAAAAACTATCAAGAACTACGATACCAAATTAATATCATTGGATACACAACAAAAATATATTTTCTTATTATATCTATTTAGTATTGTAGTTGTTGATGGTTTTTCCTACAAACATAGTCTATGCACCATTTGACTTGGGACAAAATTATATGCCTTCGTTTCAGAGACAGAGGGGAGTAGTATCTTTATGTGTTTGTGTTCTTCTTTTTTCCTCTAAAATAGCATGTCAAATTTTCTATCGACCAGGCATTATCGATCATCATCGTATTAGCAAGAGGAATCTCATACCAAACGAAATGGATCAAGTCATTCACATTTACACATGCCGGAAACAAAGAGATAAGCGAAAACAAGGTACTACCTCGATCTTGTCCATGGAACGGATGATGTCCTGCTCGTCAAACAGCATGTCCTCCACCGAAACCTTGCTGACCTTGACGTAATCCGAGAGCAGCAGCCTGTAGATGGCCTTGGTGGCGTGGGTCATGAACACGCGGCCCTTGAACGTCGTCTGCAGAGAAAAACAGAGCAGAGCAGAGCAGATTCAGGCACCAAACCGCATGACAACATCGACCCCCGCCGCAGTTAATAGTTCCAACCTTCTCGAGGAAGTAGGGCAGCGAGGCGGCGTGGTCCAAGTGAAAGCTGCAATTCCAATCCAAGGCCGGAAATTAAGCGGTGGGAACGCGAAGATGCGGAGGTGGGGATGGAGGAGGTGCGGGTGCTTACTGGGTGACGAGGAGGACGTCGATGGCGGAGGGGTCGATCTCGTCGAAGTAGGGCAGCGCCGCCATGCCGGAGTAGGCCGGGTGGATGCCGCAGTCGAACTGGGCACCAGCCAAGAGCCAGTCAGTCGGATTCCCCCAACAAGAACAAGGAGAGGCACGAGGGGAGAGGGAGGAGGGGTTTGGATGCGAACCAGGACGGTGCGGCCCTTGAAGGACATGTGGACGCAGGAGCGGCCGACCTCGCCGCCGGCGCCCAGCGGCGTGACCACCATATGGTCGCCCTCCCGCCCGCCCGACGCCGGCCGCTTCCCCGCCGGCGGCGCCGTCGCCACGGATGCCATCTTTTCCCCTTCCTGAGAGCTACAGCCTACAGAGAGGGAGAGAGAGTAGAGTAGTTTTTTTTTTCTATTTTGGAAAACGCTCCCGTTTGGTGGGGCCATACACCCGTAGGCTTCCGACCCTGAGCGCATCCCTCTCGAGTCATAGTACGTATCTCTCTTGCTCTACGCCCTCGCAAATGCATCTCCAATATGAATTTCAAAAACAAAAACATATCCAATATCATCGTTTAAAGGGTGTGTTTGGTTGTAGAATAGAATGTACCTGAAAAAAAATGTAAAATAGAATGTAATGGTTCCATTCTACTAGGGAGGTGTTTGGTTCGACCAATTAGGTCGTTATCTGATTACACCGCATTTTGATACCGTTAATCGTGTTTGATTGGGCCGGCCTGTAGACGAATATGGGGTAAATATATTACGCCTAAAGTCTCGGTCAATTATGTCCAACCAAGACTTGGAATATATCCCTAACCGCTTCATCTCCAGCAACAATTCCATCGATCGATCCTTCCGTCCTCAATCCCCTCCGCCCCGATTCTTCTACGTCAAAATCGAGCGGCGCAGGTGGTGGCGATGAAAGCTGGTCTTGGCGGGGCCATGCGAGGAGAGCACAAATGGCGGCCGTCACCGATCCCCTTGTCTAATCACGGTGTCACTTCTTTTTCTAACCCCATGTTATTTTTCTCCAGCGTTCTCCTCCGCTCTCTAGTTGTCATTCATCTCCCCTCTAGTTTTCAGTTGTATTCAGGTTTTACTGGACACAAACAAAAGTTCCGAAGTAAATTGATACACTTACTGTCTGGAACCAAACAAAATAGCAGTTGAACTGGTTATGCACGTTCTCCACTGTAACCTCATAGCAGCCCCGTCTGTTTGTTACCATCGTGTGAACCAAACACCTCCTAGAATTAGGGCCGGTCTTGAGATTTTTTTTTGTGTGTGTGGGGGGGGGGGGGCGAAACTAAACTTTGGGCCTATTAATACTAGTAATAGTATGTGGCTTCCATATAACTATGTGATCATGTCTCGGCACTTAATTCATGAGTAAATTTGTAAAATATTCCCTCAAAAAAATTGTAAATATTTTTTTGGAACGTTAGATTTAAAACAAAGACGAAAATAGGAAATACAGGATACCATGACTTTGCAATGATGTGAGTGAATATACATGCAATCACATAAGACAATTTATAAGATCTATAAACTTAAATCTAATAAAAATAAATGTACCAAAAGTAGAGCAAAAGTTCCTATGAAAATATCTCATTCCAATCTAAGAAGCGCCAGCACCCAAATTCTACAATTTACTAAAATGTAAATGTTGCTTCATCATTAGCCAATTAATTATTATTTTAACATAAGTGATATATATATAGATATATAATAACAAGCATGTATAACTCACAAATGGCTGAATTTCAGAACTGTAATATGACACACCTTCGATTTTTTTTAGAACGAAGACGCTAGAAGCGTCCAGCTTTAAATTAATAAAGCCCACAACTTAGGCAGCGTAACAAACATAGTCTTAGAACATCGAACACGAGCACGGAGGCTCAGGCCACGCCGACGCGGAGACACGAGAGTTTAAAACAGGCCAAAAGAAGCACGCATCGAGGCAAATACAAGGCCCGAAGCCAGAGCATAGAGCACGCAGGCTCGCTCGGCGTGACAAAAGGGCCACTTCCCTAGCCAAAACATAGACCTGGCGAAGACGATCTTGAGCTTGCTTCAGTTTCTCAGCATCCTTGCGCCTCGCCAACGGACTCCACTGCTGCAGTAGAAGGTTGCATTTGTAAATTATGTTAGTAGAGTGTGATGGGAAGATTCCCTTGATCGCTAGTTTGTTCCTAGTGAGCCAGATAACCCCAGGCCAAGGCTCTGATGCAACTCCAAAGCACACGTTTGTTGCCTCCTTGTACCGAGTCTACAATGGCCGCAAGGTCGGAGGCCGACCGGGGGTCCCAGGAGGTGTTGGCCGCTGCACGAACGGCACTCCAAGCAAAACGTGCCAGCGGACATCGGAAGAATACGTGGTTCGCATCCTCCGTGACGTTGCATCTCACACACAGGCCGGTCGACGGGCCATTGCATTTGGCGACGTTAGCCGAAGTGGGCAGTCTATTGCGGAACAGTTGCCAAAAAAACACCTTAATCTTAAGCGGAAGGCGCGAGTTCCACAAGCCATTCGGCACCTGGAAGGACGGGCCCTGGCACAGCTTACGGTAAAGTGACTTGACCGAAAACTTGCCGGACAGGGTGAGGGCCCAGGTGACAGTGTCCGAGGTCGTAGACAGCGACACCGGCGCGGTGAGGTCAAGCAATTCCGTTAAGTGTGCTTGTTCTGCCCCCGTTAGCTCTCTTCGAAAATGGATCGCCGGAGGGGAAGAGGCAAGTGCCGTGGCAACGGTTTGCTCCGGGTTGACAGCCAGAGCGTAGAGGTCCTGGAATTCGGACCAAAGGGGTTGGGATCCCACCCAGTGGTCTAGCCAGAAACGGGCCGAACGGCCGCTACCAATGGAGAACTTGGCTCCCAGTGCGAAGGCCGGGCGAACCGCTTGAAGATCGTTCCAGAAAGGAGATCCCCTCGCCACACCCTCTAAAAAATTCCCGTTCGGGAAGTACTTGGCACGCAGCAGGTCAACCCATAGACCCGTCGCCCCCTGCGAAAGCTTCCATATCCATTTGCACATAAGTGCAATGTTTAAGATTCTTGTATTTGTGATCCCTAGACCTCCCAGGTCTTTGGGGCGGCACACCGCAGCCCATTTGACAATGTGGTACTTGCGTTTTGGTCCCGATCCTTCCCAAAAGAAACGGGACCGAGGTGTGTCCATCTTGGCATGAACCCCTTCTGCCAGGAGGAACATGCCCATAGCAAATCAAGGGCTGAGGAGAGGCTCGCATTCGTGAGCACCAGCCTAGGCTGCAGAGGAAAGGAACTTCCCTCCACGGACATACCCGCCTCCTACCTTGGTCCAGAGCGGGGCCCACCCGTCGATCGTGATGCGTTTGGCATCCAACGGGAGACCCAGGTAGGTAAACGGGAGTTTGCCTAGTTTGCAATTGAGCAGGTCCGCAATACGCCTACCTTCAGACGCCTCCATGCCCATAGGCATCACTTCACACTTGTGGAAGTTAATTTTAAGCCCCGACATGAGTTCGAAACTAATCAGCAAGGCTTTGACCGCAGCCACACTATGGAGGTCGGGTTGGAACAGCAACAGCGTATCATCCGCGTATTGCAAGTGTGAAATCCCCCCTGGGATGAGGTGTCCCAACACCCCTTTTATGTGTCCTATCTCCGTTGCTTTCCGCAGCATAGACGCCAACGCGTCGGCGACAAAATTAAACAAGAGCGGTGACATGGGATCGCCTTGGCGCAAGCCACGCCTGTTTCTGAAGAAGTGCCCTACTTCTCCATTCACCGAGACCGCAGTTTGGCCCCTCGAGACCAATTGCATGACTCGATGCACCCACATCGGCAAGAAGCCTCGACTGGTGAGGATCTGACTTAGGAAATCCCAATTGACGCGGCCGTAAGCCTTCTCGAAATCTAGTTTGAGGAGAATCGCAGGTTCGTGCGTGCGCTTAAGCTCGTGAAGGGTCTCTTGCAAAGCTAACGGCCCCTCCAAAATGTTTTCTACCACGTATGAACGCAGATTGAGAACGACTTATGGTGCGATGAGCGATCGGCGTGAGCCCAGTGGTGAAGGAACTATGCCCTAGAGGCAATAATAAAATTATTATTTATTTCCTTATATCATGATAAATGTTTATTATTCATGCTAGAATTGTATTAACCGGAAACATAATACATGTGTGAATACATAGACAAACAGATTGTCACTAGTATGCCTCTACTTGACTAGCTCGTTGATCAAAGATGGTTATGTTTCCTAGCCATAGACATGAGTTGTCATTTGATTAACGGAATCACATCATTAAGAGAATGATGTGATTGACATGACCCATTCCGTTAGCTTAGCACACGATCGTTTAGTATATTGTTATTGCTTTCTTCATGACTTATACATGTTCCTATGACTATGAGATTATGCAACTCCCATTTACCGGAGGAACACTTTTTGTGCTACCAAACGTCACAATGTAACTGAGTGATTATAAAGGAGCTCTGCAGGTGTCTCCAAAGGTACTTGTTAGGTTGGCGTATTTCGAGATTAGGATTTGTCACTCCGATTGTCGGAGAGGTATCTCTGGGCCCTCTCGGTAATGCACATCACTTAAGCCTTGCAAGCATTGCAACTAATGAGTTAGTTGCGGGATGATGTATTACTGATGCGAGTAAAGAGACTTGCCGTAACGAGATTGAACTAGGTATTGAGATACCGACGATCGAATCTCGGGCAAGTAACATACCAATGACAAAGGGAACAACGTATGTTGTTATGCGGTCTGACCGATAAAGATCTTTGTAGAATATGTGGGAGCCAATATGAGCATCCAGGTTCCGCTATTGGTTATTGACCGGAGACGTGTCTTGGTCATGTCTACATAGTTCTCGAACCCGTAGGGTCAGCACGCTTAACGTTACGGTGACAGTTATATTATGAGTTTATATGTTTTGATGTACCGAAGGTTATTCGGAGTCTCGGATGTGATCACGGACATGACGAGGAGTCTCGAAATGGTCGAGACATGAAGATTGATATATTGGAAGCCTGTGTTTGTATATCAGAAGTGTTCCGGGTGAAATCGGGATTTTACCGGAGTACCGGGAGGTTACTGGAACCCCCCGGGAACTTAATGGGCCTTGGTGGAAGAGATGAGAGGAGGCTAGGGCAGGGCCACGGCCCCTCCCCCCCCCCCCCAATCCGTATAGGACAATGAGGAGGCGGCGCCCCCTTTCCTTCCTCCCCTCCACCTCTTCCCCCCCTCTCTCCTAGTCCAACATGGAAAAGGGGGGAGTCCTACTCCCGGTAGGAGTAGGACTCCCCTTGGCTGGCTGCACCTTCCCCTTGCTCCTTTATATACGGGGGCAGGGGGCCCCTCTAGACACACAAGTTGATCAGTTTGATCTCTCCCCACCGTGTGCCGCCCCCCATCATAGTCCACCTTGATAATCTTGTAGCGGTGCTTAGGCGAAGCCTGCGTCGGTAGAACATCAACATCGTCACCACGCCGTCGTCTTGTGAAACTCTCCCTCAAAACTCGGCTGGATCGGAGTTCGGGGGACGTCATCGGGCTAAACGTGTGCTGAACTCGGAGGTGTCGTACGTTCGGTACTTGATCGGTCGGATCGTGAAGACGTACGACTACATCAACCGCGTTGTGCTAACGCTTCCGCTTTCGGTCTACAAGGGTACGTGGACAACACTCTCCCCTCTCGTTGCTATGCATCACCATGATCTTGCGTGTGCGTAGATTTTTTTTTGAAATTACTACGTTCCCCAACACTGGCATCCGAGCCTGGTTTTATGCGTTGATGTTATTTGCATGAGTAGAACACAAGTGAGTTGTGGGCGATATAAGTCATACCGCTTTCCAAAGATGTCATACTTTGGTTCGGGCGGTATTGTTGGATGAAGCGGCCCGGACCGACATTACGCCAGACGCTTACGCGAGACCGCTCTCCCGACGTGCTTTGCACGAGAGGTGGCTAGCGGTGTCGGTTTCTCCAACTTTAGTTGAACCGAAAAGCTACGCCCGGTCCTTGCGAAGGTTAAAACAACACCAACTTGACAAACTATCGTTGTGGTTTTGATGCGTAGGTAAGAACGGTTCTTGCTAAGCCCGTAGCAGCCACGTAAAATTTGCAACAACAAATTAGAGGACGTTTAACTTGTTTTTGCAGGGCATGTTGTGATGTGATATGGTCAAGACGTGATGCTATATTTTATTGTATGAGATGATCATGTTTTGTAACCGAGTTATCGGCAACTGGCAGGAGCCATATAGTTGTCACTTTATTGTATGCAATGCAATCGCCCTGTAATGCTTTACCTTATCACTAAGCGGTAGCGATAGTCGTAGATATTGGAAATATGCCCTAGAGGCAATAATAAATTAGTTATTATTATATTTCCTTGTTCATGATAATCGTTTATTATCCATGCTATAATTGTATTGATAGGAAACTCAGATACATGTGTGGATACATAGACAACACCATGTCCCTAGTAAGTCTCTACTTGACTAGCTCGTTGATCAATAGATGGTTACGGTTTCCTGACCATGGGCATTGGATGTCGTTGATAACGGGATCACATCATTAGGAGAATGATGTGATGGACAAGACCCAATCCTAAGCCTAGCACAAAGATCGTAGTTCATATGCTAAAGCTTTTCTAATGTCAAGTATCATTTCCTTAGACCATGAGATTGTGCAGCTCCCGGATGCCGAGGGAATGCTTTGGTGTACCAAACGTCCACAACGTAATCGGGTGGCTATAAAGGTGCACTCTGTATCTCCGAAAGTGTCTGTTGGTTGGTACGAATCGAGATCGGATTTGTCACTCCGTGTAAACGGAGAGGTATCTCTGGGCCCACTCGGTAGGACATCATCATAATGTGCACAATGTGACCAAGGGGTTGATCACGGGATGATGTGTTACGGAACGAGTAAAGAGACTTGCCGGTAACGAGATTGAACAAGGTATCGGTATACCGACGATCGAATCTCGGGCAAGTACAATACCGTTAGACAAAGGGAATTGTATACGGGATTGATTGAGTCCTTGACATCGTGGTTCATCCGATGAGATCATCGTGGAACATGTGGGAGCCAACATGGGTATCCAGATCCCGCTGTTGGTTATTGACCGGAGAACGCCTCGGTCATGTCTCAGATGGTTCCCGAACCCGTAGGGTCTACACACTTAAGGTTCGGCGACGCTAGGGTTATAAAGGAAGTTTGTATGTGGTTACCAAATGTTGTTCGAGTCCGGATGAGATCCCGGACGTCACGAGGAGTTCCGGAATGGTCCAAGGTAAAGATTTATATATGGGAAGTCCTGTTTTAGTCACCAAAAAGTTTCGGGTTTTATCGATAACGCACGGGACCACCGGGAGGGTCCTGGGTCCACCAAGTGGGGCCACCGGCCCCGGAGGGCTGCATGGGCCAAGTGTGGGAGGGGCCAGCCCGGTGGGCTGGTGCGCCCCACAAGGGCCCAAGGTGCCTAGGGTTTGGGAGGGGGCGACCCACCCAACTTGGGGGGCAAGTTTCCTCTTCCCCCTTGGCCGCCACCCATAGATGGGATTGGGGCTGCCGCACCCCTTGGGGTGGAAACCCTAGAGGGGGCGCAACCCCCTCCCTCTCCCCTATATATAGTTGAGGTCTTGAGGGCTGCCAACACATGAGTTTTCACCTCTCCAGGCGCAGCCCTACCTCTCTCCCTTCTCCTCTCCCGCGGTGCTTGGCGAAGCCCTGCAGGATTGCCACGCTCCTCCACAACCACCACGCCGTTGTGCTGCTGCTGGACGGATTCTTCCTCAACCTCTCCCTCTCTCCTTGCTGGATCAAGGCGCGGGAGACGTCACCGGGCTGTACGTGTGTTGAACGCGGAGGTGCCGTCCGTTTGGCACTAGGATCTCCGGTGATTTGGATCACGACGAGTACGACTCCTTCAACCCCGTTCTCTTGAACGCTTCCGCTTAGCGATCTACAAGGGTATATAGATGCACTCCTCTCTCTCTCTCGTTGCCAGTTTCTCCTTAGATAGATCTTGGTGACATGTAGGAAAATTTTGAATTTCTGCTACGTTCACCAACAGTGGCATCATGAGCTAGGTCTATTGCGTAGATTCTTTGCACGAGTATAACACAAAGTAGTTGTGGGCGTTGATGATGTTCAATATGCTTACCGTTACTAGTCCAATCTTGTTTCGACGGTATTGTGGTATGAAGCGGCCCGGACCGACCTTACACGTACACTTACGTGAGATGTGTTCCACCGAATCGACATGCACTTGGTGCATAAGGTGGCTAGCGGGTGCCGCCTCCCACTTTAGTCGGAACGGATTCGATGAAAAGGGTCCTTATGAAGGGTGGCATATCACGTTGTGGTTTTTGCGTAGGTAAGAAACGTTCTTGCTAGAAACCCATAGCAGCCACGTAAAACATGCAAACAACAATTAGAGGACGTCTAACTTGTTTTTGCAGGGTATGCTATGTGATGTGATATGGCCAAGAAGAATGTGATGAATGATATGTGATGTATGAGATTGATCATGTTCTTGTAATAGGAATCACGACTTGCATGTCGATGAGTACGACAACCGGCAGGAGCCATAGGAGTTGTCTTTATTTATTGTATGACCTGCGGGTCATTGAATAACGCCATGTAATTACTTTACTTTATTGCTAACCGGTAGCCATAGTAGTAGAAGTAATAAGTTGGCGAGACAACTTCATGGAGACACGATGATGGAGATCATGATGATGGAGATCATGGTGTCATGCGGTGACGATGATGATCATGGAGCCCAAGATGGAGATCAAAGGAGCAAAAATGATATTGGCCATATCATGTCACTATTTTGATTGCATGTGATGTTTATCATGTTTCTACATCTTATTTGCTTAGAACGACGGTAGTAAATAAGATGACCCTCATTAAAATTTCAAGAAAGTGTTCCCTAACTGTGCACCGCTATGAAAGTTCGTTGCTTCAAGCACCACGTGATGATCGGGTGTGATAGATTCTTACGTTCACATACAACGGGTGTAAGCCAGATTTACACACGAAACACTTAGGTTGACTTGACGAGCCTAGCATGTATGCAGACATGGCCTCGGAACACAAGAGACCGAAAGGTCGAGCATGAGTCGTATGGTAGATACGATCAACATGAAGATGTTCACCGATGATGACTAGTCCGTCTCACGTGATGATCGGACACGGCCTAGTTGACTCGGATCATGTTATCACTTAGATGACTAGAGGGATGTCTATCTGAGTGGGAGTTCATGAGATGAACTTAATTATCCTGAACATAGTCAAAAAGATCTTTGCAAATTATGTCATAAGCTCGCGCTTTAGTTCCACTGTTTAGATATGTTCCTAGAGAAAATATATTTGAAAGTTGACAAGAGCGATTATGCGGACGTAAAAAGCTTATGTCCTTAATGCACCGCTCGGTGTCGAACCCCAAACGTCCGTCTGTGGATGTTGCGAACATCGGACATACACGCTTTTGATAACTACGTGATAGTTCGGTTAAACGGTTTAGAGTTGAGGCACCAAAGGCGTTTTTCAAACGTCGCGGAACATATGAGATGTTTCGAGGGCTGAAATTGGGATTTCAGGCTCGTGCTCACGCCAAGAGGTATAAGACCTCCGACGATTTTCTTAGCCTGCAAACTAAGGGAGAAAAGCTCAATCGTTGAGCTTGTGCTCAGATTGTCAGAGTGCAACAATCACTTGAATCGAGTGGGAGTTGATCTTCCAGATGAGATAGTGATGTTTCTCCAAAGTCATTGCCACCAAGCTGCTAGAGCTTCGTGATGAACTATAACATATCAGGGATAGATATGATGATCCTTGAGCTATTTGCAATGTTCGACACCGCGAATGTAGAAATCAAGAAGGAGCATCAATTGTTGATGGTTAGTGAAACCACTAGTTTTAAGAAGGGCAAGGGCAAGCAGGGGTACTTCATGAAACAGCAAATCAGTTGTTGCTCCAGTGAAGAAACCCAAGGTTGAACCCAAACCCGAGACTAAGTGCTTCTGTAATAAGGGGAACAAACACTGGAGCAGAATTACCCTAGATACTTGGTAGATGAGAAGGCTGGCAAGGTCCATAGAAGTATATTGGATATACATTATGTTAATGTGTACTTTACTAGTACTCCCAGTAGCACCAGGGTATTAGATACCGGTTCAGTTGCTAAGCGTTAGTAACTCGAAATAAAGGCTACGGAATAAACGGAGACTAGCTAAAGGTGAGCTGACGATATGTGTTGAAGTGTTTCCGTGCTTGATGTGATCAAGCATCGCACGCTCCCTCTACCATCGAGATTGATGTTAAACCTAAATAATTGTTATTTGGTGTTTGCGTTGAGCATAGACATGATTGGATTATGTCTATCGCAATACGGTTATTAATTTAAGGAGAATAATGGTTACTCTATTTATTTGAATAATGCCTTCAATGGTCTTGCACCTAAAGGAATGGTTTATTGAATCTCGATCGTAGTGATACACATTTTCATGCCAAAAGATATAAGATAGTAATGATAGTACCACTTACTTGTGGCAATCGCCATGTAAGTCATATTGGTATAAACGCATGAAGAAGCTCCATGTTGATGGATCTTTGGACTCACTCGTTTTTGAAAAGTCTGAGACATGCAAACCATGTCTATTGGTGTATACGCATGATGAAACTCCATGCAGATGGATCGTTTGGACTCACTTGATTTTGAATCACTTGAGATATGAAAATCATACCACATGGGCAAGATGACTGAAAAGCCTCGTTTCAAAGAAGATGGAACAAGATAGCAACTTGTTGGAAGTAACACATTTTGATGTGTGCAGCCCAATGAGTGCTGAGGCATGCAGTGAATATCGTTATGTTATTACTTCACAGATGATTCGAGTAGATGTTGAGTATATTTACTTGATGAAACACAAGTCTGAATTATTGAATGGTTCAAGTAATTTCAGAGTGAAGTTAAAGATCTTCGTGACAAGAGGATAAAATGTCTATGATATGAACATAGAGATGAGTATCTGAGTTACGAGCTTTGGCACGCAATTAAGACATTGTGGAAATTGTTTCACAATAAATACACCGAACACCATAGTGTGATGGTGTGTCCGAACATCATAGTTGCACCCTATTAGATATGGTGTGTACCATGATGTCTCTTATCGAATTACCTCTATCGTTCATGGGTTAGGCATTAGAGACAACCACACTCACTTTAAGAGGGCACCACGTAATTCCGTTGAGACGACACCGTTTGAACTATGGTTTGGAGAAACCTAAATTGTCGTTTCTTAAAAGTTTGGGGCTGTGACGCTTATGTGAAAAAGTTTCAGGTTGATAAGCTCGAACCCAAAGCGGATAAAATGCATCTTCATAGGACACCCAAAACAGTTCGGTATACCTCCGCCTCAGTTAGGAAGCAAAAAGGATTGTTTCTAGAATTGGGTCCTTTCGAGGAAAAGTTTCTCTCGAAAGAATTGAGTGGGAGGATGGTGGAGACTTGATGAGGTTACTGAACCATCACTTCAACAAGTGTGTAGCAGGGCACATGAAGTTGTTCCTGTGGCGACTACATCAATTGAAGTAGAAGCTTATGATAGTGATCATGAAGTTTCGGATCAAGTCACTACCGAACCTCGTAGGACGACAAGGACGCGTACTGCTTCGGAGTGGTACGGTAATCCTGTCTTGAAGGTCATGTTGCTGGACAACAATGAACCTATGAGCTATGAAGAAGCGATGGTGGGCCCAAATTCCGACAAATGGTTAAAAGCCATGAAATCCGAGATAGGATCCATGTATCAGAACAAAGCATGGACTTTGGTGGACTTGCCCGATGATCGGCAAGCCATTGAGATAAATGGATCTTTAAGAAGAAGACGGACGTAGACGGTAATGTCACCGTCTATGAAGCTCGACTTGTGGCGAAGAATTTTTCACAAGTTCAAAGAGTTGACTACGATGAGATTTTTCTCATCCGTAGCGATGCTTAAGTCCGTCGGAATCATGTTAGCATTAGCTGCATTTATGAAATATGGCAGATGGATGTCAAAACGAGTTTCCTTACCAGTCTTCGTAAGGAAAGGTTGTATGTGATACAATCAGAAAGTTTTTGTCGATCCTAAGGATGCTAAAAGGTATGCTGGCTCCAAATGATCCTTCTAAAGACCGGGAAGCATCTCGGAGTTGGACTGTGCGCTTTGATGAGATGATCAAAGATTTTGGGTTTATACAAAGTTTATGAGAAACCTGTATTTCCAAAGAAGTGAGTGGGAGCACTATAGAATTTCTGATGAGTATATGTTGTTGACATATTGTTGATCAGAAATGATGTAGAATTTCTGCAATGCATATGGGGTTATTTGAAAAGTGTTTTTCAATAGAAAACCTGGATTAAGCTACTTGAACATTGAGCATCAAGATCTATGAGGATAGATCAAAAACGCTTAATGGTACTTTCAAATGAGCACATACCTTGACATGATCTTGAAGGTGTTCAAGATGGATCACCAAAGAAGGAGTTCTTGCACGAGTTATAAGGTATGAAGTTAAAGACTTAAAGCTCGACCACGGCAGAAGAGAGAGAAAGGACGAAGGTCGTCCCCTATGTTTTAGACGTAGGCTCTACAGTATGCTATGCTGAGTACCACACCTGATGTGTGCCTTGCCACGTGTCTGGCAAAGGGGTACAAGAGTGATCCAGGAATGGATCATTGGACAATGTCAAAATTGTCCTTGGAGTAATAAGGACATGTTTCTCGATTATGGAGGTGATAAAGAGTTTGGCGAAAGGGTTACGCCGATGCAAGCTTTAACACCTATCCGAATGACTCTGAATAGCAAATCGGATACATATAGTGGAGCAACCATTTGGAATAGCTCCAAGTGGAACGTGGGAGCAAGATTCACGATATGACATAAAGTTTTATGAAATACATAGGGATCTGAATATTGCGTAATTCGCTGACTACAACCACTCTCACAAGCATAACATGATCAAACCCGTAACTCATTGAGTGTTAATCACATAGTGATGTGAACTAGATTATTGATTCTAGTAAACTCTTTGGATGTTGGTCACATGGCGATGTGACCTGTGAGTGTTAATCACATGGCGATGTGAACTAGATTATTGACTCTAGTGCAAGTGGGAGACTGTTGGAAATATGCCCTAGAGGCAATAATAAATTAGTTATTATTATATTTCCTTGTTCATGATAATCGTTTATTATCCATGCTATAATTGTATTGATAGGAAACTCAGATACATGTGTGGATACATAGACAACACCATGTCCCTAGTAAGCCTCTAGTTGACTAGCTCGTTGATCAATAGATGGTTACCGTTTCACGACCATGGACATTGGATGTCGTTGATAACGGGATCACATCATTAGGAGAATGATGTGATGGACAAGACCCAATCCTAAGCCTAGCACAAAGATCGTAGTTCATATGCTAAAGCTTTTCTAATGTCAAGTATCATTTCCTTAGACCATGAGATTGTGCAACTCCGGATGCCGTAGGAATTCTTTGGGTGTACCAAACGTCCTGGCAAAAGCGGGTGGCTATAAAGGTGCACTACGGTATCTCCGAAAGTGTCTGTTGGGTTGGCACGAATCAAGACTGGGATTTGTCACTCCGTGTAAACGGAGAGGTATCTCTGGGCCCACTCGGTAGGACATCATCATAATGCGCACAATGTGACCAAGGGTTGATCACGGGATGATGTGTTACGGAACGAGTAAAGAGACTTGCCGGTAACGAGATTGAACAAGGTATCGGTATACCGACGATCGAATCTCGGGCAAGTACAATACCGTTAGACAAAGGGAATTGTATACAGGGTTGATTGAGTCCTTGACATCGTGGTTCATCCGATGAGATCATCGTGGAACATGTGGGAGCCAACATGGGTATCCAGATCCCGCTGTTGGTTATTGACCGGAGAACGTCTCGGTCATGTTCAAGATGGTTCCCGAACCCGTAGGGTCTACACACTTAAGGTTTGATGACGCTTAGGGTTATAAAGGAAGTTTGTATGTGGTTACCGAATGTTGTTAGGAGTCCGGATGAGATCCCGGACGTCACGAGGAGTTCCGGAATGGTCCGGAGGTAAAGATTTATATATGGGAAGTCCTGTTTTGGTCACCAAAAGTTTCGGGTTTTATCGGTAACGCAGGGACCACCGGAGGGTCCTGGGTTCACTCAAGTGGGGCCACTGCCCCGGAGGGCTGCATGGGCCAAGTGTGGGAGGGGCCAGCCCGGTGGGTTGGTGCGCCCCACAAGGGCCCAAGGCGCCTAGGGTTTGGGAGGGGCGCACCCACCTAACTTGGGGGGCAAGTTTCCCTCTTCCCTCCCTTGGCCGCCACCCATAGATGGGATTGGGGCTGCCGCACCCCTTGGGGTGGAAACCCTAGAGGGGGCGCACCCCCCTCCCTCTCCCCTATATATAGTTGAGGTCTTGAGGGCTGCCAACACATGCGTTTTCATCTCTCCAGGCGCAGCCCTACCTCTCTCCCTTCTCCTCTCCCGCGGTGCTTGGCGAAGCCCTGCAGGATTGCCACGCTCCTCCACCACCACCACGCCGTTGTGCTGCTGCTGGATGGATTCTTCCTCAACCTATCCCTCTCTCCTTGCTGGATCAAGGCGTGGGAGACGTCACTGGGATGTACGTGTGTTGAACGCGGAGGTGCCGTCCGTTCGGCACTAGGATCTCCGGTGATTTGGATCACGACGAGTACGACTCCTTCAACCCTGTTCTCTTGAACGCTTTCGCTTAGCGATCTACAAGGGTATGTAGATGCACTCCTCTCTCTCTCGTTGCCAGTTTCTCCTTAGATAGATCTTGGTGACACGTAGGAAAATTTTGAATTTCTGCTACGTTCACCAACAGTAGAAGCATAAGATTGGCGAGACGACAATGATGCTACGATGGTGATCAAGGTGTCGCGCCGGTGACGATGGTGATCATGGAGGTGCTTCGGAGATGGAGATCACAAGCACAAGATGATGATGGCCATATCATATCACTTATATTGATTGCATGTGATGTTTATCTTTTATGCATCTTATCTTGCTTTGATTGACGGTAGCATTATAAGATGATCCCTCACTAAATTATCAAAGTATAAGTGTTCTCCACGAGTATGCACCGCTATGAAAGTTCTTCGTCTTTGAGACACCACGTGATGATCGGGTGTGATAGGCTCTACGTTCAAATACAACGGGTGCAAAACAGTTGCACACGCGGAATACTCAGGTTAAAACTTGACGAGCCTAGCATATAATGATATGGCCTCGAACACGGAGACCGAAAGGTCAAGCATGAATCATATAGTAGATATGATCAACATAGTGATGTTCACCATTGAAACTACTCCATCTCACGTGATGATCAGACATGGTTTAGTTAATTTGGATCACGTGATCACTTAGAGGATTAGAGGGATGTCTATCTAAGTGGGAGTTCTTAAGTAATATGATTAAATTGAACTTAAATTTATCATGGACTTAGTACCTGATAGTATCTTGCTTGTCTATATTGATTGTAGATAGATGGCCTGTGTTGTTCCGTTGAATTTTAATGCTCCTTGAGAAAGCAAAGTTGAAAGATGATGGTAGAAATTGCACGGATCGGGTCCGTGAATTTGAGGATTATCCTCATTGCTGCACGTAAGAATTACGCCCTGGAAGCACCGCTGGGTGCCGTGCTCGCCGCAGGAGCAACACCAGATGTTATGAACGTCTGGCGAGCAAAGTCGATGACTACTCGATAGTTCAGTGTGCCATGCTTTACGGCTTAGAACCGGGACTTCAACGACGTTTTGAACGCGTCATGGAGCATATGAGATGTTCCAGGAGTTGAAGTTAATATTTCAAGCAAATGCCCGGATTGAGAGATATGAAGTCTCCAATAAGTTCTATAGCTGCAAGATGGAGGAGAATAGTTACATCGGTGAGCACATACTCAAGATGTCCGGGTATAATAATCACTTGATTCAACCGGGAGTTAATCTTCCGGATGATAAGCGTCATTGATGTAATTCTCCAATCACCGCCACCAAGCTACAAAAGCTTCGTGATGAACTATAACATGCAAGGGATGGAAAAGACGATTCCCGAGCTCTTCACAATGCTAAAGGCTGCGGAGGTAGAAATCAAGAAGGAGCATCAAGTGTTGATGGTCAACAAGACCACTAGTTTCAAGGAAAAGGGCAAAGGGAAGAAGAAGGGGAACTTCAAGAAGAACAGCAAGCAAGTTGCTGCTCAGGAGAAGAAACCCAAGTCTAGACCTAAGCCTGAAACTGAGTGCTTCTACTGCAAGAAGACTGGTCACTAGAAGCGGAACTGCCCCAAGTATTTGGCGGATAAGAAGGATGGCAAGGTGAACAAAGGTATATACGATATACATGTTATTGATGTGTACCTTACTAATGCTCGCAGTAGCACCTGGGTATTTGATACTGGTTCTGCTAATATTTGCAACTCGAAACAGGGGCTACGGATTAAGCGGAGATTGGCTAAGGACGAGGTGACGATGCGCGTGGGAAATGGTTCCAAAGTCGATGTGATCGTGGTCGGCACGCTACCTCTACATCTACCTTCGGGATTAGTATTAGACCTAAATAATTGTTATTTGGTGCCAGCGTTGAGCATGAACATTATATCTGGATCTTGTTTGATGCGAGACGGTTATTCATTTAGATCAGAGAATAATGGTTGTTCTATTTGTATGAGTAATATCTTTTATGGTCATGCACCCTTGAAGAGTGGTCTATTTTTACTGAATCTCGATAGTAGTGATACACATATTCATAATGTTGAAGCCAAAAGATGGAGAGTTGATAATGATAGTGCGAATTATTTGTGGCACTGCCGTTTAGGTCATATCGGTGTAAAGCGCATGAAGAAACTCCATACTGATGGACTTTTGGAACCACTTGATTATGAATCACTTGGTACTTGCGAACCGTGCCTCATGGGCAAGATGACTAAAACACCGTTCTCCGGAACTACGGAGAGAGCAACAGATTTATTGGAAATCATACATACAGATGTATGTGGTCCGATAAATGTTGAGGCTCGTGGCGGATATCGTTATTTTCTCACCTTCACAGATGATTTAAGCAGATATGGGTATATCTACTTAATGAAACATAAGTCTGAAACTTTTGAAAAGTTCAAAGAATTTCAGAGTGAAGTTGAAAATCATCGTAACAAGAAAATAAAGTTTCTACGATATGATCGTGGAGGAGAATATTTGAGTAACGAGTTTGGTCTACATTTGAAACAATGCGGAATAGTTTCGCAACTCATGCCACCCGGAACACCACAGCGTAATGGTGTGTCCGAATGTCGTAATCGTACTTTACTTGATATGGTGCGATCTATGATGTCTCTTACTGATTTACCGCTATCGTTTTGGGGTTATGCTTTAGAGACGGCTGCATTCACGTTAAATAGGACACCATCAAAATCTGTTGATATGACGCCTTATGAACTATGGTTTGGCAAGAAACCAAAGTTGTCGTTTCTTAAAGTTTGGGGCTGCGATGCTTATGTAAAAAAGCTTCAACCTGATAAGCTCGAACCCAAATCGGAGAAATGTGTCTTCATAGGATACCCAAAGGAGACTGTTGGGTACACCTTCTAGCACAAATCCGAAGGCAAGACTTTTGTTGCTAAATTCAGAGTTTTTCTAGAGAAGGAGTTTCTCTCGAAAGAAGTGAGTGGGAGGAAAGTAGAACTTGATGAGGTAACTATACCTGCTCCCTTATTGGAAAGTAGTTCATCACAGAAACCGGTTTCTACGACACCTACACCAATTAGTGAGGAAGTTAATGATGATGATCATGAAACGTCAGATCAAGTTGTTACTGAACCTCATAGGTAAACAGAGTAAGATCTGCACTGTAGTGGTACGGTAATCCTGCTCGGAGGTTATGTTACTAGACCATGATGAACCTACGAACTATGAAGAAGCGATGGTGAGCCCAGATTCGCAAAAATGGCTTGAGGCCATGAAATCTGAGATGGGATCCATGTATGAGAACAAAGTATGGACTTTGGTTGACTTTCCGATGATCGGCAAGCCATCGAGAATAAATGGATCTTCAAGAAGAAGACCGTCGACGGTAATGTTATCAGTTTATAAAGCTCTACTTGTTGCAAAAGGTTTTCGACAAGTTCAAGGGATTGACTACGATGAGACCTTCTCACCCGTAGCGATGCTTAAGTCTGCATTTAATCATGTTAGAAATTGCCGCATTTTATGATTATGAAATTTGGCAAATGGATGTCAAAACTGCATTCCTGAATGTATTTCTGGAAGAAGAGTTGTATATGATGCAACCGGAAGGTTTTATCGATCCAAAGGGAGCTAACAAGGTGTGCAAGCTCCAGCGATCCATTTATGGACTGGTGCAAGCCTCTCGGAGTTGGAATAAACGCTTTGATAGTGTGATCAAAGCATTTGGTTTTCTGAGACTTTTGGAGAAGCTTGTATTTACAAGAAAGTGAGTGGGAGCTCAGTAGCATTTACGATATTATATGTGGATGACATATTGCTGATTGGAAATGATATAGAATTTCTGGATAGCATAAAGGGATACTTGAATAAGAGTTTTTCAATGAAAGATCTCGGTGAAGCTGCTTACATATTGGGCATCAAGATCTATAGAGATAGATCAAGACACTTAATTGGACTTTCACAAAGCACATACCTTGACAAAGTTTTGAAGAAGTTCAAAATGGATCAAGCAAAGAAAGGGTTCTTGCCTGTGCTACAAGGTGTGTAGTTGATTAAGACTATATGCCCGAACAATGCAGAAGATAGAGAGAAGATGATCGATGTTCCTATGCTTGACCATAGGCTCTATCATGTATGCAATGTTGTATACCACACCGATGTGTGCCTTGATATAAGTCTAGCAGGAGGTACCAAAGTAATCCAGAGTGGATCATCGACAGCGGTCAAGCACATCCTGAAATACCTGAAAAGGACTAAGGATATGTTTCTCGTTTATGGAGGTGACAAAGAGCTCATCGTAAATGTTTACGTTGATGCAAGCTTTGACACTGATCCGGACGATTCTAAATCGCAAACCGGATACGTGTTTACATTGAACGGTGGAGCTGTTAGTTGGTGCAGTTCTAAACAAAGCGTCGTGGCGGGATCTACGTGTGAAGCGGAGTACATAGCTTCTTCAGAAGCAGCAAATGAAGGAGTCTGGATGAAGGAGTTCATATCCGATCTAGGTGTCATACCTAGTGCATCGGGTCCAATGAAAATCTTTTGTGACAATACTGGTGCAATTGCCTTGGCAAAGAAATCCAGATTTCACAAGAGAACCAAGCACATCAAGAGACGCTTCAATTCCATCCGGGATCTAGTCCAGGTGGGAGACATAGAAATTTGCAAGATACATACGGATCTGAATGTTGCAGACCCGTTGACTAAGTCTCTACCACGAGCAAAACATGATCAGCACCAAGGCTCCATGGGTGTTAGAATCATTACTGTGTAATCTAGATTATTGACTCTAGTGCAAGTGGGAGACTAAAGGAAATATGCCCTAGAGGCAATAATAAAGTTATTATTTATTTCCTTATATCATGATAAATGTTTATTGTTCATGCTAGAATTGTATTAACCGGAAACATAATACATGTGTGAATACATAGACAAACATATTGTCACTAGTATGCCTCTACTTGACTAGCTCGTTGATCAAAGATGGTTATGTTTCCTAGCCATAGACATGAGTTGTCATTTGATTAACGGGATCACATCATTAAGAGAATGATGTGGTTGACATGACCCATTCCGTTAGCTTAGCACACGATCGTTTAGTATGTTGCTATTGCTTTCTTCATGACTTATACATGTTCCTATGACTATGAGATTATGCAACTCCCGTTTACCGGAGGAACACTTTGTGTGCTACCAAACGTCACAATGTAACTGAGTGATTATAAAGGAGCTCTGCAGGTGTCTCCAAAGGTACTTGTTGGGTTGGCGTATTTTGAGATTAGGATTTGTCACTCATTGTCGGAGAGGTATCTCTGGGCCCTCTCGGTAATGCACATCACTTAAGCCTTGCAAGCATTGCAACTAATGAGTTAGTTATGGGATGATGTATTACAAGACGAGTAAAGAGACTTGTCGTTAACGAGATTGAACTAGGTATTGATATACCGACGATCGAATCTCGGGCAAGTAACATACCGATGACAAAGGGAACAATGTATGTTGTTATGCGGTCTGACCGATAAAGATCTTCGTAGAATATGTGGGAGCCAATATGAGCATCCAGGTTCTGCTATTGGTTATTGACCGGAGACCTGTCTAGGTCATGTCTACATAGTTCTCGAACCCGTAGGGTTCGCACTCTTAACGTTACGATGACAGTTATATTATGAGTTTATATGTTTTGATGTACCGAAGGTTGTTTGGAGTCCCGGATGTGATCACGGACATGACGAGGAGTCTCGAAATGGTCGAGACATGAAGATTGATATATTGGAAGCCTATGTTTGGATATCGGAAGTGTTCCGGGTGAAATCGGGATTTTACCGGAGTACCGGGAGGTTACCGGAACCCCCAGGGAACTTAATGGGCCTTAGTGGGCCTTGGTGGAAGAGAGGAGAGGAGGCCAGGGCTGGGCCGCGCGCCCCTCCCCCCTCCCAGTCCGAATAGGACAAGGAGAGGGAGGCGGCGCCCCCCCTTTCCTTCCTCCCCTCCACCTCTTCCCCCTCTCTCTCCTAGTCCAACATGGAAAGGGGGGGGGGAGTCCTACTCCCGGTAGGAGTAGGTCTCCTCCGACGCGCCTCTCCCCTTGGCCGGCCGCACCTCCCCCTTGCTCCTTTATATACGGGGGCAGGGGGGCACCTCTAGACACACAAGTTGATCAGTTGATCTCTCCCAACCGTGTGCGGTGTCCCCCTCCACCATAGTCCACCTCGATATCTTCAGAAGCGGTGCTTAGGCGAAGCCCTGCGTCGGTAGAACATCAACATCGTCACCACGCCGTCGTCTTGTGAAACTCTCCCTCAACACTCGGCTGGATCGGAGTTCGAGGGACGCCATCGGGCTGAACGTGTGCTGAACTCGGAGGTGCCAGACGCTCGGTACTTGATCGGTCGGATGGTGAAGACGCATTTACTACATCAACCGCGTTGTGCTAACGCTTCCGCTTTCGGTCTACGAGGGTACGTGGACAAGACTCTCCCCTCTCGTTGCTATGCATCACCATGATCTTGCGTGTGCGTAGGAATTTTTTTGAAATTACTACATTCCCCAACAAGTGGCGCAACCTTTGGCACAGATTTTAAACGGTACGTTAATGAGCGCGATGGGTCTGTACTGGCGAATGTTGTCCGCCCCACACACTTTTGGGATCAACGAGAGCACGTCGTAGTTTAGCCTAGCGATGTCCACGAAGCCACGCATGAAGCCATTACGCACATCGAATATGGGATCGCGCAGCAATGGCCAAAAGTGTTTAAACATCGCGACCGGTCACCCGTCCGGCCCCGGGGCCGTGTCTAATTTCATGCTTAGGAGTGCATCGTCTATCTCCTTAGGGAGAAACGCGAGCCCCAACTCTTTGTTCTCGCTATCTAGGACCTTTTGAGACGGTAGCCACACGTCCGCTCACAGACGCACGCGTTGAGCCTCGTTGGTCCAAATCAGACTAATATAAAAGTCGTAGATATGTTGGGTAATTTCCGATTGCTGTAGAAGAAGCCCCTGCTCCGTCTGCAACCTAAGAATTGAGCATTTCCTATGTCGGCCGTTCGCGTACGCGTGGAAATACTTAGTGTTCGCATCGCCTTTGAGCGTCCACTTGAGGCCTCCCCTACGCCTCCAATATTCCTCCTCGGATCGCAGCAGAGCTTCGACTTGCCCTTCCAAGGCATATCGATGCGCTCATTCTTGCTCTGAGAAAGGTCGCGTGTCCGCTTGGTTGTCGAGAAGTGCTATTTCATCAAGTAGCCTCGCCCTGAGGACCTTGTCGTCACGCCCCTGGTTCGCACTGTTGGGGAACGTAGCAGAAATTCAAAAAAATTCCTACGTGTCACCAAGATCTATCTATGGAGAAACCAACAACGAGGGGAAGGAGAGTGCATCTACATACCCTTGTAGATCGCTAAGCGGAAGCGTTCAAGAGAACGGGGTTGAAGGAGTCGTACTCGTCGTGATCCAAATCACCGGAAATCCTAGTGCCGAACGGACGGCACCTCCGCGTTCAACACACGTACAGCCCGGTGACGTCTCACATGCCTTGATCCAGCAAGGAGAGAGGGAGAGGTTGGGGAAGACTCCGTCCAGCAGCAGCACAACGGCGTGGTGGTGGTGGAGGAGCGTGGCAATCCTGCGCAGGCTTCGCCAAGCACCGCGGGAGAGGAGGAGGACTTGGGAGAGGGGAGGGCTGCGCCAGGGCAAGGGTGAAGCTCCCATGCGCCTCCCCACTATATATAGGGGTGGAGGGGGCTGATTTCTTGCCCTCCAAGTCCATTGGGGCGTTGGCAAAGGTGGGAGAAAAGAAATCACATCATTTCCTTCCCCACCGATTGTTATCCCCCTTTTTTAGGGATCTTGATCTTATCCCTTCGGGATATGATCTTATTCCTTCTAAGGGGGGATCTTGGTGCGCCTTGACCAGGGGTGTGGGGCCTTGCCCCCACTACCCACGTTCATGTGGGTCCCCCCATGTAGGTGGGCCCCACTCTGGAACCTTCTAGAACCTTCCCGGTACAATACAGAAAAATCCCGAACATTTTCAGGTGGCCAAAATAGGACTTCCCATATATAAATCTTTACCTCCGGACCATTCCGGAACTCCTCGTGACGTCTGGGATCTCATCCGGGACTCCGAACAACATTCGGTAACCACATACAAACTTCCTTTATAACCCTAAGCGCCATCGAACCTTAAGTGTGTAGACCCTACGGGTTCGGGAGACACGTGAACATGACCGAGATAACTCTCCGCCAATAACCAACAGCGGGATCTGGATACCCATGTTGGCTCCCACATGTTCCACGATGATCTCATCGGATGAACCACGATGTCAAGGACTCAATCGATCCCGTATACAATTCCCTTTGTCTAGCGGTATTGTACTTGCCCGAGATTCGATCGTCGGTATGCCGATACCTTGTTCAATCTCGTTACCGGCAAGTCTCTTTACTCATTCCGTAACACATCATCCCGTGATCAACCCCTTGGTCACATTGTGCACATTATGATGATGTCCTACCGAGTGGGCCCAGAGATACCTCTCCGTTAACCGGAGTGACAAATCCCAGTCTCGATTCGTACCAACCCAACAGAAACTTTCGGAGATACCTGTAGTGCACCTTTATAGCCACCTAGTTACGTTGTGACGTTTGGTACACCCAAAGCATTGCTACGGTATCCAGGAGTTGCACAATCTCATGGTCTAAGGAAAAGATACTTGACATTAGAAAAGCTTTAGCATACGAACTACACGATCTTTGTGCTAGGTTTAGGATTGGGTCTTGTCCATCACATCATTCTGCTAATGATGTGATCCCGTTATCAACGACATCCAATGTGAATGGTCAGGAAACTGTAACCATCTATTGATCAACGAGCTAGTCAACTAGAGGATTACTAGGGACATGGTGTTGTCTATGTATCCACACATGTATCTGAGTTTCCTATCAATACAATTATAGCATGGATAATAAACAATTATCATGAACAAGGAAATATAATAATAACTAATTTATTATTGCCTCTTGGGCATATTTCCAATAGTCTCCCACTTGCACTAGAGTCAATAATCTAGTTTACATCGCCATGTGATTAACACTCACAGGTCATATCGCCATGTGACCAACATCCAAAGAGTTTACTAGAATCAATAATCTAGTTCACATCACTATGTGATTAACACTCAATGAGTTCTGGGTTTGATCATGTTATGCTTGTGAGAGAGGTTGTAGTCAACGGGTCTGCAATATTCAGATCCCTATGTATTTCACAAAACTTTATGTCATATCGTAGATGCTGCTACCACGTTCCACTTGGAGCTATTCCAAATTGTTGCTCCATTATACGTATCCGGTATCTCTACTCAGAGCTATCCAGATAGGTGTTAAGCTTGCATCGACGTAACCCTTTATGCCGAACTCTTTATCACCTCCATAATCGAGAAACATGTCCTTATTACTCCAAGGACAATTTTGACCGCTGTCCAATGATCCATTCCTGGATCACTCTTGTACCCCTTTGCCAGACACGTGGCAAGGCACACATCAGTGTGGTACTCAAAGATAGCATCTTGTAGAGCCTACGTCTAAAACATAGGGGACGGCCTTCGTCCTTTCTCTTTCTTCTGCCGTGGTCGAGCTTTAAGTCTTTAACTTCATACCTTACAACTCAGGCAAGAACTCCTTTGACTGATCCATCTTGAACACCTTCAAGATCATGTCAAGGTATGTGCTTATTTGAAAGTACCATTAAGCGTTTTTGATCTATCCTCATAGATCTTGATGCTCAATGTTCAAGTAGCTTAATTCAGGTTTTCTATTGAAAAACACTTTTCAAATAACCCCATATGCTTTGCAGAAATTCTACATCATTTCTGATCAACAATATGTCAACAACATATACTCATCAGAAATTCTATAGTGCTCCCACTCACTTCTTTGGAAATACAAGTTTCTCATAAACTTTGTATAAACCCAAAATCTTTGATCATCTCATCAAAGCGCACATTCCAACTCCGAGATGCTTACCCCAGTCCTTAGAAGGATCGTTGGAGCCAAAGATACCTTTTAGCATCCTTAGGATCGACAAAAACTTTCTGATTGTATCACATACAACCTTTCCTTACGAAGACTGGTAAGGAAACTCGTTTTGACATCCATCTGCCAGATTTCATAAATGCAGCTAATGCTAACTTGATTCCGACGGACTTAAGCATCGCTATAGATGAGAAAATCTCATGGTAGTCAACTCTTTGAACTTGTGAAAAACTCTTCGCCACAAGTCGAGCTTCATAGACAGTGACATTACCGTCCATGTCCGTCTTCTTCTTAAAGATCCATTTATCTCAATGGCTTGCCGATCATCGGCAAGTCCACCAAAGTCCATGCTTTGTTCTGATACATGGATCCTATCTCGGATTTCATGGCTTTTAACCATTTGTCGGAATTTGGGCCCACCATCGCTTCTCCATAGCTCGTAGGTTCATTGTTGTCTAGCAACATGACCTTCAAGATAGGATTACCGTACCACTCCGAAGCAGTACGCGTCCTTGTCGTCCTACGAGGTTTGGTAGTGACTTGATCCGAAACTTCATGATCACTATCATAAGCTTCTACTTCAATTGATGTAGTCGCCACAGGAACAAATTCATGTGCCCTGCTACACACTTGTTGAAGTGATGGTTCATTAACCTCATCAAGTCTCCACCATCCTCCCACTCAATTCTTTCGAGAGAAACTTTTCCTCGGGAAAGGACCTAATTCTAGAAACAATCCTTTTTGCTTCCGGAATCGAGATCGGAGGTATACCCAACTGTTTTGGGTGTCCTATGAAGATGCATTTTATCCGCTTTGGGTTCGAGCTTATCAACCTGAAACTTTTTCACATAAGCGTCGCAGCCCCAAACTTTTAAGAAACGACAATTTAGGTTTCTCCAAACCATAGTTGAAACGGTGTCGTCTCAACGGAATTACGTGGTGCCCTATTAAAGTGAGTGCGGTTGTCTCTAATGCCTAACCCATGAACGATAGTGGTAATTCGATAAGAGACATCTTGGTACGCACCATATCCAATAGGGTGCAACTATGATGTTCGGACACACCATCACACTATGGTGTTCCAGGCGGTATTAATTGTGAAACAATTTCCACAATGTCTAAATTGCATTACAAAGCTCGTAACTCAGATACTCATCTCTATGATCATATCATAGAAATTTTATCCTCTTGT
Source organism: Aegilops bicornis (assembly GCA_021605145.1). Lineage (NCBI taxonomy): Eukaryota > Viridiplantae > Streptophyta > Magnoliopsida > Poales > Poaceae > Aegilops > Aegilops bicornis. The sequence goes on from CM038673.1 coordinate 631,295,246, forward strand.
CACGATGACCTTCAACTTCACTCTGAAATTACTTGAACCATTCAATAATTCAGACTTGTGTTTCATCAAGTAAATATACTCAGTATCTACTTAAATCATCCGTGAAGTAAGAACATAACGATATTCACTGCATGCCTCAGCACTCATTGGACTGCACACATTAAAATGTGTTACTTCCAACAAGTTTCTATCTTGTTCCATCTTACTGAAAACGAGGCTTTTCAGTCATCTTGCCTATGTGGTATGATTTTGAAAGGACATGCGGTGCCCCCATGTGTGGTTTTGGTAATTGATGACATTCTCTATGGACTAATGGTTGCATTGAGTTATATTTGAAGGATTTATCCATAGGCATTTCTTGAAGTCCATGTGTTGGTTTCAAGGAGTTTATGTGTTGACCAAGGTGCTATTAAGGAATTATCCAAAGATTGGTCATGTGAGTGTTGAGCTTATTGCAAGCATGTCTTGAAGAAGAAGATTGTGTGATCATTCATGTTTACCTTCAAGACATCATCCAAACGAAGAGAGTTGGAAAGATTCAAGGTTGATCAAGACTAAGTCAAGAGTGAATCGAGTTGATCAACTCACAAAGCGTAGAAGATGTACCGAGAGGGATCAAGTGATCCCATGGTATGGTAAGCATTATCCATTGCACTTTGTGTACTAACCCATGGTCTATGTGAGAGTCTATGTGGGGTTAGGTACGTGTCCATGGGCTTGCGTCAAGAGGAAGATATCATACAACCCATGGAAAGGATGACATCAAGTGGTGATCGTCATCAAGATTGCCGTGTGCAAGTTCAAGTGGAGCATCATGAATAGATAAAGTGCTTGAAGATTGCCATCCATTGTGGTGTCAATGGACTTGTGAAGATGTGCCGAAGAGTGGCTCACCCATAGTGGAGTATGGGGGAGCAATCATCTAGTCTCCATCGACCCAACGCAATCAAGAAAGGTGGTCCATCTTGAGGAGGACAAGATCGTCATCATCTAGCTCAAGTGGATCATGTGCAAGGCAAAGGTTTGCCCTTGATAGGCTTTCTATTTTACCGGTCTCATGGTGGTAGTTGGGAGACCGGGTTATAGGATCGATAGCCGCATTACTATCAACAGTGGGCTCTCAAGTGAGTAGCTTGATCGTATCGCTCGTCGAGAGCTCAAACCATTGCATCCTTGCATCATGTTTCTTGGTTCTTGTTTGGTTCTCTTTGTGAGTCTTAGAGCTTATGGTCATCTTTATGACAAGCTTGAGTTCATCGAAACGGAGTTTGCATGCGTCTTCTATGATGTTTTCGGTGTTGGAGGTTTTACCGGTCTTTTCCGAGGAAGGGTTCTCACCATTTTCTTTTGGGCCTTTTCTCATTTGCTTATTATTGGTATTTCTCTCAAGATTGGGTTAGCTCTTGTCTCTAGCTTTTCAACAAACTTGGTTTCGTCGAATTCGGAGTCCGAATGCAGAAGTTATGGTAGTTTTGGTGTTCTGAAAAGGCTGCAGCGGTACTACCGCGAATTGGAGCGGATGTAATTTTTTTACTACCGCTCCAGAGAGGTACTACCGTGGCTCCTACAGCGGTAGTACTGCTCCGGACCAAAAAACTCGTCCCAAGTCCTGCGGAGGTAGGTACGGAAGTATTTTTTTTGTACCGCAAGCAGTAGTACCGCGATCCCTAGCGGTAGTACCGTGAGGACGAGCGGTAGTACCTCTCTGCGTATGGGTTGTGAGCATAACGGTTGGATTTTCCCCACCTATAAAAGGGGGTCTTCTTCCCCATTGAACCTTATCCTTTGAGCTCGTGTTCTTCCTAATTGTTGACCTTCTTCGAGCTTGCTAACTCTCAATCCCTCCATGGATTCTTGCTAGTTTTTGAGGGAAAAGAGAGAGGAGATCTAGATCCACATTTCCACCAATCACTTTCTCCTCTATGTGAGGGGAACCCCTTGGATCTAAATCTTGGAGTTTTTTTGTGTTCTTCTTTCGTTCTTCCTCTCATTTTCCTCCCAAGCATTAGTGCTTTGGTGGGATTTGGGAGAGAAGGACTTGGGCACTCCGTGTTCCCTTGCCATTGCATTTGGTGCATCAGTTTGAGTTCTCCACGGTGATACGTGGAAGTGAAGTTTGAGAAGCTTATTACTCTTGGGTGTTTGGGCACCCTAGAGCTTGTTCCTCTTGGGTGCCTTGGCGCCCTAGACGGTTGGTGATGTTCGGAGCTCAATCATTGTGGTGTAAACCTCCGGGCAAGCGTCGGGGTCTCCAATTAGGTTGTGGAGATCGCCCCGAGCAATTTGACGGGTACCGGTGACCGCCCCCAAGGGTTGCAAAAGTGTACGGGTTCGTTGACCGCCCCCAAGGGTTCCCATTTGTACGGGTTCGGTGACCGCCCTCAAGGGTCCCTTAGTGAAATCACGGCATCTTGCATTGTGCGAGGGCGTGAGGAGATTACTGTGGCCCTAGTGGCTTCTTGGGAGCATTGTGCCTCCACACCGCTCCAAACAGAGATTAGCATCCGCAAGGGTGTGAACTTGGGATACATCGTCGTCTCCGCGTGCCTCGGTTATCTCTTACCCGAGCCCTTTACTTATGCACTTTACTTTGTGATAGCCATATTGTTCTTTGTCATATATCTTGCTATCACATAGTTTATTATCTTGCTTAGCATAAGTTATTGGTGTGCATAGGTGAGCCTAGTTGTTTTAGGTTTTGTGCTTGACAAATTAACCGCTAGTTTTTTCCGCATTTGTTCAAGCCTAAACCGTAATTATTTTAAAGCGCCTATTCACCCCCCCCCTCTAGGCGACATCCACGATCTTTCAGATTTGCATATCTCAAGTGATTCAAAATCAAGTGAGTCCAAACGATCCATCTGCATGGAGTTTCTTCATGTGTATACACCAATAGACATGGTTTGCATGTCTCAAACTTTTCAAAAACGAGTGAGTCCAAAGATCCATCAACATGTAGCTTCTTCATGCGTTTTACACCAATATGACTTACATGGCAGTGCCACAAGTAAGTGGTACTATCATTACTATCTTATATCTTTTGGCATGAAAATGTGTATCACTACGATCGAGATTCAATAAACTATTCCTTTTAGGTGTAAGACCATTGAAGGTATTATTCAAATAAACAGAGTAACCATTATTCTCCTTAAATGAATAACCAGACATGGCTGCACATAATCCAATCATGCATATGCTCAACGCAAACACCAAATAACAATTATTTAGGTTTAACACCAATCTCGATGGTAGAGGGAGCGTATGCGATGCTTGATCACATCAACCCCGGAAACACTTGCAACACATATCGTCGGCTCACCTTTAGCTAGTCTCCGTTTATTCCGTAGCTTTTATTTTGAGTTACTAACACTTAGCAACCGAACCGGTATCTAATACCCTGGTGCTACTAGGAGTACTAGTAAAGTACACATTAACATAATGTATATCCAACATACTTCTATCGACCTTGCCAGCCTTCTTATCTACCAAGTATCTAGGGTAATTCTGCTCAAGTGGTTGTTCCCCTTATTACGAAGCACTTAGTCTTGGGTTTGGGTTCAACCTTGGTTTTCTTCCTTTGGAGCAGCAACTGATTTGCCGTTTCATGAAGTACCCTTCTTGCCCTTGCCCTTCTTGAAACTAGTGGTTTCACTAACCATCAACAATTGATGCTCCTTCTTGATTTCTACTTTCAAGGTGTCAAACATCGTGAATATCTCAAGGATCATCATATCTATCCCTGATTTGTTATAGTTCATCACGAAGCTCTAGCAGCTTGGTGGCAATGACTTTGGAGAACCATCACTATCTCAACTGGAAGATCAACTCTCACTCGATTCAAGTGATTGTTGCACTCAGACAATCTGAGCACAAGCTCAACGATTGAGCTTTTCTCCCTTAGTTTGCAGGCTAAGAAAATCGTCGGAGGTCTTATACCTCTTGACGTAAGCACGAGCCCCGAAATCCCAATTTCAGCCCTTGAAACATCTCATATGTTCCGCGATGTTTCAAAACGTCTTTGGTGCCTCAACTCTAAACCGTTTAACCGAACTATCACGTAGTTATCAAAACGTGTATGTCCGATGTTTGCAACATCCATGCACGACGCTTTTGGGGTTCTCGCACAATCGAGCGGTGTATTAAGGACATAAGCTTTCTACCGATCGCATAATCGCCATCACAACTTTCAACTAAATTTTCTCTAGGAACATATCTAAAACAAGAGAACTAAAGCGCGAGCTATGACATAATTTGCAAAGGGCTTTTGACTATGTTCAGGATAATTAAGTTCATCTAATGAACTCCCACTCAGATAGACATCCCTCTAGTCATCTAAATGATTACATGTTCTGAGTCAACTAGGCCGTGTCCGATCATCACGTGAGACGGACTAGTCATCATCGGTGAACATCTTCGTGTTGATCGTATCTACTATACGACTCATGCTCGACCTTTCGGTCTCTTGTGTTCCGAGGCCATGTCTGTACATGCTAGGCTCATCAAGTTAACCTAAGTGTTTCGCGTGTGTAAATCTGGCTTACACCCGTTGTATGTGAACTTAAGAATCTATCACACCCGATCATCATGTGGTGCTTCAAACGATTTAACTTTCGCAGAACGGTGCACGCTTAGGGGAACACTTTCTTGAAATTTTAATGAGGATCATCTTATTTACTACCGTCGTTCTAAGCAAATAAGATGCAAAAACATGATAAACATCACATGCAATCAAAATAGTGACATGATATGGCCAATATCATTTTGCTCCTTTGATCTCCATCTTCGGGGCGCCATGATCATCATCGTCACCGACATGACACCATGATCTCCATCATCGTGTCTCCATGAAGTTGTCTCGCCAACTATTACTTCTACTACTATGGCTAACGGTTTAGCAATAAAGTAAAGTAATTACATGGCGTTTCAATGACACGCAGGTCATACAATAAATTAAGACAACTCCTATGGCTCTGCGGTTGTCATACTCATCGACATGCAAGTCGTGATTCCTATTACAAGAACATGATCAATCTCATACATCACATATATCAGTCATCACATTCTTTTTTGGCGATATCACATCACATAGCATACCTGCAAAAACAAGTTAGACGTCCTCTAATTGTTGTTGCATGTTTTACGTGGCTGCTATGGGTTTCTAGCAAGAACGTTTCTTACCTACGCAAAAGCCACAACGATGATATGCCAATTGCTATTTACCCTTCATAAGGACCCTTTTCATCGAATCCGATCTGACTAAAGTGGGAGAGACTGGCACCCGCTAGGCACCTTATGCAACAAGTGCATGTCAGTCGGTGGAACACATCTCACGTAAGCGCACGTGTAAGGTCGGTCCAGGCCGCTTCATCCCACGATGCCGCCAATCAAGATAGGACTAGTAACGGTAAGCAAATTGAACAAACCAACGCCCACAACTACTTGTGTTCTACTGCGTGCATAGAATCTACGCAATAGACCTAGCTCGATACCCTTTGTTGGGGAACGTAGCAGAAATTCAAAATTTCCTACGTGTCACCAAGATCTATCTATGGAGAAACCAGCAACGAGGGGAAGGAGAGTGCATCTACATACCCTTGTAGATCGCTAAGCGGAAGCGTTCAAGAGAACGGGGTTGAAGGAGTCGTACTCGTCGTGATCATAATCACCGGAGATCCTAGTGCCGAACGGACGGCACCTCCGCGTTAAACACACGTACAGCCCGGTGACGTCTCCCATGCCTTGATCCAGCAAGGAGAGAGGGAGAGGTTGGGGAAGACTCCGTCCAGCAGCAAGACGATGGCGTGGTGGTGGTGGAGGAGCGTGGCAATCTGCAGGGGCTTCGCCAAGCACCGCGGGAGAGGAGGAGGACTTGGGAGAGGGAGGACTGCGCGCCAGGCAAGGGGTGAAGCTCCCATGCGCCTCCCCACTATATATAGGGGTGGAGGGGCTGGTTTCTTGCCCTCCAAGTCCATTGGGGCGTTGGCAAAGGTGGGAGAAAAGAAATCACATCATTTCCTTCCCCATCGATTGTTATCCCCTTTTTAGGGATCTTGATCCTATCCCTTCGGATATGATCTTATTCCTTCTAAGGGGGATCTTGGTGCGCCTTTATCAGGGGTGTGGGGCCTTGCCCCCACTACCCACATTCATGTGGGTCCCCCATGCAGGTGGGCCCCACTCCGTAACCTTCTAGAACCTTCCGGTACAATACCGAAAAATCCCGAACATTTTCCGGTGGCACAAAATAGGACTTCCCATATATAAATCTTTACCTCCGGACCATTCGGAACTCCTCATGACGTCCGGGATCTCATCCGGACTCTGAACAACATTCGGTATCCACATACAAACTTCCTTTATAACCCTAAGCGCCATCGAACCTTATGTGTAGACCCTACGGTTCAGAGACACGTAGACATGACCGAGACAACTCTCCGCCAATAACCAACAAATGGGATCTGGATACCCATGTTGGCTCCCACATGTTCCACGATGATCTCATCGGATGAACCACGATGTCAAGGACTCAATCGATCCCGTATACAATTCCCTTTGTCTAGCGGTATTGTATGCGTTCGAGATTCGATCGTCGGTATGCCGATACCTTGTTCAATCTCGTTACCGTCAAGTCTCTTTACTCGTTCCTTAACACATCATCCCGTGATCAACCCCTTGGTCACATTGTGCACATTATGATGATGTCCTACCGAGTGGGCCCAGAGATACCTCTCCGTTAACCGGAGTGACAAATCCAGATCTCGATTCGCACCAACCCAATGAAACTGTCGGAGATACTGTAGTGCACCTTTATAGCCACCCAGTTACGTTGTGACGTTTGGTACACCCAAAGCATTCCTACGGTATCCAGGAGTTGCACAATCTCATGGTCTAAGGAAAAGATACTTGACATTAGAAAAGCTTTAGCATACGAACTACACGGTCTTTGTGCTAGGTTTAGGATTGGGTCTTGTCCATCACATCATTCTGCTAATGATGTGATCCCGTTATCAACGACATCCAATGTCCATGGTCAGGAAACTGTAACCATCTATTGATCAACGAGCTAGTCAACTAGAGGCTTACTAGGGACATGGTGTTGTCTATGTATCCACACATGTATCTGAGTTTCCTATCATTACAATTATAGCATGGATAATAAACGATTATCATGAACAAGGAAATATAATAATAACTAATTTATTATTGCCTCTAGGGCATATTTCCAACATGCACCCCACCCCTTTAGGCTTGCGCGGAGGCGACCCCCGACAGCGATCCAAAACTCCATTGGGCCGCGTTGCTCGCCAGTGAGTTGGACACATCGCAACCATCTCTCCCTAAAGATGGTGTCGAAATCAGGAACCTTAAACCATGCGGTTTCAAAGAAGAAACGCGGGCTGCGGCGAATCCTATCTTCCCCTGAAGATAAGATGAGGGGAACATGGTCCGATCCAATCCTTGTTTCAGCAAGGAGCGGACATAAGGGAAACACCACTTCCCAGTCCAGAGACATGAAAGCACGATCCAAGACGGATCACACCGGGGCTAGTTGCTTGTTAGTCCAAGTATACCTTGCCCCAGTTCTGGCCACTTCCCTAAGTGCCATAGACGCAATAGCGTTATTGAACATGGCCACCCTTGGCCAATTGATATTGTCGTTGTTTTGTCTCCGCACCGAGTTTAATCAGGTTAAAGTCACCACCCACCATTAATGGGATTTGAGCTGCAGATACCGCCCTCACCTTGGCTTCAAGTTCTCCCAAGAACTCGGCCGAGCGTGAGTGATCTGCTGGTCCATAGACTTGCACGATCACGAGCTCGCGAAGCAACGCTCGCACGCAGATGTTGGCAGCAATGAAGAAAGCGCCGACCTCCCAGGTCAGCACCTCAAATGTGGCGCTGCAAAAGCCGAGCAGCATGCCACCCGGATGGCCATTTGCCGGGCTATGGTGCCAAACAAAGCGCTCTAGGGGATCTATAGCTAAGATATATTGATGCCGAAACTCGGATTTAATCGTTTCCTGGAGCCCTACGATATCTATAGCTTCTTTCCTAATATATTCTCTTAATTGGATGCGCTGACCCGAGTGGCTGAAGCCACGAATGTTCCATAAAAGCGCACGCATCTAAATGACGCGGTTTCGCAGGTGCACCCCCTGGAGGTGATCGCCTTGGCCACGCGCCTCACCTTGCCGCAGCGAGGCGAGGGAGGAGCAGCAACCCCTGTTGTTGTCTCCCCTTCGGGCCGGATCGCTAGCTACGTCGAGGGCTCATCCTCAACTGCCAAACGATCCACGTGTTGAGCAGCCGCCGCTGCCAGCACCGCCTGCGCCATCTCCTTCACACAAACCAACGAGATGAGTTCGCTCACCCCACCCTCACCATCGGTTCCACTCCACTCTCCCCCAAAACCTCACCCAGATGATCGTCCGAAAAGGAGTCCAGAATCGTAAAACGTGGCAAGGGGTTACCTAAGGTTTCCAGGTTCTTCTGCGCTTGTAGGAGTTGGGCGCGTTGGAGCGACGGAAGGTTTCCTTTTGCGCCCTTGGCACGCGCACTGACCCGCACTGGAGCCGCTTGCCCCTCCACCACTGCCTTGGAGCGCTTGGCCTTCGGGAAGGGCGCCGTCTTGGACGTCTCCTGAGCGAGCGGGACGGGGGTGGGCACTGCCAGAGCCATCACCGCCTGGCGCGGCGTCGCCGGTGCCCCTAAGAGCTCCGCTGCACGTCCGGCCTCCATGCTGACCTTGCGCACCGCCACCTTCTTAAGCTGCTTCACCGCGCCGAGCTTGTTGCTGCTGCGGCCGCCTTGGGTTGGAGAGCGCGAGGAAAGGGGCAGCGAGTCCACAGACACCGCGATAGGGGTGCGCGCATCGTCCAGCGGCTCCTCCATCTGGTCTGGGGCCGCTGCCGCCTCCATCCTCAACGGGGGGGGGGGGGGGACGTGACCGACCCCAAGTTGGAGCCGTACTGGTTCGGGATTTTGAGCTCCATCTCCATTGACCTCCCCGCAAGTGACTGCTCCATCATAGGCTGCTGCACGCGATTCGCTGCCCCGCCTTTGTCGGTGATGCCCAGCTTCTCCCACGCCGCCGTATCGATGGAGTCGTCCTCCATACTTGCATCAAGCTCCTTGTCGACATCCTTGTCCCCGTCCCGCCCTACCCCGTCCGGGCCCTTGCCATGGTTGGGAGGAGGAGGGTTTGGGGAAGGGAGGGCGGGCGCCGCGAGTTGCTCCGGGGGAAGCTCGGGCTCGACTGTGATGTTGAAGCCTTCACCGTTAAACCAAATCTGAACCAGTCTACGGAGCTTGCGTGGGTTGCGGCAGGCGAAACGCATGCGGACCGGCCCCAGATGGATCAGCGACTCCTCATTGACCAGCAGGGAACCACCGAACATAGTGGTGGCCGCCATGAGCCGGTCGGAGCGCCGCTGCTTGGGTGGGACTCTCGCCCAACTTGACCCACACCTCCGGCATCTCCAATCCCTTGGGCGCGTCGAGGACCGCATCACGGATATCCACCATGAGGTTGTTGAGGGAGAGGAAAATCTTGCCGCTCTGCGTAGTCATCCTGAGCATCGCTGGATCTGGGAACACCACCGTGAACGCACCGCCTTCAAGAGGAGAGATCTGCCAGTCCCAAGCTCCCTCAAATAGGTGCGGCAGCTCCACTTCCAGGATCTCATGAGTGAGCGCACCGGAAGGCATGGACAGCACCACCGTGTTGGCCCCTAGCAGGATCTGCGGCTCCTCCCGCTCATCTTCCGGGTACTGGAGGCAGAAGAAGCCCTCGCCGGAGATGGCGTGCCCCATGGTTTGGAGGAGCAGGGGCTTGCCGCGGGTCGGGCACTGCGCCGAAGTGTGCCCCTCCTTGGTGCACACCACGCACAGCGGCTTGAAGGTGCACAGGTTCTGGAAGTGACCTGTGCGGCCGCATTTGAAACACTCCGGGCCGTCGGCTTCTTCAATGGGGATCGGCTCCTCCTCCATGCCCTTGGACGAGCCAGGCGCCTCAGATCTGGGCGGGAGGGGCGGTTTCGAAGCCGCCGCCCCCGCAGACTTGGACTTCTGCTTCTTCGCGTGAGGGTCGCCGACGCGGTCGCCATCCTGAGATGACTGCTGCCCCTTGCGCTTGAGCTTGAGACCTTGCTTCTTGTACTCTTCCTTCTTCTTCTTCTTTCGTTCATGCTCCTTGAGCCACCAGACGGGCGGCGGCCCCCATCCGCCCTCGTCGTCGATTCACATCAGTCGATCGGTAATCTGGCGCTAGCAAGGACGCAATTTGGAGTGAACCGGCGTCTGATGGGAAGCGCTCGGCCATGCGGTCTGACGGTGCATGTGCGTGTGCGTCCGGCACCTGGAGACTCCAGTCGGCGAGCGAAGAGCACTCGTGATTTTCGCATCAGGGCGCTGGGTCTGGTGGATAGTGGAATTAAGGATAGTAGCGATCTTTTTTCGAGGGATAGTAGCAATCTAATTAGAAAAAAATGATTGTAGCGATCTTTGAAAAAATCCTGGTGATCCGAAAGAAAACAAGGCAAGCCCCGCGTCATTTTTTTGAGAATTTTTTCATTCATATCACGAATCAGTACAAAGTAGTTGACCCTTACAAGCACACTAAAATGCAAACACAAAGGACCATGAACACCCAGAATACTCTAAGACAACCATAACACAAGAAGATCTCCGGAGCCCTGTGTCATCATTCCTGAATCTTGAGACAAGACCCCTGCATCGGAAGGATCTGCAACCAGTCGCAAACAGGTCATCATCTTCGACCACGGTACAATTGTCGCCACGCAGCTTTCTCTTTTCTTGACACCAGCGCTGAGAGGGCATGGACATCAATCCAACACACCTGCAACAGTCGTCGCCATCTTTGGCTTTAAGTACCGCGAAAAGTGTCCCTCCGGAAGAAAGAGAACTCGAGTCATCCGACCGGTCCAGCACCGCGGCCGGGCCATCCGCCCGGAGAAAGCAGGATCTTCCACCAGTATCAGCGCAGAGGAAGGAGAAGAACAGCAGCAACAACAAATCATACCAACAAGGAAGAAGAAAGGTCTTCGTCTCCCTGCATCCATCGCCCATCTGAGGACCCAAATGGCCAGTGCTGATGGACCTCCAGCCACCATAGCCCACGACCTCGACGAGATCCGGGGATCCCCAACCCCGCTGGCTCCTAGACGAAGGCAAAAGCCTCGCCTGACCGTGAACGGAGCCCGGAGAAACTTATTCCGATGCGACCACCGCAACGGCCTCGGTAGCGTCTCCCTCAACCCTAACCCTACCACACACCCACCTAGCGAATAGACCCGAGGTTCCCCCTCCCTCCCGCCGCCGGAGCGGCCGATGGAGAGAGAGGGAACCGGCGGCGCGCAAGGGAACCCTCTCGTCTCCCTTGATCGCCTCGTGCGATCCTACTTTGTACCAGACGTTGGGACATGGGCTATCTACAAGATTCTTTTTTCTGTTGATGAGAGAATCCCGGATGCACAGCCACGAAGCACGCCAACTGCTTGCTGGGATTTTTTTTCCACCATCTATGTTATGGTCTAGTGCTTACCTGGTTGGGGAGGGCCCCCTGGATGTTGGGGGCCCGGGGTGGCCGCCCCGTTCGCCCCCCTCCCCAATGGTTCCATATTCATGTTTGATATAGCTAATGAGATGGAGCGATATGGTTTTACAGTGAGGATTATGATGTAATATGTATCACTCAAATTCACTAAACAATACTATTTTTAAGTGTTAGTACTAGTAGCAAACTTCATTTGGCAAAATATTAAATTCAAGAAATCGTTCAGTTAGAGGAGTAGGATGTAATACTATCACTCAAATCATCTATCCCGCTCACAAACCAATTCAACAAACAAAAATGCAGACTACCGGCTGCATGAACTTGAGAGCCACAGCCTAGAGAGAGAAAGAGAGAGAGAGAGAGAGAGAGAGTAGAGTGGGTGTTTTTTATATTTTCGAAAATGCTCCCATTCGGTGGAGCTATACACCCATAGCGCCAGCCACCACGCCCGCCCATCACATGCAGAGGGCTCTCCCAACCTTAAGGCATCTTCAACGTTGTCCATCAAAACACACCACAAACGTTCCATGGACATGCTCGGTTGTCAACGTTGAGGTTCCCTCCAGACCGACAACGGACACCTAGAAAACCGATCTTTCTCACAACTGCCCCCACACCATAAGCAATGCACTACGGTAGTAGTAGGAGCAGCGGCAGTGGTGGCCGATCCCGCTCATCGGCTCTTCGAGGTGGAGGTTTCGAGCCGCACATGGTCAGAGGTAAATAGAAACGAGAACTTATAAATAGTACGTTTATTTTTGGAGCTTCTTCTGAAACAAAAACGATGTGCCGCAAGATGGCCGCTGTTTGTTTACGTGACATTCAGCTGGTAGCACTAGCACCGTTGACTTTTTTTTAAACAAAAAAAAAGAGGGAGGAAAAAAAGCCAGCAAAAAGCGTGGTCGGCAGGATTCGAACCTGCGCGGGCAAAGCCCACATGATTTCTAGTCATGCCCGATAACCACTCCGGCACGACCACTGCTTGCTATTTTTAGCTTCCCACAACCTTATAATTCACTTTTGGTCAGCTTGGAGTAACAAACCGCCTGATTCAGCACCCTCAAAAATAGAAAAAACAGGCAGTGTATTCAGCCATGTTTACCGTGATTAAGCAACCACATGAGGTTATCCGACGAGGCCAAGCAGGAGCCGCCAGAGCAGTTGGCTCGACGCCGGGAATGCCGTCAGCATCGCGCCGCCCCTGAGTGCGAGGAGCGCCCACAAGAAGGCGGGCTTGCTGCAGTACGCCGCCCCTGAGGATGCTGAGAAAATAAGAAGTTCAGAACTTCAGAAATGAAGCAAATGGAACTTGTGAAATTCAAATATGCTACCTGCAATTCGAAGTTAGAACGAACTTTGAATTTGTAGGTCAGTAGAGCAGAGTACAACAGAGCCACTTGAACATGTCTAGTTGGAGCGACAAAATTAAGTTCGTTTGTCAAACTGAACTATGAGCTGTTTGCTGGAATCCGTTTGGGCAAGGTTAGAATTCATGGGAGTTCACTAATTAGATCAAACGGTTTATAGTTTCCCAAAAGTGCACTGTGGCATTCATCACAAAAAAATAAATGCACCGTGGCATTGCTTCAAATTATCATCCCATGATCAAAGAGTCAATTCATGAGCGAAAATACATAGATCTCCTTTTTTTTGTTCCTAGACCACATTGCTCCCCCAACTATTACTGATCATACTCCATAGTGCACAGTCTACGCGTATTTTTCTTTTTTCTATTCACTTCCGTGGGGTTCTAAATTGAAAACATGGCAGGCAATCAACTCTGATAAATAAATTCCACAAATCTTGAAGTAGAAGAATCTAATTACTCGGGAGCCAAATCGATTCCAAAAAATCTTTTTTTGAGGGTGCCAAAAACTTGAAGTACCACTTATGCTGCAATAAATCAGGAATTTCAGTGTTCCTCCTGTGCGGCTACGATCACCACTCTCAGGAGCCCATGTCATGTCACCCCTCATTCCCTCGTTATTGCAGTGGAAAGCCCGTGCAATGCAGGCTGGGCAAGGCAATTCTTTGGCACGTCCACGTTGGACATGGCGAGCTCCATGGAGTTCACCTGCATTGAGCAGGAGGCATGGCGGCGTCGAGAAAGAAGTCCACATAACCCCTGGGTACATAAACCGGCAATTTTACCCCCCCCCCTCCCCCCGCGAGGTCTAAAACATGGTATTTAACCCCGATCTTTTCCAAAACCATGTGAATCACCACCTAACCCTGATTATAGTGGTTTTGGCAAGTGGTTTTGCTGATGTGGCATTGTGCACCTCGTTTCGAACCTCGACCCAACTGCATCCGGCCTCCTTCCTCACTGGGTCTCGACCATCCTCCGTTGCACCACACCGAAATGACCAGGGTACCTACTTGGGTTCATCGGTAGTGGTTTTCGAAGGGGTGACGACTACGGCAACCCTAGAGGCTTATGCTTGCCAGGAAGCGCTCGTTTTGGGAGAAGATCTTGTGCGGGACAAGCTATGCATGGCAACTGACTGTCTGAGAGTCATTAACGATCTTCAAGCACCTAAACAGTCATGGGACACTGCATAATTCTGAAGGATATCTTAGCTCGCATGAATAGTTTTTTGGCTTCTAATTTTGGCCATGAACGACACACTTGTAATAAGGAGGCTCATAGCAAAAGTAAAAATAAAAAAAAGGGAAAATTCAAAAAAGTTATGAATATTTTTTGTGGCAAGCATAGACAAATGTTTTCATTGCTTGCAAAGCTTCATCATGAAATGACATTCGTGGAAGATGTTGCAAAGAAAAAATCAATGCTCGAAAATGCTTTTGAAAGTAACCTTTTAGAGCATCGATTGTGTTTTTTTCCGCCACAATGTCATCCGGTGATGAAACTTTGCAAGTAGTCAAAACTTTTTTCTGAGTTTTGTTTCTATTTTATATGATTTAATTGTTCTTCCGAGCTTTACATGAGCTCGGGATCAGAAACAGCCTCGTCCGGCTCATAGGCTAGCTCGAGTGGCTACTACTCTGGAAGTTGGTCATCATGTTTGGCTGGTTAATCCACCAAACAATCTTTGTATGCCCCTAAATTGAGATATAAACAAGGTGATGTTCGCCTTTCACCTAAAAAAAATGTTAAGCCCGTTCTTATAAATTTGTGGTCGTGTTGTAGAAGCTGGCTAGCTATTGTGTTGTACTCCCTCCGTTTCAAATTACTGAACTTGGAAAAAAATAGGAGAACAAAAAAGAGAGCGTGGTCGGCAGGATTCGAACCTGCGCGGGCAGAGCCCACATGATTTCTAGTCATGCCCGATAACCACTCCGGCACGACCACCTTTTGCTATTAAACTCTGAGTTGGCATAATGTACTGACAATTATTTCTGTCTAGGCTAGTAGGAAAACGCTGGCCATAAAACAAGCAGCGTTTCCGGTTCGGTGCCAGACAGACAGGTACGACAATTAAGCCATTTCCAACGTATGTGATAGTATAAGCTATTTAAAAAACCCAACATATCGATCGAATGTGCACTTCAATTTCAACACGAATCACGAGTCAGAACTATACTTCTCTCCAGTAAAACCATAGCATCAGCTACTATTTTGGTTCTGCCGCCTATGTTGTTGTGGAGACGAACCATTCGCCGTCTTCTTGGCCGACGAGTGGCCGACCATGTATGACCCGAACCCCACACGGTGATCACCAGCGACAGGATCTTCAAGCCGCTCATGGGGTCGTGGAACCACACCACCGCCGCCACGCTCGTCAGCGGCACCCTCACCGCGTTCAGCACGCCGGCCAGCACCGTCGACCCCAGGTACACCACCCCCGTCGCCCCCAGCACCCCCAGCTGGAACGTCGCCGCCGACCACCCCACCACCATCGCGTACCCCGCCGCCCCTCCCCCTGCGGCCGCGAACCCCGCGGCCTCCCGCCGCATCGCCGCGAACCCGTCGGTGGCCGCCAGCCCCGCCGACGTGAACGCGAACGCGCTCAGCGACACCGCCGCCTGCTGCTCCAGCACCACGTGGAAGCGGGCCGCGGCGGCACCGTCTCCGCCGTTGCTGAGGTGCTTGTCGAAGACGAGCTCCGAGAGCGCGAAGATGAGGCCGTGGAGCGCCGACCCGGCCACGTCCAGCGCGAACCCGAGCGCGTACTGCCGGCCCGTGACCCCCGGGTACCGGTCGGACCCCGAGTCCAGCGCGATGATCACCACGCCGGCGGTGATCACCACGATGGCGTTCAGCGTGGACAGGCCTATCCTGTTCTTCTTCCCCACGACGAGGCGGCCGAACACGGCGGAGAAGGCGAGCGAGGACGCGGCGACGAGGGACGCCGTGGAGGCCGGCAGGTACTCGTAGGCCCAGGCGTACATGAGGTTGTCGGCGGCGCTGAGGAGGCCGAGCAGGGCGTACCAGAAGCAGAGCCACGGCGACGGCGGCCACGTCGGCGACGCGTCGCCGAAGAGGTAGCAGGGGAGCAGGAGCAGCGCCGGGATGGGCCAGCCGGCGACGGCGGACCACGAGAGGATCCACTTGCTCTGGCCGCCTCCGTTGTAGTAGAGGCGCGAGAGCAGGCTGGCCGCCGGGAACGCCGTGAGCATCGCGCCGCCGCTGAGCGCGAGGAGCACCCAGAAGGAAGCGGGCATGCTGCGGTACGCCGCCGCGGAGGAGGCCATGATCGAAGACGCTTTCTGGCGCAGCGAGACGCTTGGTCCTCCGTCGCTGGTGATCTCCGAGTCCGAGCCCTCCATTGCTGCAACTTATGGCGAACATCACAGTTCAGTTCAAGAGAAACAGCATGTTCACAACTTCAGATTTGGCACCAGAAACTAAAAACTACTCCGTTCCTAAATATAAGTCTTTGTAAAGATTTACTATGGACTACATACGGAGCAAAATAAATGAATCTACATTTATAATATATCTATATACATTCGTATGTAGTTCGTAGCAAAATTTCTACAAAGACTTATATTTAGAAACGGAGGTAGTACTAACTCTGAATCTGCAAGATTCATTCACTGGAGCAGGGTACAGCAGAGCCCATGTATGCAGCAATGTACTAATTTCAATAAGCAAATAAACCGAACTAAGAGGTACTTCCTTTGTTCGGAATTACTTGTCGCGAAAATGGATGATTACTTTCGCAACAAGTAATTCCGAACGGAGGGAGTAGCTGAAAGTAAAAAACCTAATTAATTGCTCAGCATCCGCGCCCACGGCCAGGAACACTCGAGAGATTCCACCGGAGACGAGGAGGATTGCAGAATTCAGCCCTAGGGATAGGATGGAGCAGAGAACCAATTCTGGTATAGAAGGGACAAATTGGACGGAAGGGGTGTGGGGAGAAGCGAATCGGACCTGTGAGCGGGAGCCGGGTGGCGTGGTGGCGGAGGCCATCGCCACCGCCACCGCCGCCGTCGCCTTCGCCGTCCTTCTCCATCCTCTGCCGGCCGCCCGCCGGGCCGTGTGGTGTGGAGCTTGGGGGTGGAACTAGCCTGGAAGACAACGAAGGCTCCCAGCTCATCTAATTTCTGTGGGCGAGCCTTGAAGATTGATTGATCTGTACTACGACGACGATGGTAGGTGGAGTCGCAGTCGCATCGGAGCGTGCTGAAGGTGGTTTCTTCCTACTCTATTTTAGGAGGATAACGCGCGAGCGTTTCTAACGTGTTTGGGCCTACACAACAAACCAGGACTCTCTCCTAAAAAAACAAACAGAAAGACAAACCAGGGCACTTACGTGTGCGTCAAAGAATCTTGAAGAAAAACTGCGTTCTGGTTGCATTACCCTAACAAAAACAGTCCTTTGGCAAGGAACTAGTAAAACGGCCCGTGCGTTACAAGGGAAGAAGAAAAAAAATCATAATCTTCAATGGTCATGACCACATTTTGCTGCATCACTGAGATACACTACCACTCTCTTTTTCGTGAAATTATGATTCTTTTTTTTTAATATCATGAACATTTTTTAAACTCGTATCTGAAATCGTGTCCATTTTTAAAATTCTTGAACAATTTTACAGATTGCAAACATTTTCTAAAATCATGAACAGTTTTGGAACTCATGAGCATTTTATACTATTTGCAAAATAGGAAATAGTTGTGAACATTTTTTAAAACATTTGTCTTGAAGAGGCGAACATTTCTAGAATCGACAAACATTTTTTTTGCAAATAGGTGGAACCATTTTTGTAATTCACGAACATTTTTTAAAATGCATGATCATTTTTTGAATCAACGAACATTTTATGAATCAATAAACTATTTTGTAAGTCACGAACAGTTTTTTTATTTTTTAGGATATCTTTCAATTCATGAACATTTTTTGAATTCATGGAATTCAATTTCATTAACACTTCTTAATACACGAACTTTAAAAAAATGATGAACATATTTTATTATACCCCCCCCCCCCACCCCACCCAATCATTCGCTTAGGTTTAACTCTTCCAGCAAGGCCCAATATTGATTTTATCATTTGCCTAATAACAACTAAAACTTGCATACAGACTTATCGGTACTCGAGGATAATTAATCAACAACCCGGGCCAGTGCTCCTCATGAGTGTTGGTCCAAAGTAGAGCATTGTGAGGGTCGGCCCCTTGGCAACTTGGGGTATTTGGCACCTGTACGCGTAGCTTATCCGCCGTGTCCTGAGAACGAGATACGTGACTCCTATCGGGATCGCCGACACGTCGGGAGGTCTTGCTGGTTTAGTTTCACCTTTGACGAGTGGCTTGTCCATCGGGATTCCTTATCGTAAGCATCATGCTATTCATGGTGTGAGTATGTTCCATCGAATGTGCGTGGTAATTTATAATGGACCACTTGGAGCACACCTGCAGGGTTAAATCTTTTCGGAAGCCATGCTCGCGGTTATGTGGCAACTTGAAAATTTGTAATATCCGGCTGTAGAGAACTTGACAATAAATCCTATAAAATACACCAACTGCATGCGTAACCGTGTCCTTCTCTTTTCGAGGGAGTTTGGAAGAGGCACGGTGGGGTTATGTTTGACTCATAACTGCTTCATGATCACTTCTTGATCATTCTAGTTCACGTTCGTTATGCGTAGTTTACTCTTCTTATTCTTGTATTCGTAAGTTAGCCACCATACAAATGCTTAGTGCTTGCTGCAACCTCACCATTTAACCATTTCATACCATTAAGCTTTGCTAGTCTTGATACCCATGATAATGGGATTGCTGAGTCCTCGGGGCTCACATATTACTACAACAACAGATGCAAGTACAGGTAAAATGATGCTTTGACGTGAGAGTGATGGATGTTTGCTTTTGGAGTTCTTCTTCTTCTGCTTCTTCTTCTTCATCGATCATAGGATAGGATGGGATCCCGGTCGGGAGCCTGGGATTAGCAGGGTGGATGTCGTTCTACTTTTCGTTTGATTTCATCCGTAGTCGAATCCTGCTCTTCTGTATGATGTTTGCTATGTATTGACGTATTCATGTATTCATGCTATAGCTTGTGGCGAGTGTAAGCCTTTATTTGGTATTCTCATCTTTTCAGTACATGGTATGTTGTAAATGATATCCACCTTGCTATGCGCTTGAAATGCGCTTCTGCCTCAATCATGAATTCATCTAATTTTATTTCAAAATTCGGGTTTCTTTTATTTTTTCGGAACTTTTTTATGTACCAAATTATTTAAAGTAGAAAAAAAGACAAAAAACGAAAACAAAAAAACCAGGCCAGTTGGACATTGGCCCGCCCAAATAGGCGCGATGTGTCTTGTCCCAGTGCGCAGAGCGCAGTATAGAAGGTGCCTATTACATGGGCCGGCCCAGACGGAGATTCCCCTGTGTGAAACGTTTTTTATCACTTATATAGGTGGCATTGGTGGGTAATATTTTGTAATTTTGGGGGCGATTTTGATGACGTACCGCCAGAACCAATAGCCGCTTTATTATTAGGTAGAGATACAAAGTTTAGGTAATAGGGCATTTCCTCCTCAACGTCCGCATGCGTCTGGAATGCACTGTCCATACGTGTTGTGTCATCTAATGCGGGTCTGTATCGTTTCATAGGGCGGTCCGGCCACGTTCTCTCCCGCAAATCAGGGGCTTTGTGGGCGTCCGGACAACACCCATGCCCGCTTCTGACGAAACTGGTCACCCAAACCTGCTCCTTCCTCGCCCGCGTGCGTTCCCGCCCGGCGCCAGCTACCCGCATTCATGCTGCTGTAGAGCGCGTCGCTATGATTCAGGACGGATGCGACCTCCCACTACCTCCGCCATTGAAGCGGCGGCTCGGCGGAGGGAGCCGTCCGCTGCACGCTCGACTGAACACGCCTCCTCGCCGCATTCAAACGCCTCCATTAAACCAGCTTGGAAGCCGAGAAACCTAGTCCGACCACACGTCCATTCACGAGCGGGAGGCATTAAACACAATGCCAACCAAGTTCCTCCCATCCACCCGCTATTTAAATGACGGCAGACGTTGGGCAAGAATTGGACCACTCCGCTGCTCCCCATTTCATCCTTCCATCATGTTCTCCACCTTTTCGAAGGCATCCGACGAGCTGAAAGAGGATATCTCTGACATAAAAGCTGGTTGGGGGGCCCGGCGAGCCCGCCGGATAAGAGCGAGGCAGCTCGATGCTCCACCTAGAAGCCCGACGGTTCTTTATCTCAGACCATCATCGGCCCCCGCCTAGGCTCCACGGAAGCGGAGGATCCGCGCTTCCCCTCCGGCTGAAGCACCCTCTTTGCCACTCGGATGAGCGGCACAGTCGGACATAGGGAAGATAAGGGGGAAGAATATACCTTCACTGCTCTTGACAATCCGATGAGCGGACTTCCGGACATGGGGAAGACAAAGGGACCTACCGCGGCCTGTCGTAGACTAGTGTAGTGTATTCGTGTCGTGGCAGTGGAGCTCCGCACGACCGTATGTGCACATACTTTTACCTCTTAGTTAAAATATGTCCAAAACATAAACATTTTCGTTCTGTTTGTATGAAATCCGCTATGTTTAAATAAATTTCATCTGTTTTGTTGAAAAAGTGTATGAAATGTATGCAAGTAGCGTTGGATGGCGATCTTCCGCATCTGTATCTGCGGACTAGTCCCTCCCCTGCCCGCGGACGGGTGCGGAAGGAAATTTGCAGGTCGCCGTTAGAGATGCCCTTTTAGGGAATCTCTCGTCACAGTGGTGGACCTAGAATCGCTGGCTTGGAATGCCACAGTTCAAAGTTTACGCTAAACATCATCACAATTTCAACAAATAATTTGAAAATAGCAACAACTTGATGGGTATTCAGTTAAATATACATTACATTTTATTTTGCAATTTTGGAGGCACCCCACTAGATCCGCCCCTGTCTAGTCGACCCCATCAAAATCTTTACAGTAGCAAATTAAGCGGCTAAGCGCACCTAAGTGTTTAGACAAGTAAAATTTTGAAGGGTTCTTTTCGAAAAGGCAGCCCAAGTGTCTTATTTTTACCCCTTTGACATCACTTATGAGTACAAAAATTTCTTCTCCTCTTATCCACATGTGAGACCTCCTTCTCCCGTCCCCCGTCGTGGCGGCCCTATGCCATTGGCCGCCGACGCCCTGGTCTGGCGACCCTCGCCAATGCCAGAATCACGCTCGTGGCGAAGAATTTGATGAAATCATGTTCTGTAGGATGGTGATTGTGTTTGTGTGCCCGTGTGTATGCCGACGGTTGTGGGTGAACGCTTCCATGGGTCACGTCAGATGTAGGACCTATTGTATGTGTGCGCGCGGTAACACCAGGCGAAAGCTAAGGGGCAACTGCGTCAGAAAAGAGTCTTGATGACCCACAAGTATAGATGATGAATCATAGTCCTTTTGATAAGTAAGAGTGTCGAATCCAACAAGGAGCAGAAGAAAATGACAATTGTTTTCTGCAAGCTGTTGTCTGCAAGCACTGAAATTATCGGTAACAGATAGTTTGATAGCAAGGTAATTTGTAACGAGCAACAAGTAGCAATTGTAACAAAGGTGCAGCAAGGTAGCCCAATCTTTTTTGTAGCAAAGGACATGCCGGAACGGTCTCTTATAATATGCAAAGCATTCTTGAGGACACAAGGAATTTTATCTAGTCACTTTCATCATGTTTGTCTGATTCGCGTTCGCTACTTTGATATTTTGATATGTGGGTGGACCGATGCTTGGTTATTTTTCTTACTTGAGCAAAAGCCTCTCACTTATGATTACCCCCTTTCGCAAGCATCCGCAACTATGAAAGAAGAAATAAGATAAATCTAACCATAGCATGAAACATATGGATTCAAATCAGCCCATTACGGAATAACACATAAACTATGGTTTAAGCTTCTCTCACTCTAACAACCCATCATCTAATTCCTACTGCATAATGCGTCCCCTCAGGCTCAAAGATGGTGATGTGTCATATAGTCGACGTTCACATAGCACCATTAAGGGAATCACAACATACATATCATCAAAATATCGAACGAATACTAAATTCACATGATTACTTATGACAAGACTTCTCCCATGTCCTAACTACTAACAAATCATATTCACATTCAAGATCAGAGGAGTATTGAATATCATTAAGGATCTGAACATATAATATTCCACCAAATAAACCAACTGGCATCAACTACAAGATGTAATCAACACTACTAGTAACACACATGTACCAATCTGAGATTTTACAAAGATTGAATACAAAAGATGAACTAGGGTTTGAGATGAGATGGTGCTGGTGAATATGTTGACAAAGATTGATCCTTCCACGATGAGAGGATGTTGGTAATGATGATGACTTCGATTTCCCCCTTCCGGAGGAAAGTTTCCCCGGCGGAACCGCTCCGACGGAGAGCAAAAGTGCTCCTGCCTAGGTTTCGCCTCGAAACAGTAGTGCTTTATTCCGAAATCTTCCTTCTGATTTTTTATAAGTTAAATGGCATCATATAGCAGAAGATGGGCTTCGGTGGCCTACTAGGAGCCCCACAAGCTCCCCCAGGCTTGGGGCTGCCTGGTGGCTCCCCCTCTGATAATTCTTTCGTCAATATTTTTTATATAATTTAAAATAATTTTTCATCAATTTTCAGCTCATTTGGATTTCTGCAGAAAAGGTGTCTCCGATATAGCCCTTTTCGGTCCAGAAATTTTCAGTTGCCGGCAATCTCCTTCTTCATGTGAAACTTGCAAAATAAAAAAGAAAAGGCTTAAAAATTATATTATAAAATGAAATAACAGTCCATAATGTAATAAATGTGAGTATAAAAACGTGATGCAAAATGGCGTATCAGTCGTCGGAGAAGACGATCTTAGTGATGAGATTTTGTGTTAGACAATTTGCAGGCCCCAGCGAGCGTACCCCTACCCGGTGGTCGTCTGCATAGTCGACATCTCATACCATTTTTGCGGGCGCCGGTTCTGGTGTCTCGATCAACTACCGGTTTTGTGACAGGGTAAGAGTACTAGAGTCCTCCTTGCGAAGTTGTTTTCCTGGTTCGATCCTTACCACATGTCTTCTGTTACGCTCGAGTCGTGTCCGACACCAACTCTGAGGCGGAAGCGGTGGCAGCTGCTGCCGGACTCTGCGGCGTGCGGCGTACGCCTTGCACATGTTCCACGTCCACGGAATGCATTCCCATCCACACGCATCGGCGTCGTCGGCGCAGGGCATGCATGAAGAAGCACCCCGCCCATAATTAAGGGAACTCCTATGTGACGCTCTCTGCGTCAAGTTGCTGCGGCTTCGCATAGGAGTGTCCCCGACTGGGCCGGCCCATGAAGTTGGCGATCAACATGAACGAGCATTGCTCAAAAAAATACTGTGATACCAGGGATTCGAACACAGGATCGAGAGATCCAGATGATGTGTTCCTTCCAGCTCACCTCATACTTGTATGTGCTTATAACTTAGCATCAAACATAAAGAACAAGACACGCTTTGCAGATCCGAATTACTTTAGAAATTTCAAAAGTAGTTTATTTTTTCAAAAAATGGAATGTTCTGGCAAACACAAACACTTTCCAAATTTGGAACAATTTTCCGAAAAACTATGACATTTTCGAAAAATCAGGGACATTTTTCTGAAATCATGAACAAATTTTTCTAAACATGAATTTTTTGGAACTTATGAATAATTTGTTCAAAACACATTTTTTCAGAAAATTCAGAAAACATGAACATTTTTTGAGTATGTGAACAAAATTGAAAAGGCTGGAACTTTTTTTGAAATTACAGAACATTTTCAAATTTATGAAACAAAATTTAGAAATGAGAACATTTTTTCAAATTCCTCGAACATATTTTGAGTTTGCGAACAAAATTTCAAAAACATGATTTCTTTTCAAATTTGTGATCACATTTATTGAAAACTCCAAATAGAAAAGAAAACCAAAAAAACGCAAATACGAATATTTTTTAAAAAGGGAACATTTTTTAAATCCCACAACATTTTGTTTAAAGTGTGATCATTCTTTGAATTTATGAACAATTTTGGAAAATGCGGCCATTTTTAAAAAAATGAAGGTTTTTTGAAAGTGGGAACAATTTTTTTAAGGTTACGAACAATTTTTTGAAATCATGCTTTAGAAATTTCAAAAGTACTTTCTTTTTTTAAAAATGGAATGTTCTGGCAAACACAAACACTTTCCAAATTTGGAACAATTTTCCGAAAACTATGACATTTTCGAAAAATCAGGGACATTTCTCTGAAATCATGAACAAATTTTTCTAAACATGAATTTTTTTGGAACTTATGAATAATTTGTTCAAAACACATTTTTTTCAGAAAATTTCGAAAACATGAACATTTTTTGAGTATGTGAACAAAATTGAAAAGGCTGGAACTTTTTTTGAAATTACAGAACATTTTCAAATTTATGAAACAAAATTTAGAAATGAGAACATTTTTTCAAATTCCTTGAACATATTTTGAGTTTGCGAACAAATTGTCAAAAACATGATTTCTTTTCAAATTAGTGAACACATTTATTGAAAATTCGAAATAGAAAAGAAAACCAAAAAAAGGCAAATACGAACATTTTTTAAAAAGTGAACATTTTTTAAATCCCACAACATTTTCTTTAAAGTGCGAACATTCTTTGAATTTATGAACAATTTTGGAAAATGCGGCCATTTTTAAAAAAAATGAAGGTTTTTTGAAAGTGGGAACAATTTTTCAAGGTTACGAACAATTTTTGAAACATGAACTTTTTTCAAAAAAAATTGAAAAATAAAAAAGAAACGAAAAAAGAAACCAAAAAGTAAACAAGAACATTTTTAGACCAAAGTTAGAAACAGAAAACAATTTTAAAAATTACAAACAAATTTTAAAGTTGAACATTTTTTGAATATGTGAACAAAAGTTGAATACGTGAAGAAAATGTAAAACAAATATGTTCAGAAATTCATTAACATTTTTGGAAAATTGCAAACAATTTTTGAAACGGAAACATTTTTTGAAATTGCGAACATTTTTTTGAAAGTTGTCAAAGTTTTGAACAAAAACATTCTGAACACAAAATATCTTTTGAAAATTCCGAACATTTTTTGATAAATGCATACACTTTTTGAATTTATGAACAAAATTTGAAAACACGAACGTTTTTCAAATTTGAACATTTTTGTAAAAGCGTGAACATTTTTTTGAGAGAGAAAACATAAACTTGAAAAACAAAAAAGAAAAAAAGAAAAGGAAAAGAAACAGAATAGAAAAAGAAAGGAAAATAAAAAACCGGTTCAGGAACCTTCTAGAAGGTTCCCAAAACCTGAAAAAAACCAGCTGGGAACCTCTAGAAGGTTCCCAGAACCGGGAGTGCTGGCACGGTTAAACGGGCCGGCCCGTTGCATCGCTGCTCGGTCGCTCGCGTGTGCGAAGCGCCGGCAGTTTGACGCAGCGAGCGGCAAATAGGATATTCCCATAATTAACCCAACAAGCAGCCGCAAAACAGATGAATGGGCCGCGCAGTGTCGCTCGACAATTCCCAACAACAATAACACGAAAGCTCAAAACGCCCGTAAATTTGGGCTTGGTATAGAACTTTTTAATCTAGCCCTTTTAGCATGGCAAGCATGGAGATTAATGCAGGAACCTGGGTCTCTCGGTGCCCGAGCGCTTAAAGCGAGATATTTTCCAAACTGTCAGCTTTTGGAAGCTACTTTGGGATCAGCGCCATCTCAGGTCTGGAGAGCAATACTGGAAGGCAGAGATGTTTTATCTTTGGGTCTCATTAAGCGAATTGGTTCAGGAACAAACACGGACATTTGGGAAGAAAACTGGTTACCAAGAGATTAAGCTTAGACCGATTTGTTGCCGGTCGGTTAATCTGCCCATGAGAGTTGAGCACAAGGGTTCAAAAAGATTTCTGGTCCTTGCACTATGATAAACGTGGAGTGTTTACTGTCCGCTCAGCCTTACATGATGCTGTCATGTATTAAAACTCAGAGAGAAGAATGGCTAGAGTACCGCCCGGGAGGTTCAAATCAACAAGCGGTGAAGAATTCTTGGACCTCGCTTTCGAAAGTGAAAGTACCTTCTAAGGTACGTCTCATAGCTCGGTTGCTAACCAACTATGGCGAAAGCGAATGGCGAAAGCGAATGTAGATGGAGGAATTTCGCACTTGGGAGATAAAAGAGTTGCAGCAGCACTGAGAAGGGACAGAAGTGGTCGGTATCTCGGCTCATCTGTTGTGGTTTTTGAAGGCCTGACTAATCCAGCAACTTTAGAGGCTCAATCTTGCTGCGAAGCACTTGCTTTGGCGCAAGACCTGAATATATCTCACCTCATAGTAGCGTCTGATTGCATGGAGCTAATTACAAACATCAAGAAAGGAGCCTTGCCTGTGTATGCTCAAGTTTTGAGGGATATTGAACTTAGTTCTGCAAATTTTTCTTTCGTAGATTTCCGTTTTGAGTGTAGAGAAAATAATTATGAGGCCCACTCGATAGCAAAAGGAGTTGCCTCTCTGTCAGTGGGTCGCCATCTGTGGCTAGGGGTTCTGCCGGACATTGGTTGTATTCCTTATGAGTTGATATTGGAATAAAACCCTAGTTACCCTAAAAAAAGACAACACGAATCTCCACGTGTTTCAATCGGACGAGACATAACTAAATATAAGATTGATCCTAAGAAAAGCTAAATGTAAGTTTTATAGCAAAAAAAAAGTAAATAAGATTCAAAAATGCTAAAAGCCTGATGTTCACTAGATATTCGGGTCCATAATATCTAGCAAATCCAATATTTCATATAATTTTTTTAGGGGCTAACCAAGCTTTATTGATCAAAATCCACATGGAGTGGGGTACAAAATGGGTCATGGGGTTCGACAAGCCCGACATGCCACCCCTGATCCAACGAATGAGAAAACTTGGCTAACCTATATGCATCGCCATTACTGGCTGCGCCTTCAAATTAAAATTTACAATTTACGAATAAAACTCTCTGCTTAATTTCGCTAATAATGATAGCTCCATAGCCTCCATGGCTAGCTCTGTGGATGTTGTTGATCACTTGCTTCGAGTCTTACGCGATGATGAAGTTCTGCAAGGATAGATCTTGTGCAAGAGACAACCCTTCTCTACATGCTATTGCTTCCAGCGATGCTACATCTGTTATTCCATGCAACACAAGGGCCGAACTGCCCATAAAATTACCCTGTGTGTCTCGACAGACCGCTGCAGCAGCCCCGCTAGTCTGCACCCTGAATTTTTGCAAATCCCGCCGCGGCGCTTTAGGTCGCACTACTGCATATAATAATTAAGTATAACAAGAAGAAAATTATTTTTCTTAATTAACCTGGTAAATCGGGCCTAACTACAGCGACGCACATCGGTAGATCGATGCATGCAGGCCTAGTCTGTTTATTTCTGCTGCATGCAATGCAACCCTAGCCGCCGTGTCGTGGATCTTTTATTCTCAGGGAGAAACATCGATCGGCCCAGCTAACTACCCTAGACCATGGGCAGTGGCGAATTTAGAAAGAAAATGGAGCGTGGGCTCAAAGTTTATACCGAGAAAACTTGTAACGTCCCGGATTCGATGCGCCAGGTGTCCGCCAGTTATTCGTCGTTGTTGCCTTATCATGTGCTCGCGTGTTGCACTTTGCCATGTCATCATATGCATTTCATATCATGTCATCATGTGCATCTCTTTGTGCATACGTGTTCGTCTCATGCATCCGAGCATTTTCTCCGTTGTCCGTTTTGCAATCCGGCACTCCAATGTCCCCCGGCGCCCCCTTTTACCTCTTTTCGTGTGCGGGTGTTAAACGGTCTCGGAATGGACCGAGGATTGTCAAGCGGCCTTGGTATAGCACCGGTAGACCGCCTGTCAAGTTTCGTGCCATTTGGAGGTCGTTTGGTACTCCAACGGTTAACCGGGTAGCAATCAGAAGGCCTCTTTTGTGTCGCAGCCCAACACCCTTTCCAAACTGGCCCAAAACCCAGCAAACTCCCCTCCATGCTCTCGGTTGTTCGATTACGATCGTGTGGGCGAAAACCGCACCTCATTTGGAGTCTCCTAGCTCCCTCTACCTATAAATATGTGTCCCTCCCGGATTTTTCGCGCAGTCCAACCCTAGCCCCTTCTTCCTCCGCGCGCCGGACACGTCCGCCCGGCGCCGGACGCGTCCAGCCGCCACCTCGCTCCGGCCAATCGCCTCCTGCCACGTCACCCCGCCGCCCCTCTCCTCCAACCGCGCCTCGCCACCTCATCCGCGCCGGCCCTCTCTCTCCTCCGCCGCCGCCCGAGCCGCAGGCCGGAATCCCAACCCAGCCCGCCGCCGCCGCCCGCCGTGCGAATCCAGCGCGCCGCCCGTCCGGACCCGCTTCGTCGCCGCCGCCCGGCCAGCGCGCCGCCCGCGCTTCAACCTCCGCGCCGCCCGGCCAGCGCCTACCTCATGCGCCGCAGCCGCGTCGTCGCTTCGCGCCGCCCGGCGCGCCCTCTCCGGCCGGCCCGGCCTTGCCGCCCGCCGCTGCTCGTCCCGCCTCGGCCAGTGCCGCCTTCCGGAGCTCCCGTCGCTTCGCGCCGCCGTCCTCGTTCCGTGCGGCCCGATCCGGATCTCGGAGAGGTTGACTTTCCCCTCCCCGAAATTTCTTTAAGTCCCCGATTTCTGTAGTAATTTGCATTGCATCATAACTCCGCATCCGTAGCTCCGTTTCGTGCGTATAATATGTCAAATTGTTCGCCTCGACGAGTATATCATTTCATCTCATTACATCATTTACATTTGAGCTCATCTTGATGCCCGAAATGCTGTTAGAAGAGGGCTATGTGATGTTAGTTTCAGATTCTTATCAGAACATGTACTTTTGTCATTTTTGCCATGATTGATGTGTGCACCCTATAAACTTGAGTCCTACATGTGTTTTGTAATATGCCATGCCATCTTTACAGGGGTGTATTCCATGTATTTTTGTGATCTCTGTGGTGACTAGCACAAGCATGCAAACTAGGCTTCATGATGTTGCTGATTTCAGCCCCTGTTTTGCTGATATTCTTATGCCATGTTAACTTGATGCTACCGAGAGATCCATGCTTATTTTGAGATACTTCAGTAAGGATGTTTTGAACATATGGTTATGCTCTATCCACCCATGCCCTTGTTTGCAATTATGGAGTGCCATAGCTTGAGTCAATCGAGCTCTACTTTTGCTATAAATTGTTTCCTGGCAGGTTGTTTACATGTTATTCAATTTTGCCAAGGTTGTTGTAGTTGATCCTTGCATGCTATGATATTATTCTTGCCATGTATAGCTTCTATGCCATGTCTTCTTACTGTGAGTTGCCTTTACATGCCATGTATTGCTCTGTGGTGAGTGGTTCAAGCTCACCAACATGTCTACTTATCGTTGTTCCTGCCATGTATGAATCTGTAATATAACTTGCTATCTTTACATGGGTGCCATCATATTTTCTGATCCTTTTTGGCTCATGGTAAGTAAAGGACTTTTATTCTATGCATTTAGTAGTATCATGCCATGCCTTTGTTTGCCATGATAAGTTCCTCTAACATGTTGTTTGATAGCTCTAAACATTGCAACCTGATGTTAATTCTGCTAAGTCTGAACCTGATATTATTTGCAATCTTGCCATGTCATTTTGAGCATGTTCTAGTGATTTCTGGAGATAGTTCATTATTCATGTTTTGTAATGCTTTACCTGTACATCATGCCCATGCCTTTTGTTATCATGTTGAGGTGCTGTAGCATGTTGTTTTGATGCTTGCAATATGCCTAGTTGCTGTTTTGGACAGCATGTCCTTTAAACTTGTTTCATGTGTATGTGTTGCACCGTTGCTCCGTTTTGAGTGTGCTCTATATGAAACTTGCTTGTTTTTGCATGTAGTTTCATATTATCATGTTGCATCCTTGTTTTGAGGTGTTTGCTTGATGTTTGGGTGCATTTTGCATCAATGCCATGTTTAACTTGTTTTGCTCATATCTTCTAGGCCGTAGCTCCGAATTAAATGAACTTTATATGTAACTTGACTAGAATTTCGTGTAGATCATTGTGGTGCATCTTAACTTGCTGTTTAACAACTTGAACATAAGGTTTATTCAGATCTGAACCAATTTCGAAATATGCATATGAGGACTTACCAGAATTGTCCTATGTTGCTTCCGGACTCATTTAAACTTGCCTTGATGTGTTGTTCTTGTTTGCATCATCTCTTGTCATGAGTAGCCTCATCTAGCTTTGTCATGCATCATACTTGGTTGAGCATCATGTCTTGTATATGTGTGGTGTGTTTACTTTATTGTGTGCTTCTTCTTGTTAGTTCTGTTTGCTATGAT
This sequence comes from Aegilops bicornis, assembly GCA_021605145.1. Classification (NCBI taxonomy): domain Eukaryota; kingdom Viridiplantae; phylum Streptophyta; class Magnoliopsida; order Poales; family Poaceae; genus Aegilops; species Aegilops bicornis. The sequence goes on from CM038673.1 coordinate 631,325,573, forward strand.
CGTGAGGATTCGTTCGTCTACGCTTGGTTCGTCTTCATGGCTTCATCTTCTTCATGGAATCGTTCTTCTTCCTAGCGGGATTTCAGCTGGAACTGTAAAAAATGGTTATTTTACGGATTTGACCATTTATGCGGGGTCTGCTAGAGATGCTCTAAGAAAAAGTCTAGGCAGGATAAGCACGAAATTGTGCACGCCGACGAGAAGTCATACCATCTTGCACTAACAGGCCCAATAAGTCATATTCCTACGCCTAGAGCATAATGGTAAGTCTTTTGGCAATCATGCCATATATTGCACTAACGGGCCAAATGAGTCATACTCTTGTGCCTAGAGCATAAGCGGAAGCTTAGGCAGGGTAAGCAAGAAATTATGCATTCCGACAAGAAATCTGCCATATCGCACTAAAGGGCCAAATGAGTCATATTCCTACGCCAGAGCTTTTGTAAACCTTGATTATAATATATACCCTCCGTTTTTAAATATAAGTTTTTTTTAAAGATTTCAATATGAACTATATATAGATGTATATAGATATAGTTTAGAGCATAGATTCACTCATTTTACTCCGTATGTAGTCCATACTGAAATCTCTAAAAGGACTTATATTTAAGAATGGACGGAGTACATACATACTGTCACACTAGCTAATAAAGTGAGTGCCCCTCTCGAGGGTGGAGCCACATGATTGAATTATTACTACCAGTCATGTAATATCCTGCCCCTGGCGTCTCATTGCATCGATTTTTCCCACGTGACAGAACCCCACATTGCCCCCTCTCTAGTGACTCAGGAGTGAACCCTAGTGCCGCCATCGGGGCCTCCACGACCTCCTCCCTCTCTGTTGTTGCCGGCGGCCCCTACTCCCAGGGGGGGGGGGGGGGGCTCCAGCCGTTCATGCGGCGGAGCCAGATCTTGGGGCAGCGTCCTTGGAGGTGAGGCATTGGCGGCTACGTCAGTCACTCGTGCGGCACTGTGGTTGGGCCCGGAGGCTGCCTGCTCCGTCCGGCGTTACGCACGTCGAACTCGCGGTTAGCAGCATGGGAGATTCAAGGTCTGGAACAAATAAGGTGGTGGCGCCTCATTGATAGAGGGTGGGCTCCTAGATAGGATCCAGCCGACCCGTTCGGCCGATCGGTGTGCTGATTTGCGTTGTGGGTGGTGCCTGATCTTCATCGGGACCATCTTTGTGTGCGGCTCTCCCCATCGGCTGGTCCAGATCTTCGGCGGTGTACTCAGAGGTGTTGGTGGCTGTTCTGGTCGGTGCCGGGGGGGAGTTTGTCAAGTGAAAACCTCTAGCTGGTGGTGGCGGCCACATCGTCGATGGTGCTCCGGTCATCATTTCTTGCCTTGGTGGCGACGGCGATGTAAACCCCCCTACTCCTTCCTTCGTCTGTGCCTGGGATGAAAAGCCTAGTCCCATGTGAACGGGCGGCTGTGGCGCCACGACATCATCAACTCCTAGGAGGCGCCGTGGAGGGTGTGTGCTGCGAGCGCGGATGGTTCTTGGCCCCAGAGGTGGTGCAGTGTGGCATCTGCGTGGCGGGTCACGACGGTGTCACGCAGCGGGGTACGACGATGGACGTGTGTTGACGGACGCGTGCTGGGTGATGGCGTTGTCTAGCATCGTGACTGGGGGGGCTCCAGCCGTTCATGCGGCGGAGCCAGATCTTGGGGCAGCGTCCTTGGAGGCGAGGCATTGGCGGCTGCGTCAGTCACTCGTGAAGCACTGTAGTTGGGCCCTGAGGTTGCCTGCTCCGTCCGGCGTTACGCACGTCAAACTCGCGGTTAGCAATATGGGAGATTCAAGGTCTGGAACAAATAAGGTGGTGGCGCCTCATTGATAGATGGTGGGCTCCAAGATTGGATCCAGCCGACCCGTTCGGCCGATCGGTGTGCTGATTTGCGTTGTGGGTGGTGCCTGATCTTGATCGGGACCATCTTTGTGCGCGGCTCTCCCCATCGGCTGGTCCAGATCTTCGGCGGCGTACTCAGAGGTGTTGGTGGCTGTTCTGGTCGGTGCCGGGGTGGGAGTTTGTCAAGTGAAAACCTCTGGTTGGTGGTGGCGGCCACATCGTCGATGGTGCTCCGGGCATCATTTCTTGCCTTGGTGGCGACGGCGATGTAAACCCCCCTACTCATTCCTTCGTATGTGCTTGGGGTGAAAAGCCTAGTCCCATGTGAATTGGCGGCTGCGGCGCCACGACGTCGTCGTCAACTCCTACGAGGTGCCGTGGAGGGTGTGTGCGGCGAGCGCGGATGGTTCTTGGCCCCAGAGGTGGTGCGGTATGGCATCTGCGATGGCGGGTCACGACGGTATCACACGGCGGGGTACGACGATGGATGTGTGTTGACGGACGTGTCGGGGATATACTCCGCGGTATGAACCGGCCGGAAATATGACCCCACCGGACTTGGCAGTTTACTTGAGACGCGGTTGACACTTGACGATTCACTGGCGACCTGCCCTGACCAGACGGTTTACAAGCAACCTGCCTGAACATTATGACTCACTGATAACGTGAGTGGGACAGACGGATGACAAGGCCCAAGGCCCAGTAGGCCGGTTTATGTTAATAGTGGGGCGGTTTAAGAGGAAAGGCGTGAGGAATATTTCCCTTACAAGGAGTCAAGGCCCGCACTTGTATCCGGTTTGTATTAGAAGATAGACTAGTCCTAATCCTAATAGGACTCCACATGTAACACGCCCCTTCAACTCCCCAAAGAGGGACAATCAAGAAGAAACAATCTCTAAGGCTAGACACAAAGAGCCGGTTTACCGGCGACTACCTCGTGATGATATTGAGACCTAGCCACAAACAGCATGTAGGGTTGTTACCGGATGATGTTTCCCGGGGCCCGAAGCTGTCTAAACCCTTGTCTTGTGTTGCGTCTCTCGATTCCGCTCAACCCCTCTGAAGCTACCACATAGATGTGTTGGCCTCGCGACTAAGTCCTCACACTAAGAAATCTGCCGTGACAATTCCACAACAGTTGGTGTCCACCGTGAGGCCTGCACACGGTGGTGTTGAGTTCTTGAAGGGATCTTTCTCAGGAATCGAGAAACTCGCAATTGAATCGGATGAAAAAATCGGCCCGGAGCGACCGCCTGACCAGCCGGGCAACCACGGGCAGAGCCAACAAATTTATTGTGGGAAGATCAGAATTATGGTTAAAAATTTCTGGGAGCCTGCAGATACGAGGTTGGTAGAGTTTTTAGGATTCGTGTGCGGCGCCTCACGCGTTGCACAGCGACTCCTAGACCGGACGAGAATCTGATTCGACGTCATCAGTATCCGGGTCAGATGGCTGCTCCTTTTTGCGTCCACGTCCACATCAGTACGGATGAAGGCTGGTGATTGTTTAATCTAGCTGCGGAAATCCAAGGAATCAACTAGTACTTGCACTATAGCCGTGTTCATCGAGACCTGGTCATAGAAGGAAAAGTCAAAACAACCACGACCCGGAGAAGGATGGAGACTCAGAGTAATCAGCCGCCGCGGTTTCTGCCTCCACTACAGCTGCAACAGTGCCCCGTACCGCCCGGTTTGCCTTGGCAGTTTACCCGCCGACACCACCGCTTCACCTTGTCGGTGTCACCTTCGAGCCGTCGCTACATGGTCGCAGCCGCGCCTCAAGCCGTCTCCGCCTCAACTCGCCGGAGGCCGGTTTGTGCCCACTGCGCCCCGCGCTCCTCAAAACCCCGCCTCCGTTGACTCGAGCCGCCCTCACCAGTGTGTCGGCCTCGTGCTGCCTCTGCTTCAAGTTGCCACTGCCTCCGTCGAGTTGTTGCCTCTTTTCACCAAGAGCCTCCTCAGTCACCTTTAGAACCGCGTCAGGACTCGGTTGCTACCTCCGCTAACCCGCCGGCCGCTGACTCGCCGGGCGCTTTGAAACCACCCTATTGACCCGCCGGATAGGGCGATTTGGCGCTTTGAGTTACCGTCGGCGGTCTCGCCTCCGTCACCAGACCTCGTACCGGTCACTGCATCACGGCTCGTGTGTGACTTTGCTGCTGAGCAACCTTGCCTTTGAGCGCCTGATTGAAAGCAGTACAACCCCGCTTCAAAGCAGTACAGCGAATCAGCAAAGCCAGCGGACATCCACTACTGCTCCTACAAAAAGGTTATCTACAGTCCGCGTGAAGGCCGAAGCCAACCCAATAATCAAAAACTTCCAATTAAGCACTCCTACTCATCACGTGGAGGCTACAGGGCTAGAAAGCCAACGGAATTAAGAATATTGCACAATATCAGTACTTTTGCTCTGATTCAAAAGATGAGGCCAGCAGAAGCAGTACTACTGTCAGCAAGACGGCCATGAGCATACGATTGTTTTTAAAAAGTGTACTGGTCAGGATGACCCGGAGGGTCCGTTCTGAGCCGCCCAGCTCCGGGTAAAATTTCGTGTTTTGACCCTTTTTGCAAACAAAATCGGGATCTGACCCCGTTTCGGAAAAAATTCGGGATCTGACCCTTTTGCCTACCGCCCGGTAATTTGGCGGTAGGATTGCGTCTTATCGCCATAGCCTCACGGCGGTAGGCCCTTTGACGGCGATCGACGGCCGTTGGCAGTCACGACGTGGAAAAGGGCCTACCGCCATCCCCTACGGCAGTAGGTTACTGGAGCCTACCACCATACCCTCTGGCGGTAGGGTCATGTGTTCTGGACAAGGTGGGGAGGGGCTGGTTTGTGGGCCCCACCACCACTCTTCTTCCCCACTCATCTTCTTCCCCGTGCTCAGCTCCTCTTCCCTCTCTCTCTCCCCCTCACAAACCCCCCCTAGATCCACTCCATTTGCTTGGGATTTCATCGGTGGATCCGGAGCATTTTCATCACCCAAGGTACCTCCCCAATTCCCCCTTCTTTTGATTGGTTGAGATCTTTGTTTTGTGTTGATTTGGTCAATTTATTGCAAACCCTAGGTGTTGATGTTGTTGTGTGCATTTATGATGCATTTATGATGCATTTATGGCTAGGGTTGTGGTTATGTTAGGGGTTGGTGTTAGGGTTAGGGTTAGGGATGTTGGGTGGTTATGTTGGTGGTTATGTTGGTGGTTATGTTGGGGTTAGGGTTATAGTGGTTATGTTAGGGGTTATGGTTAGGGTTAGTGGTTAATTGTTAGGTTAACTTTAGTATGAATAGTAGTTATGCAAAATTTCGTTCAATCCATTTGTGTTGGTTGGATGACATATATGGATTGATTATATTATTCCCATTTTCTTAGATGCATAAGCTTGTAAACGTTCATTATTTGGACAAGTCGACATTTATGCTTGGAAATGACGATGAAGGGGAAGAGGCTACGGTTTTTGACACAAGTCCAAGCTTTGATGATCTTGTAGTTCAAGTGAGAAGCGTCTTACATTGGAATGACCCAAATGCCGAGGTTAAACTTATTGGGAGGTATGACGTTGGATTGGGAGTAAAGTCCCGATTAAAGAGTATGCCCATCACCTCTCAATTGCATTGGAATGTGTACAAGGAAAAAGTAGACGCGTCACAAGACAAGTCTCTTGAGATCTTTGCCACAAAGGTTGATCCTCGTCCTCCTTTGCAAATTGATCTCAACCGCAATGCATCCTCCCCCATGCATGATGACAAGCCGTGGTGTATGTCCCCAATTCTTCTAGCCAACCACCAAGTAGCCAACCCAATGAAGATCATATCAACGCTAGCGCCATAGTACTCCGTCATGATGCTATTCCTCATGTTGAAGAAGATGCTATTCCTCATGTTGATGATGATGCTATTGTTGCTCTAGAGGAGGATGTTTACTCGGAGAATGAAGAGATCCGTTACAATCCAATTGGTAACTTGGATGTCATTGTGCGGCAACAAGACATGGACCGTACCCTCCCTTATAACCGTATGTGTGGGTATAACTCGGATGATGAGGGTCCGGAGGAAGAGTTGGATGAGGATGGGTTGACTGCGCAAGAAAACGAAATCTACAAGAAGGTGACCGGCAAGGAGAGAGGGCCGCCTTTGTTTAGAGATGTGAGTCTTGCGGACAATGCAGTCGTTGATGGTGGTATGAGATTATGGTTGTCCGAGCCAACGCCATGCCCCAAATTCAGTGATCCTCGACCAGAAAATGAGGATGAGAATGCTCATTTGAAGAAAGGCATCAAGTTTGGTTCTTTGGTAGAGTTCAAGATATGGTTGTGTGACTATGCCATTAGGAACCATAGGCCGTTTGTTGTTGGTCATTCAAATCAAAAACTTCGGTACACGGTCAAATGTGACAAAGAAGGTTGCAAATGGATGGTCCATGTAGAAAAATCAAAGAAATCGGGCAATGGGTCTTGAAGAGTCATGTTGGCACTCACACGTGCGTACCCCCGGACAAGGCCGACCAAAGCAAAGGACACCGTCAACTCATGTCGGAGTATCTAGGATATAAATTGTTGCATCAAATATCACATGATCCAACCGTGAAGGTCAAGTTTCTCATGTCTTCGATTGAGGAACAATTCGGACACCAGTCCAAATGCACGGAAGGCATGGATGGCGAAGGCAAACGCTATTAGGATGTTGCATGGTGATTATGAGGCCGCATATAACATTCTCCCCAAGAGGCAAACGCTATTAGGATGTTGCATGGTGATTATGAGGCCGCATATAACATTCTCCCCAAGATATTGGCAGCAATTGCTCATCGAAACCCGGGAATGCGCCATCGGGTGGAGTCAATTGCCGGAGTGTTTCGCCGTGCCTTCTGGAGCTTTGGACAATGCATTGAGGCATTCACGTATTGTCGCCCGGTGTTGTCTATAGATGGTACATTCTTGACCGGCAAATACAAGGGCACATTGATGGTGGCGATGGCCCACTCTTCAAATGATAACGTGTTGCCGGTGGCATTTGCCTTGGTGCCTTCGGAGCACGATGATAATTGGGAGTGGTTCATGGGGCATGTGAGAACCAAGGTGATAGGCAAGCGAGAGGTATGCATTATATCGGACCACCATCATGGGATTCTCAAAGCAATAGACGTTGATATTCCCGGTCTTCCAAAGCTTCAACACCGTTGGTGCATGAGACACTTTGTTGCAAACTTTTACCGGGCATGCAAGAGCAAGGAGTTTTGCAAAGACCTTACCCTTGTTTGCGTTGCTTTCAACACCGCCACATTCAAGACCCGATATGATAAACTCCTCGAGGCTTTGGAGAAGAACAAAGGGGGGAAATAATTCTTGGTTAGGCACTTTTCAGAGAAGGAAAAGTGGTCACGCGCTTACGATGAAGGAGGTATGCGATATGGGGACATGACAAGCAACATGGCGGAATGCTTCAACAATGTGTTGAAGGGTGTCCGTTCCTTGCCGGTGACCGCAATACTCAAGTACACTTTCATCAAGCTCAATGAGTACTCCCTAAAGCATTCTGCAAGCACGGCCAAGTGGATTGGGGAAAAGATGGACTATCCATTAAAGGTTCATGATTGGTTGTTGCATCAAGCGCGCAAGTCTGCCAAACAACAAGTGATCACATATAATGAAAAAGAAATGATCTATCAAATCGATGAGCCGGGTGGGACAACAAGGGACGGTAGGTCTTATGGTGGAGTTGCTTACGAGGTGCGCCTTAAAAACCGTTGGTGCCAGTGTGAGAGGCCACACAAGTATCATTGGCCTTGCTCGCATTTGATGACCGCAGCTGGGGTGAGAAACATGAACGTATCCGATGGCACAACCGTGCGGTTGCACGAGTTTACATTGGAAAGAACAAGGTTGACGTGGGCGCCCCGGTTCAATCCTTTCCTTGATGCCTCACATTGGCCTGAGTATGTTGGGCGGACATTGTGCCAGATCCCGCACTCATGGTGCCTATGAGGGAAGAAGAAGAAAGAAGAGATTCGGAGTGACATGGATGATCTAGCTGGATACATCGGAATGAAGCAATTTGGTAGTGGTCATTTCATGGAGCCACCGGAAAACAACAATTGTGGAGAATGCAATGACACAGGACACAACGTTAGGACATGCAAGAAACGAAGAACCAACACGGGCACTAGTCAAACACGTGGACGGAGCAAGAGGCCTTTGGAGGGGCCGTGGCCGTGGAGGAAGGGCTAACATTGGAGGGGGGCCGCGTGGAGGAAGGACTAGCCTTGGAGGGAGCCGTGGCCATGGAGGAAGGACTAGCCTTGTAGGGGCCCGTGGCCGTGTATCCGGTGGTTCTAGGAGACGTCGGGTTGATAAGGGAAGGCCTATCGACGTGTTGCTCAATCTGGATGGTTAAATAATGTGAATGGTACTACTTTTAATATGTTCATGCATGTGTTGATATATTTGCCCCTTTACATGTCAATGTGTTCATATTTAGACTTAACATATTTATTTGTTGTAGGGCATGGCTTCATCCGGTTCCATGACAAGGCCACCGTGTGCTCACCATGAAGACATGCGACACAAGTGGAAGGACGCATCTTTGGACAAGGTGAAGGAGAAGGATGTGAAGATTCCGCCATGTTGGTGTGGAGATGTTTGCAAGGTGAAGGAGTCCACCGACCAAAAGAAGTCATGGACCGAAGGAAGGAGATATTTTGTTTGCCCCAATTATGCTTACGATCGTGTGCTTCCAAATAACGCCTATGACCTTCCACCGGTATGCTATAGAAGTAACATGTTACTCTCAACTGTGTGCCATCACTAACATCCGTTTTATATGCAGTCACCGCCTCCTCTATGCAAGTACTTCAGCTGGATAGATCATGAAGTGCCAAAAGATATCCAAAAGGAACAATTAGAAGATTGTTTTAGGCACCAACGGCTGTTCAAAGAAAGGTTTCAAAGAGGCTTGGAGGAAGAGCGTCGTCAAAAAGAGAGGATGGAGCGGAAGCAACGCGAGGAGGAGAGGGCACGCCAAGCTAAGCTTGCTCTAGAGGAGGAGAGGGCAAGAAAGCTTGCAAGAGCTCGCAAGCCACAAGAGGAGGATGAGGCACGAGACAGGAAGTGGAAATGGCCCGTATGACTCAAGAAAAGCCGCTTCGGGTGGACTCGTCATGTAACGGATGAAGCCATGCCAAATTTATCATGAACTATGTAGTACTAAGGCAAAAAGCCATGTGTCGTCAACTTGTCGTGAATGAATTTGCCATTTGTATTGAATTTGGTGTGAAGATGTTTGCAATGTGTTGTGAATGAATTTAGTTTGTTAGTGTATTCTGGGATTTGTCATGATTCTTATTGAAAAACTGTTGTGCTGTGAAGAGAAGTGGGATATAACAGAACAGAGTGCTCTGTTTTCAGAGTTAGAACCCTACCGCCACAGGCCATGGCGGTAGGGTGCTGGACCCTACCGCTAGGTTGCATGGCGGTAGGGGGGGCAAGGTTTCTGTGACGAAGAAACCAAAACAGTTGGCGGTAGGACCGGACCCTACCGCCACTGGCCATGGCGGTAGGGTACTGGACCCTACCGCCAGGTTGCATGGCGGTAGGGGGGGCAAGGTTGCTGTGACGAAGAAACCAAAACCGTTGGCGGTAGGACCGGACCCTACCGCCACAGGCCATGGCGGTAGGGTGCTGGACCCTACCGCCATGGCTCGTATGTAGGGTCTCGTCCCTCCTCTCCTGCTTTTGCCCCATATGTGTTGAATGTTAGCATAATATACCCAATTCTATCTCGCAAGCACATACATAACTCAACTCAACATAGTTCATTACATTCACGAATAACAAATGTTCAAACTTATTAAAACATGACCCGGTTCGGATGACATCGTTTGAAACTAATAACTCATGCTCAACGGCACATTTTCTAAACAGGTAACATATCTCTCATACTTATCGACGCTCAATTTGTTCGTCACGCCCTTGATTACGCTTCAGTTGAAAGTCCGTGGATCCTGCCCAATGACCCAACACACCATTCGTTTCACGGAACCAAGCCCATGCAGCACGGGCGAAGGGATTCTCCGACACGCCTGTTTGATTGCCCATCCTATGACCTGCCCGGGTTTCCTCAAGTCCATCTCACGGAATTCTTCTTTGCTTGCAGTGAACGCAATCTCAACTGCCTAAGCGTGTCTGCAAGCATATTCCCGGTCTTGTAGCTGATCAAGCATCCTCTCTTTCTCCTTCACAAGCTTTCGGAATGCTTTTTTCTCCTTAGCATCAGAAGGTTCCTCGATAAAGTGATACTTGCTGAAATCCTTCATGGCCGCATTTGCCTCATCACAACTCTTCAACCATGCTTCACATTCCTTCTTCAAGCAACGGTGTCGCTCCGCCATGATCTTCTCACATGCTATGTTCATAGTCATGGATCGACTGTCCATCCTACATGAATATACGGGTTTAAGATGACATAAACAAAAACATAAAATAAATTAAGTAGAGTACACAACACTCGGTTACTTGATATGACATACAACACCAAGTTCTTAATGAGTTCAAATGTTAAGGGTACAAGTCATAGTAGTTCAAACGACGACCAAGCATAGGGTACATGTCATTATAGTCCAAATGACAAAGATTACATAGCCTCATGCAATACTATGCGCGTACGGTCCCGGGTTGCAACAAATAACATCATTTCTTTCTTTGACCCATGCCCAACGAGATGCACGGTTCTCATCCGACGAGAATGGTTGGCGAACTAACCAATCAATGACATGACCATGATTGCCCATGTCTATCTCAGCATATTCTGCCGTTGTCGCACACAATGTAATTTGCATTGCAAGATCACGCCTACAATTTTTTTCCGCCGTCTTGAGCTTCTTCATCAGCCTCTCATTTTTGTTATAAATTTTTTGGAGCGGTCTTTATTGAAATAATTATATGAAAAGGCCCTACACTCCGCATTCAACGCATCAATGGCTTCGATCCACAAGTTCATCTTTTCCTCAATCAATTCACGTTCACGGTTCGCCGCCGCCTCAGCAGAAGTTTCAAAGAAAACGAACGGTGCCATCCTACAATTCGAAAAGTTGCTATTAAAGTAACTTAGCTTTAATTGCTTTCTTAAGCATAACCTAATCCCCATTATGTACATTAAGATTAACACTAGATCTAGGCACACAAACTTTTCTACAAGCAATTCTAAGCACATCATACATAAGGAAATCACAAACATAAACCTAAATGGATCATAGTAATTGATTTGACCACACAAAAATGATGATCTAGGGTTTGCAATCAAATGAGCAAATGCAAAGTAAACAAAGATATCAACCAATCAAAATGAGGGGAAATGAGAGAGCCACCTTGAGTGATGAAAATGGTAAGAATCCACCGAAGAAATCTCAAACAAATGAGAGAGATTTGAGAGGCTCTTGTGCTTCAAAGAAAGAGGCGGGGGAGAGTTGAGCTCGGTGGAGAGGTGATGTGGGCTGAATGAGTGGTTGAGGAGGGGGCCCACAAACCAGCCCCTCTGCACCTTATCCAGAACACAGGACCCTACCGCCAGAGGGTATGGCGGTAGGCTCCAGTAACCTACCGCCGTAGGGGATGGCGGTAGGCCCTTTTCCACGTCAACGGCTGCAAACGGCTGTCAGTCGCCGTCAAAGGGCCTACCGCCGTGGGCTATGGCGGTAGGTCACGCAATCCTACCGCCAGGCCCTCTGACGGTAGGCAAAAGGGCCAGATCCCAAAAAAATTCCGAACTGGGGTTAGATCCCGAAATTCTTTCCAAAAAGGGTCAAAACACGAAATTCGGCCCCAGCTCCGTCTCCAGTGCGTCTAGTCAGTCGCCGCCGTGACTCAAACGGAGAGAGTGGTTAAAAAAGGGGCGTCCCAAATGGATCATCCGTCAGCCGAACAAATCAGGTGATATTTATCCTATATATCGTTTGTTAAATGCATATTGATTTCTTTTCACAAACAACTACCACGCCTTGCTGTATTTTTTATACGAAGGACAATTATGTTTATACCGCGGGTATGGAGGAAGAACTGGCAACGTTCTGTACTACCGTTTAGTCCGTGCCACAGTACCCAATGAACGGACGTGCACAAGTCGCCGCTCCTGTGGCCTGGTCTACATCACCTCGCCAGGACCGCGCCTGCGATTGATTTGCTCGTCCACGCGGCTTATCGTGTCTGCGATTAACTCGCTCGTCCGCGCCGGTTTACAACGCCGCGGCCAACTCATTTGTCTGCTCCCGCGGCCGACTCGGCCATGATTGATTTCAGCTTCACCAGGGTGATTATCAACTCCGCGGCGGATAATTTCCGGCCTAACATATCAGGTGATATCCATCTAAGGCCTATTTTTTAGCGCATATTATTTTTTTCAAGGAACAATTACTTTGGCATGTGATATTTTTTGACGCAGGACAATTGTTTATTACAAATGACGCGTTATATTACGGGCACGGAGCATGCACTAGCAACGTTCTGCACCGGCGTTTCGTCCGTGTCATACCACCTGGCGAATGAACGTGAGCAAGTCGCCGTCCCTGTGGCCCGGTTTACATCAGCTTGCCGGGACCGCGCCCGCAATTAACTCGCCCGTCCGTGCCGGTTTATGACACCGGTGCTGATTTTCCCCATCCGCACCGGCTAACAATGCCGCGGCTGACTCATATATCCAAGTCGCCTCTGACGTTGCGGTCGTCTTTGTCGTCCGTCTCTCGCGGCCTGATCTACATCAACATACTGGGCCGCACCTATCTCCATGAGCTATTTGAGCAAGTCACAGCTTGGGTAGCCCGGTTTTATTTCAACAAAATGGAGGCAAATTATCACATATTATCAACCGTCGTCTGCACTGGATGGCTCAATGGACAGGCACACAACTCGCCGCCACTACAGTTTTGGTTAAACTTCAAGGAGCCAGTTGGAAGGAACCATTGGCCGAGTTGCTGACATGGCTCATACTGGATCATTTACAAACCCACCGCAGTCACCTCAACCTTCTGTGGATTCACACCGTGCTATCAACACCAATGATATACAAGTTATGCCGGTTTATATCACGGGCAAATATGGAGAGTCTCAAGCCAACTCCTTGAGTCACCTTTGAGACTCGGGGGCGACGATGACATGACTCAGTAAATCCTGCCAGTTTCAGCAAATTTAAGAACCCCAGGACGATGGAGGGAAAGATAACTCGGTCCCGAAGGCTACTGTTATATTGATGAAAATTTAAAGGCCGTCAGAAAAATTTCCATCTTAGAAAATATATGACAGTTACAAAATCCCGGCTCAATGAAGAAGTTCCGGGTCATCAGAAAGGATTCCGGTTTAAAATCCGGCTCAAGGGAAGTCAGTCTCACTAAAGCTCTCAAATATCCGGTTTACAATCCGGTTCAAGGGAAATCTGTTCTCCCACAAAGCTATGAAGCTCTCAAATCCGGTTTAAAAATGTCCGGATCAAAAAGGAATCAACTTCTCGCAAGTTCGAGTTTAAAGGCCGTCAGAAAATTTCTGGCTAAAAATGAAGATTTCGGTTTAAAATCCTGTTCAAGAGAAAGATGTCTCCCACAAAGCTTTGAAGCTCTCAATATCCGGTTTAACATCCAGTTTAAGAAGAATTTATCTCTTGCAAAAAGTCAAAGGTTGCTGAAGAGGACCTGTTGCCATGATGCACGGTTCAAACATGGGTATCCAGCCTTATTGTCTTATCATATTATTGATCACATGGGGGTTTCTGTTTATAAAGCGGCATCTGGTTTACCCCTTGATTCAGCTTATAAAGCCTTATATAAAAATCACTTGGGGGCTTGGTCGTACTCGAACCATAGCTACACCTCTTGATCGGCGCAAGGCCACCAGAAAAATCACTTGGGGCTTGCCGTGTCCGAACCATAGCTCACTAGTAGAAAACAGGGCAATGGTCCAGGCCCGGCCAGCCCATTAGTCCCGGTTCAATCCAGAACCGGGACCAATGGGGGCATTGGACCCGGTTCGTGAGCCCCGGGGGCCGGCCGGGCCACGTGGGCCATTGGTCCCGGTTCGTCTGGACCTTTTGGTCCCGGTTGGTGGGACGAACCGGGACCAATGGGCCTCGCTCCTCGCCCACCACCATTGGTCCCGGTTGGTGGGACGAACCGGGACCAAAGGCTACCCTTTAGTCCCGGTTCAAGTCACCAACCGACCAATTAGTTGCCTATATATACCCCTCGCCATGCAGCGAGCACTCCCAAGTGCTCTGCTTTTTCGTGGCGTGCGAGGGAGAGCTTTTTGGTGCTCTAGCTCACCTCCTATGCACACGAGGTGTTCGATGGAATGCCCGAGCCACACTACTTAAGCTTTTTCCTCTCCAAGCTCCATTTTCCTTAATATTTGTCTAGGTTTAGCGGTCCGTCACGTTCCGTCCCCGTCTTCACCGCCGTCGATCGCCCGCGCCGATCTCGTCGCCGGCACCACCGTGGTGAGCCTCTTGTTCTTATCTTATCTTCTTTCTGGAAGGAAAAAAAATCTTACTTGTATGTTTATATAGATACTTGTATAATTTTCTTACTTTTATTATTGCATCTTATATAGTGCGATGGTTTTGGTATCCGCCCCGTCGGCCCTAAATCACATCTATGATTTGGATGTGGTATATATTATCTTTTCATAACTATTGGTTCATTTATTGTTTATGACAATTATGTCGCACCAACGTGACATAGATTTTATTTATCTAGGAGGTTGTTGAACCGAAATTCCAACCGACCCTATTGTCGAGAGGTTAAATTTAGTTGAAGAAGAAAACAATTTGTTGAAGGAAAAATTAGAAAAATTGAGGAGGAGAAGATGATATTGGAGTTGCATGTTGCGGATGTCGTCGATGATCACAAGATCAAGATGGATGCAATGCGCTTGAAGATTAGAAAGATTAGAAAATATGCCATTCATACCGAGGCTTGGTATCATTATGCCGTTGGATCAGTTGTTACATTGGTTGCGTATTATGATCGCATTAGTTTTCGCATTGAAATGTATTACATAGTTTCAGTGTATTGTTTAATTATTTTAGAAGCTCTGCTGAGCTGTATGTTCTTAGTTGAGAACTATGTATGAAATTTTGTTTTAATGTTATGATGAACTTCTATTAATTTGGTCACTTAATTATCTATTCATGATGTTCTGTAATGATTTTTGACACACTTAATTATATATAATGCACGCAGATGAACCGGGAATGGATGTACGGTTCAAGACACACCTTCGAGTACATTAAGGGCGTGCATGATTTTCTCGAAGTGGCTGAGGCAAACAAGCAGAATGGTTTTATGTGTTGTCCATGCCCTATATGTGGGAATACGAAGTCTTACTCTGACCGGAAAATCCTACACACCCACCTGCTTTACAAGGGTTTCATGCCACACTATAATGTTTGGACGAGGCACGGAGAAATATGGGTTATGATGGAAGATGGTGAAGAAGAAGAGTACGATGAAAACTATGTGCCCCTGAATACCGTGATGCTACCGAACATCAAGAGGAACCAGACGATGTGCACGGCGATGATCTTTGAGCGAAGGCTGCTGAAGATCAAGAGGAACCAGACGATGTGCCCGATGATGATGATCTCCGCAGGGTCATTATCGATGCAAGGACGCAATGCGAAAGTCAAAAGGAGAAGCTGAAGTTTGATCGCATGTTAGAGGACCACAAAAAAGGGTTGTACCCCAATTGCGAAGATGTCAACACAATGCTCGGTACCTGCATCTTTGGAATTGCTGCGGTGGAAGGCGAGAGAATGTCAGGTGTCGACAAAGGATTTGAGAAGCTACTGAAAATATTGAAGAAGAAGCTTCCAAAGGATAACGAATTGCCTGACAGTACGTATGCAGCAAAGAAGGCCGTATGCCCTCTAGGATTGGAGGTGCAGAAGATACATGCATGCCCTAATGACTGCATCTTCTACCGCGGTGCGTACAAGAATCTGAACACATGCCCAGTATGCGGTGCATTGCGGTATAAGATCAGACGAGTTGATCCTGGTGATGTTGACGGCGAGCCCCCGGAAGAGGGTTCTGCGAAGGTGATGTGGTATGCTCCTATAATACCACGGTTGAAACGCCTATTCAGAAACGGAGAGTATACCAAGTTGATGCGATGGCACAAAGGAGGACCGTAAGAAAGGCGGGAAGTTGAGAGCACCCACGACGGGTCGCAGTGGAGAAAAAATCAAGAGAAATCTTTGGAATGAGTTTGCAAGTGAGCCAAGGAACGTATGGTTTGCTTTAAGCGCGGATGGCATTAATCCTTTCGGGGAGCAGAGCAGCAATCACAACACCTGGCCCGTGACTCTATGTATGTATAACTTCCTCCTTGGATGTGCATGAAGCGGAAGTTCATTATGATGCCAGTTCTCATCCAAGGCCCTAAACAACCCGGCAACGACATTGATGTGTACCTAAGGCCATTAGTTGAAGAACTTTTACAACTGTGGAATGGAAACGGTGTACGTACGTGGGATGAGCACAAACAGGAGGAATTTAACCTAAAGGCGTTGCTGTTCGTGACCATCAACGATTGGCCCGCTCTCGGTAACCTTCGGGACACACAACCAAGGGATACCACGATGCACGCACCGCTTACTTGACACCGATAGTATATACCGCAAGCTGCAGGAAGAATGTGTACTGGGCCATCGTCGATTTCTTCCGACCAACCATCACCGTCGAAAGAAAGGCAAGCATTTCAAAGGCAAGGCAGATCACGGAACAAGCCCGCCATGCGCATCGGTGATCACGCATTTGCTATGGTCAATGATTTACACGTAATCTTTGGAAAGGGTCCCGCGGACTAGCTGTTCCGGATGACGCCGAGAATCACGCACCCATTTGGAAGAAGAAATCTATATTTTGGGACCTACCCTCTTTGGAAAGACCTAAAGGTCCGCTCTTCGATCGACGTGATGCACGTGACGAAGAACCTTTGTGTGAACCTGCTAGGCTTCTTGGGCGTGTATGGGAAGACAAAAGATACACCTGAGATACGGGAGGACCTGCAACGCTTGCACGAAAAAGAGCATGCCTCCGAAGCAGTATGAAGGTCCTGCCAGCTACGCTCTTACGAAAGAAGAGAAAGAAATCTTCTTTGAATGCCTGCTCAATATGAAGGTCCCGACCGGCTTCGTCGAATATAAAGGGAATAACAAATATGCCAGAGAAAAAGTTCCGAACCTAAAGTCTCATGATCGCCACGTGATTATGACGCAATTGCGTCCGGTTGCATTGAGGGGGCTTCTACCGGAAAACGTCCGATTAGCCATTGTGAAGCTATGTGCATTCCTCAATGCAATCTCTCAGAAGGTGATCGATCCAGAAATCATACCAAGGCTAAGGAGTGATGTGGTGCAATGTCTTGTCAGTTTCGAGCTGGTGTTCCCACCGTCCTTCTTCAATATCATGACGCACGTCCTAGTTCATCTAGTTGACGAGATTGTCATTCTGGGCCCCGTATTTCTACAAAATATGTACCCCTTTGAGAGGTTCATGGGAGTCCTAAAGAAATATGTCCGTAACCGCGCTAGGCCATAAGGAAGCATCTCCATGGGCCATCAAACAGAGGATGTCATCGGGTTTTGTGTTGACTTCATTCCTGGCCTTAAGAAGATAGGTCTCCCTAAATCGCGGTATGAGTGGAGACTGACTGGAAAAGGCACGCTTGGAAGGGACTCAATAATATGCGAGGACGGATATTCTTGGTCTCAAGCACACTACACGCTTCTACGTAACTCTACCTTGGTGACCCCTTATGTCGATGAACACAAGAACGATCTGCGCTCCAAACACCCGAGCAAAGGCGACGATCGGATTACATGTGAACACATCGGGACTTTCAGCAGTTGGTTGGAAGCACGATCGAGGTGACAACACTGTTTGTGATGAGCTGTACTTGTTGTCCAGGGGACCATCTTTGACTGTATTGATATGGAAAGGATATGAGATAAATGGGAATACATTTTACACGATTGACCAAGATCAAAAGAGCACCAACCAAAACAGCGGTGTCCGCTTTGATGCAACAACCGAGAGGGGAAAGGACACATATTATGGTTACATAGTGGACATATGGGAACTTGACTACGGACATGATTTTAAGGTCCCTTTGTTTAAGTGCAAATGGGTCAATCTGTCAGAGGCGGGAATGGTGTAGACCCACAGTACGGAATGACAACAGTGGATCTGAAAAATCTTGGGTACACTGACGAATCGTTCGTCCTAGCCAACGATGTGGCACATGTTATCTATGTGAAGGACATGTCTACCAGACTGAGAAAGAGAAAAGATAAGGAAGCGAATACATCATACGATGAGCCAAAGTGCCACATAGTTCTTTCAGGAAAAAGGGACATCATGGGAGTGGAGGACAAGACAGACATGTCTGAAGATTATGAAAAGTTTCATGAAATTCCTCCCTTCAAAGTCAAGGTTGACCCTAGCATCCTGATAAACGATGAAGATTATCCATGGTTACGGCTCAATAAGGAAATGACACAAGCGAAGAAAAAGTGAAGACTTTCTCCTGCAACTATTATGATGATACCATGCCAACTTTGTAACTGACGAGTATGATACCATGCCAACTTTCAACTTTTTTCAGAGTTCATTCAAATGCTTTAATGTCTTATGGTTCGCCTCGTAATAATTAAAAATAGCAACAATAAATTTTTGTTGTAAGTAGAAACAAAATAAAATAAATAAAGCAAGAAAGAAAACAAAAAACAAAAATAGTGTTTTCAAATTTGAAAACTAATGGCACTAACAGAAAGTTTATAATTTTCCTAAAACTAAAAGCAAAAAGAATTAAAAATAAAGCAAAAAAAAAGAAAATAAATAATGAAAAAATCAAAAAAACAACAATAAGTATTTTGTTGTAAGTAGAAACAAAATAAAATAAATAAAGCAAGAAAGAAAACAAAAAAAAAGTGTTTTCAAATTTGAAAAATAATGGCACAAACAGAAAGTTTATAATTTTATAAAACAAAAAGCAAAAATAATTAAAAAATAAATCAAAAAACAAAAGGAAATAAATAATGCAGAAAACAAAAAAACTGGAAAAAAAATAAAAATAGCAACAATAAGTAAAGAAAACAAAACAAAAAATTACCACCCATCGGGCCACCACAAATGAATACGACTAGAAACCCATCCATGGGCCAGATTCAGTTCAGCAGGCCAGCAGGCCCATCAGCATAGCAAGAACAAGTAGGCCCGTAAGCACGCAATGGAGAGGAGGTTGAGAGGGTGCGACAGTGGGGCTTATAAACCACTGCGCCCCTCTCAACTAGCGAGATGGGACTAAACTTTGGCCCCGACGCAGGCAAAGACAGGGCCTTTGGTCCCAAGGTGGCACCAACCGGGACTAAAGGGGCGGCATTGGTACCGGTTCGTGGCACCAACCGGTATCAAAGGCCGCCGCATCTCGCCCTTTGGGCTGCCAAAAAAGAGGCCTTTGGTCCCGGTTGGTGGCACCAACCGGGACTAAAGGGTGCATTAGTCCCGGTTGGTTTCACGAACCGGGACCAAAGGCTTTGCTATATAAGCAAACACTTTGCAAAAATTCAGAATCTCATCGCCAGTTGCCCCCCCGACGACGCCGACCCTCCTCGACGCCGCCAGTTGCTCCACCTCACCATCGCCGCCGCCGCCAAGGCTGCCGCCCCCAACTCAGCGCCCGTCCTCGTCGCGGCCTCCCGAGCTCGCGCCCGTCCCGCCCAGCAGCGCCGCCCTGCCCCTTGTCGTCCCGCCAGCCGGGCGCCTCGCCGCCCCCACCGTCGCCATCGTCTAGCCGCCATTGTGAGCCGCCCGCGCCAAGCTCTGTTTTTTTTCACTTTTATTAGTTTAATTTTTTTGTTCATATATATATATAATGTATATGTGTATGTATGTGGCTATGTGTATGTAGATGTTCAAAATGTATAAAAAATTGTTCAGAGCATGTTTTTCTTCATATATGTATTTTTTGTTCATATGTGTATTAATGTTTTCATATATGCAAAAGATAGATTTTTAGAAAAGTTAGGTTTTTTTCTGTTCATAGATTTTTTGGTGACATTAATTATTGTAGAAATATGCAAATGTTTGTATATTCATATGAACAATGCATTAGGCAAAATCTTTGTTTTTTTCAAAATTTTCTATTTGAACATTTTTTAAAACAAACAATACTAAAAGAATGAGAGGAAAAAGGAAAATAAGAAGATGAAGAAAGGAGAAGAAGAGGAGAGGAAGAAGAGGAGAAATAAATAAGAAGAGGAAATAAGAAGAAAAAGAAGAGGATAAGAAGAAAGGAATAGAGGAGAAGAAGAAAAATATTCCTTTCTTCTTCTCCTCTTTTTTTTTCTTCTTTTTTTTCTTCTTCCTCTTTTCTTCCTTTTCCTTATTTTCCTTTCTCGCGAGAAGAAGAAAAAGAAGAGTAGAAGAAGAAGAAAGGAATAGAGGAGAAAGAAGAAACTTCAACATGAGGGGGGGGGTACTGATACGCCCTCCCCGATAACATTATTTTCCCATGTATATGTATGTCGCGTCGTTGTCGATATAACCCCCTCGAGATAACTTCAACATGAGGGGCGGTCGATATATATACCCCCTCTCGACCGTGATAACTTATACAACGGCAGCACCCCCCTCGGCCCTCTCGCTCGACCAAAACTCTCGAGGACACCCAAACCCTAGAGAGAAAACGATGTTGGTCTCCTACCCCCACCCCCCGCGCCCCAACCCGACAAATTAACACTCTCGAGGCCACCCAAATTAAACCTTGAAGCGTTGTGTCGAGGCGACCCCAAACCCAAGATATAAAACGATGTTGGTCTCCTACCCCCCTCCCGCGCCCCTACCCCACAAATTAACTCTCTCGAGGCCACACAAACCAACATGATTCCTTATTGTTATTTTTTAGCTATCTAGTTATAAGTTAGCCACTAATATATATATATATATATATATATATATATATATATATATCCATCTGTACCATGTTTGAATAATAATTGACATGTTGTAAATATTTGCAGAAACTATGGAGCACTCCCGAGACGAAGAAACAGAAGCGATGTTGGGGCACATAATCGCACAAGGAAGTGATGAAGTTGCGTCATTTCTCAACGACACCGGACTGGGTGAAGAAGAGGGCTATGTTCATGATGGCTTCGACCCATTAATGCCGGTACAAGAAGAGGACTATGTTCATGATGGCTCCGGTGACACAATGGAGGTACAAGCAAAGGAGACCATCTCGATCGCTCCGGTGACCGAACCGAGTCCGCCAGGTATATATATATATTAGTTAAGCCCGTCTTGACTAGTTAATTGATGCATCCATTGTTTTGGAATATGTACGCATATTAATTACTCTCGTCTTTCTTCCTTATAATTTCTAGCCCTCCGGATCGAGCACAACTTCGGTAAGGAGACGAGGCCCAAGAAAAGTTGAGCTCGGATGAAAAGTTTGAGATCATAGAAATCGCTACCGACGGTGAACCGATTGAACCCATGTGGACAAGGAAGGCATTTTCTGCTCAGTGCGGGGTTCTTGTTAGGGACAAGATCCCGATCAGCATCCATCAATGGTATAAGCCTAAGGAGGAAGACCCTGAGGTGTCTTATGTCAATGATATGCAGAAAAGGAAGGCATTTTCTGCTCAGTGCGGGGTTCTTGTTAGGGACAAGATCCCGATCGGCATCCATCAATGGTATAAGCCTAAGGAGGAAGACCCTGATGTGTCTTATGTCAATGATATGCAGAAAGAAGATCTTTGGACTGAGCTGAAGGCAAATTTCACCCTACCGCCAGAGGAGGATCCGGAGAAGCCGCTTAAAGAGCAATTAATCAAGTCTTGTGCTCTTAATAAGATGGCAACCCTAATGAGGAGGTGGAGGAAAGAGCTGAACCAGTTTGTCGAGAAATAAAAGACACAAGATTTCATCGGCAAATAAGAGAAGATCAAATATCAATGGCCCGCATATGTGGCCCACAAGACATCGGAAAAGATAAAGAAGATGTCGGAGACAAACAAGCAAAATGCTGCGAAGAAGAAGCTTCACCATCGCACGGGTCGTGGCTACCTCAGAGCCCGGCCGAAGTGGTCCAAGGCTGAGCATGATCTGCTTGAAAAAGGGATGGAACCAGAGACAATGTACTGGCCAGACCGTTGCCGGACTTGGTTCTTCGGGGCTGGCAGAACCTTGGACCCTGTAACAGGGAAGTTCCAGTGGACGGACGAGAAACTGCAAATACCAGTCAGGAAGCTTCGACACTATATCGATGCAGCACAGCGAGGGACGTTCCTTCCAAACAGGGAGAAGGACGAGCTCACAATGGCCCTTGGGAATCCTGAGCACCCTGGACGGACACGAGGCACGCCAGGCTCCCTTTCGTGGAAGGTTGGTTTTCCGGACGCAGGGGGTTACAAAACCCACGAGAGGAGGAAGAAACTGGAGCAGGACCAACTGCAGCCACTGCACGAAAGGGTAATGGGGCTAGAGGAACGAGAAGCAGCAGATCACAACAAGCGACCTGTCAAGCTTCCCCCAAGCTACCCCGCCATCTCGGCGGAGAAGAAGCGTGGCTTCCACCGAGCTGCTTCAGGAGCATGTTTTGACGTCTCCTGCCGGCTATCCCGTGGATGGTATCATGGAGTCTCAAAGTTGCCACATTATGGCGCGATGGATGACTTTGAAGGTCAAGGCGGTTGTTGGCCAAGTTTATCCTAGTGGACCCGCACAACTTATCACCGCCACCGATTCCAGAAGGATATGCTAAGGTGATGGTGGATGAAATAACGGAGGGATTTGAGGACCTCCCGCTTGACCACCCTACCAGTGAAGGGGAGACTAGGCTGGGTTCTGCTCTGAAGACTCCATGCCTATGGCGGAAGGAGCTCATCAACCTTCCGAACTGGACGCCTCCGCCTCCTCCTCCTCCTCCGGTGAGTCAGGGCACTCTGCCTCCTCCACCGCCTCCTCCTCAGGCGAGTGACGATCAGGGCATGCGTGGCGGCACTCCGTCTCCTTCTCCGGCGCGTGGCGGCACTCCGCCTCCTTCTCCGCTGCTGGCGGCGCCGAGCAGCCAGCCTCCTCCTTCTCCGCCTCGTCGGCAAAGGGCAGAAGAGACCCGCCGCCACTCCGGCTGCTCGGTAGCGTCGTAGTCCTTCTCCTCCGCCTCGTAAGCAAGCAAAAAGAAGACATTCGCTCTGTCTCGCTCTGCCGGCGTCTAGCAAGACAGCCAAAGGTGGGAGGAAATACAATACGGTCCTTCTCTCAAGACTCCAGAAGTTACCGCACGAGAGGACCGAGGAGGAAAACGCGAAGATCGCGCAGAATCAAGTGGATGACTGGTTTGCGGGGTTCAAAGCAAAGAGACGCCCACCTCCGGAGGAGAAGGTAGATCCGTGAAAGCGAAGCGCACTCTGGCTGCCCCGAGGAAACCGGCAAAGTCTCCGCCGAGAACCAACTATGAGCGACATTCTTGAGCAGACATATCTCCAAGCGGAGGCGATCGGGAAGTAATCTTGTCGGACATCAAAGAGCAAAAGAATGAGCAGCTAAGAAAAAATTGACCAGCTCGGCGAACAAGCAAACCAATCGTGCCCCCGCTCAATGTGTCTAGCGGCAACATCGCCGCTAATGTTCCGGATGGTGGCGGTTATGGCAATCTACAAGATTACCTGCCTGACGATGCACTTCCTGAATACATGAAGATGGACGAACACAGATACAAGTACGGGAAGCCTCTCGTCAAAGATGAAAAATCTCTAACAACGATGATGCGAAGATTCCATACTTGGTACATGAAAACCTGCAGAGAGTCTGGGGGGACGAATTGTTTGTATCTGAACATTAAAAGGAGCACGACCTCGTTGGAACTGATACATTGTGTGTTCCATTTGAGGAGTTCTTCGCGTTCTTCAATCAAAAGGCCATCGATAAATTAACGGTCTTTTGCTACTGCCTGTAAGTACTATTTCTGTCATTAAGTCTCTATATATAGCTCGGCTCTTTCATTGCATGTATTTATAATTAATTATCCTCAATATATTATGCAGATTGAAGATCGTCGAGTGCAAAAAAAATGAAATCTATGATATTGGGTTCATTAACACAAATATCATAGATGTATTTCTGGTTGAAAAGCACGTCAAAGAGGCCGAGGACAACTTGCTACAATCGTTGATGAAAAATCAAAACAAAGATACCATACTCTTTCCTTATAACGGCAAGTGAGTGTTACTGATCGTTTGCATATTCGGTTTCCCTTATTACTCGGCGAGGTTATAGTAATGTAATTGATGAGTTATGCATGCGCGCGCAGGTTCCACTATATTCTTACGGAGATTAAGCTTGAGCGTGGACTAGTAACCGTCTTAGACTCGAGACGGAAAGATCCCAACACCTATGCGGACATGACTGAAATGCTCAGCAAGTAAGTTCAATTAACCGATCATTATCGCACCATAGCGGCAACTTTTTGTTCATTTCCTGATATCTCAAGTAATAATAATTATTTTCTTTGTCTTGCAGGGTTTGGAAACAGTTCACCGCAAAAGCTCCGGGACTGCTGCGATATATATACCCGAAAGTAAGTACTACTGGCTAGCTAGTTGTGCGCATCTCCCGTTGATTCTATAGCTATACTTTCATCAATGCCATTTATAATGCTTTATTATCAGTTTGATTGACCTCTATTTCTCGTAAAGTGCTTGTGGCAGGAACAAGGGAATGATTTCTGTGGATACTACGTGTGCGAGTTCATCTACAATGCGACTTTGAAAAACAAGCGGGGCTACTCTCCAAGACAATATGAAGTGCGTAAGCAATTAATAATATTCACAATTTCATTTTATTACACCATCATTTCTGTTGAGTTTCATTCATATATATGTATTAATTAACCCCCTTCTTCAAATTAGACGTGGCACATGCGGAATGAACTCCTAGAACTAGATCGCATTAAAGCAATTCAAGAGGAATTGGCGGGATTCTTTCTTGACCACGTCATCAATAAAGCCGGAGAATACCATGTGGAAGTTGATTTCAAATGCTAGGGGACTGTAATTGAGAGATCTTATATATTGTACATGTATGTAGCCAGTAGCGTCGGACGTACATGATACGAAAACTTGTTTTAAATTGTTCGACCAATCTCTCGGAGAAGGAGAGGTCGATCGATCATTTCTCTCGGTATGCATGAAGAACTTCTGTACTCGATGGTTCCCTTCATTTTCTTACTAGCTAGCGTGTCGAGGGCTATATGTATATAGTACGTAGCGTCGACCAAGCACGGACATAAGAGAGGACACTTCTCTCTATTAATTAGCTAGCTAACACAATGTATGAAACACCTAAATTAACCCCCAAAACCCCCAACCCCCCCCCCCTTTCAAAAAAAAAAACCAAAACCCAAGCCCTTTGGAATCTTGTGGACGTGGATGCCTTTTAGTCCCGGTTGGTGCTAACTACTTGGACGAAAGGCCACCCTGCCTGGGCTCGGCGCACCGGCCACGTGGAGGACCATCTGTCCTGGTTCGTGTTAGAACCGGGACTAAAGGGGGGAGGTATTAGTAACGACCCATTAGTCCCGGTTCATGAACCGGGACTAAAGGCCCTTACGAACCGGGACTAATAGGTGTTTTTCTACTAGTGGCTACACCAGAAAATTACTAAGGGGCCAAAGAGAATGTTGCAAAAGAACAACTCAAACATAGGCACCCACTGAGCACAACTCAAAATATTGCTTGGGGATTCTTTGCTATCGAAAATGAACAAAGAATCTACACTTGTAATAGGCTATCAAGCCATGGCTTGGAAGCCTGGTGTATACACCTAAAACCCCGGGTTAGCCTGCCTTTTTTCAGTAAGTCACTCCGTCCAGGTAAACCTGGTATGACCCGTCGAACTATGACAAGTCAATCTATATGAGACCCTGAACTTGTCAAAGTTAAAATGACGATTGGTTAAGGATTGAGGACCATCTTAAAAGGCTTTGTAAAATGGTTTAACTCAGTCGCCTGGCAGCCCATGAAAAGCCTCGAATTTGGGGCCTGGAAGCCCGTGAAAAGCCTCGACTACAAGTTTTCATATGCTTTTATTTGCTAAGTTTTCTCTCCTTTGATGAGATTTATGATGTTCTTGATAAACCGGCGATTATTAACCCGGCTCGGCTTTCAACTACAAAGTTGTCAGTTCATGATCATTTATAATCCAGAGTTTATTAACCCGGTCTGGTTTCGACTATAAGTCGCCAGCATTGAATATGGATAATCCGGTGTTTATCATAACCCGGTACGGTTTTATCATAAACCGACACAATATGAAAGGAGTTATCAGTACTCAAGATGGGGGTTATCACCCTTACTACAAAAGGTTGGTAAACCAATGATGTGATTCAATGTCACAGGTATGATATATTCCATATTTGATTATTCTTAAGTGCAGCCTCGGTTATAAACCCGGGTTATATGTTGGGCATTATGACACGTCCGGTGATAAACCGCCAGGACACTTTAAACTTGTTGTATGCAGAAACAGGTTGAATAAAACATGATTATAAATCACCGACGTTTATTAACCCGGCCTGGTTTTCAACTATAAGTCGCCAGTATGATGATAAATTATCCAGTGTTTATTAACCCGGACTGGCTTGGGATTATAAGTTGCCAGTATATATTTGGATTGCGCCATTGGAATCATGCGCTCATAAATCATTGGATTATATTATTCAAATCTTCAAATAGCCAACATGGCTGTATTTTATTATGGTTATCAGCAACCAGGGTTATGATTAAGGTTTTCAAAGTCGCTTTAGCGCAATGCCTATTATATTATCAATGGATATGATTTATTCTACAATTGAAGGAATAGTCCCGACTCACTGCAGGCTTACGACCCGGCACTTGGGGGCTACATTATTCAAGTTGAGATTACATCAAATATGCAAGTCTCATGTCGCTGCAAGCATGCACCATGACACTTGGGGGCTAATGGAAAGTCGTTTTTTGCTCACCTTATTGAAGACCCGACTCATCACATTGAAATGAGCCGGCCCTTGCGGGCTACCAATTGCTCCTGTCAACAATTCAAGGTACACAAGTTAAATCCATTTTATTGAAGGGTCCATTGCTCAGTTGATAAAGCACAAAGCTCTTAACCTTATGGACGTGGGTTCAAGCCCTACGATGGAAGCTACATTATAAGAGGTTATTTTCATTAAAGTATATATCAAGTCCCAGCTCAGTATTATCTTACTAAGCCGGCCCTTGGGGGCTACACATCACTGCTCAAGTCTACATGATTATATTTACAAAGTCCCTGCTCATTATTGCATAATGACCTGGTCTTTGGGGGCTACACTGATTGAAGTTTTTATAAGCAATTATAAGTCCCAAGTTGCTGCAAACATGACAACCCGGCACTTGGGGGCTATATGTGTGGGATATTCAGTTGTGACTAGTGACTGAGATGAACAATTTGGATTTCTTCAAGGTTGCAACATTTATATTGAAACAAGTCTTAAGCTATCACTATGTTCTCCTCTTAAGACTTGGGGGCTACAGGTAATATGCATATAAAGGAGGAACATCTTCAAATTCTCAGTTTTGGGCAAATCAGGAAGATTAATTGTGTGACCCGGCGTTGGCAACAATCATAACCCGGCGTCTATAAACGGTCATGACCCGGGATCATCAGTTTTATAACCCGGCAATTTTGGCAATGATAAACCGACAAGTTCTACATTTTCAAACCGGCTGATATCAGTTGAATATTTGAAGACCAATATTTTTGTCAAATCAGAGCATTGAAGGCCGATTCAAATGGATTCTTTATTTACAAAATATCTTCTGCAAGCAAATTGATTATGAAGCTGGTATATTGACTCGGATTTTTCAGAAGGAAGAACTGACAAGGAATTAAGGATGATTAAGCGCCGGTTTAAGAATATTTAAAGCGTAGCACAATCCGCCAAATTTGTTCTTGTGTTTATGTTGCAGATCAGTTTAACATGGATAAATCCAAATTAAACTGGGGGCTAATGTCGGGGATATACCCCGCGGTATGAACCGACCGGACTTGGCGGTTTACTTGAGACCCGGTTGACACTTGGCGATTCACTGGCGACCTGTCCTGACCAGACGGTTTACAAGCAACCTGCCTGAATATTATGACTCACTGGTAACCCGGTGAGTGGGATAGACGGGTGACAAGGCCCAAGGCCCAGGAGGCCGGTTTATGTTAATAGTGGGCCGGTTTAAGAGGAAAGGCGTGAGGAATATTTACCTTACAAGGAGTCAAGGCCCGGACTTGTATCCGGTTTGTATTAGAAGGTAGACTAGTCCTAATCCTAATAGGACTCCACATGTAACCCGCCCCTTCAACTTATATAAGGAGGGGCAGGGCTCCCCAAAGAGGGACAAGCAAGAAGAAATAATCTCTAGGGCTAGACACAAAGAGCCAGTTTACCGGCGACTCTCTCGTGATGATAATGAGCCCTAGCCACAAACAGCATGTAGGGTTGTTACCGGATGATGTTTCCCGGGTGCCAAAGCTGTCAAAACCCTTGTCTTGTGTTACGTCTCTCGATTCCGCTCAACCCCTCTCAAGCTACCACATAGATGCGTTGGCCTCGCGACTAAGTCCTCACACTAGGACATCTGCCA
Source organism: Aegilops bicornis (assembly GCA_021605145.1). Taxonomy (NCBI): domain Eukaryota; kingdom Viridiplantae; phylum Streptophyta; class Magnoliopsida; order Poales; family Poaceae; genus Aegilops; species Aegilops bicornis. Next base: position 631,354,122 of record CM038673.1, read on the forward strand.
TGACAATTCCACGACAGGACGTGTGCAGGATGATGGCGTTGTCTAGCATCATGACGGGGGGGGGGGGGGGGGCTCCCGCCGTTCATGCGGCGGAGCCAGATCTTGGGGCAGCGTCCTTGGAGGTGAGGCATTGGCGGCTGCGTCAGTCACTCGTGCGCCACTGTAGTTGGGCCCGGAGGCTGCCTGCTCCGTCCGGCGTTACGCACGTCGAACTCGTGGTTAGCGGCATGGGAGATTCAAGGTATGGAACAAATAAGGTGGTGGCGCCTCATTGATAGAGGGTGGGCTCCTAGATTGGATCCAGCCGACCCGTTCGGCCGATCGGTGTGCTAATTTGCATTGTGGGTGGTGCCTGATCTTGATCGGGACCATCTTTGTGTGCGGCTCTCCCCATCGGCTGGTCCAGATCTTCGGCGGCGTACTCAGAGGTGTTGGTGGCTGTTCTGGTCGGTGCCGGGGTGGGAGTTTGTCAAGTGAAAACCTCTGGTTGGTGGTGGCGGCCACATCGTCGACGGTGCTCCGGGCATCATTTCTTGCCTTGGTGGCGACGGCGATGTAAACCCCCCTACTCCTTCCTTCGTCTGTGCCTGGGGTGAAAAGCCTAGTCCCATGTGAATGGGCGGCTGCAGCGCCACGACGTCGTCAACTCCTAGAAGGCGCCGTGGAGGGTGTGTGCTGCGAGCGCGGATGGTTCTTGGCCCCAGAGGTGGTGCGGTGTGGCATCTGTGATGACGGGTCACGACAGTGTCACGCGGCGGGGTACAACGATGGACGTGTGTTGACGAAGGCATGTAGGGTGATGGCGTTGTCTAGCATTGTGACAGTGTCATTGACGGTTGGGCCTTACAAGGTCAATGTGTGAATCTCTTCTGAAGTTGGGACGACAGAAGATGGTGGTGGCGAATTTGGGAGCGTGCGCAAGCGATGTGCATTGAAGATTTATCTAGGCCGGTTAGTGATCTCGGCTCGGCGTGGGGCAACTTGGTGAGGCCATCGGAGTTTATTGTGTCTGTTGATGCGTGGACAGGGCACATCATCCAGCTAGTAGGTGTAACGACTTTGATCAACCGGAAGGTGCCTTTGGATTGATCCTTGTATTTGTTTTTGTCGGGCTGCTAAATAATATAATAAAGTTAGTTGTGTGCATCGCTTGATGCAGATGCCGGGTGTCCTGCTTTTAAAAATAATAATATCTCGTCCTCTCCACACTATCACCGGCACTTTGATCATCCATGCATACATGTGAGCATTGTCCAATGTCACAAAGTACACCGCGTCAAATGTCAAAGATGGATCATCTTTTTGGGTAGGGTGAATCAGGCCAACTCCAATGCGCGACCCTATCCTGTCTGCCCACGTCCTTTGAGGGTAAACGGACAAAACAGGCCTTCCAACGCGCGGCCGCAAACGGACCATCGTCTGTTTTCTGTCCGCTTTCGTATCATTCCCAGCCCAAGTTTGGGTCGAGTTTGCAGCTGAACGGACACGCGCAGATGGCGCGTGGCGCCTGCCCATGTCCTCCCCTGGCCCGCTCTTCGGGGACGCAGACCTCCCTTTTTCTACCCTCCCCTCCCGCGCTTCAGCCGCACCCCCGCCACTCTCGTCACTCGCCACCATCGTTGCCATTGCTGCTGTGCAGCTCGACTACGCGCTCGCCCCAACCCTTGTCGTAGCCCCCGTTACCTCGACGCCCCGAGCTACCCAACCACAACCACCTGATTTGCGCACCCAGCGGTCGGATTTGGAGCGGATCCGGCCGGACTTGAGCTCGTCTAGCTGCGGGAGGCCGCGCCATGCCATGGACTGGCCGGACACCAGGCCGGATGGCCCCGGCAAGGCTGCATGCAGGTACTGACTCCGCCTCTAGCTGCTCGGATCTAAACCGTCGGTGGTTCGCCGGCAGATACACGGGCGGCCGTCGGCCGGGCTCGATGCTGGCCCAAAGGCTCGTCGGCGCACCTTTGCTACTCATTAAGTGCGACGACTTCCCAATGAAGGTCTTGCGCCGCGTGTCTGCAACGCCGGAACATCCCGGATGGGTGTTCGTCAAGTGCTCAAACGACGGGGTATGTGCTATTTTAGCTTCGGTTGTGCTCTCGGATTTGACTAGTTGTACTAACTTCAATTTTTATTGTGTAGAATGGATGCAACTTTTGATATTGGGAAGAATAATACATCAATATATTGATAGAGCGCAATTTAGTAATGTTCGTGCACTTTTAGCTAGATTAGAGGATAAAGATGAGACTAGTGCACGTCTACTTCTTTAGACTTGAAGAAGAAAGAAGCACGCAAGATCGAGCCTCCGCAGATCAACAATGAATGCATCGAGAAGGCACTAATCCAACTTACTGGAGCAGTTATGAAAGCTGGTTATTTTCTAAAATGTCTTCTTTTGGTTCTTGTTTTCTTTGGTCTTGCTATTCTAGTGAAAATTTGATGATGTGCTTTCATGTATCAAAAATCAATGACAAAAATAAAAGATATGTGTTTGCGGAAAAATGTATGCGAACGGGATGCGGCCGAAATAAGGCCGTGCGTTGGGCGCACGGCCGACTCGTCCACAAATCCGGGTGGAGACCCCATGATCACCCTCAAACAGACGAAAATCGGATGAAACGGATGTCCATTTGGGGTCGCGTATTGGAGTTGGCCTAAAGCAAGAGGTCATCTGGTTGTTCTTTCTAGTGTGTACTCCACTGCAAATTAAGGCTTAATCAAGGATGTGTGACAACTACAGCTGCTCTCTATATTTGTAGACCAGTACGGCCTAGGTAGATTTGGGGGCCAACCCTTGTTAAGAGCATCTTCAACAGCTGCATAAAAATTCCGCGCCCAATACACATTATAGCGCGTCATTCTAGCACTTTTAAAGCGCCGGGACCAACTTTACTTTAGCAGGTGCCCAAAAACGCGCGCCCAAAAAGCAGACAGTGCAAATTGTGAAGCACGCGCAATCCGGCACCCCAAATATGCTGCGCGCGATAGCGTTTTTCAGCGCGCGCGCAAAATTTTTAGCACTACAGCTTTTGCTGGAGCTGTCCGGCGCCCAAAAAAACAAACTTTTAACGCGCGAAGCTCTGTTTGGGCGTCTGTTGGAGATGCTCTAATATCCTCCCGTTCACAAGCAAGTGTGGTACCAAACTTCAGAGAAGAGAGGGGACGATTGTACCATATCAGAAAGATTAAAGCCAGTTTTTTTGCTGACTTTTAGAATAAGCTGCCCCCTATCCAGTTTATTCTAGAATAAGCTGGGTAGGGGACAGCTTGTTTTATATGCCCAAAAAAGCCATCAAAAGAATTTGCCCTAAACTATTTTTGGACAACTAACGAGTAATCTTAGAGTCTCTGTTCGAGAAGGTGATGCCTAACTTAGGCACACTTAAGCGTTAGGAGATGACCAAACATATGGCCTAGGGCATAAGCGAAAGACTAGGTAGGGTAAGCAGAAAATTGTGCACTCCGACAGGAAATCACTAATGGCCCAATAAATCATGTTCCTACTCCTAGAGTATAAGCGGAAGTCTAGGCAATCATGCCATATTGCACTAACGGGCCAAACAAGCCATACTCTCATGTCCTAGAGCATCGACGTTAGTCTAGGCAAGGTAAGCTAGAAACTGTGCACTTTGATGAGAAATCTTGCCATATTGCACTGACGATCCAAATGGGTCATAGTATTATGCCTAGAGCTTCTATAAACCTTGTTACATATATACCACCACGCTGGCTAATAAAGTGGCTGCCCTTCTGGAGGGTGGAGCCACATGATTGAATTATTACCACCAGTCATGTAATATCCCGTCCTCTCCACACTATCACCGACACTTTGATCATCCATGCAATACATATGCCCAACATCGTCCAATGTCACAGAGTACACCGTGTCATGAGGTGGCTCCTGTTTATCTGAGGAGGTAATATGTTTGCAGTAGTAAATATGGTTTCTCTCCAAACCACAACACCTGTCTACCGTCACGTGTACGGCAATAGACCTCATTCACCCGACGAACTCGGCGTAGTCGCCGAAGGTTGTCACCTCTTCTCACTTGTACTTGTAAGCTTGGATGGTGCCGCCATCTTCCACTGATCCATCTTCAAAGCAGATTGAGGTGCCAACCTTGACGGGTGCCTCCGTCATCGACGTCACCATGCCGCCAAACGACGATCTTCACCTACGCGAGTCCATCTCCAAGCAACGGACGCAGACCCATGCTAGAGTAGAGCCGCACCACCGTCGTCGTCCACCACCCACAAGCGCCACCCAGCCCCAAGGTTCCCAATGCGGCGCGTTCAAGAAGGGAACGACGCCGTGAGCGTCGTCGCCGCCCAACAAAGTTAAGGCTTTCGCCCGGGAGACCTAGGGGAAGGGGAAGTGAGGGGATCAGTCAATATGTTTGCAGTGGTAAATATGGTTTCTCTCCAAACCACAACACCTATCTACCGTCACGTGTACGGCAATAGACCTCATCCACCCGACGAACACGGCGTAGTCGCCGAAGGTTGTCATCTCTTCCCACTTGTACTTGTAAGTTTGGAGGGTGTCGGCATTGACAAGTCTAAAGATCTTTAAGAAAGGCTCACGGTTGGGCAACCATCAGGTCCCTATTGCCATGGCTAGTTTGCCATGTAGTTCCATGGTGTAGTTGGTGTAAGACATGGGGTCATCCTCATCAGTCGGGCCATGTCGCTTTTGGATGACCATCTGGTGGCTGGATGTGATAAACGGTGTGCCATCCTCCTTCATGCCGATTTCAAATTTGACAAGTTCCTCGTCCCGGCCAATGAGGGCATAGAGCTCACCGTTGCAGAAACTGATGTCCCCAACCATCTTTTCTTGCATGCTTGTAGTCCACCCGCTGTCGTGCCGGCCAACTTTGCACAATGCGATGTGGGATCGCGTGTAGGCGATGGCGGCGAGGATGCAGCTGCTTGAAGTGGGCACTTCAGAGAAGATGAATTTCCGGAGGCTAGTTGGCCTGATGTAAACTGTACAGGTGGTAACGGTACTTGGCGTCTGGGCGAGCGGTACCTCGGCGCCGGAGAAAAAGTTGACAATCACGAGCGCGTTGGGGTCGACCGCGGCAACCCAGCCGGCATCGTGTGAGCCAACGAACCACCTGTTGTCCGCCTTGTGTGGGGCACGCACGACCCAGCTATCGTCGGGGCCGCACAGCCGCTTCGTCCCGCTGAATTGATGCCTGTGCGGCGAAAAGAGCAGCAGCGGGGCGGCGGGCATCGTCGGGAGCCGCGCTGCGGCGGCGCGCCATGGCCTGCAGACAGCAGCGAGGCGCATGCGGTCGCGCGGGGAGGCGACCCTGAGGCGGACCATGCCGAGGAGATCGTCGGGGAGGTCCGACCACTGCGCCTGCATCAATGAAGATCCGGTGCCGCCCTCACCGTCGCCGCCGGCTGTTGCCGCCATGTCAGTACGCATCTCGATCGTATCCTTTTTGGGGCTTCATCCAAATATCGCGCTCCATAAATTGACAGCACAGCACACACACGAGGACCCCATCAACAACAAAAGAAGTACACACACGAGGAAGAAACTGCGGTTTGAGCTTTCAACTTGGTAGCGCTTGTGATGCGTTGTGCATCGTTTCTTACGTTGTCTGGTTGGTTGACATCGGTTTGAACTACACTTACTAGTAGTTACTACCTAGAGTGCCTTTTCATTAATTCTACTTTCACACTTCAGCTCTCACGCATTTGAGCCCCCTTTTGCTCCATTTTTTCAGTGAAAGCTTTGTACTATTACTCAATCAACAAGAGTCATTAGAATCTGCAGGCGCTTGTTCTAATGCAGTTGGACATAGTTCTACATTCCAATCTAGCAAAATTTGCTAAGCAATTGCTAGCCTTATTCTGAATATGACTAAGAGCATCTCCAACTGATCCCCAATAAACCGTTAGAGGAAGATAAATTCGGTTCTCCTCCTCTAAACGGTACCTAACCGGTCTCTTTAAAACTTTAGAGGAGGATAATTTTTGCTCCAGCCGCCTCTCGATCCTTCTAAATACTCGCTTGTAGCCGGCTCGAGTTAAAATCTGGTTCACTAGATGTTATGTCCAAGAAGCGTGCAAGAACTGAACGTTTTAAAATAACGATGCCTTGATTGAATGCAAGATGGGTCGAAGGTTCTTCAGTAGTGAACATGTTACTAGTAGAAAACAGGGCTTTGGTTCGGGCCTGGCCAGCCCATTAGTCCCGGTTCAGTCACGAACCGAGACCCATGGGGGCATTCGCCCTGGTTCGTGAGCCACCAGGGGGCCGGCCGAGGCCTCATGGGCATTGGTCCCGGTTCGTATGGACCCATTTGTCCCGGTTTTAGGCACGAACCGGAACCAATGGGCCTCGCTCCTGGCCCACAACCATTGGTCCCGGTTTGTGGCTCGAATCGGGACAGAAGGCCCGGTTCGAGCCACGAACCGGGACAAATGAGTTGCCTATATATATCCCATCGCCACAGCAGAGCACTTCACAATGCTCTATTTTTTCTGACCGGCGAGGGGAGGGCATTTGGGTGCTCTAGCTCACCTCCTATGCACATGAGTTGTTCGATGAAATATCCAAGCCACACTAGTTAATCTTTCTCCTCTCGAAACTCGACCTCCGAGCTCCATTTTCCCCGAGATTTGTCTAGGTTTAGCGGTCCGTCACGTCCTGTCCCCGTCTTCACCGCCGTTGATCGCCCGCGCCGATCTCGTCGCCGGCACCACCGTGGTGAGCCTCTTGTTCTTATCTTCTTTCTGAAAAAAAGAAAATCTTATTTCAGATAGATACTTGTCTAATTTTCCTACTTTTATTATTCCTTGTTATTATATAGTGCGATGGTTTTGGTATCCGCCCCCGTCGGCCCTCGTCCTATCTATGATTCGGATGTGGTATATATTATCTTTTTATAACTATTTGGTTCATTTATTGTTTATGACAACTATGCCGACCAACGTGACATAGATTTTATTTATCTCGGAGGTGGTTGAACCGGAAATTCCAACCGACCCTATTGTCAAGAGGTTAAATTTAGTTAAAGAAGAAAACAATTACTTGAAGAGAAAAAAATTGAGGAGAAGATGATATTGGAGTTGCATGTTGCAGATGTCGTCGATGATCACAAGATCAAGATGGATGCAATGCGATTGAAGATTAGAAAGATTAGAAAATATGTCATTCATACCGAGGCTTGGTATCATTATGCCGTTGGATCAATTGTTACCTTGGTTGTGATTATGATCGCATTTGTTGTTGCATTGAAAGGTTTTACATAGTTTCAATGTATTGTTTAACTAGATGCTCTAGAGAGCTATATGTTGTTCAATTTGAACTATGTATGTACTTCGGTTTTAATGTGATGATGAACTACTATTGATTTGGTCACTTATCTATCCATGTGAACCTGTAATGGTTTTTGACACACAACTATATATACATGCCAACTTTCAACCATATCAAAGTTCATTTGAAATGCTTTTGAATTTCAGGGTCCTATAGCTCAAAAAAATTAGTAAATGCATGAAAAATAACAAATGAAGTCAGAAAGGGTTGAAAATTGATGATGTGGCTTTGAATGGTGAATTTTGAACACGCAAAAAGTTTGGAGTTCAAATAAGTTTACAAAAATGAAATCCCTTTGTAACAGATGAGTTTTCGTATGAAACCGTGATACTTCAAAAGAGATTATCCATTTTGTACACGAAGTGCATCTAGTTTTTGCCGTAACCCTCTCAACTTTTTAGCACATGCTATGTTGGTGAAATGATGATACCATGCCAACTTTCAACCATATCAGAGTTTATTTGAAATGCTTTTGAATTTCAGGGTCTTACAGCTCAAAAAAAATCAGTAAATGCATGAAAAATAACAAATGAAGTTAGAAAGGGTTGAAAATTGATGATGTGGCTTTGAATGGTGCATTTGAACACACAAAAAGTCTGGAGTTCAAATAAGTAAAAAATGAAATCCCTTTGTAACAGATGAGTTTCCGTATGAAACCGTGATACTTCGAAAGAGAATGTCCATTTTGTACACGAAGTGCATCTAGGTTTTGCTGTAACCCTCTCAACTTTTTAGCACATGCTATGTGGGTGAAATGATGATACCATGCCAACTTCCAACCTTTTCAGAGTTCATTTGAAATGCTTTTGAATTTCAGGGTCTTATAGGTCAAAAAAATCAGTAAATGCATGAAAAATAACAAATGAAGTCAGAAAGGGTTGAAAATTGGTGATGTGGCTTTGAATGGTGCATTTTGAACACACAAAAAGTCTGGAGTTTAAATAAGTTTAAAAAACGAAATCCCTTTGTAACAGATGAGTTTCCATATGAAACCCTGATACTTCGAAAGAGATTGTCCATTTTCTACATGAAGTGCATCTAGGTTTGACCGTAACCCTCTCAACTTTTGAGCACATGCTATGTGGGTGAAATGATGATACCATGCCAACTTTCAACCATATCAGAGTTCATTTGAAATGCTTTTAAATTTCAGGGTCTTATAGCTCAAAAAAATAAGTAAATGCATGAAAAATAACAAAAGAAGTCAGAAAGGGTTGAAAAATGATGATGTGACTTTTAATGGTGCATTTTGAACACACAAAAATTCTGGAGTTCAAATAAGTTAAAAAAATGAAATCTCTTTATAATAGATGAGTTTCCGTATAAAATCGTGATACTTCGTAAGAGATTGCCCATTTTGTACATGAAGTGCATCTAGTTTTTGTCATAACCCTCTCAACTTTTTAGCACATGCTATGTGGGTGAAATAATGATACCATGCCAATTTCAACCATGTCAGAGTTCATTTGAAATGCTTTTGAATTTCAGGGTCTTATAGCTCAAAAAAATCAGTAAATGCATGAAAAATAACAAACGAAGTCAGAAAGGGTTGAAAATTGATGATGTGGCTTTGAATGGTGCATTTTGAACACACAAAATGTTTGGAGTTCAAATAAGTTTAAAAAAAGAAATCCCTTTGTAACAGATGAGTTTCCGTATGAAACCCTGATCAACTAAAAAGCCACATCATTTAGCTCAAAAATAATCAATTCAAATATTCTGTTATGATTAACTAAAACAAAACTATAATATTATTTAATAGCAAAAATAAAATTGACTAATTTTTTTTATAAAACTCTAATAGCAAAAGGAATCAACTAAAAAGCTTTTATAAACCTCTAGTATTATAAGTATTTTCTGTTCAAAACATGAAAAGGTGAAAGAAACAAAATAAACTTTAATAATTAAGTTGAAAAATAAAATAAAATAAAATTTAATAAAATAAATAAGTAGAAAGAAAATATAATAAAATAAAATTAACTTTAATAAAATAAATAAGTAGAAACAAAATAAACTTTAATAAAGTAAAATAAATAAACTTTAATAAAATAAATAAAAATAGCAACAGTAATTATTTTGTTGTAAGTAGAAACAAAATAAAATAAATAAAGCAACAAAGAAAAAAATAAAAAAGTGCCACCTACTAGGCCAACGCGACCTGAATACGACTAGAAACCCATCCATGGGCCAGGATTCAGGGCCCGCAGGAGGCCCAGTAGGCCCACAAGCATATAGTGACAGATTAGGCCCGAAAGCGTGCAGTTGAGAGGAGCTCGAGAGGGTGGGCGCAGCAGCGCTTATAAACCACTCTCGAGCCCTCTCAACTAGCAAGGTGGGACTAAACTTATGGCCGCGACGCGAGCAGCAAGAGGCCTTTGGTCCCGGTTGGTGGCACCAACTGGGACCAAAGGCCGCCGCTTCCCGCCCTTTGGGCTGCTGAAAAGAGACCTTTGGTCCCGGTTAGTGGGCACCAACCGGGACTAAATGGTGGCATTGGTCCCGGTTGTTTCCATGAACCGGGACTAATACTTGGACTATATAAGAAACACTTGTGAAAATTTTCAGTTTTCATCGCCAGTTCCCCCCCCCCCCCATCCCCGCCGACGACGCCGAGCTCATCGACACCGTCAGGCTGCTCCACCTCGCCGTCTTCGTCGCCGCCGCCAACGCCGTTGCCTCCCCGAGCCCGCGCCATCCTCGTCGTCGGCATCCCGAGCCCGCCGACCTCGTCCCCGTCGCCGCGTGCCTCCCCGAGCCCACCCTCCTTGTCCCTGTCGCCGTGTGCCACCCCGAGCCCGCCGCCCTCGTTGCCGGACTCCTGCCATCGCCGCCCCCCTCTAAGTGAGCCCCCCCCCCCCCTTTCCCATGGTCCCGATCGAGCGCCGCTCTTGCGCCCGAGCGCCCCTTGCTCTCTGCCCCGGCTCCATGGTCGCCGCCGGCCCCGACGCTTTGAAGAGCAGAAGGAGAGGAGAAGGAGAGGAGAGGAGAAGGAGTGGAGCAACAGCAACACGCCATCCAATTTTCTGTATTTTTTTACAGATATGAACAGTGCATATAGAGGGTGTTTGATCAAATGCTAGATGGCTTTAGGCATTTTTAGAATTTATGATTTTTTTTGTGGTGAGGTACTGATGCAAGACAAAGGGGATGGCAAAATTTCAGAATTTTTGGATTGGTTTAGAATAGGTTTTCAGCAAGGAATTTGAATCTGGTTCAAATTTCATTTGAATGAATGGATCAGAAGGTTTTTGGTGAAATGGAGTGTGAGCACTGTCATGAAGTTGGAGTAATTTTTGTGGTTGTAAAAGAGTTATGAAAATTTAGAATGTGCTAAATATGTCAAAAATGTTTTTTGTTCATAGAAAGTTTTTTGTTCCTATACAGAAAGTTTTTATATATGACTATGGATATATGAGCAATGATGTTCCATGGATGTATGCATTGATATATATGAGAAATGATGTTCATAGAATATTTACCAAGTATATATGTATTTTTGTTCATAGCATTTTTTTCCATTTATATATGTATGTGGCTATAGATGGATATATATGAGAAATGATGATCCATGGAAAAGTTTTATATATGCAAAAGTTACATTTTTAGAGAAGTTTTATATACCTAGCTAGGAAAGGAAGAAGAAAAAGAAGGAGAGGAAAAAGGAAAATAAGAAGAGGAAGAAAGGAGAAGAAGAGGAGAGGAAGAAGAGGGGAAATAAATAAGAAGAGGAAAAAAGAAGAAAAAGAAGAGGAGAAGAAGAAAAAATAGAATTCTATTTTTTTTCTTCTTCTCCTCTATTCCTTTCTTCGTCTCCTTTTTTTTCCTTCTTTTTTTCTTCGATCTTCTCCTCTATTACTTTCTTCTTCTCCTCTTTTTATTTCTTCTTCGTCTTCTTATTTTTTTATCGGGTATGTCGTTGTCGATATACCCCCTCCCCGATAACATTATTTTCCCATGTATGTATGTCGTCGTTGTCGATATATATAACCCCCTCCCGGATAACTTCGACATGATGGGCGGTCGATATATATACCCCCTCTCGATCGTGATAACTTATACCACGGGAGCACCCCCCCCCCTGGCCCTCTCTCTCGACCAAAACTCTCGAGGGCACCCAAACCCTAGAAAAAAATGATGTCGGTCTCCTACCCCCTCCCGCCGCGCCCCTACCCAACAGATTCTCTCGAGGCCACCCAAATTTACCAAGTTAAAAGAGCGTTGTCGTCGAGGCCACCCAAACCCTTGAAGCGTTGTCGAGGCCACCCCAAACCCTTGAACCGTTGCCGAGGCCACCCCAAACCCTAGAGAAGCAGCGTCGAGGCCACTAATATGATTCCTTATTGTGATTAGCTAGCTAGTTCTATGTTTGCCACTAATATATCCATCTGTCATGTTTGAATAATAATTGCCATGTTGTAAATATTTGCAGAAACTATAGAGCACCCCCGAGACGAAGCAACAGAAGCGGTGTTGGGGACATAATCGCAGCCGGAAGTGATGTCGTCTTGTCATTTCTCAACGACACCGATGGTATGGAAGGACAGGGTGAAGAAGCAGGCTACGGTGATCGAACAATGGAGGAGGAAGGACATGATTATGATGGCTCCGGTGACCCAATGCCGGTGCAAGAAGGAGACCGTGATGACGGCTCCGGTGACCGAACCAAGTCCAGCCAGGTATATATATTAGTTAAGCATGTGCTGACTAACTAATTGATGCATTCATTGTTTTGGTATGTACACATATTAATTAACTCTCCTCTTTCTTCTTTTTTCTAGCCCTCCGGATCGAGCACAACTTCGTAAAGAGACGAGGCCCGAAGAAAAAGTTGCGCTCGGATGAAAGGTTTGAGATCACAGCAATCGCGCGCGATGGCATGCTGATTGAACCCATCCGAACAAAGGAAGCATTTGCTGCTCAGTGCGGGGTTCTTGTTAGGGACAAGATCCCAATCAGCATCCACCAATGGTTTAAGCCGGCTAAGGCAGACCTTGAGGTGTCTTATGTCTACGATATGCAGAAAGATGACCTTTGGACCGTGCTGAAGGCAAATTTCACCCTACCGCCAGAGGAGGATCCGGAGAAGCCAGTTAAAGAGCAATTGATCAAGTCTCATGCTCTTAAGAAGATGGCAGAACTATTCAGGAGGCGGAAGAATGAGCTGAAAACATCGTTTGTCGACAAAGAAAAGACACCAGAATTCATCGGCCGGTATGAGAAGATCAGAGATCACTGGCCCGCATTTGTGGCCCACAAGACATCGGACAAGAGTAAGAAGATGTCAGCGACAAACAAGAAAAATGATGCGAAGAAGAAGCTTCACCATCGCACTAGGTCAGGTGGCTACCTCAAAGCCCGGCCGTTGTGGGCCAAGGCTGAGAATGACCTGGTTGATAAAGGGGTCGAACCAGAGACATTGAACTGGCCAAACTGTTGCCAGACTTGGTTCTTCGGGGTTGGCGGAACCTTGGACCCTGTATCAGGGAAGTGCGTTTGGACGAACGAGCAACTGAGAATACCCGTCACGAGGCTTCAGGAGTATATCGATGCAGCGTAGCAAGGGACGTTCGTTCCAGACAGAGGAACGACGAGCTCACAATGTCCCTCGGGAATCCTGAGCACCCTGGACGGACACGAGGCACGCCAGGCTCCTTTCTGTGGAAGGCCGGGTTTCCGTACGCAGGCGGTTACAAATGCCAGGAGAGGAGGAAGAAAGTGGAGCATACCCAACTGCAGGCGCTGCACAGAAGGTTACAAGCGATAGAGGAACGAGAAGCAGATCGCAGCAAACGACCTGCCGAAGCTTCCCCCGAAGCTACCCCGCCATCTCAGCGGAGAAGCAGCGTGGCTTCCACCGAGATGCTTCAGCTAGAGCCTGTCTTCACGGCTCCTGCTAGCTACCCCGTGGATGCTATCACGGAGTCTCAACATTGCCACCTTATGACGCAATGGATGAAACTGAAAGTCAAGGCGGCTGTTGGCTCTGTTGCACCTCCTAAACCTGGCGCAACCTATCACTGCCGGTCGATTCTAGAAGGATATGCTAGGGTGATGGTGGATGAAATAACGGACGGATTTGAGGACCTCGAGCTTGACCATCCTAGGGTGAAGGGGAGACTCGGCTGGGTTCTTCTCTGAAGACTCCATGCCTATGGCGGAAGGACCTCATCAACCTTCCGAACTGGACGCCTCCGCCTCCTCCTCCTCCTATGCGAGTCAGGGCACTCCGCCTCCTCCTCCACCTTCTCCTCTGGCAACTGATCAGGGCACTCAGCCTCCTTCTCCGGCGCGTGGTGGCACTCCGCCTCCTTCTCCGCCTGCGCCGGCGTGCCCGAGCAGCCAGCCTCCTCCTTCTCCGCCTTGTCAGCAAGGCGGAAGAGACCCACCGCCGCTCCGGCTGCTCCGGCGCGTCGTAGTCCTTCTCCTCCGCCTCGTAAGCAAGGAAAGAAGACAGTTGCAGCCGCTCCGTCTGCTCCGACGTCTAGCAGTATAGCCAGAGGCGGGAGGCAATACAGATTCGGTCCTTCTCTGAAGACTCCAGAGAAGTTACCATACGAGAGGACCCCGGAGGAAAATGCGAAGATCGTGCGAGCCAAAGTGACGAACTACTTTGAAGGGGTGAAAGCAAAGAAACATCCAACTCCGGAGGAGAAGATAGATCCGGTGAAAGCGAAGCGCACTTTAGATGCCCTGAAGAAACCACCAAAGTCTCCGCCGAAAGGCAACTATGAGCGCATTATTGAAAGGTCATATATCAAAGCGGAGCGGTCGGGAAGTACTATCAGTGATCAAAGGTTAGCAGAACGACGAGCTGGGAAAAAATTGCCCAGCTCGGCGAAAAAGCGAACCAATCGTGCCCCCCGCTCAAGGTGTCTAGCGATATCGTCGCTAATGATCAGAGGATGGTGCCCAGTTATACCAATCTTGGAGATTACCTGCCCAATGATGTACATTATGATTTCTTGGAGGTGGACGAACACAGATGCGAGTACGGGAAGCCTCTCGTCAAAGATGAAAGATCTCTAACAACGATGATGCGAAGATTCCATGATTGGTACATGAAAACCTGCAGAGAGTCTGGGGGGAGGAATATTTTGACACTGAGAGTTAAAGCGGAGCATGACCTCGTTGGAATTGATCTATTGAATGTTCCATTTGAGGAGTTCTTCCATTTTTTTAATCAGAAGGTCCTCGATAAATTAACGGTCACTTGCTACTGTCTGTAAGTACTACTTCTATTATTAAGTCTCTATATATAGGCCAGCTCTTTCATTGCATGTTTATAATTATCCTCACTATATTATGCAGATTGAAGATCATCGAATTGAAGAAAAGACAAATCGGTGATATTGGGTTCATTAACACAAATCTCATAGATGCATATACGGTTGAATTTCAGGAAAAAGATACCGAGGCCAACTTGCTACAATCGTTGGTATTAAATCAAAACAAAGCTATAATACTCTTTCCTTACAACTTCAAGTGAGTGTTACTTTCTTGTGCATATTCGGTTTCCGTTATTAGTCGAGGTTATAGTAATGTAATTGATGAGTTATGCATGCGTGCGCAGGTTCCACTATATTCTCCTAGAGATTAAGCTTGAGCAGGGACTAGTAACCGTCTTAGACTCGAGATGAAAAGATCCCCAGGAGTATGCAGACATGACTCAAATGCTCGAGAAGTAAGTTAAATCGATCATTATCGCACCATATCGGCAACTTTGTTCATTTCCTGATATCAAGTAATTGTTTTCTTTGTCTGGCAGGGTTTGGAAAAATTCACCTCAAAAGCTCCGTGACTGCCGAAAAAGCTGCAATTTAAACACCCGAAAGTAAGTACTACTAGCATGTTCCGCGCATCTCCTAGTGATTCAAGCGCTAGTTTCATCAATACCATTTAGCATGCTTGCTTATTAGTTTGATTGACCTCTATTTCTTGTAAAGTGGTTGTGGCAGGAAGCCGGGAATAATTACTGTGGATACTACGTTTGCGAGTCCATCCGCTACACGACCTGTGAGCGGGGCTACACTAAAAAACAATATGAAATGCGTAAGCAATAATATTCACAATTTTATTTATTACCATCATTTGTGTTGAGTTTCATCCATTCATATATATGTATTGACCCCCTTCTTCAAATTAGATGTTTCGGATGCGGGATGAACTCCTAGCACCAGATCGCATGCGAGCAATTCAAGAGGAATTGGCGGCATTCTTTCTTGACCACGTGATCGATAAAGATGGAGAATACCATGTGGACCTTGAGTTCATATATAATTAGGGGATTATATTGTAAGAGATCTTTTATTGTATATATGTAGCCTATAGAAACTTGTTGTTCGACCAATCTTTCGGAGAAGGAGAGGTCAATATCACTTCTCTCTGTATGCATATGTTCATGATGATCTTCTGTTTCCTTCATTTTTGCTTACTAGCTAGCGTGTCGAGTCCTCTCTATACGTATAGTACGTAGCGTCGACCAAGCACGAAGATAAGAGAGGACACTTCTCTCTATTAATTAGCTAGCTAACACAATATATGAAACACCTAAATTTCCCCCCCCCCCCCAACCCCCTAAACCCACCCCCTTTCAAAAAAAACCTCAGCTCCTGCCAGCTGCTGACGCATAGATGCCTTTTTGTCCCGGTTGGTGCCACCAACCGGGACCAAAGGCCCTCCTGCCTGGGCTTGCAGCACCAGCCACGTGGAGGCCCATCTGTCCCGGTTCGTGTAAGAACCGGGACTAAAGGCCTTGGGCTTTAGTAACGACCCTTTAGTCCCGATTCAAGATCCGGGACAAATGGGCCTTACGAACCGGGACAATAGGCCCTTTTTATACTAGTGTGTAGCTAAGTTAGCTCACTATGCTGCTAGGCTTGCAGGCTTGGAATTTGGAGTTCCAGCAACACTCTGTTCTTGCTTCACCCTCCCCCACCCATGTCTTCCGTCGCTTTTGTCATCAACTACAACATGAAAGGAATGGAGATGAGTGCTAACAAGTTGTCACCATGCTGAAGACTATGGAGGCTAGTATGCAGAAGAATCCCAAGCATGTGATGCGATGAACAAGATCACCAGTTTTAAGAAGAAAGGCAAGGGAGGCGATGCGACCAAACCCTATAAAAATTCTAAGGGCGGAGACACCAAGGAGAATGAGTATTTCTACTGCAAGGCCAAGGGATACTAGTATAGAAATTGTAAGCATAACTTGGCGGATAAGAAGAAGTCTGGATCTTCCGAGAAAGGTATACCTATTATACTAGTTAATATTATTGACATTTTGCTTGGTAGCACCAACTATAGGTCATCAGTATTTGATACCGGATCAGTTGCTCACATTTGCAACATGATGCATGGGCTTTAGAAGGTTCGCGAGCTAGAAAGTAATGAAGTCATAATGCGTGTCGGAAATGATGTTGGAATCTCCGCTCAAGCCGTCGGCGTCATGCCTCTACGTCCCCCTTCAAGATTCATCTTAGAATTGAATAAATGTTATTTCATTTCGACATTGTGTAAAAACATTATCTATGGATCATGTCTGATATGCGATGGATATTCTTATAAGTTCGAGAACAATGATTGTTTGATTTATTTTAAGGATATGTCTTATGGATTTGCACCCATAGTTGGTGATTTATTTGGTTTGAATCTTGAATGTGAGAATGATGTCTATAACATAGAAACTAAACGTCTTACGAAGACTAATGAGAATACCACTTTTATGTAGCATTGTCGACTTGGTCATATTGGAAAGAAACGCATACAAAGACTTCATAAGGATGGATTTTTACCATCTTTTGATTTTGAAACATTTGACACATACAACACTTGTCTAGTGGAGAAAATGACTAAGACGACGTTTACCGGTCATTCTTTACGGGTGGGTGAATTATTGAAAATAATACATAGCGATGTATGTGATGGATATTTCTACTTAGTGACTTTTACGGATGATTTAAGTAGGTATGGTTATATCTATTTAATGAACCATACGTCCGAGACCTTTGAGAAGTTTAAGCAGTTTTAGAACAAAGTTAAAATCATCATGATAAAGATTAAGTTTCTATCAGATCGTGGAGGCGAATATGTTAGTCAGGAATTTACTCAACATCTTAGTGACCGTGGAATCATTTCAAAGTTTACACATCCTGAAACTCCACAGAGAAATGGAGTGTTCGAGTAACCTAACAAGTTGTCGCCATGCTAAAAACTACGGAGGCTAGTATGCAGAAGAATCACAAGCATGTGATGTGGTGAACAAGATCACCAGTTTTAAGAAGAAAGGCAAGGGAGGCGGTGTGACCAAACCCTATAAAAAGTCTAAGGGTGGATCCACCAAGGAGAATGATTATTTCTACTGCAAGGCCAAGGGACACTAGAATAGGAATTGTGAGGATTATATGGCGGATAAGAAGAAGTCTGGATCTTCCGGGAAAGGTACACATGTTATACAAGTTAATATCATTGACATTTGCTTGGTAGCACCAACTTTAAGTCATGAGTATTTGATACCAGATTAGTTGCTCATATTTGCGAAACAATGCATGGGCTTCAGAAGGTTCACAAGCTAGAAAGTAATGAAGTCGTAATGCGTGTCGGGAATTGTTGGGGAATGTAGTAATTTCAAAAAAAATCCTACGCACACGCAAGATCATGGTGATGCATAGAAACGAGAGGGGAGAGTGTCGTTCACGTACCCTCGTAGACCGTAAGCGGAAGCATTATGACAACGTGGTCGATGTAGTCGTACGTCTTCATGATCCGACCGATCCAAGTACCGAACACACGGCACCTCCGAGTTCAGCACACGTTCAGCTCGGTGACGTCCCACGAATTCACGATCCAGCAGAGCTTCGAGGGAGAGTTTCGTCAGCACGACGGTGTGATGACGGTGATGATGATGCTACTGACGCAGGGCTTCGCCTAAGCACCGCTACGATATGACCGAGGTGGATTATGGTGGAGGGGGGCACCACACACGGCTAAAAGATCAACTGATCAACTTGTGTGTGTATGGGGTGCCCCTCCCTCAGATATAAAGGAGTGGAGGAGGGGAGGGCGGCCCTCCTATGGCGCGCCTCGAGGAGTCCTACTCCCACCGAGTAGGATTCCCCCTTCCCTAGTTGGGCTAGGAGAGAAGGAAGGGGGAGACAGGGAGGAAGGAAAGGGGGGCGCCCCCCCCCCTTCTAGTCCAATTCGGACCAGAGGGAGAGGGGCGCATGGTCTGCCCTGGTCTCATCTCTCTCTCTCCACTATGGCCCAATAAGGCCCATACACTTACTGGGGGGTTCCGGTAACCTCCCGGTACTCCAGTAAAATCTCAATTTCACCCGGAACCATTCCGATGTCCAAATATAGGCTTCCAATATATCGATTTTTATGTCTCAACCATTTAGAGACTCCTCATCATGTCCCTGATCTCATCCGGGACTCCGAACAACCTTCGGTACATCAAAACAAATAAACTCATAATACTGATCGTTACCGAACGTTAAGCGTGCGGACCCTACGGGTTCGATAACTATGTAGACATGACCGAGACAC
This sequence comes from Aegilops bicornis, assembly GCA_021605145.1. Lineage (NCBI taxonomy): Eukaryota > Viridiplantae > Streptophyta > Magnoliopsida > Poales > Poaceae > Aegilops > Aegilops bicornis. The sequence continues at coordinate 631,373,005 of CM038673.1, forward strand.
GTCTCCGGTCAATAACCAATAGCGGAACCTGGATGCTCATATTGGCTCCTACATATTCTACGAAGATCTTTATCGGTCAAACCGCATAACAACATATGTTGTTCCCTTTGTCATCGGTATGTTACTTGCCCGAGATTCGATCGTCGGTATCTCAATACCTAGTTCAATCTCGTTACCGACAAGTCTCTTTACTCATTCCGTAATGCATCATCCCGCAACTAACTCATTAGTCACATTGCTTGCAAGGCTTATATTGATGTGCATTACCGAGAGGGCCCAGAGATACCTCTTCGACAATCGGAATGACAAATCATACTCTTGATCTATGCCAACTCAAAAAGTACCATCGGGGACACCTGTAGAGCACCTTTATAATCACCAAGTTACATTGTGACGTTTGGTAGCACACGAAGTGTTCCTCCGGTATTCGGGAGTTGCATAATCTCATAGTCATAGGAACATGTATAAGTCATGAAGAAAGCAATAGCAATATACTAAACGATCAAGTGCTAAGTTAACGGAATGGGTCAAGTCAATCACATCATTCTCTAATGATGTGATCCCGTTAATCAAATGACAACTCATGTCTATGGCTAGGAAACTTAACCATCTTTGATTCAACGAGCTAGTCAAGTAGAGGCATACTAGTGACACTCTGTTTGTCTATGTATCCAGACATGTACTAAGTTTCCTGTTAATACAATTCTAGCATGAATAATAAACATTTATCATGATATAAGGAAATATAAATAACAACTTTATTATTGCCTCTAGGGCATATTTCCTTCAGGAATGGTGTTGGAATCTCCGCTCAAGCCGTCGGCGTCATGCCTCTACGTCTCCTTTCAGGATTCATCTTAGAATTGAATAAATGTTATTTCGTTCCGACATTGTGTCAAAACATTATCTATGGGTCATGTCTGATACGCGATGGATATACTTATAAGTTCGAGAACAATGATTGTTCGATTTATTTTAAGGATATGTCTTATGAATTTGCACTCATGCTTGGTGATTTATTCGTTTTGAATCTTGAATGTGAGAATGATGTCTATAACATAGAAACTAAACGTCTTATGAAGACTAATGAGTATACCACTTTTATGTAGCACTGTCGACTTGGTCACATTGGAAAGAAACATATACAAAGATTTCATAAGAATGGAGTTTTACCATCTTTTGATTTTGAATCATTCGGCACGTACGAAACTTTTCTAGTTGAGAAAATGACTAAGACGCCCTTTACCGGTCATTCTATACAGGCGGGTGAATTATTGAAAATAATACATAGTGTTGTATGTGATGGATATTTCTACTTAGTGACTTTTACTGACGGCTTAAGTAGGTATGGTTATATCTATTTAATGACGCATACGTCTGAGACCTTTGAAAAGTTCAACAAAGATAAAAATCATCATGATAAAGATTAAGTTTCTAAGTTACCATCAGATCATGGAGGCGAATATGTTAGTCATGAATTTACTCAACATTTTACTGACCGTGGAATCATTTCAAAGTTTACACATCCTGAAACTCCACAGAGAAATTGAGTGTCCAAGAACCTAACAAGTTGTTGTCGTGCTGAAGACTATGGATGCTAGAATGCAGAAGAATCCCAAGCACGTGGCAGCAAGGGCATGGCTACAGCTCGCACGCAGGGGCAGTGGCGCTTGGCAGGGTAACCTGTGCTGCGATGTAGGCACCTGCAAGGCTCGTGCGTGGCGCGGCACAGCCATGGCTAGCATATTGGTTGTTGCTTTGTACTATCCCCGAAAGCGTTGAGACTGACCAAGTCCTGCCCATGAATTTTCATCTCTATCTGCTCTATGTCGCCTGCCCGGTCCTCCCCCGGCCTCTTCCCCGTCTGGCAGACTCGTAGGTAGCAAGATGACTATAGACACGTTTGTTTCGTCTTCCCCTCCTGGAGGTTTTGTTTTGTGACAAGATCCATGAGGTGGTGGCGGCAATGGCGCGTCAGCCTCTACCGCCTCTACCTACGTTCATGATGTCTGATCCAGCATTAGCGAAGTGCATGTGAGAGTTTGTGTCTTCAGATCTGATTGCTCTCCTCAGATCTTGGCAGTTGATGTGTCTATCAAGGAGCGAAAGTGGCTGGCAGCCCTGTTGATGAGGAAGGCCGAATTGGCCGACCGCACAGGGCCCCAAAATTTTAGGGGCCCCCAGTCCAGCAAGTAATATGTATGAGGCCCAGCCAAAACGCAATCTCAGGCAGCCCATTCTAGCGATCCCGGGCACGAACGCACACGTAGCTCCTGCAGCCCATTATGATTCCGTAACTCCCGTCCCAATTCGATCGCACGTAGTCGAAAGGGCAGCAGGGGTAGACGGCGGCTGAGTTCCTGGTCGACGGACGACGGCGGTTGAGCCACAGACGCATTGAGCAGGCAGGGGGCGACGCCGTGTACGCGATACGCGGCCGCCGACCGGCCACGCCCCAGCGCACATAATCCCTTGATCCCTTCCCTTGCCAGGGTAAGTTCTTGATTCTTGCCAGGCACTGGTTCTTGTAGTTGTAGACAAAGCGTCCAAGCCCTACTTTATTTCGTCAGTGTAGACAGTAGGCTGTAGGCTACTTTTTGCTAAAGGAAAAATTCAAAATCTTACATGTGGGTGAAGTCCTTTTGTATTTTCTTATAGCTATAATTCTCAGAGTCTGAATTGATTCAGATATGTTTGTCTTATTAAACAGAAAGAACCATGCATCCAGGAAGGAGGTATGATTCTGGTGCTTCAAAGCGAAGGAAGAAACAAAAAGTAAAAGAAGATACTCGAAAACAAAAGGGCGCTCTCGATAAATTTATTGTGAAAGAACCTCAACCCAATTCTGAAAACCAAACTGTAGATGCTACTATTGATGATGTACCTGGTGTTGGGGAACGTTGCAGAAAATTAAAATTTTTCCTACGGTTTCACCAAGATCCATCTATGAGTTCATCTAGCAACGAGTCATGGAAGAGTGATTGCATCTACATACCACTTGTAGATCACGTGCGGAAGCGTTCAATGGAACGGGGATGATGGAGTCGTACTCGCCGTGATTCAGATCACCGATGACCTAGTGCCGAACGGACAGCACCTCCGCGTTCAACACACGCACGAGCGGATGGCGTCTCCTCCTTCTTGATCCAGCAAGGGGGAAGGAGAGGTTGATGAAGATCCAGCAGCACGACGGCGTGGTGGTGGATGCAGCAGAATTCCGGCAGGGCTTCGCTAAGCAACTACGGGAGGAGGAGGAGGTGTAGCGGAGAGGAGAGGTGCCAAGGGCAGTGGTGCGGCCACCCTCCCTCCCTCCCTTTATATAGGTGCAAAGAGGCAGCCTTGCCCCTTCCTCCAAGGAAGGAGTGCGGCCAAGAGGGGGAGGAGTCCATCCTCCCAAGGCACCCTCGGAGGTGCCTTCCCCTTTAGGACTCTTCACTCCCAAGTCTCCTTGGCGCATGGGCCCTTTTGGGGCTGGTGCCCTTGGCCCATATAGGCCAAGGCGCACCCCCTACAGCCCATGTGGCCCCCCGGGGCAGGTGGACCCCCACGTGGACCATCGGACCCCTTTCGGCACTCCCGGTACAATACCGATAATGCCCGAAACTTTTCCGGCAACCAAAATAAGACTTCCTATATATAAATCTTTACCTCCGGACCATTCCGGAACTCCTCGTGACGTCCGGGATCTCATCCGGGACTCCGAACAACATTCGGTTTGCTGCATACTCATATTCATACAACCCTAAGCGCCACCGAACCTTATGTGTAGACCCTACGGGTTCGGGAGACATCTTGAACATGACCGAGGCGGCTCTCGGGCAATAACCAACAGCGGGATCTCGGATACCCATGTTGGCTCCCACATGCTCCTCGATGATATCATCGGATGAACCACGATGTCGAGGATTCAATCAACCCCGTATACAATTCCCTTTGCCAATCGGTATTTTACTTGCCCGAGATTCGATCGTCGGTATCCCAATACCTCGTTCAATCTCGTTGACGGCAAGTCACTTTACTCGTACCGTAATGCATGATCCCGTGACCAAACACTTGGTCACTTTGAGCTCATTATGATGATGCACTACCGAGTGGGCCCAGTGATACCTCTCCGTCATACAGAGTGACAAATCCCAGTCTCGATCCGTGTCAACCCAATAGACACTTTCGGAGATACCTGTAATGCACCTTTATAGTCACCCGATTCACGGTGTGACGTTTGGTACACCCAAAGCACTCCTACGGTATCCGGGAGTTACACGATCTCATGGTCTAAGGAAGAGATACTTGACATTGGAAAAGCTCTAGCAAAACGAACTACACGATCTTGTGCTATGCTTAGGATTGGGTCTTGTCCATCACATCATTCTCCTAATGATGTGATCACGTTATCAACGACATCCAAAGTGCATAGTCAGAAATCCATGACTATCTGTTGATCAACGAGCTAGTCAACTAGAGGCTCACTAGGGACATATTGTGGTCTATGTATTCACACGTGTATTACGATTTCCGGATAATACAATTATAGCATGAATAAAAGACAATTATCATGAACAAGGAAATATAATAATACTTTTATTATTGCCTCTAGGGCATATTTCCAACAGTCTCCCACTTGCACTAGAGTCAATAATCTAGTTACATTGTGATGAATCGAACACCCATAGAGTTACGGTGTTGATCATGTTTTGCTTTCATGGAAGAGGTTTAGCCAACGGATCTGCGACATTCAGATCCGTATGCACTTTGCAAATTTCTATGTCTCCATCTTGAACATTTTCACGAATGGAGTTGAAGCGACGCTTGATGTGCTCGGTCTTCTTGTGAAACCTGGGCTCCTTGGCAAGTGCAATAGCTCCGGTGTTGTCACAGAAAGAGTTTGATCGGCTCCGACGCATTGGGTATGACTCCTAGGTCGGTGATGAACTCCTTCACCCAAATTGCTTCATGTGCTGCCTCCGAGGCTGCCATGTACTCCGCTTCACATGTAGATCCCGCCACGACGCTTCGCTTGCAGCTGCACCAGCCATCGCTCCACCATTCAACATATACACGTATCCGGTTTGTGACTTTGAGTCATTCAGATCTGTGTCGAAGCTAGCATCGACGTAACCCTTTACTGACGAGCTCTTCGTCACCTCCATAAACGAGAAACATGTCCTTTGTCCTTTTCGGTACTTCAGGATATTCTTGACCGCTGTCCAGTGTTCCTTGCCGGGATTACTTTGGTATCTTCCTACCAAACTCACGGCAAGGTTTACATCAGGTCTGGTACACAGCATGGCATACATAATAGATCCTATGGCTGAGACATAGGGGATGACACTCATCTCTTCTTTATCTTTTGCGGTGGTTGGGCATTGAGCCGAGCTCAATTTCACACCTTGCAAAACAGGCAAGAACCCTTTCTTGGACTGATCCATTTTGAACTTCTTTAAAATTTTATCAAGGTATGTGCTTTGTGAAAGACCTATGAGGCGTCTCGATCTATCCCTATAGATTTTGATGCCTAATATGTAAGCAGCTTCTCCAAGGTCCTTCATTGAAAAACTCTTATTCAAGTAGGCCTTAATGTTGTCCAAGAGTTCTATATCATTTCCCATCAAGTATGTCATCTACATATAATATGAGAAATGCTCTGAGCTCCCACTCACTTTCTTGTAAACGCAGGCTTCTCCATAAGTCTGCATAAACCCAAACGCTTTGATCATCTCATCAAAGCGAATGTTCCAACTCGAGATGCTTGCACCAGCCCATAAATGGATCATTGGAGCTTGCATACCTTGTTAGCATTCTTAGGATCGACAAAACCTTCCGGCTGCATCATATACAGTTCTTCCTTAAGATAACCGTTAAGGAACGCTGTTTTGACGTCCATCTGCCATATCTCATAATCATAGTATGCGGCAATTGCTAACATGATTCGACGGACTTAAGCTTCGCCACGGGAGAGAAAGTCTCATCGTAGTCAATCCCTTGAACTTGCCGATAACCCTTAGCGACAAGTCGAGCTTTATAGATGGTGACATTACCATCCGCGTCCGTCTTCTTTTAAAGATCCATTTATTTTCTATCGCCGCCGATCATCGGGCAAGTCTGTCAAAGTCCATACTTTGTTTTCATACATGGATCCTATCTCGGATTGCATGGCTTCAAGCCATTTGTTGGAATCCGGGCCCGCCATCGCTTCTTCATAGTTCAAGGTTCACCTTTGTCTAACAACATGATTTCCGTGACAGGGTTGTCGTACCACTGCAGTGCGGAACGTGTCCTAGTGGACCTCTGAGTTCAAGAGCAACTTGATCCGAAGTACCTTGATCATCATCATTAATTTCCTCTCCAATTGGTGTAGGCACCACAGGAACATTTTCCCGAGCTGCACTACTTTCCGGTTCAAGAGGTAGTACTTCATCAAGTTCTACTTTCCTCCCACTTACTCCTTTCGAGAGAAACTCTTTTCCGAAAGGATCCATTCTTGGCAACAAAGATCTTGCCTTCGGATCTAAGGTAGAAGGTATACCCAATGGTTTCCTTAGGGTATCCTATGAAGACGCATTTTCCGATTTGGGTTCGAGCTTTTCAGGTTGAAGTTTCTTGACATAAGCATCGCATCCCCAAAGTTTTAGAAACGACAGCTTAGGTTTCTTCCCAAACCATAATTCATACGGTGTCGTCTCAACGGATTTAGACGGTGCCCTATTTAAAGTGAATGTAGCTGTCTCTAGAGCGTATCCCCAAAATGATAGCGGTAAATCTGTAAGAGACATCATAGATCGCACCATATCCAATAGAGTGCGATTCTGACGTTCGGACACACCGTTATTACCGAGGTGTTCCAGCGGCGTGAGTTGTGAAATGATTCCACATTTCCTTAAGTGTGTACCAAATTCGTGACTTAAATATTCTCCTCCACGATCTGATCGTAAGAACTTTATTTTTCGGTCACGTTGATTCTCTACCTCATTCTGAAATTCCTTGAACTTTTCAAAGGTCTCGGACTTGTGTTTCATCAAGTAGACATACCCATATCTACTCAAGTCATCAGTGAGAGTGAGAACATAATGATATCCTCCGCGAGCCTCAACGCTCATTGGACCGCACACATCGGTATGTATGATTTCCAATAAGTTGGTTGCTCGCTCCATTGTCCCGGAGAATGGAGTCTTGGTCATCTTGCCCATGAGGCATGGTTCGCATGTGTCAAATGATTCATAATCGAGAGACTCCAAAAGTCCATCAGCATGGAGCTTCTTCATGCGCTTGACAGCAATGTGACCAAAGGCGGCAAAGTACCACAAGTATGTGGGACTATCGTTATCAACTTTACATCTTTTGGTATTCACACTATGAATATGTGTAATATTACGCTCGAGATTCATTAAGAATAAACCATTGACCATCGGAGCATGACCATAAAACATATCTCTCATATAAATAGAACAACCATTATTCTCGGATTTAAATGAGTAGCCATCTCGCATTAAACGAGATCCAGATACAATGTTCATCCTCAAACTTGGCACTAAATAACAATTATTGAGGTTCATAACTAATCCCGTGGGTAAATGTAGAGGTAGCGTGCGACGGCGATCACATCGACCTTGGAACCATTCCCGACGCGCATCGTCACCTCGTCCTTCGCCAGTCTCCGCTTATTCCGCAGCTCCTGCTGTGAGTTACAAATATGAGCAACGGCACGGTATCAAATACCCAGGAGTTACTACGAGTACTGGTAAGGTACACATCAATTACATGTATATCAAATATACCTTTAGTGTTGCCGGCCTTCTTATCCGCTAAGTATTTGGGGCAGTTCCGCTTCCAGTGACCCTTCCCCTTGCAATAAAAGCACTCAGTCTCAGGCTTGGGTCCATTCCTTGACTTCTTCCCGGCAACTTGCTTACCGGGCACGGCAATATCCTTGCCGTCCTTCTTGAAGTTCTTCTTACCCTTGCCCTTTTTGAACTTAGTGGTTTTATTGATCATCAACACTTGATGTTCTTTCTTGATTTCAACCTCTGCTGATTTCAGCATTGAAAATACTTCGGGAATGGTCTTCACCATCCCCTGCATATTGTAGTTCATCACAAAGCTCTTGTAGCTTGGTGGGAGCGATCAAGGATTCTGTCAATGACCGCCTCGTCCGGGAGGTTAATGTCCAGGGGACAGGCGGTTGTGCAACCTGAGACATTTTGAGTATGTGCTCACCGATGTAACTGTTTTCCTCCATCTTACAACTATAGAACTTGTCGGAGACTTCATATCTCTCGAACCGGGCATGAGCTTGGAAAACCATTTTCAGCTCCTCGAACATCTCATATGCTCCGTGTTGCTCAAAACGCTTTTGGAGCCCCGGTTCTAAGCTGTAAAGCATGCCGCACTGAACAAGGGAGTAATCATCAGCACGAGACTGCCAAGCATTCATAATGTCTTGGTTCTCTGGAATGGGTGCTTCACCTAGCGGTGCTTCTAGGACATATTGTTTCTTGGCTGCTATGAGGATGATCCTCGGGTTAGGACCCGATCCGAATAGTTGCTGCCATCACCTTTCAGCTTGGTTTTCTCTAGGAACGCGTTGAAGTTCATGGTGACATTAGCGTTGGCCATTTGATCTACAAGACATTTTGCAAAGATTTTAGACTATTGTTCATGATAATAAAGTTCATCTAATCAAATTATTTAATGAACTCCCACTCATATTAGACATCCCTCTAGTCATCTAAGTGTTACACGATCCGAGTCGACTAGGCCGTGTCCGATCATCACGTGAGACGGACTAGTCATCGTCGGTGAACATTCTCATGTTGATCGTATCTTCCATACGACTCGTGTTCGACCTTTCGGTCTCCGTGTTCCGAGGTCATGTCTGTACATGCTAGGCTCGTCAAGTTAACCCTAAGTGTTTTGCATGTGTAAAACTGTCTTACACCCGTTGTATGTGAATGTAAGGATCTATCACACCCGATCATCACGTGGTGCTTCAAGCATTTAACTTTAGCAACGGTGCGCAGTTAAGGGAGAACACTTCTTGAAATTGTTGTAAGGATCATCTTATTTACTACCGTCGTTCTAAGTAAACAAGATGCATAAACATAATAAACACCACATGCAATTATATAGTAGTGACATGATATGGCCAATATCATATAGCTCCATTGATCTCCATCTTCGGGGCTCCATGATCATCTTGTCACCGGCATGACACCATGATCTCCATCATCATGATCTTCATCATCGTGTCTTCATGAAGTTGTCACGCCAACGACTACTTCTACTTCTATGGCTAACGCGTTTAGCAATAAAGTAAAGTAATTTACATGGCGTTCTTCAATGACAAGCGGGTCATACAAAAATAAAGACAACTCCTATGGCTCCTGCCGTTGTCATACTCATCGACATGCAAGTCGTGATTCCTATTACAAGAACATGATCTCATACATCACAATATATCATTCATCATTCATCACAACTTCTGGCCATATCACATCACATGACAATTGCTGCAAAAACAAGTTAGACGTCCTCTAATTGTTGTTGCATCTTTACGTGGCTGCAATTGGGTTCTAGCAAGAACGTTTTCTTACCTACGAATAACCACAACGTGATTTTGTCAACTTCTATTTACCCTTCATAAGGACCCTTTTCATCGAATCCGCTCCAACTAAAGTGGGAGAGACAGACACCCGCCAGACCACCTTATGCAACTAGTGCATGTCACCGGTGGAACCGGTCTCACGTAAGCGTGCACGTGTAAGGTTGGTCCGGCCGCTTCATCCCACAATACCGCTGAAGCAAGATAAGACTAGTAGCGGCAAGCAAGTTGACAAGATCTACGCCCACAACAAAATTGTGTTCTACTCGTGCAATAGAGAACTACGCATAGACCTAGCTCATGATGCCCTTTGTTGGGGAACGTTGCGAAAATTAAAATTTTTCCTACGGTTTCACCAAGATCCATCTATGAGTTCATCTAGCAACGAGTCATGGAAGAGTGATTGCATCTACATACCACTTGTAGATCGCAGGCGAAGCGTTCAATGGAACGGGATGATGGAGTCGTACTCGCCGTGATTCAGATCACCGATGACCTAGTGCGAGCGGACAGCACCTCCGCGTTCAACACACGACGAGCGGATGGCGTCTCCTCCTTCTTGATCCAGCAAGGGGAAGGAGAGGTTGATGAAGATCCAGCAGCACGACGGGCGTGGTGGTGGATGCAGCAGAACTCCGGCAGGCTTCGCTAAGCAACTACGGGAGGAGGAGGAGGTGTAGCGGAGAGGGAGGTGCCAAGGGCTTGAGGTGCGGCCACCCCTCCCTCCCTCCCTTTATATAGCTGCAAAAGAGGGGAGGGCGAGCCTTGCCCCTTCCTCCAAGGAAGGGTGCGGCCAAGAGGGGAGGAGTCCATCCTCCCAAGGCACCTCGGAGGTGCCTTCCCTTTAGGACTCTTCCTCCCAAGTCTCCTTGGCGCATGGGCCCTTTGGGGCTGGTGCCCTTGGCCCATATAGGCCAAGGCGCACTTCTACAGCCCATGTGGCCCCCGGGCAGGTGGACCCCCGGTGGACCCCGACCCCTTTCGCACTCCCAGACATTACCGATAATGCCCAAACTTTTCCGGCGACCAAAATAAGACTTCCTATATATAAATCTTTACCTCCGGACCATTCCGGAACTCCTCGTGACGTCCGGGATCTCATCCGGACTCGAACAACATTCGGTTTGCTGCATACTCATATTCATACAACCCTAGCGCCACCGAACCTTAAGTGTGTAGACCCTACGGGTTCGGGAGACATGCGAACATGACCGAGACGGCTCTCGGGCAATAACCAACAGCGGGATCTGGATACCCATGTTGGCTCCCACATGCTCCTCGATGATATCATCGGATGAACCACGATGTCGAGGATTCAATCAACCCCGTATACAATTCCCTTTGCCAATCGGTATTTTACTTGCCCGAGATTCGATCGTCGGTATCCCAATACCTCGTTCAATCTCGTTGATGGCAAGTCACTTTAGTCGTACCGTAATGCATGATCCCGTGACCAAACACTTGGTCACTTTGAGCTCATTATGATGATGCACTACCGAGTGGGCCCAGTGATACCTCTCCGTCATACGGAGTGACAAATCGATCTCGATCCGTGTCAACCCAACAGACACTTTCGGAGATACCTGTAATGCACCTTTATAGTCACCCGATTACGTTGTGACGTTTGGTACACCCAAAGCATTCCTACGGTATCCGGAGTTACACGATCTCATGGTCTAAGGAAGAGATACTTGACATTGGAAAAGCTCTAGCAAAACGAACTACACGATCTTGTGCTATGCTTAGGATTAGGTCTTGTCCATCACATCATTCTCCTAATGATGTGATCACGTTATCAACGACATCCAAAGTCCATAGTCGGAAACCATGACTATCTCGTTGATCAACGAGCTAGTCAACTAGAGGCTCACTAGGGACATATTGTGGTCTATGTATTCACACGTGTATTACGATTTCCGGATAATACAATTATAGCATGAATAAAAGACAATTATCATGAACAAGGAAATATAATAATACTTTTATTATTGCCTCTAGGGCATATTTCCTACACCTGGTGGTGATCCAGAAGAGGCTGAGGCTCACATTGGTGAAACTGATGAAGGTGATGATTCTAATCATGTTGATGAAGGTGCTAATATTGCTGCTGAAGGTGATGATTCTAATCATGTCGATGAAGGTGCTAATATTGCTGCCGAAGGTGATGATGCTAATATTGCGATAATACAAATAATTCTGTTCAACCTGATATATTTGATCCAAGAACATGGGATGCACTTGATCCTACAATGATTGATATTTTGGTGCAAAAAGGTCCTAAAAGAGACTCGTCTATTGAGCATGGTCCAACAGACAAATTTGGTAGAAGGTTTTCTGCACTAGCGTACACTAGAGTTCTCTCAAATGGAGAAAAGTGTGATAGAGAGTGGCTTGTGTACAACAAAGAGCTTGAAAAAGTATTTTGTTTTTGCTGCAAATTATTAAGGAAGGGACATGTGAGGGGTCAGTTAGCAAATGATGGCTTCAGTGACTGGCATCGTCTTATCAATTGACTAAAAGAGCATGAAAATGGTAGAGAACATGTCACAAATATGAGTAGTTGGTATGATTTGCGCCTCAGTTTGGAGAAGAATCAAACAATTGATAAAGTTGCTCAGCAAGAACTTGAAAAGGAAAGGGAGCATTGGAGAAAAGTTTTGCTCAGGATTCTTTTGATTGTGAAAGTTCTTGCGGAACATAATATAGCATTTCGTGGCAGTAATAGCAAGGTGTGTACCAAGATAGTAATGGAAATTTTCTTAAGATTGGTTCAAATGTTGGCAGAATTTGACCCGGTTATAAAAGAACATGTTGACGGCATCACAAGTGATAAAATCCGTGATCATTATCTCGGTCCTTCCATCCAGAATGAACTAATAAATTTGCTCGCTACTGCAATCAGGTCTGAAATCGTTAAGAAGGTAAAAGAAGCAAAGTACTTCTCCGTTTTACTTGACTGTACTCCCGATGCAAGCCACCAAGAGCAGATGTCTTTGATAATTAGGTATGTTGATGCATCTTCAGGTTCTTTTTGCATTAAAGAATCATTCTTAGGTTTTTTGGATGTGAATGATACCACTGGGAAAGGATTATTTGATGCTCTAAAAAATGAATTGAAAACTCCTGACCTTGATATTGACAACCTGAGAGGGCAAGGATATGATAATGGGTCAAATATGAAGGGAATACATAAAGGGGTACAAAGTAAAGTCTTGAAAATAAATCTGAGAGCTTTTTATTCAGCTTGTGGTTGTCATAGTCTGAATTTGACAATATGTGATATGGCAAAGTCTTGTCGTAAAGCATCCGATTTTTTTGGAGTTATCCAACGCATCTACACAACATTTGCTAACTCTACTAAAAGATGGCAAATTCTCAAAAATAACATATCAGGAGTGACTCTCAAGTCATTGTCATCTACTAGGTGGGAGAGTCGTGTTGATAGTGTTAAGGCTATAAGGATTCAACTACCAGAAATAAGGGAGGCTCTACTACAAGTGGATGAAAAATGATAAAGATCCATCGACAAGTAATGAAGCTCAATCATTGGCAGAAAATAATCTTTGTGACTTTGAATTCTTAGTGTCAATAATCATATGGTATGAAATATTATCAGTTGTTAATTTGATCAGCAAAGAGTTGCAGTCAAAGGATATATATGCTTATTGATATTGCTATTGAGTCTGTAAAGGGCTTGATTTCTTTCTTCACTAAGTATAGAGAATCTGTCTTTTCAAAAGCATTGGAAGCTGCAAAAGAAATTGCAAAGGAAATGGATATTAATCCAGAGTTCCGCACCAAGCGTAAAATCAAGAGAAAAAGGCAATTTGGTGAGGGTGCAGATGATCCATCTATTGTTTCACAATCAGCAGAGGAGTCATTTAAGGTCAATTATTTTCTGCATATTGTTGATCAAGCTATAGTTTCACATAACACGAGATTTGAACAGTATGAGGGGTATGAAAAAAATATTTGGTTTCTTGTTTACTTCAGATAGGCTGTGATCCTTGGATGACAAGAGTTTATTGGCTGCGTGTGTTCATCTTGTAGATGCACTTAAGAGTGGAGAACATAAAGATATTGATGGACTTGAATTGTGTTGCGAGCTACTTTTTCTACAGGGCTCACTTCAGAAATCTATGGGCCCACTTGATATTCTGAACTTTTTGAAGAAGCGTTCCTTAATCTATCCTAATGTTGTTATCGCATACAGAATTTTGTTAACCATTCCTGTGACAGTTACATCTGCGGAAAGGACTTTTATAAACTCAAGTTGTTGAAATCCTACTTGCGTTCTATAATGACACAAGAAAGACTGAATGGATTGGCAACAATAGCACTTGAAAATGATGTCTTGGAGAAGATTAATTATGAAGATTTGATCGAAGATTTCATATCAAGAAATACTAGAAGAATGCTGCTTTTTGGTAGAAAATGAGGTCAGTTTATAAGTGTATTCCTTTAGTACCATATTTACTATTTTACCGTTAGTATTTGATATATTTCCTAAATATTGTAACAATAAGATATATTTGAAGTTAAATAATTAAGTGAGAGTATGCTTTACTTGCATTAGTTCTTCAGTTATATATGGTTTAAAAAAATAGGGCCCTATTTTGATTTTCGTCCCGGGCCCCCAAATTTCTGGAGACGGCCCTGGTGGCTGGCTATTGGTGCGACGACTTCAACAATTTTTTTTGATTGTTCTGCGACATGGTTCATTTTCTCCAACTCTTTGGACGGGTGGTGATGGATAAAGTCTGTGCTGCAAATGGGTGATGGTCTAGCCGATGCTTCTTCAGCGATATCTAGATCTCGTCTCAAGCAGCGAGTGGCTATTGTGGTATTTAAATTCTGATATGGCGAGGGTGTCTGTTCAGTTTAATTAAAAAAATATGTTACTTCAATGTAATTCTATTATTTATATATACTGGCCGTCCTGTGTCCAGCCTGTCCAATGAGATCTATATAAGATTCCCTTTTGATTATTTTTGTAAAACAAAAAATAAGACCAAATCCTCAATAGTACTATACAATTCTTTTGCCTCTGTTTCATCTGCACCGTTGGATCTGCTCCGTCTGGATTGGAGGGATACGCTAGGTTGCATTGTGACTTGGCTTCTATTTCCCCCCTTCTTCCTCCGGCGAGATCTAGCTAGGGTTACGGCCACCGGCGCTTCCAGAGGTGGGTAGGGATGGCGGAGGGCAGGTGGAAGCCAGTCATATGGATGCGTCGCAAGAGGCTCCGAGACGACGCGCCTACTGAGGCTGAGGCGGAGGCGGTGGTGGGCGAGAGCTTCGAGTTCGCCTTCGACAACGAGGCCTTCTCCGACCGGGTGCTGCGGCTAGAGGTCGTCGGCAGCGAGGAGGAAAATGGTGAGTACAGGGCCTCCTGTGTCAGTGCCTTCTGGCCTATTTCGGGTTTTCAGTTCTGTTTCTTTCTTAGGGATTTTATTATTTTTAGCTTCTATTTCGAGCTGTACCCTAGAATTAAAATGCAGCAGATCTGCAGTCATATGTTTGGATGTAGTAGTCAGCACCCTTAGTAGCGTTGGTTTTCAAGCTACATCATACCATTCAAACTGAAAATTGCCACTGGGTAACTAAAAGGGTTTACAATAATTTGTATGCGATAGTTCTGTAGGCTGGTGAGATGCATACTGTTTAAGGGTGCTTTAATGCTTATAAGTGATTCATGTACCCTGACGGTATGCAGCACAACACTTCAGCCTTGGATTGAGTGATATATATGGTGATCAATTTGTTCACATCTTTCAGAAGAAAAAAGGAACCGAGGGAAATTTGCTTGATGGCTAACATCGAATCTGCCAATCGTTATATCTCTAAATGTAACTCCAAGAGGTCCAAGAACAAATACAAGAACAGATTATATACTATGAAATGTGTCATTGACTTGTTGAATGTATACTTGGAAAATGAAATGGTTGTTTAATGCAATGAGGGTGTGTGTGGACGGAGGGGCTCCCTGTTCCGCATTTGAGTTCAACATTATTCTGTGCTTTGTTTTTGGTTCGCCTGCATTTCAGTTGTTTTTTCATTGAACATTTAATGTATTTATTAATATGCCGATAGTCACTTACCTTTAAGTAGTACAAATACATGTGGACTGTGGTGCACACAGTATGTCACAGTCCGTTGATCAAATAGGTAGGACCTGGTTGCCAGTTTCTTCGTTTGAGCAACATCCTGTTTACAGGCCAATCCTGGTAAGATAACATGCTACTGCTACTTGTTACTTTTGAAGGTATGAGATACTATTTATGATTAGATAAAATAAGACCGGTCTTGTTTTTCACTTTATTACATCGGGTGCAGTTATATAAAAACCTAATAAGATCCCTGGGGCAACGTTTTTTATTACTGTACCCACTGACACGGGATCATGCTTATTATGACTTATGCAACCAAATTAGCATCAAGTTTTCGTGATGTTCAGCATCTTGTTGTATTTCTGAAGGTTGACTGAATGAATCCGCCCACATAGAGAACATGGTGCTTCAAATATTTTTGCATATTTCTCTATTTATCTGACCTAGGTATTTTTCAGGCGCTGATGGAAAAGGTATTGACTCCTCTTGTACCGTGATGGGTACACCAGTTTTACGAGTCAATACCATACATGTTAGTTCGGCGATTCTTGCTGCAAAAAGTCCTTTCTTTCTCAAGGTAATTCTGATGACCTGAAATAGATTTGTAATTTGTTATATAGTCAGTGGACTTAGCTTTCTGATAAGCTTCATGCTTCTTAGCTTTTCTCAAATGGCATGAAAGAGTCTGATCAGAGACATGCAACACTTACAATTGCTGATTCAGGTAACAGTGTTTAGTGTAGTACAATCTTCATCTTATAACTGATGATTCTAGTTTGCTATTGTTATTTTTTTAAATATTGTCGATTTTTTAATTTAAAAGATGACTACTTGTAGAAGTTAAGAAACGATTACTTCTTGTTGAGAGGTGGACTGCTTTGGGGTTTCCTGCCACACTTTTTTTCATGACGAATTTGTTACTCTCATTTCCCCTATAGACCCTACACTGGATATTTTGTTTTATTATTTGCACACTATAGTTTTAACCAACTGATTCTTGAACACTGGTCATACTACATACTCATCCATGCATAAAAGATAGCTATCGCTTTTCTTTTCTACTCCCCGTCTCAAAATGTAAGACGTTTTTTGAGACGGAGGTAGTACTTTTTTATTTAACTGATACCGGTTGAGATTTATTGAACTGTTTCATTAGACCTTATGCCTCCTTTCCTTTCATTTCATACTTGGAACAGAGGAAAAGGGCTTCATGGCGCTTTTACACTTAATTTATACCGGAAAGTTGACACCAACAACTGAGTCCACTCTTCTGGTTGATATGTTGATGGCCGCGGACAAATTTGAGGTTGTTTCTTGCATGAAGCTTTGTAGTCAGGGGCTCATAGACCTGCCTATGACCCTAGAATCGGCAGTGAGGTGCCTAGATCTCCCATGTACCATTCCATTGGCAGCTGCCATCAGAGAGGCAGCCAAGACCTTCTTTGCTGAAACTTACAAGGAATTCCTGTCAACAAAGTAAGTGATCCCCGTTTGATTCAGATATCTCCTTTTCTTTTTGAGGAAACATTTGGACATTGTTGTTATAAAATTACTATCTTAAGGCATTGCATGGTTTCATCTCATTTCAGGTTCCAAGATGAACTGATGAGGGTCCCTCTCGCTGGAATTCGGGCCATCTTATCAAGGAATCACCTTGGGATTTTATCTGAAGGAGCCGTCTATGAGTTCATGCTTAGGTGGGCCTGTTCACAGTACTCTAATTCAGAAGAAAGACACAAGATTTTGAGTTCACGGTTACTTCCACTAGTCCCACGAGTCCTCAGTATGAACGATTCCATTCTAATTGATCACCCGTCTGGTATAATTAACTTTACTATCAAGCGTGAGAAGTGTTACGGGCTCTTCCCGTTAGGATCAATGCGTTCGCCGCCGTTCCATTGTGCGGGGCGTCGCTTCTACCTCGCGGCACGCTGTATGGCGACAGAGCAGCTCCAGATTTTCGGCCTTTCAGTAAACATGCTGGAAGACAAGGGGCAGTAAGGGGACAGTAGATTATAAGATTGGGGTAAAGACAAGACCGTCGCTGCAGTTTGTCACCAAGCACGTCAGCAGCACCACCACCGATAGTAAGCAACCTGTTGGATGCAGGGTTCCTTGGTCGGAGTTCATCGCTGATGACAGCCCTTACTTCATTGATGACGAACTCCATCTGCAAGTTCACGTGAAGATAACACCACAGCCGGAGTGATGCATGTACTGCCCGCAAGCTTTATGGTCCTCGCTTATGTCCCTCTTTGTTTCTGTGAGCAAGAGGGGAAGCCCCTGCTATTCTGAAACATGAAGAAACCTGAAGCGGGCACTCTAGTTATTTGCTAGCATTTGCTCTGCTCTCTTTTTGGTGACTGGAATTAATGTCTCATGTAAATATCTTAGAATTTGATGCTAAGTTATGCTATAGTTTGTGTGCTCTATGGTAATGCGAACTTTGGCAATATTTGCCCCTGGGACGAATTGCTGCCGTGTAGTATAGGTCAATGTTATTGTTCCGTTACCTGAATGTTATTGTTGTCAGTAGGTTGCCACTTGCCATTAAACCGCAACTGGAGCAAAGCTTTTTGCGCATATTCTTCTGTTTCTGTTCACCTTTTAGTATCTCATCAAGTATATGGTTGAAACTTGAAAGTGTTGCTGACAGAGCAGGATGTTATGTGTGTGCTTCCAGACTTGGTGCAAGTTACTCTGGCATGAATGTTTGTGTACGCAAATAATAGATGCAGTGGAGTAGTTTGTAAAATGGGCTGGGTAGGGATCAGGATATAAAGCTGAGAAGAATCGCGCACGAGGAGAGGTATTGACTCCACAATGGGGCGACATCATTTTTGCTTAATTCTTTTAAACCAGTGAGTTTGTAATGTAAATTCAGGAATAATTTTCTCAATGACAAAGGAATTGCGGATGTTTATGTCATGTAAGACTTTGATGCTCCATGCATTCCACTTCCGAAGGATGGTAAGCAGCACTATGGGCCATATGCCCGGATGGAGTCATCGGGGAGTCACAATAGAGTTAGGTTCCAAAGGAGGCTGATCTTTGAGCCTGAAACCGAACGGCAACAAATTTCGATGGAATGCGGGCAGGGGCGGGACATGTGCTTGATTTCCTCAAAGAGGTGACTGATGTGTGAGGAATCGTTACTTGGAGCGATGTGTTCTATGCTGCATGTTTGCCTTGGAGTTTAACCTGTCTCGAAATAGAATCCAATCATTCTTGACATTTGTTGAAACCATGTCGCCCCAAATTAGGTTAGCGTCGCTGCATCTCACTGTGAGCCCTAGCTCCCGTGTTGCTCTCTTTGGCCCGGCCGACCAGGGAGCCTTAACCCTGGCGACGCCAAGGGCTCCTTTCACGATGCTACTCCAGAGGCCAGAAGAGAAAATAAGTTTGATAGGGTAGTGGGTACAAAAAAAAAGTTAGGGCGAAGGCTTGAGGCGATGATGTTAGAACCGCCCACGACCTACTCGCCGCGAAGGAAAAAGCATGTCGGTTGCATATCATCTATTCACGGCAGACCAAGATGACAGGGGACAAACTGTTGGCACCGGAACGATGGATTGGAAGCTCCAAAAAGTCAAAACGAATTATTAGCATCACGACTGAGGCCAACCGTCGTTTTGAAGGCACATGTACTCCACACAGTGGCGAAGGACGGAGAAGAATTAAGCTTGGGCGAACTCTCAAGTATTTTTTTTCTTGTACATAAGCAATTCTAACATCATCTTTAATGTCGGGGGTAAATCTATCACGTGAAATGCGAAGTTCTGGATCACTATTTATGTAATCATGACACAAAAAAAAACAGTTATTCCTTCAACGCCGGGAGCCTCAACATTATTTTTGTCAAATCTGTAGTTCACAACACAAAAATGTATTATCATTACAATTGCATATTACAAGTTGTAAAAAAAATGCCGATGCAAAAAAAAGTAGTAAAGAAATGCTAGAGTTCCAAAATTTAGTACTATAACTCGTCTCTTTTTCTTTGACTTTGCTAGTCCCTTCTCTTTCCTCTCCATCTTGTGCTGGCGATGCACGGTAGTAGGTTTAGGCGCTGCCGATGTGCCGTCTCTCGCTAGATCGCGGTCGCAGCCGCTCCTTGTGTGGTGTGCCTGCGCGGCAGCGCCCAGCCACTCATCACCCTGCTTGCTCGACGCGACGGCGCCCACAGCCATCGGCCTGCCCGTCTTCTGCCTGGCCAGCCGCCGCCGCCCGCCACGCTAGATCGCTAGCTAGGTTGAGGTTGCTCCGTTCGTGGAACCTGATGCGCGTCTCCGTTCGTTTCTTTTCTTTAAGAGAGCGTGAGCCTGTGCTAGCCACTTTTTTTTTTTTGAGTTAATGCAATTATGTTACCCCACCGATACGGGGCTTGCAAAAGATTTTATTTGATTTGATGAGGTTTGATTTAATGCAAAACATTTATGGGCGGAGAAATGAAAAGAAAGACCTCACCTCACCTCACCTCGTCTCTCCTATCAGTCTCAGCCCAGAACACAGCAGTCCCTTTCCCTTCTCCCTACGCCTCCAGCCCATCTAGCTCGCTCGGATTACGGCCGTCGGCGGCGGCGCTTCCAGAGGTGAGCGGCATGGCCGGGGCGGGGGCGGAGGAGGCGGTGGTGGGCGAGAGCTTCGAGTTCGCCTTTGACAAGGAGGCCTTCTCCGACAAGAAGCTGCGGGTCGAGGTCGTCGGCAGCGACGACGCCGCCAGCCGCAAGCGCCGCCGCGAGGACGACAAAAGTGAGCACAGCACCTCCGCCAGATCCATCGCATCTCCCCCCTTCTTTGCGCGCAAATTAAACCTGCACGCAACTCGGATCTCGATTTGTGTGATTTTCAGCTCTGTTTGTTCGTTAGGGATTTGTGGGTAGGTAAAGGGGGAGCAAAACAGAGGAGATTTTTTTCTTAAATAAAAGAAGTTTGGATTTCGAGCTGTACGCCTGTACTCTACGATGTAATCCAGGCGACTAATTTGGATGCAGCACATCTGTGGCCACACCACATATTTGGTTGTAGCGGTAGTGTTCAGCAGACTGCATCATATACCATTACTAAAAAGATTTAGAATTTATTTTGTAGTATGTGACCGGTGAGATGCGACCTGATTAAGGGTAGTTATGTGTGATTCGTGTTCCCGTGTCTGTATGTGTGATCCAGGCAGCACAATTCTTCAGACTAGGATCAAAGGAATAAGCTGATCAATTATTTCACATCTTTCACAAGAAAAACGTGATTTGCTTGATTGCTATACATTGAATCTGAAGTTGTTATATCTCTGAATGTAGCATCCAATCGTCCAACACAAGTAGAAGGACAGATTCATCAAAACTGTTATTTCTAGAATGTATACATGGATATGATGAAATATATTTAGTTTTTTTTTTGCAAATAAGAAATATATGTTGTGGAGTGAGGAGCTCCCTAAGTCTCTAGAATTCTCTGTTCCACATTTCATCTCAATTTCTGTTTTTTTTGCATTGATACATTTACAGATGATATTATTCTGCTCATAATCACTTTTAGTTAGTACGAACACTTGTGGACTGTCGTACGCACCTGTAATGTTGGTACAGTACTAGCACAGTCCATTGGTCAACTATGTAGTGTACTTAGTTGATTATTTTTTCATAAACGAGCAACATATATACATTTACGACCCAGTCCTAGCGAGGTACCATGCTACTGCTTCTAGTTGGTTGGGAGGTATGGAATACTGATTAATTAGATAAAAGAAGGTAACATTGCAAGACTTGGTCTGGTTTTTATCACTTGAGTGCAAGTTGGACAAAATTCTAATAGGATCCCTGTGGTAACTTTTGTGAATACTTCACTCGCCGACATAAGAGTGTGCTTATTATGCTTGATGCAGCTCAATATGTGTCCAGTTTTTTATATGTTCAACATTTTGTCGCTTTTCTAAAGGTTGATTAAATGAATGTGCGACATAGAGAACATGTTGTTCCAAATATTTGAACAGCAAAACGTCTAATTTCGTTAAAAACCTTCCACTCCCCTAATTTTGCACACTTTCTCTGTATTTATCTGACATTGGTATTTTGCAGGTGATGAAGGAGAATGTGTCGATTCTTCTTCTATAGTGATGGCTGCACCAATTTTACGAGTCACTACCATGAATATCAATTCAGCGATTCTTGCTGCAAAAAGTCCTTTCTTTTTCAAGGTAATTTTGATGACATTCTGAAATGCATTTTTCTATAGCCACTTTACTTAGCTTTCTGATAAACTCAATGCTTCTTAGCTTTTCTCAAACGGCATGAAAGAGTCTGACAAGGGACAGGCAACACTTCGAATCGCTGATTCAGGTAAGAGCGTACAATCTACTCTTAGATTCTTCATCTTATAACTGATGATTCTAGTTTGCTACTGTGATTATATTGTCGATTTCTGTATTTTTTTTAATGGTTACTTGTGTGTTTGCCACACTTATTTTTAGGTTGTGAATTGGTCATTCTCATCGACCTACAGACCGCACCTACAAAATGGATTCTCGACTCTTTGCGTATTATAGTTTTTCGAGTTGATTACTGAAAGTCGATGGTCATACTTAAATGATCATGCAGGCATAAAAATAGCTAGCCCCTTTCCTTTGCGCTCCTTTATTTAATATTACTTTTTGAGATTTATTAAACTGTTCCATTTATCCTAATTCATTCTTGCTCTCATTTCTTACTGGGAACAGAGGAAAATGCCTTCATGGAGCTTTTGTACTTTATGTATAGTGGAAAGTTGACTCCAACAACTGAGCCCACTCATCTGGTTGATATCTTGATGGCTGCTGACAAATTTGAGGTCGCTTTCTTGCATTAAGCTTTGCGGTCAGTTGCTCACAAGCTTGCCTATGACCCCAGAATCTGCAGTGCTGTGCCTAGATCTACCATATTCCATTTCAATGGCACCTGCCCTGGCAGAGGCAGCCAAGAAATTCTTTGCTGAAAGATACAAGGATTTCCTGTCAACAAAGTAAGTAACCCCATTGGATGGAGGTACCCTTTTCTTTTCCTTTGTTAGTAAGCATGTCGACATCCTTGTAAAAAATCAATTATGTCAACTAAGTGATCCTATTTGGTTTTGTTGCATTTCAGGTTACAAGACGAACTGATGAGGATCCCTCTTGCAGGGATCATAGCCGTCTTATCAAGGAATGACCTCGGGGTTCTACCTGAAGAAGCTGTCTATGACTTTGTGCTCAGGTGGGCTGATTCGCAGTACCCAAATCCAGAAGAAAGACGCAAGATCTTGAGTTCACAGTTACTTCCACTAGTACCACTAGTGCGAAGTAGGGTCAGAACCATTGTACTTGATTAGCCATCTTGTATAATCAACTTCAGTCTGGAGTTGATTATCTTGTGTGTGATAGACCCTGTAGGGCTGTAGGCTGGTGAGATACATAGTACTGGTTAAGGGTAGTTATGTGTGATTCGTGTACCGTGTTGTTGCCGGTTATGGGCTGTTATGTTTGCTTGTTTGTCCTGCTATGCAGCAAAGTCGCTGAACCGTTAATGTCTTTGTCGGAAGTTGGCTGATATGTTGCTGATTACCTCTGTAAATCGATGGAGTGTAATCCTTAGAATCCATATTATGTGATTCGTGATAATCTCTGCACATTTTAGTACATACTTCCTGGCAGCCGATAAATTTTTCTTGCCAATCTGTGCTCCCTGGAAACAGGAACTTCAGCAATGTGTGACCCTGGGACTGAATGCTGCTGCATAGTTCAATGTTGACAAAGTCTGTTGCTCTGCAACATATTTTGCCTTCTATGTCAAATGAATATTGAATAGTATTCCCTCCTATTCCATATCATATCAGTTGTTTACTGATTTAGTGCAAAGTTATTCCATATTAGTTGTCACTGATTTAGTACAAAGTTGTTTCGTATTAGTTGTTCCATATTAGTCGTCGGCGCCAGAGGCGCGGAGTTTCGCCCGGACACACGTCAGCACAAGTCCCCGGCACCACCTTGACGAAAGTCAACTTGTCCACCCCAGATTTGGGCACTGCCAGAGCAGGCCTGAGCCTCCCGCCACTAGATCCCTAGTCGCCCACACGATCAAAAGATGGAGCCACCACCGCCACCACAAAGCCTGCCGGAAAAACAATCGTGAAGCCTGCCGTCCGGGGCCGTCGCCACGACATCCATGCCCCTGAGCATCGCCGACCATCCACGTCACGACCACCCGACCACGATAGTAAGAGTGAAAGGGACAACCTTTCACTCCTAGCCCGACATCAGCCATCGGGTTTGGGTCGGCACCTCCACAGTAGGAGGCGCCCAGGCCTGTGTCCCCAGCCGGTCTTGGTGGACCGGGGAGAAACAACCCAGTGACTACCGATGGCCACCCCGAGCACGGTCGAATGCCGCCATGTCCGTGGTCATTGGCGTCGATCCGTACGACGACACAACAACGCCTGAAGAGCAACCCTCGAACCGACGGTCCACATGCATCAAGCAAGGGCACAACACGAAGGCGAGGACCAGGTCAACCTCATACTGTGGGACCGCCGGACATCGTCCTCCACCAGGATCCAGATCTGTGCCGCCCGTCGAAGACGTCAGCCACCCGGATCACACCGCCACCCAACCAAAGTAGTTGTGTCGCCCCATCACCTCCGACAAGCACCTCTCGGATCGTACCTAACCTCACCTACCTAGCGTACCAACTTCGATCTGTCTCAGGCTCAGATCTGGTCCGCCCGAGCACAAACCCTAGGACAAGGCCATCCCGACGAGCAAACGCACGCCGTCGGCCCGTACCCAGGAGAAGAGAGGCCACCACCGCCACCCGCACACCGCCGCCGGACGCCAACCGTCGTGTCGCGCCCACGCCGACCACATGTGCACCCACCACGAGCACCCACCACGCCGAACCAAGGCCACGGAGAGCCCAACCAGAGACAGCAGCCACCGGAGGAGAGATCCTACCCGAGGGCCCCGCGCCACCCGAGGCGCGGCAACCAGATCTGGGACTGCCAAAACGGGCCACCAGGGCAGCCCCGGGCGCGCCCCGACATCCCACCACGCATCACCAGAGACCCCAGCGGGCGCGAGGCACTCGCAAGCTCCCATCGCAGACAACCTTGGTCGCGCGGCCGCACTCGCCACAAGCCGGAGGCCTCCTACCCACGCCAGAGGACACCTTCCCAAGGGAGAAGAGATCCCGCCGCCGCCGACGCCGACCGGGCTTTGCCCGGCGGCGGCAAGGGGAGGGGTTGGAGCCCATACGACTAGGGTTGCCCCCCGGCGCGTGCGGACGCATCACGGGAGGGAACAGGGGGAAAGGGGAGGACACAAGTATCTCAAACATAACAAAAATTACTTTGAGATTTCGAGACCCTCATCGCTCCACCCCGGCAGCCGAAATAGGCATGTGGAAGTGGATGCCCGGCAGGAAGGCAAAGCATGACCACAAGGCGGGATCGTTCTCCCCGGGCAGCGCCGCCGTGCACTCCACCTCGCCGCCAACATTCTCCATCTCCCCTCCAACATCCTCTTCACGCTTCTGGCCGTACGTGAAGGTGGAGATATGTCGGCGCTACTGGGAGACCGGCACCCCGCTGTTGTGGTCCGATGCCCACATCCCCAATGGGTGGCATCTAAGCCCAGATCGGGTGCCGATCCTCGCTGTCGCGGTGACCGGACGCACCTGCCTCGTAGAGATCAACTACCCCCGCGCTCGTATCCTGCACCACCTCCTCGACGACCGTAGGTACGATGTGGACACTTGGTTTCAGGACGAGCACAACATGTGTCGGTAAAGAACCGTAGCCCACCCCGTGAAGCCGCATGTGCACGCACCGAGCCCACGCAGAGCGTGCGGCCTGACGCCGCCGCCCTTCCGCTCCCCGTCCCCACCACCACCCCCGCCTCCAACCATGACAACCGAAGAGGAGGAAGAGGCTGGTGCATGCCGTGATGGAGGACTCCAAGAGGGAGTTCAAGCGCAAGCAGGAGGAGTGTGAGGGTCTGGAGGAGATGATGGCGTTGTCGGCCGCAGGCGATGTCTATGTCCCCGAGCTTGACGTGAAGGAGGAGGTGATGGAGGACCGGTTGTCCACCTCGGAGTGGAATGCGGCCTTGTACAGGAAGTCGTGGTCATGGACGACCACAGTGCTATGCAGCCCGCCCTCACCACCACCGACAGTGCCGCCCGGCCTCGTGGGCACCGTGGTCACCACCCACACCACCATCACATCCTGCCCCGCAATGGCAGCCACAGGAGGCGCCCGCCCCAGCTTGGCAGGTGTCGGTGTGTGTGTGTGTGGGGGAGTCCACCTCGGCCGCCCTACATTGGCCTCACCATGGATGACGAGGACGGCGGCAGGCAAATCTACTTATTTTTGTTATTTTTGTTAATTTCAAATAAAATTAATGTGCGGATGTGACTTTGGTGGACTTTTAAATAAATTTTAAAAATAGTTCTTGAATTACGAAAGAGTTTATTGATTCATAAAATATTTAATGATCCGGAAAATGTTCATGCATTTAAAAAATGTTTGTGAATCTAAAAAAAACACCAATTTCGAATAAAATGTTCGTCTATTCTAGAATTGTTCGCGATTCAAAAGAAAATGCTTAAAAACCGTTCGCAATAAAAAATGTTCACAATTTTAGAAAAATGTTTGTAAATAGTAAAAAATGTTCACGATTTTTAGAAATGTTCCCAAATTTATAAAAAATGTCCACGAATGATCGAAAGTATGGAGTTAAACAGTAATGCTTCTGAGTTTTCATGACTATATACCCGCTTGAATTTTGAAGAATTATCTGCCAGGTTGGATTGGAATAGTATTTTAGAAAACATATCTTGAAATTCAGAATAATTCTTTGAGTTGTCAATATTTTTTCACAACCATGATATTTTTTCAAAAATGTGAACATTGCTTCAATTTGTGAATAAAATTTAAAAAAAAAGAGAAACATTTTCTTGCATTTGTGAACAAATTTTCAAAATCATACGATAAGATATGAACAAAATATGGTTATCGTCGTTGAAGATTATGATTTTTTTTTATTCCGTTGCAACGCACAACCCTTTTTCTATGTATAATTAAATCAGCTGGCCTCTTGTTTGACTATGTTTGGCAGAGAAATTAGGATCTGTCTAGAACACATCTAGATGTGACATAAACCCGATATCCACTATGTTCGTGGTCTGTTTTTTTTTCAGATTTTTTTTTGTTTCTTATTGCTATGTTATTATGTGGGAGATTAGATGTGACATCTTTAGAAAACATGTAGATGTGAATTAGACAAATTGGAGAAATTAATCCTCGGTCAGGTCTTGCTTGATCTGTTTATTAAGCTGGCTGGATCCGGCGTCGCTGCTGCTGCTGCTGCCACGCTTCCTGCTTTGCTCACGCGACGTCTCCACCATCTCCTCCATCTTGGGAGTCAGGTACGCCCGGGCCTTGCTCGCCGACTGCAGCTCCACCGCCGAGGCGCGCTGCTGCACGTGCGAGCTCATGCCAGCCAGCAGGCATGCGCGCCCCGTCTGCTGGTACTCCCGCCGGTCCCCCACGCGGGCGCTCAGGTCGCGCAGCTCCTCCTTGATCGCCTCACACGTGGGATCATCTCCCGCCATCCCAGGCGCCGACCGCTCCACCGCCTTTAGCCGGGAGTCCAGTATCCGCGCCGCGCCGGCGTGTTGCCCTCCTTCAGCTGCCTCCCGTGCGGCCGCGATGTCTTGGGCCGTAGCAAGGCGGACGCGCTCCCGCTCCACCTCCATGCACGGGGGCGGCAGGTCGGTCAGCTCCAGCGGCCTCTGGATCACCGCCGCGGGTGCGGCGGCGTTTGCGGCCTGCCCTGTCGTCGCGTCCTTGTAGCCGCAGGTCACCTTGATATGGCGGGTGACCGACTCCGCGGGCCGGGCTCTCGGCACGTACACCAGCACCAAGAAGCGCCTCTCCTCGTCGTCGTAGAGCTCTCCGACGTCGATGGAGGCGGCGCGGCAGTCGGCGTCCACGTGGTTGCCGTAGCAGCCCGACTTGACATCCTGGACGTGCACGCCTCGGTGCAGGCACGTGACGGCGGTGCGCGCCTCCTGCACGGCGACCGACAGGAGCCCGCCTATATGCACCGCGCGAACGAGTCCTGGATCGCCGCCTGGTTCCCGACGAAGGAGAAGGTGCCGCCGGTGGCCTGCGCGATGGTGTGCAGTGCCGCGGCGTCGTGGTTGGCGCCGAAGCCGAACGTGTGGATCGGCCCGGGCCGGCTACCAGCGAGCACGAACAAAGGCGGCACAAGGTCCATGTACCTCTTTGCCCTGAGGCGCGAGTCCTGGCCGTCGGAGAGAAGGATCATGCTGGCGACGGAGTTCTTGTGCCGGCGGCCGACGAGCACCTGGGCGCCCACACGGAGGCCCTCGCCGATGTTCGTGCCCGACCCAACAACAAGGGAGCCCACCGCGAGCTTCGCCGAGGCCTTGCCCGCGTCCGACATGCGCGCGAGGCAGGTCAAGCGGGCCGCCCGACCCGAGAAGGACACGACGGAGAGGCGATCGGCGGGGCCGAGTTGATCGACGACGAAGGCCATGGCCTGTTTCAGCAGCGCCAGCTTCTGGCCCTTCATGCTGCCGCTGACGAAGAGCACGGTGACGAGGTCGAGCGGCGCGCGCGCCACGTCGGCGGGGGCCCTGGCATGGACGAGCACCGCGAACTTGTCCCTGAACGCGCCCCTTCCGATGGCCGGGAACTCGCAGTGAGTCTTGAGGACCAACCCCCGGCCGTTGTTTGCCATCAGGGGTTTCTTGTCCTCCACCGGCTCGTCGTCTTTTTTTTTTGAATTTCCACCGGGGGGTGGGGGAGTTTCCCCCACCTGAATATATTGATCACGGCGGTTAAGCCTCCAGAGTTTTAGCTTTTACAGACAGGATAAGATAAACATGGGTACAAACCACCCAAGTGAGGGGGGGGGGGGAGCCTAGTTTGCTAGGGCCACCAGGAGTCGACATGAGCCCGGCGGTCTTGTTTCAAACGCACACGCCACAGATCGGCATCCTCTCTACAGCACTGACGGGCCCTGGCCAAGGACGGCACCAGCCGCTGGAAGATCACGGCGTTGCGATGCTTCCATAGCTGCCAGCAGCACAACATCACAAATTCCCTTTCAGAGGCGACCACATTTCTTGCCGCTCTAGCTAGGGCGTTCAGGTTGGCAGCCGACGCCCCGTCCATGCACACCCCCACTTTGTGCCAGAAACCTGCCGCGAACGGGCAGGCAAACATCAGGTGGTCTGCAGTCTCGAGTGCTGCAGGGCACAGGGGGCAGCCAGCCTCATCGGCAGCAAGGATGCACTTCCGAAGCAGGACGTCCCGCGTGTGGATGCGTCTCTGAACCAGCAGCCAGCAGAACACTTTGACTCTAGACGGCACACTCGCGCCCCAGATCATAGTAGCGAAGGGGACGGTGACCCCGCCGAACCGCAAGAGGGCGTAGACCGAACTGGAGGACAACCCGTCCGCGCGCGCCCGAGCGTGGATCAGCCGACGGTCATCGGTGCCTTTCACGGCGCGGGCGCCTCGCCCAAAGAGCCTCTCGAACCTCCCGCAGTCACAAGGCACTCCACGCCTGCGGCGCTTTGGGACCAGAAAGCTAGTAAGCCCGTCCCGCCTCACCTGCCACACTGTGACCTCGACCTCGACAGCGTGCGAGAGGAGAGTAGGGAAGGCCGAGGCGATTGCACCACAGGGAAGCCAGCAGTCCCACCAGAAGGAGCAGCACCTGCCATCCCCTACGTCCACCCTTGTGAGGGATCGGTAGAGCGGCAGCAGCTTGACGATGGAGGCCCGGTGCTCGCCCAGCGCCAGCTCGCCGCGCGAGAGGAGAGAGTGACTGGCCGCGCCAGCCCAGACCCACGACGCCCATCTCGACCGCGGCGAGGCATGTAGCCGGTGTATCATCTTGAGAAGGAGACACTCATTTTGGGTGGCCAGGTCACGCACCCTGTGCCACCTTTCGCTTTTAGCGCAGACCTGCCGCCACGCGACCATGCATTGGGCACCGGAAGCCCGTTCAGCGACGTTCCAGAGGAACGAGCGATGGAGCCCATCCAGAGCATGGATGAAAGCAGGCGGCAGGAGCAGCGCCGCCATGGCATAGGTTGGCAGGGCGTCAAGGACGTCGTTGATGAGGACGAGCCGCCCAGCTGGCGAGAGAAGGCGAGCAGCCCAACCGGCAAGGTATTTATCCACCTTCGCGATCATGGGCAAGAAGTCGGCGAAGCGCAGTTTTTCCCACGACAGAGGCAGGCCCAAGTACGACTGTGGGAACACGCCGGCGGCGCACCCCAAGGCGGCCACCACCTGCTCCACAACGTCGGCATCGGCATGCATAGGGACGAGGGTGCTTTTGGCGAAGTTGATCACCAACCCGGTGGCCTCTGCAAACTGGTCCAGAAGCAGCTTTAGGCGCGCCGCCCCCCGCCCACACGCCCTCATGATAATCAGGGTGTCGTCGGCGTACTGGAGCACCACCGCCGGGGCGTCCGGCAGCAGGGGGTGGCGCAGCTCATCGTGGTGGCGGATGAGACGTTGAAGGACGTCGGCGACGATGATGAAGAGGTAGGGGGAAATGGGATCCCCCTGCCGTAGGCCACAGCCTACCTGGAACCACCTCCCCGGCACACCGTTGAGGAGGACAGCCGAGAGCGAGGAGTGGAACAGCGAGTCCATCCATGCGCACCAGAGCGGCGGGAACCCCCGCACCTCCATGATAGCCCGCAAGCTAGTCCAGTTGATGGAGTCAAAAGCCTTGGCGAAGTCGAGCTTCAACACCACGGTCGGCGCGCGCCGCCTGTGGCAGCACTGCACCAGCTCCGTGGCATACACGAAATTCTCCGAGATGCTGCGGCCTCGCATGAAGCCGGATTGATCCTCGTCGATCAGGAGGGCAATTTGTCGCTGAAGCCTCGTCGTGAGCCCCCTGCAGAGGATCTTGACGTCGCCGTTTTGGAGCGAGATGGGCGGAAATCAGCCGGGGTTGGGACGCCCGGTTTCTTGGGCAGAAGGGCGATGTAGGCTCTGTTGATCCCGTCGAGGCGGGCCGTACCGGCGTGGAATTCATCGAAGAGGCGGTGGATGTCCGGCGCCACCTCAGTCCACGCCGCCTGGTAGAAGGCAGGACCCAGCCCGTCCGGGCCTGGGGCGCTGGTGCGATCCAGGGCGTGGACGGCGGCCTTGATCTCGGCATGGTCGAACGGAGCCACCAGTGCCTCCCCGTCCACCACGGGGGCGTCGACGTAGAGCGCCGGCAAATCGAAGCGCCAGTGGGGCCCGGGCCGCCCAGCAGCTTAGAGTAGAAGCCCAGCAAGGCAGCGGCCTTGCCAGCATGATCCACCACCCGCACCCCTTCAACTTCCAGCGCACCGAACGTGTTGCGGCATCGTCGGGTGGAGGCCGAGGCGTGGAAGAACTTGGTGTTCTCGTCGCCTTCGCGGACTGCCCGACGTTTCCCTCGCTGCCGCCAGTGAGCGCACTGCCGGCGAACCGAAGCCACTGGAAGACCACGGTGTTGCGATGCTTCCATAGCTGCCAGCAGCACAGCATCACAAATTCCCTTTCAGAGGCGACCACATTTCTTGCCGCTCTAGCTAGGGCGTTCAGGTTGGCAGCCGACGCCCGTCCCATGCACAATTTCACTTTGTGCCAGAAACCTGCCGCGAACGGGCAGGCAAACATCAGGTGGTCTGCAGTATCGAGTGCTGCAGGGCACAGGGGGCAGCCAGCCTCATCGGCAGCAAGGATGCACTTCCGAAGCACGACGTCCCGCGTGTGGATGCGTCTCTGAACCAGCAGCCAGCAGAACACTTTGACTCTGGACGGCACTCGCGCGCCCGCATCATAGCGGCGAAGGGGACGGTGACCCCGCCGAACCGCAAGAGGGCGTAGACCGAACTGGAGGACAACCCGTCCGCGCGCGCCCGAGCGTGGATCAGCCGACGGTCATCGGTGCCTTCACGGCGCGGCGCCTCGCCCAGCAGCCTCTGAACCTCCCGCAGTTCGCGCGCACCCACGCCCGTGCGCCTTGGGACCAGAAAGCTAGTAAGCCCGTCCCGCCTCACCTGCCACACTGTGACCTCGACCTCGACAGCGTGCGAGAGGAGAGCGGGGAAGGCCGAGGCGATTGCACCATAGGGAAGCCAGCAGTCCCACCAGAAGGAGCAGCACCTGCCATCCCCTACGTCCACCCTTGTGAGGGATCGCAGAGAGCGGCAGCAGCTTGACGATGGAGGCCCGGTGCTCGCCCAGCGCCAGCTCGCCGTGCGAGAGGAGAGAGTGACCGGCCGCGCCAGCCCAGACCCACGACGCCATCTCGACCGCGGCGAGGCATGCAGCCGGTGTATCATCTTGAGAAGGAGACACTCATTTTGGGTGGCCAGGTCACGCACCCCCAGGCCACCTTCGGCTTTAGCGCGGCAGACCTGCCGCCACGCGACCAGGCATTGGGCACCGGAAGCCCGTTCAGCGACGTTCCAGAGGAACGAGCGACGGAGCCCATCCAGAGCATGGATGACAGCAGGCGGCAGGAGCAGCGCCGCCATGGCATAGGTTGGCAGGGCGTCAAGGACGTCGTTGATGAGGACGAGCCGCCCAGCTGGCGAGAGAAGGCGAGCAGCCCAACCGGCAAGGTATGTATCCACCTTCGCGATCATGGGCAAGAAGTCGGCGAAGCGCAGTTTTTCCCACGTAGGCATGCCTGGCACGATCAGTGGGAACACGCCGCGGGCGCACCCAAGGCGGCCACCACCTGCTCCACAACGTCGGCATCGGCATGCATAGGGACGAGGGTGCTTTTGGCGAAGTTGATCACCCACCCGGTGGCCTCTGCAAACTGGTCCAGAAGCAGCTTTAGGCGCGCCGCCCCCCGCCCACACGCCCTCATGATAATCAGGGTGTCGTCGGCGTACTGGAGCACCACCGCCGGGGCGTCCGGCAGCAGGGGTGGCGCAGCTCATCATCGTGGCGGGATGAGACGTTGAAGGACGTCGGCGACAATAATGAAGAGGTAGGGGGAAATGGGATCCCCCTGCCGTAGGCCACAGCCTACCTGGAACCACCTCCCCAGCACACCGCCGAGGAGAACGGCCGAGCGCGAGCAGTGGAACAGCGAGTCCATCCATGCGCACCAGAGCGGCGGGAACCCCCGCACCTCCATGATAGCCCGCAAGCTAGTCCATTTGATGGAGTCAAAAGCCTTGGCGAAGTCGAGCTTCAACACCACGGTCGGCGCACAAGACCGCTGTGGCAGATCGCACCAGCTCCGTGGCATACACGAAATTCTCCGAGATGCTGCGGCCTCGCATGAAGCCGGATTGATCCTCGTCGATCAGGGGGGCAATTTGTCGCTGAAGCCTCGTCGTGAGCCCCCTGCAGAGGATCTTGACGTCGCTGTTTTGGAGCGAGACGGGCCGGAAATCAGCCGGGGTTGGGACGCCCGGTTTCTTGGGCAGAAGGGCGATGTAGGCTCTGTTGATCCCGTCGAGGCGGGCCGTACCGGCGTGGAATTCATCAAAGAGGCGGTGGATGTCCGGCGCCACCTCAGTCCACGCCGCTTGGTAGAAGGCAGGACCCAGCCCGTCCGGGCCTGGGGCGCTAGTGCGATCCAGGGCGTGGACGGCGGCCTTGATCTCGGCGTGGTCGAACGGAGCCACCAAGGTTTCCCCGTCCACCACGGTGGCGTCGGCGAGAGCGCCGCAAATCTAAGCGCCAGGTGGGGGCCCGGGCCGCCCAAAGAAATTAGAGTAGAAGCCCAAAGAAGGCGGCCTTGCCAGCATGATCCACCACCCGCACCCCTTCAACTTCCAGCGCACCGAACGTGTTGCGACATCGTCGGGTGGAGGCGGAGGCGTGGAAGAACTTGGTGTTCTCGTCGCCTTCGCGGACTGCCCGGCGTTTCCCTCGCTGCCGCCAGTGAGCGCACTGCCGGCAAACCGAAGCGGCAAGGGCAAGCCGCGCGTCAAGACGAAGGGACGCCTCATCTGCAGAGAGATCACGGGTTTCTTCCCAAAAATCGAAAAGATAAATCAAGAAACGACAGTCGTCATCGAAGGTGGGGATGAACCGGTGTTGCTTTTTCCATACCTTGGCGGCGTACCTGAATGTCTTTTTCCGGGCAGCAAGAACACCCGCGGCGCCAGATCCACGGACCGTACCCGACCAGGCGAGGAGAGTGGTAGGGAGGAAGGATTGATCAAGGAGCCAGGCATTTTCAAAGAAAAATCGCGACGGTTTGGGAATTTTGGTAGAAGCAGTGACAAGGAGCGGCACGTGATCCGAGGTGGTGCGGGGGCGCGACTGAAAGTTTGTGTCCGGGAAGGCGGCGTCCCAAGAGTTGTCGAAAAATGCCCGGTCGAGCCTAGCTAGGATCGGCGGGTGTTGACGATTCGACCAAGTGAAAAGTCGGTCAGAGAGGTGCAGCTCATGGAGCGCAAGCGAGTTGATAAGCGAGTTGAAAACGGACGCGCGCCCGGCGTGAAAAAGCCCCCCACTCTTCTCGCTGTGGTGACAAATGAGGTTGAAATCCCCGACCACAAGCCAAGCCCCCGAAACGCTGGGAGGGAGGGTGAGCATGTCGTCCACAAAATCCATCGTTAGAGAGTGGTCCGAGGGCGCGTAAACGTTAGTCAGCGTGAGACGTTCCCCCGTGGAAGCACAGGCAAGGGTGACCGTGAGCGAGAAGGCGGACTCCAAGGAGGAGATAAGAGAGAAGGAGGAGGGATCCAGGCCGTAAGCACCCCTCCTCGGCTGCCATCGGCAAGTTTGGCTACAAACTGCGATAGACGCCCGGGGAGGAACGAGACGGCTTTGCGGGAGTCGAGCTGAGCGAGTTTGGTTTCCTGAAGACAAATAAAGCTGGGATCCGCAGAACAAACGGAAGAAGGGGATGTAGAGGCCCTCCCGCGTGTACGAGTCCGCTGCCGGCCAGGCACGCACTGTTGGAAATATGCCCTAGAGGCAATAATAAATTAGTTATTATTATATTTCCTTGTTCACGATAATCGTTTATTATCCATGCTATAATTGTATTGATAGGAAACTCAGATACATGTGTGGGTACATAGACAACACCATGTCCCTAGTAAGCCTCTAGTTGACTAGCTCGTTGATCAATAGATGGTTACGGTTTCCTGACCATGGACATTGGATGTCATTGATAACGGGATCACATCATTAGGAGAATGATGTGATGGACAAGACCCAATCCTAAGCCTAGCACAAAGATCGTAGTTCGTATGCTAAAGCTTCTCTAATGTCAAGAATCATTTCCTTAGACCATGAGATTGTGCTGTTGGAGAACGTTGCAGAAAATTAAAATTTTCCTACGGTTTCACCAAGATCCATCTATGAGTTCTACTAAGCAACGAGTCAAGAGAGAGAGTTTGCATCTACATACCACTTGTAGATCGAGTACGGAAGCGTTCGAGGGAGTGGTGATGATGAAGACGTTCCCAACGTGATTCCGATCACCGATGACCAAGTGCTGAACGGACAGCACCTCCGCTGCTCAACACACGCACGGGACGATGGCGTCTCCTTCTGCCTTGATCCAGCAAGGAGGAAGGAGAGGTTGAGGAAGACAACTCCAATGGCAGCACGACGGCGTGATGCGGATGGAGTGGCTGTTCTTCGGCAGGCTTCGCCAAGCTTATGCGGAGGAGGAGAGGTGTTGGGAGGGAGGGCTGCGCCTTCAATGGTGTTTGCAGCCCTCCCTCACCCCTCTATTTATAGGGGAAGGGAGGAGGGCGGCCCCTCTAGATGCATCTAGAGGGGGGGCGGCCAAGGGAGGGGGCTTGCCCCCAAGCAAGGGGGCGCCTTTAGGTTCCCCTCAACCCCTAGGCGCATGGGCCAAGGGAGGGGTGCGCCCAGCCCACTAGGGGCTGGCTGCCTCCCACGCAGCCCAAGTGGCCCCCAAAAGGGGTGGCCCTCCCGGTGGTCCTCCGAACCTTTCAGTGGACCTCCATAATACCGATATGACCAAACTTTTCCGTGTCCGCTTGACGAGTTCCCATATATAAATCTTTACCTCCGGACCATTCGAACTCCTCGTGACGTCCGGGATCTCATCCGGGACTCAACAACATTCGGTAATCACATACAAGTCTTCCTATTAACCCTAGCGCCACCGAACCTTATGTGTAGACCCTACGGGTTCGGGAGACATGCGAACATGACCGAGACGCTCTCCGGTCAATAACCAACAGCGGGATCTGGATACCCATGTTGGTTCCCACACGCCCTCGATGTTGTCATCGGATGAACCACGATGTCGAGGGTTCAAGCAACCCGTATGCAATCCCCTTTGTCGACGGTATGTTACTTGCCCGAGACTTCGATCGTCGGTATCCCAATACCTCGCTTAGTCTCGTTATCGGCAAGTCACTTTACTGCATCCGTAATGCATGATCCCGTGACGGACACTTGATCACTTTGAGCTCATTATGATGATGCATTACCGAGTGGGCCCGATGATACCTCTCCGTCATACGGAGTGACAAATCCTCGCCTCGATCCGTGTCAACCCAATGACACTTTCGGAGATACCTGTAATGCACCTTTATAGTCACCCGATTGCCAGGACGCTTTGGTACACCCAAAGCATTCCTACGGTATCCGGGAGTTACACGATCTCACGGTCTAAGGAAGAGATACTTGACATTGGAAAAGCTCTAGCAAAACGAACTACACGATCTTTGTGCTATGCTTAGGATTGGGTCTTGTCCATCACGTCATTCTCCTAATGACGTGATCCCGCTTGTCAATGACATCTCGATGTCCATAGTCGAAAACCATGACTATCCGTCGACCAACGAGCTAGTCAACTAGAGGCTCACTAGGGACGTATTGTGGTCTATGTATTCACACATGTATTACGATTTCCGGATAATACAGTTATAGCATGAATAAAAGACAATTATCATGAACAAGGAAATATAATATAATAATAATGCTTTTATTATTGCCTCTAGGGCATATTTCCAACAGTCTCCCACTTGCACTAGAGTCAATAATCTAGTTTACATTGTGATGAATCGAACACCCATAGAGTTCTGGTGTTGATCATGTTTTGCCCACGAGAGAGGTTTAGTCAACGGATCTGCGACATTCAGATCCGTGTGCACTTTACAAATTTCTATGTCTCCATCTTGAACATTTTCACGGATGGAGTTGAAGCGACGCTTGATGTGCTCGGTCTTCTTGTGAAACCTGGGCTCCTTGGCAAGGGCAATAGCTCCAGTGTTGTCACAGAAGAGTTTGATCGGCCCCGACGCATTGGGTATGACTCCTAGGTCGGTGATGAACTCCTTCACCCAAATTGCTTCATGCGCTGCCTCCGAGGCTGCCATGTATTCCGCTTCACATGTAGATCCCGCCACGACGCTTTGCTTGCGGTTGCACCACCATCGCTCCACCATTCAACATATACACGTATCCGGTTTGTGACTTAGAGTCATCCAGACCGTGGTCGAAGCTAAGCGCCGACGTAACCCTTTACGGCGAGCTCTGCGTCACCTCCATAAACGAGAAACATGTCCTTTGTCCTTTTCGTGTACTTCAGGATATTCTTGACCGCTGTCCAAAGTGTTCCTTGCCGGGATTACTTTGGTACCTTCCTACCAAACTTACGGCAAGGTTTACATCAGGTCCGGTACACAAGATGTCATACATAATAGATCCTATGGTCGAGGCATAGGGGATGACGCCATCTCTTCTTTATCTTTTGCCGTGGTCGGGCATTGAGCTGAGCTCAATCTCACACCTTGCAAGATGTGCAAGAACCCTTTCTTGGACTGATCCATTTTGAACTTCTTCAAAATCTTATCAAGGTATGTGCTTTGTGAAAGACCTATGAGGCGTCTCGATCTATCTCTATAGATCTTGATGCCTAATATAAAGAAGCTTCTCCAAGGTCCTTCATTGAAAAACACTTATTCAAGTAGGCCTTAATGCTGTCCAAGAATTCTATATCATTTCCCATCAAAAGTATGTCATCTACATATAATATGAGAAATGCTACAGAGCTCCCACTCACTTTCTTGTAAACGCAGGCTTCTCCATAAGTCTCAAGATAAACCCAAACGCTTTGATCATCTCATCAAAGCGAATGTTCCAACTCCGAGATGCTTGCACCAGCCCATAAATGGATCGCTGGAGCTTGCATACTTTGTTAGCATTCTTAGGATCGACAAAACCTTCCGGCTGCATCATATACAGCTCTTCCTTAAGATATCCGTTAAGGAACGCTGTTTTGACGTCCATCTGCCATATCTCATAATCATAGTATGCGGCAATTGCTAACATGATTCGGACGGACTTAAGCTTCGCTACGGATGAGAAAGTCTCATCGTAGTCAATCCCTTGAACTTGCCGATAACCCTTAGCGACAAGTCGAGCTTTATAGATGGTGACATTACCATCCGCGTCCGTCTTCTTCTTAAAAATCCATTTGTTTTCTATCGTCGCCGATCATCGGCAAGTCACCAAAGTCCACACTTTGTTTTCATACATGGATTCTATCTCGGACTTCATGGCTTCTAGCCATTTGTTGGAATCTGGGCCCGCCATCGCTTCTTCATAGTTCGAAGGTTCACCGTTGTCTAACAACATGATTTCCGTGACAGGGTTCTTGTACCACTCACAG
The DNA here is from genome assembly GCA_021605145.1 of Aegilops bicornis. Lineage (NCBI taxonomy): Eukaryota > Viridiplantae > Streptophyta > Magnoliopsida > Poales > Poaceae > Aegilops > Aegilops bicornis. Next base: position 631,411,379 of record CM038673.1, read on the forward strand.
TGCGGAACGTGTCCTTGTGGACCTACGAGGTTCGGTAGCAACTTGATCCAAGTACCTTGATCATCATCATTAATTTCCTCTTCGGTTGGTGTAGGCATCACAGAACACTTTCCCGAGCTGCACTACTATCCTGTTCAAGAGGTAGTACTTCATCGAAGTTCTACTTTCCTCCCACTTACTTCTTTCGAGAGAAACTCCTTTTCCAGAAAGGATCCGTTCTTGGCAACAAAGATCTTGCCCTCGGATCTTAAGTAGAAGGTATACCCAATGGTTTCCTTAGGGTATCCTATGAAGACGCATTTTTCCGACTTGGGTTCGAGCTTTTCAGGTTGAAGTTTCTTGACATAAGCATCGCATCCCCAAACTTTTAGAACGATGACTTAGGTTTCTTCCAAACCATAATTCATACAAAGGTCGTCTCAACGGACTTAGACGGTGCCCTATTTAAAGTGAATGTAGCTGTCTCTAGAGCATATCCCCAAAATGATAGCGGTAAATCGGTAAGAGACATCATAGACCGCACCATATCCAATAGAGTGCGACATGACGCTCGGACACACCATTACGCTGAGGTGTTCCAGGCGGCGTTAGTTGTGAAACGATTCCACATTTTCTTAAGTGTGTACCAAATTCGTGACTTAAATATTCTCCTCCATGATCTGGTCGTAAGAATTTTATCTTTCGGTCACGTTAATTCTCTACTTCATTCTGAAATTCCTTGAACTTTTCAAAGGTCTCAGACTTGTGTTTCATCAAGTAGACATACCCATATCTACTCAAGTCATCTGTGAGAGTGAGAACATAACGATATCCTCCATGAGCCTCAACGCTCATTGGACCGCACACATCGGTATGTATGATTTCCAACAAGTTGGTTGCTCGCTCCATTGTTCCGGAGAACGGAGTCTTGGTCATCTTGCCCATGAGGCATGGTTCGCATGTGTCAAATGATTCATAATCTAAAGACTCCAAAAGTCCATCAACATGGAGCTTCTTCATGCGCTTGACACCAATGTGACCAAGGCGGCAAAGTACACAAGTATGTGGGACTATCGTTATCAACTTTACATCTTTTGGTATTCACGCTTATAAACATGTGCAATACTACGCCGAGATTCATTAAGAATAAACCATTGACCATCGGAGCATGACCATAAAACATATCTCTCATATAAATAGAACAACCATTATTCTCGGATTTAAATGAGTAGCCATCTCGCATTAAACGAGATCCAGATACAATATTCATGCTCAAACTTGGCACCAAATAACAATTATTAAGGTTCATAACTAATCCCATACGTAAATGAAGAGGTAGCTTGACGACGGCGAACACATCGACTCTGGAACCAATCACGACGCGCATCGACACCTCGACCTTCGCCAGTCTCCGCTTATTCCGCAGCTCCTGCTGTGAGTTACAAATATGAGCAACGACACGGTATCAAATACCGGGGAGTTACTACGAGTAATCGGTAAAGTACACATCAATTACATGTATATCAAATATACCTTTGGTGTTGCCGGCCTTCTTGTCCGCTAAGTATTTGGGGCAGTTCCGCTTCAAAGTGACCCCTCCCTTGCAATAAAAGCACTCACCTCGGTTTGGGTCCATTCTTTGACTTCTTCCGGCAACTTGCTTACCGGGCGGCAACCTCCTTGCCGTCCTTCTTGAAGTTCTTCTTACCCTTGCCCTTCTTGAACTTAGTGGTCTTATTGACCATCAACACTTGATGTTCTTTCTTGATTTCAACCTCGGCTGACTTCAAAGATAGAGAACACTTCAGGAATGGTCTTTACCATCCTCGCATGTTGTAGTTCATCACAAAGCTCTTGTAGCTTGGTGGGAGCGATCGGAGGATTCTCACAATGACCGCCTCATCGGGGAGGTTAATATTCAATTTGGGTCATACGGTTGTGCAACCCGGACATCTTCAAGATGTGCTCACCGACAGAACTGTTTTCCTCCATCTTACAACTATAGAACTTGTCGGAGATGTCATATCTCTCGACCCGGCGTGAGCTTGGAAAACAAGTTTCAGCTCCTCGAACATCTCATATGCTCCGTGATGCTCAAAACGCTTTTGGAGCCCGGTTCTAAGTTGTAAAGCATGCCGCATCGAACGAGGGAGTAATCATCAAGACGAAGTTTGCCAAGCATTCATAATGTCTTGGTTCTTCCGGGACGGAGCGTCACCTAGCGGTCCTTCTAGGACATATTGTTTCGGGCAGCTATGAGGATGATCCTCGTGTTAGGACCCAGTCCGTATAGTTGCTGCCGTCATCTTTCAGCTTGGTTTTCTCTAGGAACGCGTTGAAGTTCAAGTTGACATGAGCGTTGGCCATTTGATCTACAAGACATATTATTCAAAAGTTTTAGACTAAGTTCATGATAATTAAGTTCATCTAATCAAATTATTTGAATGAACTCCCACTCAGATTAGACATCCCTCTAGTCATCCAAGTGTTACACGATCCGAGTCGACTAGGCCGTGTCCGATCATCACGTGAGACGGACTAGTCATCATCGGTGAACATTCTCATGTTGATCGTATCTTCTATACGACTCGTGTTCGACCTTTCGGTCTCCGTGTTCCGAGGCCATGTCCGTATACATGCTAGGCTCGTCAAGTAAACCCTAAGTGTTTTTCGCGTGTGTAAATCTGTCTTACACCCGTTGTATGTGAACGTAAGAATCCATCACACCCGATCATCACGTGGTGCTTAGAAGCGACGAACTTTAACTTAGCAACGGGCACGCTTAGGGAAACACTTCTTGAAATTGTTGTAAGGGATCATCTTATTTACTACCGTCGTTCTAAGTAAACAAGATGTATAAACATAATAAACATCACATGCAATTATATATAGTAGTGACATGATATGGCCAATATCATAAAGCTCCATTGATCTCCATCTTCGAGGCTCCATGATCATCTTGTCACCGCATGACACCATGATCTCCATCATCATGATCTCCATCATTGTGCCTCCATGAAGTTGTCACGCCAACGACTACTTCTACTTCTATGGCTAACGCGTTTAGCAATAAAGTAAAGTAAGTTACATGGCGTTCTTCAATGACACGCAGGTCATACAAAATAAAGACAACTCCTATGGCTTCGCCGGTTGTCATACTCATCGACATGCAAGTCGTGATTCCTATTACAAGAAGATGATCTCATACATCACAATGTGTCATTCATCATTCATCACAACTTGGCCATATCACATCACATGACAATTGCTGCAAAAACAAGTTAGACGTCCTCTAATTGTTGTTGCATCTTTACGTGGCTGCAATTGGGTTCTAGCAAGAATGTTTTCTTACCTACGAATAACCACAACGTGATCTTGTCAACTTCTATTTACCCTTCATAAGGACCCTTTTCATCGAATCCGCTCCAACTAAAGTAGGAGAGATGACACCCGCCAGCCACCTTATGCAACTAGTGCATGTTAGTCGGTGGAACCGGTCTCACGTAAGCGTGCACGTGTAAGGTTGGTCCGGGCCGCTTCATCCCACAATACCGCGGAAGCAAGATAAGACTAGTAGCGGCAAGTAAATTGACAAGATCCACGCCCACAACTAAATTGTGTTCTACTCGTGCAATAGAGAACTACGCATAGACCTAGCTCATGATGCCACTGTTGGAGAACGTTGCAGAAAATTAAAATTTTCCTACGGTTTCACCAAGATCCATCTATGAGTTCTACTAAGCAACGAGTCAAGAGAGAGAGTTTGCATCTACATACCACTTGTAGATCGAGTACGGAAGCGTTCGAGGGAGTGGTGATGATGAAGACGTTCCCAACGTGATTCCGATCACCGATGACCAAGTGCTGAATGGACAGCACCTCCGCATTCAACACACGACGGACGATGGCGTCTCCTTCGCCGTCTTGATCCAGCAAGGAGGAAGGAGAGGTTGAGGAAGACAACTCCAATGGCAGCACGACGGCGTGATGCGAGATGGAGTGGCTATTCTCCCAGGCTTCGCCAATCTTGTGCGGTGGAGGAGAGGTTTTGGGGAGGGGAGGGTCTGCGCCTTCAATGGTGTTTGCAGCCCTCCCCTCACCCCTATATTTATAGGGGAAGGGAGGAGGGGGCCGGCCCCTCTAGATGCATCTAGAGGGGGGGCGGCGGCCAAGGGGGGGGGGGGGGCTTGCCCCCCAAGCAAGGGGCGCCTTTAGGGTCCCCTCAACCCTAGGCGCATGGGCCAAGGGGAGGTGCGCCCAGCCCACTAGGGGCTGGCTGCCTCCCACGCAGCCCAAGTGGCCCCCCAAAGGGGTGGCTCTCCCGGTGGTCCTCCGGAACCTTTCGGTGGACCCTCCATAATACCGATATGACCGAAACTTTTCCGTGTCCGTTTGACGAGTTCCCATATATAAATCTTTACCTCCGGACCATTCCGGAACTCCTCGTGACGTCCGGGATCTCAACCGGACTCCAAACAACATTCGGTAATCACATACAAGTCTTCCTATTAACCCTAGCGCCACCGAACCTTAAGTGTGTAGACCCTACGGGTTCGGGAGACATGCGCATACATGACCGAGACGCTCTCCGGTCAATAAACAACAGCGGATCTGGATACCCATGTTGGTTCCCACACGCCTCGATGTTGTCATCGGATGAACCACGATGTCGAGGGTTCAAGCAACCCCGTATGCTATTCCCTTTGTCGACGGTATGTTACTTGCCCGAGACTCGATCGTCGGTATCCCAATACCTCGTTTAGTCTCACATCGGGCAAGTCACTTTACTCGCACCGTAATGCATGATCCCGTGACGGACACTTGATCACTTTGATCTCATTATGATGATGCATTACCGAGTGGGCCCAGTGATACCTCTCCGTCATACGGAGTGACAAATCCTGTCTCGATCCGTGTCAACCCAACAGACACTTTCGGAGATACCTGTAATGCACCTTTATAGTCACCCGATTCACGTTGTGACGTTTGGTACACCCAAAGCATTCCTACGGTATCCGGAGTTACACGATCTCACGGTCTAAGGAAGAGATACTTGACATTGGAAAAGCTCTAGCAAAACGAACTACACGATCTTTGTGCTATGCTTAGGATTGGGTCTTGTCCATCACGTCATTCTCCTAATGACGTGATCCCGTTGTCAATGACATCTGATGTCCATAGTCGTGAAACCATGACTATCTCACGACCAACGAGCTAGTCAACTAGAGGCTCACTAGGGACGTATTGTGGTCTATGTATTCACACGTGTATTACGATTTCCGGATAATACGCTTTATAGCATGAATAAAAGACAATTATCATGAACAAGGAAATATAATATAATAATAATGCTTTTATTATTGCCTCTAGGGCATATTTCCAACATGTGCAACTCCCGGATACTGTAGGAATGCTTTGGGTGTACCAAACGTCACAACGTAACTGGGTGGCTATAAAGGTGCACTACAGGTATCTCCGAAAGTGTCTGTTGGGTTGGCACGAACCGAGACTGGGATTTGTCACTCCGTGTAAACGGAGAGGTATCTCTGGGCCCACTCGATAGGACATCATCATAATGTGCACAATGTGACCAAGGGGTTGATCACGGGATGATGTGTTCGGAAACGAGTAAAGAGACTTGCCGGTAACGAGATTGAACAAGGTATCGGTATACCGACGATCGAATCTCGGGCAAGTACAATACCGCTAGACAAAGGGAATTGTATACGGGATTGATTGAGTCCTTGACATCGTGGTTCATCCGATGAGATCATCGCGGAACATGTGGGAGCCAACATGGGTATCCAGATCCCGCTGTTGGTTATTGATCAAGAACGTCTCGGTCATGTGCGCATGGTTCCCGAACCCGTAGGGTCTACACACTTAAGGTTCGATGACACTAGGGTTATAAAGGAAGTTTGTATGTGGTTACCGAATGTTGTTCGAGTCCCGGATGAGATCCGGACGTCACGAGGAGTTCCGGAATGGGCGGAGGTAAAGATTTATATATGGAAAGTTGTTGTTCGGGTTAGGAAAAAGTTCGGGTTTTTCGGTATTGTACGGAAGCTTCCAGAAGGTTCCGAAGGATTCCGGAGGGGTCCGGAGGTCCGGAAATTGTTCCACCACGTCCAATACAGTAGCATGGGCTGTAAGGGGGCGCCCTAGCCTTAATGGGCCAGGGGCACCAGCCCCCCCAAGGCCCATGCGCATGGGAAGGGGGAAACCCTAAAGGGGAGGCCCACCACTTGACTTGGGAGGCACTCGTCCCCTTGGCCGCCGCCCAACCCTAGATGGGATCTAAGGGGCGGCCTCCTCTTCCCCCACCTATAAATAGTGGAGGGTGGGAGGCAGCCGCACCACAAGTTCTCCGCGCCGCCCTTCCCTCCCAAGTATTCCTCCTCTCCCGGTGCTTCGAAGCCTCGCAGGAATGCCACGCTCCTCCATCACCACCACGCCGATGTGCTGCTGCTGGATGGTGTCTTCCTCAACCTCTCCCCTCTCTCCTTGCTAGATTAAGGCATGGGAGACGTCACCGGGCTGTACGTGTGTTGAACGCGGAGGTGCCGTCCGTTCGGCACTAGGATCTCCGGTGATTCGGATCATGACGAGTACGACTCCTTCAACCCTGTTCTCTTGAACGCTTCCTCTAGCGATCTACAAGGGTATGTAGATGCACTCTCCTTCCCTCGTTGCTAGTTTCTCCATAGATAGATCTTGGTGGCACGTAGGAAAATTTTGAATTTCTACTACGTTCCCCAACAAAGGGTATCGTAGCTAGGTCTATTGCGTAGATTCTTTGCACGAGTAAAACACAAAGTAGTTGTGGGCGTTGATGATGTTCAATATGCTTACCGTTACTAGTCCAATCTTGTTTCGACGGTATTGTGGGATGAAGCGCCCGGACCGACCTTACACGCATTTCACGTGAGACAGTTCCACTGACCGACATGCACTTGGTGCATAAGGTGGCTAGCGGGTGCCGCTCTCCCACTTTAGTCGGAACGGATTCGATGAAAAGGGTCCTTATGAAGGGTAAATAGCAATTGGCATATCACGTTGTGGTTTTGCGAGGTAAGAAACGTTCTTGCTAGAAACCCATAGCAGCCACGTAAAACATGCAAACAGCAATTAGAGGACGCCTAACTTGTTTTTGCGGGTATGCTATGTGATGTGATATGGCCAAGAAGAATGTGATGAATGATATGTGATGTATGAGATTGATCATGTTCTTGTAATAGGATTCACGACTTGCATGTCGATGAGTATGACAACCGGCAGAGCCATAGGAGTTGTCTTTATTTATTGTATGACCTGCGTGTCATTAAACAACGCCATGTAATTACTTTACTTTATTGCTAACCGGTAGCCATAGTAGTAGAAGTAATAGTTGGCGAGACAACTTCATGAAGACACGATGATGGAGATCATGGTGTCATGCCGGTGACGATGATGATCATGGAGCACCGAAGATGGAGATCAATGGAGCTATATGATATTGGCCATATCATGTCACTAGTATATATAATTGCATGTGATGTTTATTATGTTTATGCATCTTGTTTACTTAGAACGACGGTAGTAAATAAGATGATCCCTTACAACAATTTCAAGAAGTGTTCTCCCTAATCGTGCACCGTTGCTAAAGTTCGTCGCTTCTAAGCACCACGTGATGATCGGGTGTGATGGATTCTTACGTTCACATACAACGGGTGTAAGACAGATTTACACACGCCAAAACACTTAGGGTTAATCGGACGAGCCTAGCATGTATGACATGGCCTCGGAACACGAGACCGAAAGGTCGAGCATGAGTCGTATAGTAGATACGACCAACATGAAGATGTTCACCGATGATGACTAGTCCGTCTCACGTGATGATCGGACACGGCCTAGTTGACTCGGATCATGTAATCACTTAGCTGACTAGAGGGATGTCTATTCGAGTGGGAGTTCATAAGATGAACTTAATTATCACGAACATAGTCAAAAGACCTTTTGCAAATTATGTCGTAAGCTCGCGCTTTAGTTCCACTGTTTAGATATGTTCCTAGAGAAAATCGTTGAAAGTTGATGATGGCGATTATGCGGATGAGAAAGATTACGTCATTAATGCACCGCTCGGTGTGCTGAACCCCAAACGCGTCGTTTGTGGATGTTGTGAACATCGGACATACACGCTTTTGATAACTACGTGATAGTTCAGTTAAGCGGTTTAGAGTTGAGGCACCAAAGACGTTTTTCAAACGTCATGGAACATATGAGATGTTTCGAGGGCTGAAATTGGGATTTCAGGCTCGTGCCCACGTCAAGAGGTATAAGACCTCCGACGATTTTCTTAGCCTGCAAACTCAGGGAGAAAAGCTCAATCGTTGAGCTTGTGCTCAGATTGTCTGAGTGGAACAATCACTTGAATCGAGTGGGAGTTGATCTTCCAGATGAGATAGTGATGTTTCTCCAAAGTCATTGACACCAAGCTGCTAGAGCTTCGTGATGAACTATAACATATCAGGGATAGATATGATGATCCTTGAGGTATTCGTGATGTTTGACACCGCGAAAGTAGAAATCAAGAAGGAGCATCAATTGTTGATGGTTGGTGAAACCACTAGTTTCAAGAAGGGCATGGGCAAGAAGGGATACTTCATGAAACGGCAAATCAGTTGCTTCTCTAGTGAAGAAACCCAAGGTTGAACCCAAACCCGAGACTAAGTGCTTACGTAATAAGGGGAACAGCCATCGGAGCAACATTACCCTAGATACTTGGTAGATGAGAAGGCTGGCAAGGTCGATAGAAGTATATTGGATATACATTATGTTAATGTGTACTTTACTAGTACTCCTAGTAGCACCAGGGTATAAGATATCGGTTCGGTTGCTAAGTGTTAGTAACTCGAAATAAAAGAGCTACGGAATAAACGGAGACTAGCTAAAGGTGAGCTGACGATATGTGTTGGAAGTGTTTCCAAGTTTGATGTGATCAAACATCGCACGCTCCCTCTACCATCAAGATTAGTATTGAACCTGAATAATTGTCATTTGGTGTTTTCATTGAGCATAGACATGATTGGATTATGTCCATCGCAATACGGTTATTCATTTAAGGAGAATAATGGTTACTCTATTTATTTGAATAAATACCTTCAATGGTCTTGCAACTAAAGGAATGGTTTATTGAATCTCGATCGTAGTGATACACATTTCCATGCCAAAAGATATAAGATAGTAATGATAGTACCACTTACTTGTGGCAATCGCCATGTAAGTCATATTGGTGTAAACGCATGAAGAAGCTCCATGTTGATGGATCTTTGGACTCACTCGTTTTGAAAAGTTTGAGACATGCGAACCATGTCTATTGGTGTATACGCATGAAGAAACTCCATGCAGATGGACCGTTTGGACTCACTTGATTTTGAATCACTTGAGATATGCAAATCATACCACATGGGCAAGATGACCTAAAAGCCTCGGTTTCAAGAAGATGGAACAAGATAGCAACTTGTTGGAAGTAACACATTTTGATGTGTGCAGTCCAATGAGTGCTGAGGCATGCAAATGAATATCGTTATGTTCTTACTTCACGGATGATTTAAGTAGAATCTTGTTGTATTTACTTGATGAAACACAAGTCTGAATTATTGAATGGTTCAAGTAATTTCAGAGTGAAGTTAAAGATCATCGTGACAAGAGGATAAAATGTCTATGATATGATCATAGAGATGAGTATCTGAGTTACGAGCTTTGGCACGCTATTAAGACATTGTGGAAATTATTTCACAATTAATACCGCCTGGAACACCATAGTGTGATGGTGTGCGAACATCATAGTTGCACCCTATTGGATATGGTGCGCACTGTGATGTCTCTTATCAAATTACCACTATCGTTCATGGGTTAGGCATTAGAGACAACCACATTCACTTTAAATAGGGCACCACGTAATTCCGTTGAGATGACACCGTATGAACTATGGTTTAGAGAAACCTAAGCTGTCATTTCTTAAAAGTTTGGGGCTGCGACGCTTATGTGAGAAAGTTTCAGGTTGATAAGCTCGAACCCAAAGCGGATAAAATGCATCTTCATAGGACACCCAAAACAGTTGGGTATACCTCCTAATTCAGATCCGAAAGCAATAGGGATTGTTTCTTGAATCGAGTCCTTTCTCGAGAAATAAAGTTTGTCTCGAAAAGTTGAGTGGGAGGATGGTGGAGACTTGATGAGGTTATTGAACCGTCACTTCAACAAGTGTGTAGCAAGGGCACAGGAAGTTGTTCCTGTGGCACCTACACCAATTGAAGTCGAAGCTTATGATAGTGATCATGAAGTTTTGGATCAAGTCACTACCGTACCTCGTAGGGTAACAAGGATGCGTACTGCTTTAGAGTGGTACGGTGATCCTGTCTTGAAGGTCATGTTGCTAGACAACAATGAACCTACGAGCTATGGAGAAGCGATGGTGGGCCCAAATTCCGACAAATGGTTAGAAGCCATAAAATCCGAGATAGGATCCATGTATCATAACAAAGCATGGACTTTGGTGGACTTGCCCGATGATCGGCAAGCCATTGAAATAAATGGATCTTTAAGAAGAAGACGGACGTGGACAGTAATGTCACCGTCTATGAAGCTCGACTTGTGGCGAAGAGTTTTTCACAAGTTCAAGGAGTTGACTACGATGAGATTTTCTCATCCGTAGCGATGCTTAAGTCCGTCGGAATCATGTTAGCATTAGCTGCATTTATGAAATCTGGCGGATGGATGTCAAGACGAGTTTCCTTACTAGTTTACGTAAGGAAAGGTTGTATGTGATACAATCGAAAAGTTTTGTCGATCCTAAGGATGCTAAAAGGTATGCTAGCTCCAAATGATCCTTCTAAGGACTGGAGTAAGCATCTCGGAGTTGGAATATGCACTTTGATAGGATGATCAAAGATTTTGGATTTATACAAAGTTTATGAGAAACTTGTATTTCCAAAGAAGTGAGTGGGAGCACTATAGAATTTCTGATGAGTATATGTTGTTGACATATTGATGATCAGAAATGATGTGGAATTTCTGGAAAGCATATAGGGTTATTTGAAAGATGATTTTCAATAGAAAACCTGGATTAGGCTACTTGAACAACAAGCATCAAGATCTATAAGATAGATCAAAATGCTTAATAATACTTTCAAATGAGCACATACCTTGACATGATCTTGAAGGTGTTCAAGATGGATCAGTCAAAGAAGGAGTTCTTGCCTGAGTTGTAAGGTATGAAGTTAAGAGTTAAAAGCTCGACCACGGCAGAAGAGAGACAAGGGATTTAAGGCCGTCCCCTCACGCTTCAAGACGTAGGGCTCTATAGTATGCTATGCTGTGTACCGCACCGAAGTGTGCCTTGCCATGAGTCGATCAGGGGTACAAGAATGATCCAGGAACGGATCATTGGACAACGGTCAAAAATTATCCTTAGAAGAATAAGGAAATATTTCTCGATTATGGAGGTGATAAAGAGTTCGGCGTAAAGGGTTACGTCGATGCAAGCTTTAACACCTATCCGAATGACTCTGAGTAGCAAAACGGATACGTATAGTGGAGCAACCATTTGGAATAGCTTCAAGTGGAACGTGGAAGCAGCATTTACAATATGACATAGAGAATTGCGAAGTACATACGGATCTGAATACTGCAGACCCGTTGACTAAAACTTCTCTTACAAGCAAAACATGATCAAACCCTAGAACTCATTGAGACTTAATCACATGGTGATGTGAACTAGTTTAAGACACTAGTAGACTCTTTGGATGTTGGTCACATGGCGATGTGACCTATCGATGTTGATCACATGGCGATGTGAACTAGATTATTGACTCTAGTGCAAGTGGGAGACTGTTGGAAATATGCCCTAGAGGCAATAATAAATTAGTTATTATTATATTTCCTTGTTCACGATAATCGTTTATTATCCATGCTATAATTGTATTGATAGGAAACTCAGATACATGTGTGGGTACATAGACAACACCATGTCCCTAGTAAGCCTCTAGATGACTAGCTCGTTGATCAATAGATGGTTACGGTTTACAGACCATGGACATTGGATGTCATTGATAACGGGATCACATCATTAGGAGAATGATGTGATGGACAAGACCCAATCCTAAGCCTAGCACAAAGATCGTAGTTCGTATGCTAAAGCTTTTCTAATGTCAAGTATCATTTCCTTAGACCATGAGATTGTGCAACTCCCGGATACTGTAGGAATGCTTTGGGTGTACCAAAGGTCAGAACGTAACTGGGTGGCTATAAAGGTGCACTACAGGTATCTCCGAAAGTGTCTGTTGGGTTGGCACGAATCGAGACTGGGATTTGTCACTCCGTGTAAACGGAGAGGTATCTCTAGGCCCACTTGGTAGGACATCATCATAATGTGCACAATGTGACCAAGGGGTTGATCACGGGATGATGTGTTACGTAACGAGTAAAGAGACTTGCCGGTAACGAGATTGAACAAGGTATCGGTATACCGACGATCGAATCTCGGGCAAGTACAATACCGCTAGACAAAGGGAATTGTATACGGGATTGATTGAGTCCTTGACATCGTGGTTCATCCGATGAGATCATCATGAACATGTGGGAGCCAACATGGGTATCCAGATCCCGCTGTTGGTTATTGATCGGAGAACGTCTCGGTCATGTACGCATGGTTCCCGAACCCGTAGGGTCTACACTTAAGGTTCGATGACGCTTAGGGTTATAAAGGAAGTTTGTATGTGGTTACCGAATGTTGTTTGGAGTCCCGGATGAGATCCCGGACGTCACGAGGAGTTCCGGAATGGTCCGGAGGTAAAGATTTATATATGGAAAGTTGTTGTTCGGGTTCCGAAAAAAGTTCGGGTTTTTCGGTATTGTATCGGGAAGCTTCGGAAGGTTCCGGAGGATTCGAGGTCCGGAAATTGTTCCACCACGTCCAATACAGTAGAATGGGCTGTAAGGGGGCGCCCTAGCCTTAATGGGCCAGGGGCACCAGCCCCCCCAAAGGCCCATGCGCATGGGAGGGGAAAACCCTAAAGGAGGAGGCCTCCACTTGACTTGGGAGGCACTCCTCCCCCCTTGGCCGCCGCCCCAACCCTAGATGGGATCTAAGGGGGCCGGCCTCCTCTTCCCGCCACCTATAAATAGTGGAGGGGTGGGAGGGCAGCCGCACCACAAGTTCTGGCGCAGCCCTTCCCCTCTCCCAAGTATTCCTCCTCTCCCGCGGTGCTTGGCGAAGCCCTGCAGGATTGCCACGCTCCTCCATCACCACCACGCCTGCCGTTGTCGCTGCTGGATGGTGTCTTCCTCAACCTCTCCCTCTCTCCTTGCTGGATCAAGGCATGGGAGACGCCACCGGCTGTACGTGTGTTGAACGCGAGGTGCCGTCCGCTCGGCACTAGGATCTCTGGTGATTTGGATCATGACGAGTACGACTCCTTCAACCCCGTTCTCTTGAACGCTTCCGCTTAGCGATCTACAAGGGTATGTAGATGCACTCTCCTTCCCTCGTTGCTAGTTTCTCCATAGATAGATCTTGGTGACACGTAGGAAAATTTTGAATTTCTGCTACGTTCCCCAACACGCACAGGGCACACCGTGACGGCGCGCGCACCCCAGCGTCCACCCAGGGGCCAGACGTCGCAGGGAACATCGCGCGCATCCTGGTGCCGGACGACGACGCGAACGGTGGCGAGCTCGCACCTGGAGAGGACCAGAGGGTCGATCTCGAGCACCTTGCCGAAGGAGGCAAACGCGGCGTGGATGCCTACCGGGTTAAGGAACTCGGCAGCAAACCCGGAGGCCGCAAGGAGGACGCAGGTGTTGACGTGGATGTCGACCCGCCCATAAGCCTCCTCGCGATGCAGCTCGATGCGCGCCCCCTCGTACGGAAAAGGCTGCCTAGTCATGGCTTCCTCGCGGTCCGCCTCGGAGGTGAACCGGAGGTACATGGCACCCACCGCCGACGGGATGGTCTCGGGGAGGAGATGGCTGATGTAGCGGAGGATGGCAGCCTGGACCGTAGTGGTGTCATTGTGGAAGGCGGTAGGGGGCTCGATGGTGACCACAGCGAGGCGCAGGGCCGCCGTGTAGTCACCATCCGGCATGAAAACCTCAGCCGAGTCCGGGCGCTGCGACTCCGCGCCAAAGGAGTGCCCGGTCGATCGCGAGGACAGGGAGGACCTGGTCACGGGGAGCGACAGGACCTCACTGCCCGAGTCGACGTCATCCAGGAGCCGCGCCCTGGGGGGTGGGAGCGGAGGGGACGGAGCCCTTTCGGGGTCCGGGTGTGCGGGCGCAGGAGGGGAGGCCACCGGCGACGGGGGAGGTGACAAGATAACCGCCGAGAGGGTAACGTCACGGGGACGGGGGGCAGGCGGATCCGCATCCTGACTAGGCTCGCCATCCTCGAGGTCACAGGGGGGAGCGCCCGAGCCGTCAAACAACAAGGAGGCGGCATGGAGGCGGGCGGAGGGGTATGGGGTGGAGGCCCGACGGACGGGGGGAGGCGGGGGCGGTGGGGGTGGTGGAGTGGGGCGGATGGGGGAGGAGGCAGAGGCAGGAGGCGAGGGGAGCGGGCGACGGGCAGCCATGGCGCAGCGAGGGGACCCTGCCCGGTGGCCGGAGACTCTACAGCGGCGGCAGCGAACCGGATCCCGGCAGTCACGAACGAAGTGGCGTTCGGAGAGGCAGCGGTAGCACCCCGAGAGAGAGAGCGGTGGGATGGGGCGGCGTTTAGGGTTTGGACGTGGGCGGGCGGGGGAGAGGAGGGCAGCCATATACGGGCTCGCAGGGGAGGCGGTGGGGGGAGTTAACTCAGTGGGCCCCGGCGCCGCGAGGTAGTCAACCTCAGTTGAGTCAATGCGCGGGGAACAAACGCTAGCGACGCTCGATTTGTCTCTGTGAGCGGAGACCGCGGCCGTTGGCAAAGAGGGGGCAGGATCCCTGGCGGCCCCACACAGCGCACGGCGCGAATCAGCGATCGAAACGTCGACCGGTGGGAGAGGCAGGATGCCCATGCAGTTAGAGCTGGACGGGATGGGGCGCCAGATAGGCATTAAGCCGCTCGGCATGCCGCGCCGTCCGGGCCGCGAACTGACACCGGGGAGGCGGGGGTTGGGAGCGGAGTGAATGCTCCTCGCTTTCGCCCTGACAGCCGCCGCCCGGGCCCCACGCAGAGACCCGTGCAAGAAAAGGTTGATGGCGGTCATGAGCCCCGGGCCGATGGTGAGAACAAAGCGGGCAACGGCGAGGCTAGCAACCCTGACGGAGAAGACAAGATCGCTAACCTGGACAGCCGAGAGATGTTCGCTCGGGGAGCAGAAGAAGTAGGAAAGGAGATCGGCGACCCCAGCCGCTGAGAAGCACGCCGCCGGGAAGGGGGCGACGGCCCAGATCTCTCCCGAATCGGAGAGGGCAGGGTAGGTCGCAGGGTCGAAAGGGACCCCGGAGAGAAAGGAGGACAGGACACGAGCATGGAAGGCAGTACCTGGTCGGGGGACGACGGCCGACACCGGGGCGCGCGAGCTCTTGCCGCCGGAGATGAGCACAGGGGCGCCGCCAGGGACAGAGCCGGCAACAACAGCGGTCCGGGACAGAGGAGGCACATTTATGGTGGGGGGAACGCCGGTGGCAAGGCTCTCTGAAGCGCCCGCGGCCGGCCCCGGCGGGTCGCCTCCGGGGTCGCCAAGCAGGACGCGAGAGCCCTCCATCTTTTCCCAATCCGATCTTCCAAGCGAACAACATCGGCTCGTCGTCTTGGTAGTACGCGGCAGCCGGGGACACCGCCGGCGGCGGCGGCACGGCGAGATAGGGAACCTTGGTGTGCGACATTGATGTGCTAGCTAGGGTTCGGTCGATATCGTTGGCGAGATGGATTTGAATCGGCCTGTGCCTAGCCCAACTGCCGGAGTATATGGAAGGAAAATCTCCTATAACGTAATTTGCTCCATGCATGCAGGGACATCCCAAAACATATTATTTCTATCCAGAAATGTAGGATGTTTTCCATACCTATATGGCCTGCACAGTTCTTTTTTCAGGGTGAAAGGGATTTCATTGCTCAAGGAATTACAAGATCGTTCCTAGTACAACATAGGAACATCCGCAGGCCCAGATCGCAGCGACACAGCTGTGCGATCCTCCACACACGGCCGAAGGCAGGTAAATAGTGACTTTGTCCAAAAAAGGCCAAATCTCTACTCCTAATAGATTAATTAGTAGTCTCCGCCGGTCAATTTTCGTTCCACCATTTTCGTTCGGTTTTTTTTCGTAGGTTAACTTTTGTAGATTTTTTTCGTCCCTCCCCCATCCCACGCAGCCAACAAAAAAACCCACACCCAGAAAAAAAAAACAACTCCATCAACCCCACCCCTTTCGATCCCATCGTTCGTTGCCGCCGCCGCCGCGTCTCTCGATCTCATCGATCCCATATATCGCTGCCAGCGCAGCCGCCGCCGTTCGAGGGGGAGATGCCGCCGCCGCCGCCTCTACAAGGCAGGGCGGTTTGAATCCCGCTGCCGCCGAACTCCGGGAAACGCCCGACGGCATACCCTGGAAGGCCTGTATCAAGGAGGAGCACAGGTATACCCCGGCCTCTTCTCTACTAGGGTTCGCCGCCTCGGGCGCCGCCAACGTTACTCCTCTGCTGCCCCTCCACCTCTACCTGCCTCCTATACCTCTCCCTTCGGCGAAAACATATAATAGAACACCTGCACCCAGGCCCTCCCTATCTAGCCATCCATTCAGTGCATCACGATTCGTGCAAACACATTTCTTTTTTTGTTTCTCTCACATAAAACATGTTTTGAAGTTCAAACCTTTGCAGCATGGCAAAGTTTTTTATCTAGAATCTAGGATAAATCTTTCAGATTTTTTTGTCAAATATAAATATACAAATTATGATTTTCAAGATTAAAAAATCATATTTTGCATATTTATGTTTGACAAAAAATTCTGAAAAATTTATCCTACATTCTAGATAGAAAGCTTTGCCACGCTGCAAAGGTTTGAAGTTCAAGACATGTTATATGTGAGAGAAACAAAAAAGAGAAAATTTCATATAGAAAGTTAGTTGTGTTGCACAGATCTTAAAGCAATATTGAACAGCCAGGATAGCAGGGCCCGGGTGCAGATGTTCTAAAAATCCACGTCCCTCCCTTCGGTCACTCTATGGGAGATCAAGCGCGAGTAGCCAGCCAATGAGCCGCCTCGTCTACATGTGGATGGCTCCTCTTCAACCATGGCGAGCGACCGGGGAGGCGATGCGCGTCCTATCTAGGGCAGCAAGGAGGACCAAGCAGCCGCGACGGACGGCCCATTGCTTGTCACATTCCATAAAGGGAGCCCCACCGGCGGCGTGGGAACGCGGATCAGCGTCACCGTCCTGTGCAAGCCATGGTCGACGCGCCGAGCAGAGGTCACCGTCCGTCTTCGTCAGGTAAGCAAAGTTAACCGCCTTTCCTCTTTCTTATCAGATCCGTTTCATGCTTCTGCCAGTTTTAATAAAATGGATCTGTTCGTGAATAATTTTCCTGTATGGATATGCAGAGCACAGACTCAAACAATTTACAGACCCATCTAGGTTATTAGCTTTGTATATTTTATTGAGCAGATGCAGTGGCATAGCAGTTTTTCAGATCATATTTACGCTTTAAATCTCAAACCTGTCATCCATAACAACATATTTTATAATCATAACATCACAGTCCCTCTCTCGTGGGTGTGTTATTTGTTTCCACGCATCCTCTCCAATTATCCATGGTGCTCTTCTTGAATGTGGCAGCCCTTCTCCACTCCCGGGCAAGTATATGGATCTCAGGTTTTCCCTAACGTGTTGTTCCAACAACGCCATGAATGCTACCCAGAAACGCCATGCCTTCAGCTTCCACTAAGTTCTTTTACTGCTTTTAGGTGATTTTTTCATGCGATTTCTACTTTCAAAAAGTAGAAAATACCCTCTAGATCAAAGCAACGGAGTTTGTGGATTCTGGGGATTGTTGCTACTCCATCTCCATCTGGCCAGCGGTCTTAATTTGGTGGCTGATTCTAAGGTACGACATTTTTTTATGTTAAATCCCATTTAGCTTTGCACCTCCGGGTCTGGGTGGCTGTTGGACACCCGACACGAGGTACCCCTAACATCCAGGCCATTGGTTTCAAATGTTGGTAGCTGGACGAGTAAATCAACTATGCATGGGCAGGGGCAGGTGTATAATTAAAGAAACTACTGTTTATCAACAATCACACATCAGTGTTGTTGCATTGTATGAATTTCCCTTTATGATTGTTTTCATGGGAGCCTTGTAGCCGTACTTCTGTGGTTCCTAACATGGTTGTAGGCTAAATGTTTCTATTGGTTTAATTTTCTGTAGAATCTGCCCCTATTCACATGTTGTTACTAGGATATCTATTCTACTACCATCTTCATATGTAGCTGTGGAAATAAAATCAGAGAATGATGTGATGTAGCTGCTTTACTCCTTATTTCTTATTTAAAATGCATTTCTTCTTTTGAACACCAGGGTTTGTTGAGTGGCAACATGTGGTGAGATGGACAACAACACAGCTTGGCATGGGGCAAAGGAGAATAATGCACATGTGATATTATCTACTTCGATTCCCTTCTTACAATGGTTGTATTCTGCTAACTTGCCATCTACTTATACTAGAATTGGTCACAAATGATAGTGCAGTTTGAAGGTAAAATATTTGTGTTTTTCATTCTTTCATTGAATAGTCAGATCGATCCTTAATAAAGCATGTGCATCTAATGTCACCACCATAGAGATTTGACCTATTCTCTTTGTCGTGCTTACACATGAGTATTAGAGTTTGTTGCTGGTAAGACAAGTATTATTGCACATCGATGACTGATTATTTTCTGTTTAAAATTCTAGACCACTACCTTTACCTCTAGCGTGAGCATGGAGTCTGATACCAACTGTTAATTAAGTTTCATCTTTTTTTTTGCACTCAGCTGCGTTCAGTGTGTAATACATTTACATTGGTTTCAAATAGTACAACTGCGGACATATCCACCTATCCAGAACACCCAACTATTTCATCCGGTGAACTGTGAAGAGCTTCTGTGTGCATCTCCGTTATATTTAACTATGACAGGCTTATGTTATCTTATCGTGAACTCATTTTTCAGTTTGTGCCCAACGTGACTGCATGTAAATACGTAATACAGCAATTTTGTTCTTCCTTTTTGTTGTTCGATTGACTCAGTATACCATCTCAAATGTCATTCCCTTTATAGCTAGGACATCATCTCCAAATAATTTATTTAAGTTGAAATCCAGTAATTATATGTTGATCACTTAAGCAGGCTGATGGTATCTTGGTCGATATTTTTTATTCCTTCTCTATGGAACTAAAATTTTTCTTTCCTGAATATATTGGATCGCAAAGAACTAAATCTATGTACAATGTCTTTGGGCATATTCTGAATTTGCAGGATTAGCACAAACCTGAAAGCATCACTAGTGCAGACCCGGGCAATAGCACCGGTTCGTAAGGCCCTTTAGTGCCGGTTCCATAACCGGCACTAAAGTGTGGGCACTAAAGGCCCCCCCCTTTCGTACCGGTCCAGCATGACCCGGTACTTAAGGGCAACCACGTGGCACGAGCCAGCTCCGGGGGCCGGGATCCCAATGTTTGGGGGGCTTTTGGTTTGATGATTTATTTTTCATTTAATTTTGTGTTTTTCATTTAATTCTTTTTCGTTTGCTGGTATTTTACGATACTACAAAGGCCCATAGGGCAGAAGACGTGCAATAGGCCCACAAAGGCCTTCTTAGAGAGGAGCTCGACACGGTAGCCACGGCGGGGCTTATAAACCGGTGCGAACTCCTCTCAACTAGCGAGGTGGGACTAAATATTGTGCACTGCCGGTGGCAGCGCACCCCTTTAGTACCGGTTGGTGGCTCCAACCGGTACTAAAGGGGGGTTCTTTAGTACCGGTTCGTGCCACCAACCGGTACTAAAGGCCACCACCTCTTTAGTACCGGTTCGTGGCACGAACCGGTACTAAAGGTTCGCCACGAACCGGTACTAATGAGAGCGGCCCGGCTAGCCGTTGGAACCGGCACTAATGTACACATTAGTGCCGGCTCAAATTCAAACCGGCACTAATGTGCTTCACGTTTGACCCTTTTTCTACTAGTGCATATATGCAGCTCCCAGATGTTGTAGGCTAGAGGAAGGGCAGGCACTCATGCGATACCATGTATCTGGGAGTGGTTTCGTTCCCCAGACGCTATGCATTTATTGTCTGGTTTGTACGTATTTGTTAGCTCTATGTTAACCTTCTTTTAGGTACTTCCCATGATTTTCTTTGTAGGAAACCCCAGAAATATATATAGGTGTATTTTCCCGTAAAGATGCTAAATTTTGTTGGTCTTATTTATGGGATAGCGAAAACATTTTTGTGTGCACTTAATTGTCAGGTTGGACGCGCCGGGTGGGGAGTTTTGAGCTGATTAACACCAATACTGCTTCTATATCCACCTCTACTATTATTGCTTCTATATTTCCTTATTGCATGCCTTTGTTTCCAGTAGGCCACGCCACCCTTTTCTACTAAGTTATATACACCCAATATGTTGGTGTTGTGGCCTGTATGTAGGCGAAATATTTTAGGTCTGTACTGAATAATTTCTATGTCATTTCATACAGTATCATGTTGACGCTATGAGCATCGAATGGCATATAAGATGAAGGCTTCACTTTGTTTTCGGGTTTGTTTCCTGTGTTTACTGCCATCTTCACATTCCCTTGAGATACTTTAGCTGTCGCTACTCTTCTGGAAGAATATTCACTCATGATAGTTTTGAGTTTCGGTAAAGCAGAATGTGTACATTCATTTTAAATTGTCCAATCGATAATAGATTGTTCCGCGTAAAAGAAAATGATGTTTACAAAAAATTATGCTCGATTAGGATGTAACGATGAGTGATGCTACTTGGGATGATGCTCAATTAGGTAGAGGACACATCAATGGTGGGGTAGCCGTAGGCATAGCTAATAGGTGGAGTAGGAGAAAATGTACATATGATGGTGATGTGAGCACATACACAGGAGTGAAGCTAGCGAAGATATAACAAGCTTGCAGCGAGAAGAGGAATGGAAGAGGATTTGGAGGAGAGGAGATGGGGGCCATGTTATAAATTTAGAGGATTAGGAAAAGGGTGTGCACATGATGGCGAAATGATCTGGAGTAAGCAAATGATAGAACAATGGCGTAGCGAATGTGACGAGGGGGCGGGGGAAACCGGTCAAGATGGCGTCCGAGGTGATAGGAACCCTGGCGGAATTGTGTCGGAGTAGTAAAAGTTACTCACATGACAATGTGATGACATGGTGGCTTCAAGAATCTGGTGAGCAAAAGAACATGGAGAAAGATTATAGCTTGTATTCTTAATAACATGTGTGACATAGATAAAGAGAGTTAATGAAACATATTATGATTGATGATTACATTGGTTTGTTATTCTGTAGCAACATATTTATATGAACTATTTTATCAATGAGAATGCTAGAGCAGGGTCCTGTGAAGGAAGACTACTAATAGAATAATAAATTATTTTTCAAAAGGTGGAGAAATTGGATCTACCTTCTTTTGGGGGAGGGGCGGGGGGGGGGGCATCATGGGTGGCGCACGCCTCCTTCCCCTTGTTGGTGGTGGTGAATTGGCCCTAACACTGGGCCGGGATCAGGGCGGAGCACGGGGCGCGTGGTGGGGTCTCGTTGGCGGTCCGTAGAGAAGTACAATGTTTGAAGAGAGGGTGTCATGGCGAAGATGGGGCGGGCATCATCCTGTTTTAAAGAAGAGGGCTTCAGTGAGAAATGTCGAGTGAGAAGGGGAGGTTTTGGCAGGAAAACATAAAGGCCCATTGTGAGGTGGAGTTTTTTGTGTTGGGACCATGTGTTAGAGATAAGAATAGTTTGGGTAACCATATTTCTCCCCAACTTATGGGCTGGATTTGGGGGAGCTTGGACTATTGAGACTATTGAATTTTGGGGAACCTGCTATCATCCGTTTGACGTCAGCATAACATACGAGGGAGAAATGAGTTTCAACCTTGAAGACGACGTTAATCATTTATTTGGTTCATTTATATGCATTGTAGCCCGTAGCGTTCAACGCACGGGCGTTCTACTAGTAGTGACTAACAGTGTTCTGGTTCCTACTAAGAGCATCTTCAATGCCCGCACAAATAATTCGCGTCCAACAAAATTTATAGCACGTCACTGTAGCACTTTTAGTGCACCGGAACCAACATTGCTTTAGAGCATCTCCAACACGCGCCCAAAAACTACTCTGCGCGCTAAAATTTGAGTTTTTTGGGCGTCGGACAACTCCAACAAAAGCTGTAAAATAGAGCGGGCGCAAAAAAGGGTTGGGCGCGCGCTGAAAAACGCTATCAAAAACTGCAAATTTGAGGCGCCGGATTGCGCGTGCTTCACAGTTTACACTGCACGGTTTTTTGGTCGTGCGTTTTTGAGTATCTGCTAAACCAATGTTGGATCCGGCGTGCTAAAAGTGCTACAGTGACGCACTAAAACTATTTTAGGGTGCAGAATTTTTATGCGGCTGTTGGAGATGCTCTTAGCAAATGCCAAAAAACACGCGCCCAAAAAAGGACACAGTACAAAATTGTGAAGCGCGCCTAATCCGGAGCCCGCGCGATGGCGTTTTTCAGCGCGTGTCCAAAACTTTTTAGCGTACGGAGCTCTTTTTAGGCGCCCGTTGGAGGAGATGCTCTAATGTGAGCAATAGTAACATCTCTATGTCCAAAAAGACTCTTAATTTCGTTAACCATCATCACATGCAGCGACCTGTTCAGTACAGGCGACTGGATTAACTTCACAGTCCATAATATCCACCAGCATCCGCACATTTTTATTTAAGGTCAATCATAAATTTGACTAGGTTTATGAGAAGTATCAACGTATACAATACCAGTAAATACATTATGGAATATATTTTTATAACATACTTATTTCATAGTGGTAATATCATCTGGAAGCATAAAACTTACGTCGCATGTCAATTTGATGCTAAAACTTTCAAAATACAGTTTTGTGGTCACCTTCTTTTTATGCTAAAACTTTCAAAATATAGGTTTGACTCAAGCATGCAGAGACGGTCATAGTACGTGTATCCATGTGTATGACCCCACCTGTTAGTGAGTGGGTGATGTATTGCGGCCTATTGTGGGCGCGCTATTTCTTTTCAAGATATTTGTAAGACGTAAGTAATAAAGTTATATTCAAATATTTGTGTGTTAAAAATATTATACATAAATCTGATGATAGTAAATAAAAACATTTAAATATAAATTTGTGTATCTATATCTATACTCTTATAAAAAACAGAGTTGGTGATGATGGTGTGCCTGCCATCCTGCAATATAGGCCGTCTGATTTATATCTGACGGATAGAAAGGAAACTATGACAATTTTGCAAAAAGATACCAACACCCCTCTTCACATTTGCAAATAAGGCTTTCCCTCGTTCATCCTTTTCTCCCACAAGATAAACTACTCATACAAATGCATCTTGATGTTCCATGCATTGCATAGGCATCTTGCTAGTTATATGTAAAATATTTGGTAAAACATAAGTAATAGAAAATTTTAAAATATTTATAAAACATAAGTAATAAAATTATGTTCAAATATTTATGTGTTAAAACTACTATACATACAAATGATGGTTAGTAAATAAAAACGTTTAAATATAAACATATGTATCTCTACTCTTATAAAAATCCGAGTTGGTGATAATGGTGTGCCTGCCCTCTTGCAATATGGACCGTCTGATCTATATCTGACGGATAAAAAGCAAACTATGATAATTTTACAAAAAGATACCCGCACCTCTCTCCACATTTGCAGATAAGGCATTTCCTTGTTTATCCTTATCTCCCATAACCTCATTTTTTAGCAATTAAAAAGGAAAGCCTCTGGAACAATTTGGCACGGTGGCCGCTGTAGGCGTCGTCCATCCCCATGCCTCCGCTCAGTCTGACCACCAATCACCATCACGCCCCACTCCTCCTCACCTTATCTCTCCTCTTTCTCGAGATATCATTAGTTTTTACACATGGGATTACTCCCGCATGGATCAATCACAACAGGTGTTTTATAAAAAAAAATGCATCTTGATGTTCCGTGCAATGCACTGACATCTTGCTAGTGCTAGAGAAAAGATGTAGCACTAGTAATAATAAAAGGGCCTATTGCTTCTAGCAGTACATCAAGAAAAATCGTTCATAGCGTTGCAAAATATTACCCACCAATGTCATGATAAAAAAAACATAGAGGAATCCCTTGTCTGGACCGGCCCATGTAGTAGAGACCTTCCATACCACGCTCTACGCGTTGAGAGAAGACACAGCACGCCCGTTTGGGCCGGCCCATGTCTCGAAGGCCTGTTTTTAAATATATTTCTTTTCATTTTTCCTTTTTTCTACTTTAAATAATTTGGGGCTTAAAAAAGTTCTAAAAATTAGAAAAGTGAAAAATTTCAAATAAAATATTTAATAAATCATAAAATGTTTGTGGATTCATAAATTTTGACGTTTTGCCAATTCAAAAATGTTCATGAATAGAAAAATATCCTGAAAATTCAAAAAACTATTTCTAACTTACAAATTCATGAATTCATAAAATTGTGTAAGTGTTCACGAATTTTAAAAATGTTCATAATTTGAATTATATGCATGAGCTTAAACAAATGCTCATGATTTCACGAAATTGAGAATGACAATGTATCTCGCTGACGCAACAAAATATGATCATGACGATTGGACCCTTTTCCATCCATTTTGCCGACGCAAATGCGCGCAAACCTAAAAATACGATCGTGCGTTTTGGGGCGCACGTTGCAGTTGGCCTAAGACATGCATGCGGTCGGTGGAGTGAAGAGCACCATGCCACGCGGCCGGTCGAGTAGAACACACACGCACGGGTGGCGACCGGCGCTTGATTTTGACAAGTAAAACTGGAGGTGGCTAAATTTCGTGTTTTGACTTTTTTCTGAAACCTATTAAAGATCTGATCCTAGTATGAAATTTTTTCGAGATCTGATCCTTTTCCTACTGCCAAGGTCCATGGTGGTAGGCTGGTCCCTGGCGGTAGGGTTGTATGCCCTACCGCAAAATCCCGCTAAGTATTGAACACAGTGCGTGTTTGTGCCTACCACCGGAAACCTTGATGAAAGGCTTAGATCTTGAAATTTTTTCAAACTAGGATCAGATCTCGAATATGTTTCAAAAAGGTCAAAACACGAAATTTTTGCCACTGGAGGTAGAGCGCCTGGGTATTCGAGTTTTCGGGGAGAGTACAGGCGCGGCGGTCAGTCTCGCCACCTGCCGCACGGCGAAGTCAAGTCACAATCAATGGCGTGGGGACTTCCCCACCCTCCTCTCCTCCCCGCTCTCCTCTCTCTTATTAGTGGAGCACCTCTCAGTCCCAGGGCTCACCACAACACTGCTGCCTCTTTCTCCATTTCCCCTTCCTCCGCCGCCACCTAGGGTTACGGCCGCCGGTAGCAACTAACATTACCTGTGATAGCGCCGGCGGGAGGGTGGCTGCCCGCGCGAATGGCCGGAGGAGACGCGTCCACGGGGCCGGAGGTGGACGCGGGCTTTGAGTTCGCCTTTGATAACGAGACCTTCTCCGACAAGGTGCTGCGCATAGAGGTCGTCGCCGGCAGCCGCAAGCGCCGCCGCGAGGGGGACGAAGGTGCGCCCGTACAGTTACAGTACCCAGTCTCCTGTATTAGCCATTAGCGCTAGTAGATTCTAAGCGTCACACTAATCTAAGCACGAGCGTAGGTTCCGGCATGAAAGTATCGGCCAGATTTGTGAGCGCCTCCAAAAATAATAATCCATCTTTCCAAATCTGGCTACGCGAGTTTTCGCATGGTTTCTTGGATGTAAATTTCTCGCGATTAGGATCTGGATTTGCGGGAAATTTTCTGGCTTACCTGGGGGTTTCTTTTGTCTGTCTGTTTTTTTTCTAGAATTTGTGGTTAAGAAAAGGCGATGAAATATATACAAGGTTCTTTTTTGTTATGTTTCGTTTGTTTTAGATTAGATTTCAAGGTGTTGTGGTTTATTCTAAAATGTGTTCCAAGTTCTCTTACATCATTCTTGTCAAATTACAATGCAGCGGATGTGTAGCCACATATTTCGATGTAGCAGTGCTGTTCAAACTACTGTACATCATTTTTTTTCAATAAAGGATGGATTTTATTGACTCAAAATGAAGCATCAACTGAATACAAACACAATGAGCACGCACCCGGCTTCTGCATAACTAGGATGCACACAGCCAACACCAACGCACACACACAAATAAACACGCCGGCCAATAGCAAAGTCATATAAGACCAAAGCTATGCCCGAGTGAGAAAGAAAAAGTTCTTTAAACCGATCAACACAACGACCGACAAACTACAACAACAACCATATCCGCACCAACCATCTCTTGACACCACATGGACAACGAGTCTCTTCAACAGCAACGCCTTCAGGAAGGAATGGCACAAACTCCATCGTTACCGGATTCTGGCAGAATCTAGGTTTTCACCCTGAAGAACAAATCCAGAGCACATCCGAGCAATGCCTTCAACAAGGGAACGATGCAAATAACATTGTCATTGCCAGGTATAACCTTAGTTCAGACCTAGAATTTTCACCCCGGAGCTCAAGACCAGATGCTCAAGAAGCACCATCAAATCGAAGTCAATTTTGTGTTGTCACCCCCACTTTTCCACGATCCCAGCAACTACATGCACTAGGCTCGTTGCACAACCATATCCTCTGCGTGAAGTCATCATTCATAGATTGCATCTCGTCGTTGAAGGCAAACTGGCCGAAGTGAGATCCACCAAAACTCACAAATGAGCCTTTTGACTGCATCCCAAAACATCGCCGATACGAGCCGTCGACTAGAGCATGAGATCTGGAGAGACGAACCCTCACAAAGAACTTTCCGTGAGCACCGCAATCCGTGACAAAGGCGCTCACCGTGTAGGACATATGTCGCCGATCGGTCACCGGGCTTCCACAGCCCGACTGCCGCAGTAGCAGCCCAAAGGCTACGGCCTGGCCAGGCACCAACCCATAGAAGGATCCAGACAAAACACATCCGTCCATGTCAGATCGAATCTGGGGAAGCCGTTTGGAGCGGCCAGGCCATGAACAGGCAGAGCCTTGCATCACAGGTGACGGGACGGCCAGTGATCTGATTCAATCCGGTTGCATCCCTCCTGGGCGCCTTGCTGCGACGAGGACGGGCAAGCGCGGAATGGATCGGCTGCCGGGATTGTCGGAGGACTCAGAGGACGCGAGACGAGAGGAAGATGGCCCGCCGCCACCGTCGACCGTGGGTGCAGAGCCCCGGCGGCGTCGACCGGCGACGGCGAGAAGGGGAGGGACGTGAGGAAGAGGCTGCGGCGGCGGGGATGGGTGGCCGCCCGAGTCGCCCACTGTACATCATACAAACAGTATATTTAAGTTGAGAATAGCCGCTGGAAAGCTAAAACGATTTGGAATTTATTTTGTACTCCCTCCGTATGTATGTGATGGGTCTGTATATGCTGGTGAGATACCTACAGATTATGTGTGTTTATGCATGATCCGTGTAGCCCGTAGGTAGGTGTGATCCAAGCAGCACAATGCTTCAGCAATCTTTCCCAAGAAAAAAATATTTTCTTTGATCTCTGCACTGAATCCGCGGTTGTCATATCTCCAAACGTAGCACCAAAGGTCCAAAACAAACAGAAGAACAGATTTGTCAAAGTTTTATTTCTTGAATGCATGCTTGCATGTGAAGAAATTGTTTCGTGATTATATTAGCAAGTGTCCCCTTGATGATATGAACAAAATTGATCCTTTACCTTTGATTATTGAGTGCAGTCATACAAAATTCTAATAGAATCCCTGGGGAAACATTTATGATTACATTAACATGCTTATTATGTTTCATGCAACTCAATGTATATCCAGTTTTTGTGATATTTAACATTTCTTGCAGTTCTTGAGGTTGATCAAATGAATCTCGCACATAGAGAATATGAGGTTCCATGTAGTTTAAGAGCAAAAAAACTTGTCAAGTAGTTCTGTTACGTGCCTCTTCTTCTCTAGCTTTGCATTTTCTTCTATATTATCCGACCTTCGATTTTCGCAGGTGGGGATGAAGAGGATATTGGCTCTTCTTGTACTGTGATGGGTACACCGATAATACAAGTCAAGACCATACATGTCAGTTCGGTGATCCTTGCTGCAAAAAGTTCTTTCTTTCTGAAGGTAATAGTGACAATCTTTAGAAATGCATTTGTTCTATAATCGGT
Organism: Aegilops bicornis; assembly: GCA_021605145.1. Taxonomy (NCBI): domain Eukaryota; kingdom Viridiplantae; phylum Streptophyta; class Magnoliopsida; order Poales; family Poaceae; genus Aegilops; species Aegilops bicornis. The sequence continues at coordinate 631,439,748 of CM038673.1, forward strand.
TGACTCATCCTTCTGATAAGCTTCCTGCTTTTTAGCTTTTCTCAAATGGCATGAAAGAATCTGGTCAAACCCAGGCAACAGTTAGAATTGCTGATTCAGGTAAGTAAAGTGTGCAATGTGCTCTTCTTCATCTTCCTATTACCGATGGCTCTAGTTTGCTACTGTGAGTGTATTATTGAGCTATGTTTGTTTAAATTTGTAAATGTGATTATTATAGAGAGGCCTGTTTTAGAGTTTCCTGCCACACTTTTATACTTTGATAATGAATTGGCTATTCTCACTGCCAAATGAATATTTTTCTTGTGCGTTACTGATTTACCCAATTGATTACTGGTAGTCAATGGTCATGCTTAAATAATCATCTAGGCATAAAAGAATAGCTATCCCCTTTTTGGTGTTCATTTAAGTGTTTCTGTTTGACATTTATCGAATTGTTTTATTAATCCTGATGCCTCCTTGTTTCCATTTCTTATTTGGAACAGAGGAAAAGGCCTTCATGGAGCTTTTAGGCTTTATGTATAGTGGAAAGTTGACACCGGCTGAACCCACTCTTCTGCTTGATATCTTGATGGCTGCTGACAAATTTGAGGTTGTTTCTTGCATGAAGCTCTGCGGTCAACGGCTCATAGACCTTCCTATGAACCTAGAATCGGCAGTGAGGTGCCTAGATCTCCCATGTTGCATTTCAATGTCAGCTGCCCTCCAAGAGGCAGCCCAGAAATTCTTTGCTGAAAGTGAAAGGTACAAGAAATTCCCGGAGTAAGTAACCCCCCTTGGAGTGAGATTCCCTATTTTTTCCTTTATCATCTCAAGTGAAAGAACATTGTTGTATCAAAAAATCATTATCTCAAGACATCGCATGGTTTTGTCTCATGTCAGGTTCCAAGATGAACTAATGAGGATCCCTTTCCTTGGGATTATGGCCATCTTGACAAGGAATGACCTTGAGGTTGCATCTGATGTAGCCGCCTATGACTTTGTGATCAGGTGGGCCTGTTCATGGTACCCAGATTCGGAGGAAAGTCGCAGGATCTTGAGTTCTTTTTTAATTCCAACAGTGAGTGTACACAAGGCAAATGCCTTATTGTCAGATTTCATACAAAGCATGAAGAGTATTCTGAAGCTGTAGTGGTTGCGTGCATTAGCCACTAGCTTGATGTGCCTTGCCCCTATTCCCTTCCTGTTTCTGCGAGCGAGGAGAAGCCCCTGTTCTTTTGAACCATTCAAAACCTGAACTGTGATGCTCTAGTTATTTGCTAGCATTTGCTCTCCCTTTTGGCGACTGTAACGTAGCATGTGAACATCTAGAATTTGATGATGGGGCTTCACCATCTCAGCACATGTGTGTGTTCTGCTACGCACCGAACGTGCTGGCCAGTTTATGTACACTTCGTCGTAAGTTGGCTGATATATATCGCTGACTCTAATTTGGAGTATAATCCTTAAAATCTATGTTATGTGATGATCTTTTGCTGATTATCGCTGGATGTTTTATTACATACTTCCTGGTAGTCAGATACTCCCTCTGTAAACTAATATAAGAGCGTTTAGGTCACTACTTTAGTATTCTAAATGCTCTTATATTAGTTTACGGAGGGAGTACATTTATTTTAACAATGTGTGCTCCCTGGAAACCGGAACCGAAGCAATGTGGGTTACCCCAGGACTGAATACTTTTGTCTAGTTCACTGTTGACAAAGTCTATTGCTTTGCAGATTAGGGATTTCAACGTAAATGAATTTTCGAAAGTTTATTCACTAGTTTGTTCAGTTAGACCAATGTACCCAGGTTATCTGAATGTGACTGCTGTGAGTAGGCTGACACTTGCCAATGCCATCAAACTACAAGTGAAAGTCACCTTCAAGTGCCATGGTTTTGGGTATACTTTTCGGTTGCTCTTGTTGTTCACATATTAGTATTTCTGTACATGGTTGAAACTGGGATGATTTTTATGTTCCCTTGAATGCAGATTACTATGGCATTTTCACCTTAGTACTAACAAAATAAGCAGGAGCCTGAGCTTTCAGGTTCGGGGTTCCTATTGAAAGATAGTACAAGAATGCATGGGCCTGAAATCTTAGCATCATGCCATTCACCAAACAAGAACCAGTTCCTGAAATCGGACACCAGAAAGAAAGAAAAAGGAATTTTTGTAGCGTGGCCATTTCATACGGGTTTTTTTCTTCTTTTTTTTCGAAAAGGGGTGATCCCCGGCCTCTGCATCAGCATGATGCATACGGTCATTTTATTAATGAATAGTTTCAATAAAGTCTCAAAGTCTCCACAATTACAGAAAAAAAGGGGATAACGGCTCACACAGAACCAAAAGGCTAGATACACAAGCTAGCCAAAAAGGATAAACCACAATCTGTTGGCTCAAAAAATAGACAGGTAAACTAATTGCCTATCCTATTACATGACCGCCATCCAAACCGGTTGAAGATATCCCGAGCTACCGTCTCCCATCGGGTAGATCCAGTAACCAAACGCTCCCTGGCCTCCGACGGAGTGAGTAGCGATCAGAACGGATTAGCGCCTGTAGCTCAAGATAACCTGCAAAAATGAATGTTTGTTGTTCTGTTAAAGACCAGATCATTTCTGCAATTCCAAAGCGCCCACACTAAGGCGCACACCCCCTGTGAATATGTCTTGCTAACCCGGGCTCTACCATGTTTAGCCATGTTCCAAATAACATGTTAACCGAATTCGGTGGAGGAATATTGAAAGCAATATGGATAGTCGTCCATAGAATGCTAGCTAGTGGGCAATCAAAAAACAGATGTTTAATAGTTTCACCACGATCACGTAAACTACACCTAGTAGGCCCTGTCCAATTACGCTTTGTCAAATTATCCTTTGTTAAGATAATTTGTTTGTGTAGAAACCACATAAACACTTTGATCTTCAAAGGAACTTTGACATCCCACACATGCTTGGAGCTAGGAATCGAGCTCGAATTGATGACATCGACATACATTGATTTAACTGTAAATTCACCCGACCTAGTGAGATTCCAACGTAATTATCAGGTTGTTGTGAAAGTTGGACATTCATCAGTCTCCTAACTAGATGTAGCCAATCCTCCCAACAATTGCCCACTAACGGCCTTCTAAACTGAATATTAAGGGGGATCGAATGAAAGACCGTTGCAACAAGAGCCTCGTGTCGTTGGACAATACGATATAACGACGGATACTGGATTGCAAGGGGCGCACCTCCGAGCCAAGTATCCTCCCAGAATCTCGCGCTGGCACCATTACCAACAATATGCTTTGTCCTCTGAAACAATGAAAGCTTACCGTGACCTGAGACAACGTTTTGGTTTGAAGATACTTATTACGAAGGATTTGTGCCCAAGTGGCGTCAGTTCCTGTAGATAACTTCCACAACCACTTACTAAGAAGGCATCTGTTCTTAACTTCAAGATTCTCAATCCCGAGACCCCTTGGTCTTTCGGTCGACAGATGATATCCCACTTTGCTAAACGGTATTTTCTTTTTAGCTCATCTCCCCGCCAAAAGAAACGCTGATCGATAGAAGTCCAGTCTTTTCCTTACACCAACTGGGACTTCGGAAAAAGACAAAAGAAACATAGGCATGCTCGTGAGAACCGAATTAATAAGAATTAAACGGCCTCCATAGGACATGAGCTTACCCTTCCAGCAACTTAGTTTCTTTTCGAATCGATCCTCAATACACTTCCATTCGTTGTTCGTAAGCCTACGGTGGTGGATAGGAATTCCTAAGTATGTGAAAGGCAACTCCCCCAAACCACACCCAAACAATTGTTTGTAAGCCTCTTGTTCCTCCTTGGCTCTACCAAACCAGAACAACTCGCTTTTGTGGAAATTAATCTTGAGCCCACTCAATTGCTCAAACAAACATAGCAGCAGCTTCATATTTCTTGCTTTTACCAAGTCATGCTCCATAAAGATGATAGTATCATCAGCATACTGAAGAATGAAAATTCCTCCATCCACTAAATGAGGCACCAAGCCTCCCACTTGGCCAGCCTCCTTGGCTCTTCCTAACAAAATTGCCAACATGTCCACAACAATGTTGAACAAAATAGGGGACATCGGATCCCCTTGCCGTAGGCCCTTGTGTGTCTGGAAGTAATGACCAATGTTGTCATTCACTTTAATTCCAACACTCCCCTTTATGCGTAAACGATTCAACCTGGCTTCTCCGGACCTCGCCGAAACCTTTCATACATAAAGCTTGTTGTAGGAAAGGCCACTTAACCTTATCGTACGCTTTCTCGAAATCCACTTTAAAGATAACTCCATCTAGTTTCTTCGAGTGGATTTCGTGGAGCGTTTCATGCAAGACCACCACCCCCTCCAGGATGTTTCTATCCGGCATGAAAGCTGTCCGGGACTGCTGCACCACAGAATGCGCAATCTGTGTGAGCCTATTAGTCCCCACCTTGGTAAAAATTTTGAAACTAACATTCAAGAGGCATATAGGCCTGAACTGCTCAATCCTCAGAGCATCGGTCTCTTTTGGTAGCAGTGTTATAGTTCCAAAATTCAAGTGAAAAAGTTGAAGCCGCCCCGCAAAAGATCATGGAACATAGGTAATAGATCCCCTTGATAATATGCCAGCATTTTTTATAGAACTCCGCCGGAAACCCATCAGGCCCGGCAGCCTTATTGTTCTCCATCTGAGAGATGGCATCAAAAACCTCCTTTTCCGTAAACGGAGCAACCAAAATATCATTATCAGAAGCAGTTAGTTGAGGCACATCCTCATTCCTGGACTCATCGAGGACACAGCACTATCCTCCGGAGGTCCAAATAACTGCTTGTAATATTCAGTGATGTAAAGTTTCAGATTATCATGACCAACAATTGTGCCTTCGTCTTGCTCAAGCTGGAAAATTCTCTTCTTTCTGTGTTTGCCATTAGCAATGAGATGAAAGAATTGAGTGTTCGCATCCCCCTGGATTACTTTGCGAACCTTAGCTCTGAGCGCCCACTTCAACTCTTCTTCATGGAGAAGTTCCTTCAACCTCTTTTACGCATCGAGCTTAAAATGCAATTCAGCAGATTGCAAAATTGTTGATTCAGCTTTAATATCTAGGGACTGTACAAGAGCAAGAAGTCTGTCCTTCTCAATCTTATAAGCTCCACTAAGGTGCTTGGCCCATCCCCGAGAAAGCTCCTCAAATGCCTGATCTTATTCTGCCATCTCTCGACAGACGATCCGCCCCCTGCGTCTGTAGCCCACTCCCTGGCTACGAGATCTAGGAAACCTTCTCTTTCAAACCACGCCATTTCGAAGGAGAAGGTATTTTTGTTTCCCACATGTGCAGGCTCGCTTTGAGTCTCTGAACAAAGGCGTGTGGTCCGAGATCCCACGCGTGAGAGCTCGAACCGTGACGAGAGGGAACTGCTCCCACTCGGCACTCGCTAGTACCCGATCCAACTTCTCATACGTCGGATTAGGTAAAGAGTTGGCCCAGTAAATTGTCGACCCGACAGCTCGATCTCTCTCAGATCCAAACTCTCAATGATGGTGTTAAACATAAACGACCATCTTCCGTCAAAATTATCGTTATTCTTTTCCTCTCTCCTCCGAATGATGTTGAAGTCCCCCCCAACCAAAATTGGGAGTTGCTCAGACCATAAATCTGAACCAGGTCAGCCAGAAATTCGGTTTAAGCTCAGGTTGTGCGGCCCCATACACCGCCACCGTAACCAGTTAAACCCATCCGCTTTAGACCTAACCCAAAATTTGACCGGAAGTCACCCATCACAACGCTACGTACTTCAAGGGAATCACATCTCACACCAAGCAAGATGCCACCTGATCTCCCTCTTGGAGGAAGGCAATGCCAATCGAAATCTACACCTCCCGAAAGCGTGCTCAGAAACTGTGGCGCAAAATTATCTCGACCAGTTTCAGAAAGGGCAATGAAATCTAATCGGTGTTCCAAAGACGCCTCAGCGAGAAACCTTCGTTTAGCCAAGTCCTTGAGACCTCTGCTATTCCAGAATAGTCCTTTCATAGGTCATCATGGAATTTTTTGGCCGTACGAATCCTAGCGCTCTGGATGGACACTCAACTTGCAGTTATTCCTAGTTCCTCTTGGAACAGACAGAAGATGGCGGGCGTCGCAACTCTTCTTGAACTACTAGCTAGCAAGAGTGATCAGTCAGGAGTCAGTCACGGCGGCAGACATCGAGCAAGGTGGTGATGTTGCCGTGCGGTGCACATGGACGGCATGCGGCCAAATTCGCTGTTTGACCCTTTTTGGAAAGTTAAGCAAGATCTGACCCAGTCTCAAACAATTTCACGATCTGACCCTTTTTTTTACTATCATAGTGCCTGGCGGTAGGGTATAACTGCATACCGCCACGGACCTTGATGATAGAAGATTTAACTACGCCGTCACGTTTGTTTAACGTGAAAAACACCCTATCGCAAAGACAAGGCCGTTATTGCAGTTTGTGACCTGTTACAAGGGCACCTTCACCACTGATCGTGTTGGACGCAGTGATCTATTTGGCATTCCTTGGTCGGAGTTCATTGCTGACGACAGCCCCTTATTCATTGACAATGAACTCCATCTACGAGTTTTTTTGCCGGAAAAACTTTCAATCTATTCATCTTCAATCATGGTAGTACAACAAACACTAGAAATAATAAAAATTACATCCAGATCCGTAGACCACCTAGCGATGACTACAAGCACTGAAGCGAGCCGAAGGCGCGCCGCTATCCTCCCCCCCCCCCCCCTCCCCCCTTCGCCGGAGCCGGGCAAACATTGTTGTAGTAGACAGTCGGGAAGTAATCGTCGTGCTAAGGCCCCATGAAACTAACGCACCAGAACAGCAACCGGCAACCGCCGTAGATGAAGAGTGTAGATCAAAAGAATCCAACATGAAGACACACGAACGACGAACAGATCCGAGCAAATCCATCAAAAACAGATCCGCCAAAGACGCAGTGATCTATTCGGCATTCCTTGGTCGGAGTTCATTGCTGACGACAGCCCCTTCTTTTGACAATGAACTCCATCTGCGAGTTAATGTCAAGATAAGGGCATAAAGCTGAGGCCCTAGGGATGTATGTTGCAGCTGCTAGCCTGATGTGCCTCGCCCAAGTCCCTTTTTCTTTTTGCGAGCGAGGAGGAACCCCTGTTATTCTGAAACATGAGGAAACCTTAACTGTGTGCTCTAGTTATTTGCTAGCATTTTGTTTTGCTCTCCTTTGATGACTGGTTTATGGCATGCAAACATCTCGAATTTGATGCTGGGGGTTTCACCGTCTCAGCATATCAAAAGTTCAAAACTGTTATGTGTGCATGTGAGTGTTTCTGCATGTTAATGTATTGTTTTTAAGTTGGCTGATATACGTTCCTCTTTTTTTAGAACGAAGGCTCCAGATGAGCCCGACTTTGAATTAACAAAGCCATCAACCGGCCAGGATTACAGTGCAAGATTACAACCATACTCCAAACAAAGAAGAAAAAAAAACTAAAAAACGGTGAAAAGGTACAGAGACGCCGGGGAGCAGCTCACAATGCTCACATACACCAAGCTAGAGAAAGACGGGCAGATGCTTGGAGATGCTAGCGATCTCTTGCACGCACAGAGCCAAGGAGGAGACGACAGCCGGCTCAGGAGAGGGAAACGACGGCAAAGCAAGGCATGTCGTTGCCAATAACTCCAGGACTTGGAGAAGACACAGCCGACCAGATCCATCATCAAAGAAGGCCCCTGCCTCCTCGCCCGGCTCGAGGGCGCCGCACCGTTGAATGATGGACATATTCCCCCTAGAACCTGGATGGCTGGAATCGAAGGAAGCCGCAGGAGCGGAACCAGGCGATCCCCACTTGCCGCAGTCGACTCACCTAGAGCAACCAAACGCCGAAGACCAGAGCTCTGTCACAAAAGAGGGTGAGCAGCCAGGATGAACACGCACTCCACCCACGCCGCAACGAAGCCCACATCCCATCCTTGTTCCCAAAACAGCGCCTTCACGAAGGTTACGGCGCCAGAGGCGTCGCCGCCGTCCAACAGAGTTGAGGTGTTAACCCGGGAGACAAAGGGGACGGGGGTGGGGAGCAGGACCTGACCGACGCCTCCAGGAAGGTGAGCGGCGCCCGTGGACGTCGCCGCCATCGCAGCCGGCAAGGCTGGCAGGGTTTCCCCCGGTCCTGCATCCCGGCACCCGCTCCCACCCGACGAAGACCGGAGCCCCGCGACGGAGCAGGCCGGATCTGGGGGGATGGGCTCGCTGGAGAGGAGTAGGAGAGGAGATGGTCAGATCTGACGCCGCCGAAGCCGACGACACCACAACACCCTGGCCCGCGTCCTCCGGTGGATTCGCCGTCCACACGGCCAAGATCCGCCGGCCCGCGCCCGCGCCACCAGATGCCGCAAGCTGGGGCGCCACACCGGGGCCGCCGGAACCTGTGGCCCCATGGCGGCGGGCAGCGAGACCCGCCGCCACCTTCATCAGCAGCGCTCTGGGCTTGCCCAGCGGCTGCTTCAGGCGGCGGCGAGGGGAGATCTAGGAGGGGAGGGAGACGGCGCGGCTAGGGATTCGCCCCTCGGGCCGCCCGAGCGGGGCGACGCGAGGGAGGGGGAGCGAAATGGCCTCTATATACGTTCCTCTCTAATTGTGTGTAGTGTAGTGTAATCTTTAGAATCTGTGTTATGTGATCATCAGTTGGTGAGCATCCTTGGGACATTTTGGTACATACTTCCTGGCAGTCGATAAATTTCATTTAACCATGTGTGCTCCCTGGAAAACAGGAACGTTTTAACGTGTCATCCCAGGACCGAATACTGCCGTATAGTTGAATGTCGACAAGACTGTTGCTTTGCAAATAAGGGATTTCAGTGTAAATGAATTTTAGAAAGTTTATTCACTAGCCGAATGTATCCAATCTCTTTACCGGAATGTGATTGGTGGTGGTGGTGCCGTGTGTGATTCAGCAAGCAAATACCGGTTCTTGAGATTGCTCACCCAAAAGAACAAGGGAAATCTGTAACTTACAACACTTACATCATGCAAACTGGGCTCGGCAGTGAGCAGGACATGGCAGGTTACAAGTTTTGGAAAATGCAGATCACTATGTGACTGTCACATCCAAGCTGATGGGATACTACTCCCTCCAAGCCGAGGCGGAATCGTTATATCTATATCTATCTACACCTAACAATAAAGTCATTAGTGCTTCTGACGATACATCATATAAATTGTCTCCAAAATTATAAATTATTACCCACCGATGCCACCTATAAATGACAAAAAAACATTTCACACAGGGGAATCCTCCATCTGGGCCGGCCACGGAGTAGGAACCTTCTATACTGCACTCTGCGCGCTGGGAGAAGACACAGCGCACCCGTTTGGGCCAGCCCATGTGTGGGCGGTCTGTTTTTTTTTCTTTTCAATTTTATTTTTTCTCCTTTAAATAATTGGTACTTAAAAAAAGTCCAATTTTTTTAAAAGATAATTTTTCAAGAAATCATAAAATATTTATGGATCCAAAAAATGTTCACATATTCAAAAAAAATCATTGATTAAGAAAATGTTAGTAATATTTTAAAAAATGTTCGCATATTCATAAAATATTCACAATTTTAAGAAAATGTTTGGGAAATCAAAAAATGTTCATATTTTTTGTAAAGTTCGTGTATTAAAAAATATTAATGATATTAGAAAAATGGCCAAAATGTTGCCATGGCCTTTGAAGATTATGAATATGTTTCTCCCGTTACAACGCACGGGCCTTTTGCTAGTTTATACAAAGGTATTTACCTTTTTTTTAGAATACAAAGATTTAGCTTGGAGCATGGTCAGAGGAACTCTAGCAGATCTCGTAAAAGGCCTCAGCCCTTATAATAACCGTCAGTTTACAAGTTTTGTCAAAAAAGAAATAATGAACCCGAATAGATCCCACATATTAATGGGGGAGGGAGAGACTTGTATGTGACGTATGTCTACAACTTCAAATAAATCGGCTCAAAAATTTGATATACATTTAGAAGTTCAGAAAAGATAAATTTGAATGTGAATAATGGCAGCTTTGGGTGAATAATACTTTGACACTATTCATGTATAACTTTTTTCTTTTTCTTTCCTTTAACGTAGATTGAATTAGGAGCTGAAGCTTTTTAAGGTTGTAGGTCAACCATTGATGTATGTCTATATTTTTTTTGAGAATGTTTGAACATGTGGATAATTTTTTACGTGCAAGTCTCCTCTCGAATACAGCTGCGCACGAAGACCACGCCTGACGTGTATCACCGGCGCGTGAGAAAACAAATCATTCCTTTCCCGCCTCCGCGTTCGAATTTGGGGAAGGAGAGTTTTTCGCCACTCGCGCACGGCGAGGTCACATCACCCATCAATGGCGTGGCGTGCGACCTCCCCTGCTCTCTCTCTCTCTCTCTGTCTTATTAGTGGAGCACCTCTCAGCCCAAACGCCCAGCACAACATTTCCCCAGCCCCCCCTGCTCGCCTGCTCTCTCTCTACCTCGCCCTTTCCCCTGCCGCCAGCCAGCTAGGGTTACGGCCGCCGGATAGCGCAGCACAGCAATGCCTCTGACAGCGCCGATGGGAGGCGCGCGCCTGGGCGCGGGGCCGGGGACGGAGGTGGACGGGGGCTTCGACTTCGCCTTCGCCTTCGGCAATGATGCTTTCTCCGATAAGGTACTGCGTCTAGAGGTCCTCGGCAGCGACGACGCGCCCGGGTCCGGCACCGACGCCGCCAGCCGCAAGCGCCACCGCGAGGAGGCCCAAGGTGCGTACGTACAGGCACGGCGCCACTGGCCATCAGTATTATATACTCCACACTAGTATTGGAGTACATTACATAGTAATTAGTTAATCTATAAGCACAGATCTACGTGCGTACGTGTATGCGCCTGCAGGATGAGTGACTACATGGATGTAAATTTATCTTATTTCACTCAACCAGGATCTGGATTTGTGCGGAATTTCTGTCTTATTTGGGGGTTTCAGTTACTTCTGCTTGCAATTTAGAGATTTGTGGTTTAGTCTTAAGTTGCATTCCAGGTTCTCTGACAATTTTTTCTCTCGGATGAATCAATACCAAGTTTATTCTGAAGAACCAGTTAACAAATTATTATATATTTTTATTTTGTCTATGCATCCAATCGAAATGCAGCAGACCTGGTGTTCAAACTAGATAGATTCAGAACAATTTGTTTGTGCTAGGTCTGTAGGCTGGAGGCTGCTGACATACATACTGGTTACATGGTAGTTATGTGTGATTCCCTTACCTACATGTGATCCAGGCAGCACAATGCTTTAGCCTTAGATTAAAGGGACAAGCTGATCAATTATTTCATATCTTTCACATGAAAAAATGAAATTAGCTTGATTGCTACTTCCTCCATCCTATAATATAGGATGTTATTACAACCTCGAATGCACCGATACGGATACGGGTACCAGTATCGGGCCAATACGGATACGTAAATTCGTCATTTTAAAAAAGTGCCAATACGGATACGTTGTAGCTACTCAAAGCAATCTGGGGAGATGAGAATAAGAGATCTTCAGAGATCAGAGAAGAAAGAAGAGGAGATGAGCTTGGATGGGCAGGAGAAATGAAGAGAAGTGTACACACATGGCTACTGCATGAGAGGGGACGTTCGTGAGGAGGAGGATGGCTGCTGCGTGATAGGGGACGTTGGTGAGGAGGAGCAGCTTGTCGCCGGCTAGCCGCCGCCGCCGCTGGCCCTGGACCTGGGTGAGCTACCTGGTGTGAGCACGGGAGGGAGGAAAGACGCTGTGAGGGAAAGGATGGGGGGGCATCTGGGCACTAGGGTTGCTGGTTGCCTCTTAATTGGGCTGAGTGGGCTCTTACCTGGGCTTGAAGAGTATCCAAAACGTACTGGCAAAGTATCCTTCGAGTATCGTAATTGTTTTAAATCATTTATTCTCGGATACTCCAGGGATATGTATCGGGGGCGTATCGGAGGAGTATCGGTATCGGATACGGTATCCGATACTGATACGCTGGTCGGCTGAAGTATCCGTGCATTCGAGATTACAACCAATGTACTCATATAATATTGGTTGTAATAACATCTTATATTATGGATGGGAGTACATTAAATCTACAGATGTTATATCTCTAAATGTAGCATCCAAAGGTTAGAAGCTCATATGAATGAGCAAGTGTCATCTTTCAAGTGAACATTAGTTTGCGAGTTCTTTTGTATAAGCATGTGTCATCCTTCATGATTGAGGAGCCCCTGTTCCACATTTGATGTCGACACCACATTTGAAGTGAACATTAGTTCATGTTAACCTCAATTTCTGTAGGTTTTGCATTCAAACATTTAATGTGCACATTAGCTTGTTGTTAATCACTTACTTTTAAGCAGTACAAACATATGTTGACTGTGGTACACACTGGTATGTTGGTACAGTAATGGCACAGTCTGTTGATCAACTAGGTAGTACAACCCAAAACTTTTTCTAGTAACTCTTTCATGTGCCTTCTCTAGTTTTGCATGTTTCTCTATATTTATCTGACCTTGGTATTTTGCAGATGATGATGGAGAAGGTATTGACTCTTGCACTCTGATAATTTTACAAGTCAAGACCATACGTGTCTCTTCGGTGATTCTTGCTGCAAAGAGTCCTTTCTTTCTCAAGGTAATCCTGGTATCTTGTGAAATGCGTTTGTTTTATAATCAGTTGACTCAACTCCCTGTTAAATTTCATGACTTTTAGCTTTTCTCAAATGGCATGAAAGAATCTTGCCAGAGACATGCAATGATTAGAATTGCTGATTCAGGTAATTCAAGTGTATGGTGACTCTGCTTCATCTTCTTATAACCGATATTAGTTCTAGTTTGCTATTGTGGTTGTATTGTTTATGTATGTACCCTTTTGAATTTAAAAAAATGTTATTATGTAGAGGCCTGTTTTGACTATCATGCCAATCTGTTCTACTTCCATAACAAATTGGCTATTCTCATTTCCTCTGCAGGCTTTGCCTATAAAATGGATTTCTTTTTCATGCATTACAGGTTTCCCAACTGATTATTGGAAGTCAATTGTCATACTTAAACAATCATCTGTGCATAAAACCATAGTTGTCTTAATTCTTATGTACTTCTTTATTGAACTGTTGCCATTTGAGATATATTTAACTGTTCCACTTCCTTGCTTTCATTTCTCACTTGGAACAGAGGAAAGGGCCTTCAAGGGGAGCTTTTACACTTTATGTATAGTGGAAAGTTGACACCAGCAATTGAGCCCACTCTTTTGGTTGACATCTTGATGGCTGCTGACAAATTTGAGGTCGTTTCTTGCATGGAGCATTGCTGTCAGCGTTTGTCACGCCTGCCTATAACCCCAAAATCGGCAGTGAGGTGCCCAGATCTTCCTTGTTCCATTTCTATGGCTGCCGCCCTGACAAAGACGGCCAAAAAATTCCTTGCTCAATGGTACAAGGATTTTCTGTCAACAGAGTAAGCGACCCCCTTTGGATTTTGAGATCTCATTTTTCATTTTTGAGGAAACATGTGGACATTGTTGTCACAAAATCATAATCTCAAGGCATTACATGGCTTCATCTCATTTCAGGTTTCAAGATGAACTCATGAGGGTCCCTCTTGCTGGGATCCAGGCCATCTTATCAAGCAATCGCCCTCGGACTGCATCTGAAGAATCCATCTATGACTTTGCGCTCAGGTGGGCACGTTCACAGTACCCAAATTCAGAGGAAAGGGACAAGATTTTGAGTTCAACGTTACTTCCACTAGTGCCAATCAGTATGACCGATGCCATTCGAATTGATCATCCGTCTAACATAATCAACTTCACTATAAACCGTGAGCTGTGCAACAAGCTCTTCCCATTAGGAACGGTGCGTTCAGTGCCGTTCAATTGCGAAGGTTTTGGCTTCTTCATATCGGCATGCTGCTGTAAGGAGAAGGAGCAGTTGCAGTTTTTTAACCTCTCAATAAATATGATAGAAGGCAAAGGGGCGACATGGGGCCCTATAGATTATAAGATTGAGGTAATGACATGACGTTCGCTGGAGTTTGTCACCAAACACAGGCACACCACTCCCCCCAATATTAGGCAAACTGTTGGGTGCAAGGTTCCTTGGTCGGAGATAATGGCTGACGACAGCACCTTTTTCATCGACGGCAAACTCCATGTGCGAGTTCATGTGAAGATATCACAGCAGGCGTAGTAACGCGTGCATTGGCTGCTAGCTTTGTGTGCCTCGCTCAAGTCCCTTTTTGTTTTTGTTGAGCGAGGAGCAGCCCCTGTCATTCTGAAGTACGAAGAAACCTGAACCTGGGTGCTATAGTTATTTGTTACAGTAGTAGTATTTTGCGCTGCTCCCTTTTGGTGACTAGAATTAATGTTGCATGTAAATATCTAGACTGTTATCCTTATGATCTATGTTATGCTATTATCATTATGTAATCCTTGTAATCTGATTTATGTTATAACCTGCGTGCTCTCTGGCTATATGAACTTTGGCATCATGTGCTGCTGTATAGGTCAATCTTCACAAAACCCTGTTGCTTTGGGGATGAAGAAAAGTTCAGTGAATGTCTAGTTCCTTTTCCTGAATGCTATTGTTGCCAGTAGGCTGAGACTTGCTTTTAAACCATGGCTGGAATCAGCTTCAAGATTCATGTTTTTCAGTTGCTGCTCACCTTTTTTTTTTTGAAACTGGTGCTCACCTTTTAGTATCTCAGTAGATGGCTGAAATTGTAACAGACGGAAAGATTACCGAGTTTGCGTTTCCAGACACCCTCTAATGCAAATTACTCTGGCACGTTGATCCAGCAACGTACACTGATGTTTTCTGTACGCAGACCATAGAGGTACTGCGGCTGTGTATATCACTGAGTAGTAAATGAAGCAGCAGCTTGAGAGCTTTTCAGGTTGAGCGTTCGTGTACTTGTGGTATCAGCCATGGTTGGTGATAGTGGTACCAGATCTTTAGATTGCTCACCAGAAAGAACAAGGGAATCTGCAACTTACAACACTTGCACCATGCCAAATGGGCTGGGCAGTGATCAGGACATAGCAGGTAACAAGTATTTTCTTTTTGAAACGAGGCAAAAGACTTGCCATTTTCATTGATTAAGAAAAAAAGAATTGTCCGGTTAATTGACGAAAAACCAGGCTAAAACCGATACAACACTGCCCACATGACATGGGCATCACTGGCCAACCTGGCCACCGACATGGAACAAAAGCCACGATGGCACGTGCCAACAGACGGCCACACGCACAAGCAACTGACAACTCTGACTTTGACGATGAGCAACGCAAGGGAAATATGCAGGTCTTGCGGCGACCGTGCCCCCGCAAACCACCACCGAATGCCTGTCATCGTCGCCACCTGGACTCGCTCCAACGCAGCTCCGATTTCAAAGCAACCAGCAACCATGGAGGAGCACCTCGGACACGCCGGGAAGAACCGACTACCGAAGACCACGCCGCGACCCAAGCTTCGATCGACGCCATCATCGTTGCCAAATAGAAATCAGCGCCCCGCCTCAGCAAACCACGCGGCGAAGATGCCGCCCTCGACGGCGAAGACGCTGTCATCCACCAGTCTCATAGTCGTAGCCTGCTCCGAGACGATACCCCCAAAGAGGAGAAAGACGCGAAGACGCCTCCATCGCCCGATCCAGCGGATCTGAGGTTTCTCTCCGGAGCCAAAGCCGTGGGAAGGAGTAGGAGCACCTCCATGATGACGCTTCCAAGAAAGACTGTGACACCCGCGGGCGGCGCCGTCGCTGGCTCCGATGAAGACCGGAGCAAGGATTTCTCCCGGAGTTGCGCCGACCACAAGCCGCCACCGACCACCGCCCACCAACCACCACCCCTGCTGAGAGCAACCTCACTCCAGCCGCAGGATCCCTCGATCCACCGCGACCAGACACGCGCCACCTCCCCGGCCGTAGCAGCCGCCCACCACTGCAGCACCACCATGACCACCACCACCGCAGCACCCATGCCACATCGCGAGAGGAAGCAAGAAGATCTGAGACACGCCGATCCAGATCAAAGCCACTCTCCTGAAGCAGCAGAACAGAGGAGGAGCATGGGCACCCGCAGCACACCACGTGCTCCAGAGAAGCCGCCCGCCACGCCCTGCGGGTCGCCGCGCCCAGCCTGCACGAGCCGCCACCACACCCAGCCGTCGATCAACGCCCCACGCCACAAGATCGCCGAAAGCACTGTCGACTAACGCTACAGCATACCTGCAAGGCCGCCAAGACGCAGTCCACTCCCAAGCCGCAACGATAGCCCGGGCCGAGGCCGCCGCCTCAGCACCCCACAACTCGAAGCCATGCCCCACGCTCACACGCACCGCCACCCACGGACAGCCAGAGCCGCGCCCGCGTGCCCGACCTAGCCCGCCGCGCCAGATGCGCCCTCGCGCCTCGGAGAGATGCCCCGTCGCCACCCTCCCTGGAGCCAGACCGGGCTTCGCCGGCGGTCTCCTTAGGCGGCGGCGAGGTGAGGGGGTGGAGGAAGGAGGGAAGATGGCGGCGCCGGCGGGGTTCCCTCCGTGTCGCCAGAGAGAGGCGACGCGGGGGTGGGTCCTGTGTGTTTTCTTCTTCGATGCAGGTAACAAGTATTGAAATTTAAAATGTATACAATATAATGTCTTATATAACAACTGGACATATAAAAATTCATTCATACCTATTCAACTCTGTTCCTATTTATTTGTACAACATCATTCTTTTAGTATTCTTTGAAGTAACTATCTTTGTCAAAAGTTAAATAGGAAATTCGGAGTTAGGAGTAGGAACCGAAGTTGGTCGATAATGAGGACTCGCTAAGCACCTGGAGACTGGAGTTGGTCATGGATCAATCCGACGAGGTGAAGAGTCTCAAATTTGCAGTGGCCTGAATCCGATCGATATGATGAGTCCAAGGCAACGAGAGGATCCCATTTCCTGTAGCGATGCCCGGACACCGACGCGACTGTTGTTGCGATCGAGACGATCCCGAGCGACTGCTGTAGGCCTGTAGCGATCCCGTTGTTTTTTTAGACGGAAGATCCCATTTCCATCTTATCGATCGAGGCGCCGAGCAGTTTTTTTTTTTTTTTTGAGAAAGATCGATTCAGCACCAGCGTTCCTGCGCTCGATGGCCTCGACTCAGGCCCAGCCCTAGCGCCTAGGATTTTCTTTTTTGAGAAATACTAGGCCTATGTAAAAAAATTGCCCCCACCCCCCACCCCCAAAATTATGGGCCCTCTATAAAATCCACACAAAAAAACAAGCACACCGGTCCTTCGTGCAAGACCGACCCCTCACCGGTGCACAACCTCGATATTCGAGTCGCCTCTCCTTCTTCCTCCGCCGTTGTGTCAACTAGCTAGGGTTACGGCCACGGGCGCTCCCAGAGGGAAGTGGCGGTGGAGGCGGCGACGCACACGCATGGCCGGAGGCGACACATCAACGGGGGCGGCGTCAGAGCCGAGGACGGCGGGGGAGGAGGAGGTGGACGCAGGCTTCAAGTTCGCCTTCGGCAACAAAAAAAAAATAAACATTTTTATAAGACATGGTGAACATTTTTTCTATACACGTTTTTCACATCTTAAAATGCTTGATTAACATTTTCCGAATACATGGTTTACATTTTAACATTTTTAAATGCTTGATTAACAGTTTCCAAATAAAAATATTACATTTTTTAATACATGGTCAATATTTTTTATATACACTCTAACATATTCCAAACGCTTGATTAACATTTTTTAAACTTGTGTTCAACAATTTTTTAAATGCTTGATTAACATTTTTATATAAATGATCAATTTTTTCATTATTTTTTCTACACACATGTAACATTTCTCAAATGATTGATTAACATTTTCCAAATACTTGTTCAGTATTTTTTTTCAAAATGCTTAATTGACATATTTATATACATGCTAATTTTTTATTTTTAATACATGATCAACAATTTTTATATACACGTTCTACATTTTTCTAAATGCCTGATTACCATTTTTCAAATACGTGTTCTACATATTTCCAAATAGCAGACTAAGGAATAGCCTAGTGGTGGAAAGGAGTTGATGCCTTCCCACTCACGCAGGTTCAACGGATGGTATTTGCAGTTTGGGTTTGTTGCACCAATTATATTGTAAGGGCCTCCCTTACAGTATTTCTGTAAAAGAACATATTTCAAATACTTTTTGTAGAGTGTTTTTTGTGATATATATGTTTAGAATATTTTAAACTATAATAAACAAAAGTACAAAAATAAAGCAAAAAATGAAAACAGAAAACAGAAGAAAACCCAGAAAAAGAGGTTGTAGCTTGCCACGCGCGTGGGTTGGCCCATCGCGCTCGCCCCTACAGCGAATCAGAAGCTGGACTCGCTAAAGGCAATATATAGTGGCGCCCCCGAGGCCCAGAGGTTGTTGCCGCTGCTATTGCCATCCGTGGTTTCTTGAGGTCGCTTGATCAGGATCTTGCTGTGATTCTTTAGGTGCAGGTGTTGGAATTTGGGCCCAACCCATCTTCTCTAGAAGGGCTGCCTGATCATAGCCTGTTTTCGTCACGTCTGAATGTTCATACGGCCATCCCCGATCATCCCTTTGACATGCTTGTAGCTCAATCCCATGATGTTGAGGTGGTGGCTGGGGCGTTTTTGTCTCCTGATTCCGCGAGTGTGGGGATGTCTAGTTGACAACGACATCGCTTACCACTGCGCTATGCTCGAGTTTTCATACGGTAGGTAAAGCATGACCTATTAGAAGGGAAAGAGTCGGGTTTTACATATTTTCCTTCTTTCTTTTCTTTGATTTTTTTCTTTCTTCTTTTCAACGTCTTTTTCGTTTTCTTTTGTTTCTTTTTTTCCATTTTGTTCCTTCATTTTTTATTTTCTTTTTTCTTCTCCATTTTTTCGTTTGGATTTCTTTTTTTCTCCATTTTTGTTTGATTTTATTTTTTTAGTTTTCTTTGTTTCTTTCTGTTTTTTATTCTGTTCTTATATACATGACCAACATTTTTTCAAATACTTTTTCAACATTTTTATATACATGATCAACATTTTTTAAATACTTGTTCCACATTTTTCAAATATTTCTTCAACAGTTTTAGAATGCTTGATTAACATTTTTTTAAATTCTTGTTCAACATTTTTTAAATACATGTTCAACATTGTTTGAACGCTTGATTAACATTTTTCACATACTTGTTAAACTTTATTCAAATACATGTTCAACATGTTTAAAAATGCTTGATTAACATTTTTAAATACTTGTTCAACATTTTTCGAATGCTTGATCAACATTTTTGAAATACTTGTTCATCATTTCTCTGAATACTACTCCCTCCGTTCCTAAATATTTGTCTATCTAGATATTTCAACAAGTGACTACATACGGAACAAAATAAGTGAATCTACACTCTAAAATATGTCTATATACATCCGTATGTGGTAGTCCATTTGAAATATGTAGAAAGACAAATATTTAGGAATGGAGGGAGTACATTAACATTTTCTAAATACTTGTTCAACATTTTTTTAAACGCTTGATAACATTTTTGAAATACTTATTCAACATTTTTCAAATACTTATTCAACATTTTCCAAAAGTTTTTTGTTGATTTTTTGTTATATATATATATATATATATATATATATAATATTTTAAATTATGACCACAATTACAAAAAAAAACAAAAAGGAGACCAGAAAACGTAAAAAAACAACAGAAAAGCAGGCTGTAGCCTCGCTTGCGCGTGGGCCGGCCCAGCTGGGTTCCTCCCGACGCGAGGCTGTCCCCTTTGCTCGCTTAAAGCGAGAAATAGGGGTGCCCCCCATCACGTTACTGCCCCACACATTATTCACGAACAAACCGGATCTCGCGCGTTAAGTCAAACTGCCCAGGCAAAGCGAGCGAGCGACGCGATGGCTGGACTATTTTGCGTACGCAGTTCGCGTACAACATCATCCAGTTTTGGGAACCTTTTGGTAGGTTTCCTGAACTGGTTTACTTTTCTTTTGGGCGCTCATAGGCACCGGCGCGCCGGCCGAAAGTTTCGGCCGGTCGCATCCCGTGCGTCCGCTGCGCTAACTGCCAACCGTCAGATAGGAGCGTTTTGTCTCCCACATCTCGCATCCGAACATGCATGAGAGAAAAAAGAATAAAAAAGAGGATGCGGCCCAGATCGCCAAAATCCATCGCATCCCTGCCCCTACCATTGCAGCTGCCGGAGTCTCGCTCGCCGCCTCCTCGTGATGGCTTCGTTCCAGCAAAAACAACGCCACAGTCCGGCACCATCGATTTTGCCGTTGCAGCAAAATGCTTCACCGACTCCAGCAATTGCATCCACTGGTTCCAGCAAACAAGCACAACACAGGTCCCAGCACCCTTCGACACCGATTTCAGCAAAACAGACAGGTGGTTTCCAGCAAAAAAAACACTAAGAGCAGGATGTCACCAGTTTGAAAAAAAAAACATGGTTCCAGCAAAAAACAATATGGTTCCAGCAGAAAAGCGATATGGTTCTAGCAAAAACTAAAAATTTGTTTCCAGTAAACAATGTTTTGATCCAGCAAAAACTAAACATGGTTTCAACATAATTTTGATACGGTTCCAAAAAAATTGAAATATCAATGCAGCAAAAAAAAAAATCATGTCGGCCACCGCTGTCCCAGCGCCATCCTCGTCGATTGTAGCAAAGTCAAATGCTAGTTCCAGCAAAAAATATATGCAGCAAAAGTTCCTGGCGGCCATTGCCGTCGCCGCCCAAAACTATCCTCCCCTGTTGCAGCAAAATCGAAAGATGGTTCCAGCAAAAATCAAGTGGTTCAAGCAAAAAAAAACAAAAATATGGATGAACTTACCGCAATCACCGTCCATCTCCGCACACCACCACCGCCGCTGTCCCCGTTGACGCCGCTAGCAGCTCGCCCATGGCGCAAAAGAATCCACTCCTCCCAAGCATATGAATCCGTCCATGGACAGGTCGAATCCGCCCATGGCCTCCGCCCAAGCAGAAGAATCCAACCATGGTTGCTTGCAGCAGCGAGCATCTCAAGCAGCCTTGGGGGGGTAGAAAACATGGACACATGTGCGGAAGGGGAAAAGAGGACCGAGAGCAGAAAAATGGGATTTGAACGGTGGAGAAAAGAAGATAAGGAAGGTGGAAGCGGTTTCTAGATGTGTGGGCGTGTGGTATGCGTGCGTGCGGCCGGCTGAACGCTCGGCCGGCGCACCGGCTCTAAACGTTTACCTATTCTTTTACTGGTTTCCCTTTTCTTTCTTTTTTTTGTTTTTTTGTTTCAGTTTTGGCATTTTCTTATTTATTTTCCTTTTTTGTTTCTTTCTCCCTTCAAGTCTATTTTTTTACATTTTCAAAAAATGTTCGAAAATTTCAAAACTATGTTCAACTTTAAAAAATGCTCTTGACTTCAATTTTTGCTCATACATACAAAATTTCTTTGCTTTTTAAATATTGTTCGGTATTTTCAAAAAAATGTTCCAGTTATTCTAAATTTATTTAAGATGTTTTGGTTCAATGTTTTTCAGAACTTCTAAAAAAATGTTCCCATTTAAAAAAATTGTTCCCAATTTTTTTCCTTTATTTCAGTTTTTCAGGAGTATTAGTAAATGTCCCTGTTTCAAAAATTATACATAAATTTTAAATATTGCTATTTTTTTAAAATCTTGATCGTGTTTTTAGAAAATTGTCCGGAATGTTTTTGTTCAAAATTTTCAGAAAATGTTCCCCATTTGCAAAAGTTGCTCAGAAATTTTAAATTTTTTCATGTTTCCATGTAATCAGGTGTTTATAAAAGTGTTCTTGTTCCCAAAACTGCTCACATATAAACAAAATGTTTGGAATTCCACAAAGCGTTCGTGTTTCCACAAAATGTTTGTAAATTTTGTTCTAAATTTTTCTCATTTAAAGAAAATTCACTTGTTCTAATTTTTTGCACGCTTTTTTCAAAACATGCATGATTTCAAAATTTACACTTTTTCTAAATACTACAAGAAAAATTGTTCGGAATTTTAGAAAAATCACTATCACAAATTTTGCTCTTGTTTTTCGAAAATGTTGACATTGATTTTTAAAATTTATTTGAATTTCTATTTTTTTTGTTTTTAACTATTTTGGAATTTCCAATTTTGTTCACATTAATTCGTTCTTGTTTTGTAAAATGTGTTTTAAAAAATATGTACACTGTAGTACACGTAAAGAAAATAGTTTCTTTTTTTTTGCGGGGAAAAAATAGCATTCTACAGGGGAATATCTCACAATATTAAATTCTTAAGGAGATTCGCTATGCGTTTTTCTTTGGGAGTAGTCGTTTGCTCTAGTGGCTAGCAGCGCTCGTGTTGAATAGGGATATTGCGTGTTCGATTCCTAAGAGTGTCACTTTCTATTTTGCGATTTTACTGATCTGTACACTACTCGGGCGGTGTCTTTCAGTGGGCCGGCCAAGTCGCACACCTCATGTGTGTTGCGCGTGCTATTCGCCGCAAAATGCGGCATATAGAAGTCTCTCTGAACGACCCTCCTCTAAGCCTTATCCACAGTTCCACACACACGAGGCACAACCAACATATCCGAACGGAGCAGAGCAACCACGCCGCCTCGGAATGCTCTGCGTTCCGCGTCAATCCCTCGCCGTCCTGGCACCTTGTCAGCCTCCTGTCTCGCGTCCTCGCCATTGCAGCCCCCTCTCACTGGTAGTGACCGGGCTCCACGACGTGCTTGGCCCCGCGACGTCTGTACTCAGACGTCCGCTATATTTATCTTCATTTGGATCTTGGCACTTGTATGCCCTATCTTTTGCCTTTTTTAGTGAAAATGTTGTGATATTTAAATTGTAAAGTTTGTGAATATAACGGTGTGTGTATGAATATAACGGTGTTTGCTCTCGTTCCATGCCAAGACTGCGGCGCTCGTTGACTACCATCTACTGGCCTTCCAGGCCACCACCTTCAGCATTCTCATCCTACAA
The DNA here is from genome assembly GCA_021605145.1 of Aegilops bicornis. Lineage (NCBI taxonomy): Eukaryota > Viridiplantae > Streptophyta > Magnoliopsida > Poales > Poaceae > Aegilops > Aegilops bicornis. The sequence goes on from CM038673.1 coordinate 631,462,734, forward strand.
GAATTTCAAGCCAAAACATTAGCATGCATGTAGGAACCCGTGATTCAAAACAGAAGTTTGCCCAGGCTTACAAAATCTGAGAGGGATGAAACGACTGAAGATTCAGCCTGGCTGGGATGAGATTGTGCCCCTTGTTTCACAGAAGCCTCTGAACCTCCATTTACCTGAGATGCACAAGTCATCGGCGTGTGGAGATCAGGAGGTACAGTTGTAAGGTGGCGAGATTAAATCCAGACTTACCTCCAATGAGAGCACCCCGCCCGCCGAGCAGTCTTCAGAGCTAGTCACAGCTGATCCACTCATCAACAAGTGAAAACCATCCATATGGGCTTCGCTCAGCGTGGCCATAGTAAATTTTGATCCCACAAGGCCACAAGTATTGCACATGCATAAACATCAGACAATAACTATGAAATAGTTCAGTGATGACCACAATGAAATATGTTCATCAACACACCAACATCCCTAGGCAAAGCAAGTTCATTAACACAGGCTGTATTCAGACAGATTCAGTTTATTCAGGTACCACACAACTGAACTATTTCATGCACGACAACTTATGAACATTCAGGTACAAACACAAATGAACTACTTCATAAGCGGTAATCAAATCAATTCTTCATCCTGAGCTCAGCCGCTCCGTGACAGTTGTTTCGACGACGCCCTTCAACTCCACAATTTTTACATCTCCCCGGCTTCCGATCTGTTTTGGCACGTCTCCGCGATCAGGGCAGGTTGTCCGCTTGTGACCTTGTCGCCGACAAATCATGCAGAACCTTGTTCTCTTACTCAGCCCTTCGTACGGCGCCTTTCTCTGCTTGTTGAGTTTTTGTAAGCCTTCCTATTTCCTTCCTCTTGGCTCGAGGTAATAAGCCTGCCAACATATTCCCTGATTCATTAGTTGACTTTACATCATCGTTCCCCATTAGCCTCCCCATTTTGACTCCCACTCCTACTTGGTCACCTTCTGCCTAAAACTAGTTCACAACAACCCCATTTTCAGCCCTATGGTCCTCCAGTCCAAGGCTGTCTCTAATCTCCGGAAAATGGTTTCATTTCTTCAGCACAATGTTTGAATAATGCAACAGTCGATCATAACCTGAACACCGGTGTCTCCCATTCGTACAAGCTCCATTGCGTGCTTGTACATAGTGAAATGCCTATAACTAAATGGGTTGTTGCTGTTAGCATTGTCCTTCTGGCCATTTTAGAGGTGGAGCCAGGATGTCCCGGGCGTCTCTAGTCCACCTCTTCACTATGTGTTTCTTTGGTATTTCTGTTATTCGGATAAAGTCCATAACCTACATCCAACAATTATTTGTCAGAAAAATGATCCGAATATGAGAAAGATTAGCAATATATGACTTGCATTCCATGTCTGCACACAGGATTACAAGTACCTTCAGAGCGTGGCTGCACAACAAGCCCATGTGAGAAAAATGGCCACATTCACAGTCAAATTCCTCTCAACCATTCAGCACTGTCACCTTGTACGAAATCCTGCACCACTTCTCTCTGCGACTTGCATACATATGGATTGCGACATATAGCTTCCCTTTCTCAATCTCTTCCACCCGGTAAGCACCACACTTGTAAACTATATGTCCAAACTGCTTGAACATTGCTCGGGTGTATATCTTGCCAGCATGCCTTTCGGTAGCCATGTTTGCTCGTAGAAGAGGCCTCCCCTGCAAAAACACTTTTCTAATTGCCATCGAAAGATACATTATTACAATTCTCCTCCGCCTCTCCTTGATGTTTTCTTCCGCTTCCCTGTCAAACTGCAGAAGCATGTACTTCCAATCCTAACTCTGAATTTAAAAAGAAGTGTGCACAATCAGTTCACTGTACTGAAAAACAGAGAATTCCAAAATTCAGATTAACACCTCCATTTACCGGATGTCTGTCGTTTACTCGTTTTTCCCATGCATTATCAGGACATTTCCCGGAACATATGCCACACTTAAGCATTCATGAGGCCCAGCAATTTTCTATGTTGCAAGTTTCAGTCTCAAAAAAAAAAATCCAGTTCTATGCTCTCTTTACCATTTTCAATTCTATAAGACTTTTTCAGTTTCCATTTGGATATTCTGCAGTCATAGGAATTTAAGCTATTCGTATCATAATAATCTTATACTAATGCACACACATGTAGCTGTGCTATAATTACACACGCAACATTTCTTAGATTCATGTCTATGTTCGTGCAGAGAGTGCAGAAGGCATACCTCCGTGTCTAGCCATGAGTTTTTGGATCAATTTGCTCAATGGAGTGTTCATATGCTTGCGCCTTATATGCACTCCCTGCCTCCGCCTCCGCCGCCGCCCCCGCCGCCGCACAGATCTACGCGCCTGTACTAGAGGCACTTGCTGGCGGCAACACCACAGGATAATGGAGAGGCTCGAGGGGTATGTCGTTGTATTTCACTTCCTCTATGAGAGTCCTGCTGCAGATGAGCAAGGGCGGTACAAAAATTAGATCTTTAGGCCATACAAAAAAAAAACGCAGCCGAGAAAGTACATCCAAGCTCAGATCCGCACCTATTGAACGGCTGCATCAAGAACCCCATGGCCGCCGGAGCAGAGTGTCTGCAACCCTAAACAGGACAGGTTTCCGCCGCCGAGTCGCTCTCACTAGAAGCAAACCGGAAAGCCCGAGAGGTAGGAGACAGTTCCGGGAAACACTTCTATTCAGTAGTCTGGTAGGAAGCCGTTGATGCTTTTCTAATCGCACGGCTTACATTTCTAATCGAACTGCCCAAATTAATCTCCGAGAAAATCTCGCCATTCTCATTACGTCACATGTGAGTTAATCTCTCTTTACCGACGCACCCATCTCGCACCCCTCCGGCAAGCGCAGCCTCGAACTCGCCGACCTCCCTCGCCCCGGCGGCTACCTCGGCCACCACCTCACTCTGCCGGCTAGTAGCGGGTGCAGCGACCCACCCCCATCTGCTCCGCCGAGCCCTTGCTCTCACCGCCGAAGGCGTCACCCCAATCGCCGGCCCAATTCCCCACCAGACCCTACCCCGTCATTATTCATCCCACCACGCTGGTGCGCAGTTTCTGCTCGGCAAGAAGCTGCACGCATATCCCAGCAATACGAGCCTAAACTAGGGTTTGGTTTTTTTTTCACCACTTGATTTGATTTGCATTACTCTGGATGCAAGGTTTGGTTCGATGAATTTCCATATTGTATCTGTGTTACATCCTATGTCATTACTATTTCATCTTCGAATTTTGGTTAGTTTTTTATGCAGATCAAATTAATATGATTTGTAATCATGGTGATATATTAGTTTTCGATCTAATTTCAAATTCCCATACTTCCATCCAAGTTTAGATCTCTTCCCATCTACTATGTTTGTGCTGCTTAGTTCGGCTTCGGCAACATCTAAATTGCTACAGATGCTTCTGGACTCTATATATTTTGCTTCCTAATGCCAAAAAGAAATTCAATATGTTGGTGAGTCAAAAACATCCATCCCGTGGCCGAGCATTTATAGTTTTGCTTCAGTATTCATTTTTTCTATGCTTCAATTTGAACCCATGTGTATAGCATATATTCAATTTTCCATGCTTCAATATTCATTTTTCGGCACCATGTGTATAGCATATGTTCATCCAACCGGCAACGGCAATTTCAAATATGACACTACATGCATTTGCTTCTAAGGTTTCTGTAGAAAGCTTCATTGCTTGCTGTTACTGAATTCTTCATTTTTTTGCTTCTCCTACTTATAACCATAGAAAAAGTTCATGGTCCCATATAGTACTACATCTCTGTTGTAGGTGCTTTGCTTCTATACAACCATTTGACCCCACCATTGTTATGCACATTTCTCATCTGCTTCGTTCACCACCCCCTCCCCCTAGATAAATTTTAATTGTTGTGGTAACATGCTTTCATTTTATGTTTTCAGTTGACCCGGGATAATGAAGCATTCAAAACCATAGTGTATGCTGAAGAGCCGTTATGTGGTATGTTGGTTGAAAGACGGTGTCTTAGGTCTTCCTACTTATGGGGCTTCCAGACTATACTTCACATGCTTCTTCGGTTTAGGTAGGATGCTTCCATACTTCATGCTCTCTTTTTTATATGTGTTGTTGTCATTTTTATCACGACTTTAATATTCCTCGCATCCCTATTATGCTACGCATGTTTCTTTGGCCTAGGTAGTTTGCTTCCATAGTTCATGCTTCTACCTTTTTGTGCTTTTTTTGGCACCATTAAATTTAAACACAAACCCATGTATATTGTGAAAGATCGACTCATTGCTTTGTGTAAGCCATGCTTCCTACTTTCATTTTATGAATATGTTTCCTACAAGATATAATTTTATCTTCATCTCAATTTTCTTATGCTTCCACTGCCTATCATGTATGTCATGATAGATCAAATTGTTGCTTCGTGTTGTGCAGATGCTTTGCGCCGAACGATACCAACCGTGTATCACTAGTCTCTCAAGCGCGTCGTATTGTCCTCTCCTCATGATGTCAACGGTGTCGATCTGAAGGCGGTGAAGGAGATGGTGGAAACATGGGCGGAGACCGCGAGTAAGGCCGCTCTCGAGGATGGTGTTTTCCTAATTACTCCACCAAATTGACGACGCGGACGCATTGTGGCACGATAGTGTATGGGCTCTAGCTCACACGACCATGAAACCTGGTAGTCAAATTGCTTGGAGCAGCAGCCCTGCTGCTTGGTGTCACCACAATGGTGACAACTTTCATTTGGCGAACCTTCCCCTACGCATTCCCTATTGCGCAGCCGCGGGCCAAGACAATACCCTCGCTTCCCAGCCGTCTTAGTCTCCTAGACATGGACCATGCATAAGATTAATTTGTTATGTTTTAATTGTATTAGTCTTTTACGTGCATGGAAGCAGATTCCTTTTTCTTTAGAAGCAAACTTTTGTTTGTTTGGAAACAATCTAGTTGCTACCGTGAAAAACATTTTATGTTTGAGCGGAAGCAAATTTACCTATTGTCCATTGATGCAAATTTAACTTTCCGTGGAAGCATATTTTCTGGCCGCGAGAAACAAACTCTTAGCTCACTGGGATACAAAGTAAACATTTATAATGGGCACACCTCCTAATGAACTTATGTTAGATCGAAACTACTTTGGTTTTTGTTGAAGCAAAAAATTGAGTCGATGGAAGCACCTATGTGGGAAGTAAATTGTGAACAAACCAAAGTATCAATCAGCACTGAATTGGAAACAACCTTTTTACGTGAATTGGAATCAATATTTTTTAACTGGTAATTTGAATCGAACTTCGTTTGGATGCAGCTTAGGGCTTCACGTTTCAGGATAAACATAACTATAGGAGAGAAGTTAGCGAGGGTGCAGTGCGTGCTAAGCGGAAGCAGTTAATAGGAAGCAATCAAAGAACCATGCACGGAGCAGTTATTAGGAAGCAATCAAAGAACCATGCATCGCCTGGTAGTAGATCAAACGGCCATCCTACATCGCATCCTACGGCTTAGCACTGGTCTGAAAAGAAGCAATGATCAGTAGTCTGATCCCTAGTGCTTCCCGACAGTTCCACCCACTCACCCATACCTGCATTAACTCCCTCGCAATGACGTCGTTACCGAAAACTGATCCACGGACCAGGACGTCGATGACGACTAGAGCCACGGCTCCGACGAGAAACCGCCACGGCGTCAAAGTGCATACCATCCTGGCCCTGGAGCAGTCATTCCATGGGCCCTGGAGCAGTCACGTGGGCTTAACAGAACGAATCTTCACGGCATATCGAGCGGAACAGATTACTAGAGCCTGTGTGCTCGTGATCACATACTCCGTGTCTTGGTACTATCTGCTTCTATTTTAGAACTGGATTGAAAGGTCTTCTGCATATGGGGCCTTGCGAGCTCCTCCATGCACACCACCGGATCCAGCGAGTTTGACCCTTCTCACCCGACGTGCTACTCCCTCCCCAATAATGCTAGACATACAAAAAATGTACAAACCTTTTACTTAACTATTCAAATTACTCCTCTCCTACCCCATGAATTCAGCTAGAGTGGCCCCCTTCATCCTCCTATTACCAATCATAATCCTCCACATCAGTTTGTTTGTAAAAAAAAGCAACCTTTTGTAGTCCCTTCGCGACAAGCTCCACCCCCACCCCCCTCCCACCCCCAAATCCCCTCAGTGTGCCGCGGCTCAGCATTGCCTCCCCCTCCCCCTGATAGAACACGGGTGCGTGTGCGGGCGCAATTCACCTCCCCTTCGAGATCCATAGACGGCGTCGGTTCATCTCGAATGAGCGTGGCGTGCAGTTCGCCCACGCGTGCGTGTGCAGCTCCTCGGACGTCCTCCATCGACACCCCTCCTCCATGTCTTCCCTCCACAATCCGAGGACGGCGACGACGGCTTTATTTGTAGACAGTAAGGTTGTGCAAGATTGGGTCTATTTCTTGCAATTGTCAAGTTGCAATGTGGTGTGTATTTTCTCAATTTTGTGATAGTAAAAACGACAGTACCATTTGTGTCCAATCTCTTTGTCGAAAAAAGTGTGTCCAATCTGATAGTGACTGATGTGAAGATGGTTGGTACTTCAAAGATGCTAAATGTGTATATTTTTGCGTATATGTTTCCTAGTTCAGGACTAATTGTATTTGGATCAACCTATGACCTTAATAATTTACAATTTTGCTCTTGGATCAACCTATGAGCTTGATAATTTACAATCTTGCTCTTGGATCAATTGATCCATTTTTATATAAAATACATAAGATTTCAATGCATTTTCGGTGAATGGAAGCTCATAGAGCCAGTTCCTAGTTGAGGACAGTAGGCTCTGTTGTGAATGTAATTGAGAAGAAGTGATGACTCTAAATTTTTTCTTATTTTGTCATCTCTGTGTTAATAATTAAGTACTATTTGTCATTGATTTGTTTTGAATTAGTTTGAGAGATCCGTTTGATATTATTTGTATTGGTAGTTGAAGATTGTCTCTAATTTTTTTAAGCACTTTTGTCATCTCTGGTGCCCTATTTTGGCCCAGTTCTTTTGGCCGATTCTCCCATAATCTTGAGAATCGACCCTCCACCCAGCTTCTTCCAGAATCTTGAACCCATATTTTTTTTACAATCCTAGCTAGTTAGGATGTGAATAGTTAGGATTGTAAAATATATATAGATACAAGATTCTGAAAGAAGCTGGGTAGAGGGTTAATTCTCAAGATTCTGGAAGAATCGCCCAAAAGAACTGGGCCTTTATATCATCTGCTAAGGCAGGAAAATTATCTTCAGCCCTAAATTCTTCGCTCTTATGCTCTATAACTTTTTTTTGATGCTATATTTTGCATCATTTGTTGGAGATGCTCTTAAGGATAGTCATGTGTGATTCGTGTACTGTGACGGTACAGCTGGTTAAGTGGGCGTGTATGTCCTCCTGCTATGAAGCGAAGTCGGTGGATCGTTAATGTACACTTTGTGGTGAGTTGGCCGATATGTTGCCGATGGCCACTCTAATTCGTTGGAGTGCAATCCTTAGAATGTATATTATCTCTGGACATTTTAGTGCAAATTCTCTAGACATTGTTGATAATTTTCATTTAATAAATCTGTGCTTGTTAGAAGGGATAGAGAAGGATTGGTGGAACCGTTATTTATTGCTTGAGCCTCGTAGGCGTATATATAATGAGTACATGATTTTTTTAGTACAAGGCAAGGTAGAACAAATCCTACGTTTCCTAAATGATCATTATACTCAACACCCCCGCAGTCACAACGGTAGCGACGCAGACGATAAAATGGAGAATTTCGAAGGCAAGCTGACAGACCCTCCCCACATTCAGAAGCGGTCGATGCATCGCGGAAGTCATGGCTGGAGTGGAAACCGACAAGGTTGCTCAAGCAAGGTGGACGACCTAGAGCGGGGACGACCTAGAGCGGACGGCCTCAGGGCTGCAGTAGACCGCGGGCTGCGACACCACGACCCGAAGGGGCGACGCAGTGGTAGCACGCGGGTCGGTGCAGCCGCGGTAAGAACCACATGACGGCGGCTCTACGACCCGATGGGGTGGCGCAGTGGCTGAAGGAAATATGCCCTAGAGGCAATAATAAAGTTGTTATTTATATTTCCTTATATCACGATAAATTTTTATTATTAATGCTAGAATTGTATTAACCGGAAACTTGATACATGTGTGAATATATAGACAAAACAAAGTGTCCCTAGTATGCTTCTACTTGACTAGCTCGTTAATCAAAGATGGTTAAGTTTCCTGACCATAGACATGTGTTGTCATTTGATTAACGGGATCACATCATTAGGAGAATGATGTGATGGACAAGACCCATCCGTTAGCTTAGCATAATGATCGTTAAGTTTTATTGCTATTGCTTTCTTCATGACTTATACATATTCCTCTGACTATGAGATTATGCAACTCCCAAATACCGGAGAACACCTTGTGTGCTATCAAATGTCACAACGTAACTGGGTAATTATAAAGATGCTTTACAGGTGTCTCCGAAGGTGTTTGTTGGGTTGGCATAGATCAAGATTAGGATTTGTCACCAGAGTATCGGAGAGGTATCTCTGGGCCCTCTCGGTAATGCACATCGTGATAAGCCTTGCGAGCAATGTGACTAATGAGTTAGTTACGGGAGGATGCATTACAGAACGAGTAAAGAGACTTGCCGGTAACGAGATTGAACTAGGTATGAGGATATCGATGATCGAATCTCGGGTAAGTAACATATCGATGACAAAGGGAATAACGTATGTTGTTAATGCGGTTTGACCGATAAAGATCTTCGTAGAATATGTAGGAACCAATATGAACATCTAGGTTTCGCTGTTGGTTATTGACCAGAGATGTGTCTCGGTCATGTCTACATAGTTCTCGAACCCGTAGGGTCAGCACGCTTAACATTCGATGATGATTTGTATTATGAGTAATGTGTTTTGGTGACCAAAGATTGTTTGGAGTCCTGTATGAGATCACGGACAGTATGAGGAGTCTCGAAATAGCCGAGAGGTAAAGATTGATATATTGGACGATGATATTCGGACACCGGAATGGTTCTGGATCATTTCGGGTATTTTTTGGAGTACCGGGAGGTTACCGGAACCCCCCCGGGGAAAGTTACGGGCCTACATGGGCCATAGGGGAGAGGGGAGGCAGCTCACAAGGGGTGGCCATGTCCCCTCCCATAGGGAGTCCGAATTGGACTAGGGGAGGGGGCGCGCCCCCCTTTCCTTCTCCTCTTCCCTCTCCCTTCCCTCTTTCCCCCTCCATAGGAAGGAAGGGGGAAACCTACTAGTACTAGGAGTCCTAGTGGGTTTCCCCCACCATGGCGCGCAACCTAGGCCGGCGGCCTCCTCCCCTCCTCCTTTATATACGAGGGTAGGGGGGCACCCCAAAGGACACCAATTGTTTTCTTAGCCGTGCACAGTGCCCCCCTCCACAGTTTACTCCTCAGATCATAGCGTTGTAGTGCTTAGGCGAAGCCCTGCGCGGATCACATCACCATCACCGTCACCACGCCGTCGTGCTGACGAAACTCTCCCTCGACCCTCTGCTGGATCAAGAGTTCGAGGGATGTCATCGAGCTGAACGTGTGCTGAACTCGGAGGTGCCGTACGTTCGGTACTTGATCGGTTGGATCGTGAAGACGTTCGACTACATCAACCGCGTTAAACTAACGCTTCCGCTTTTGGTCTACGAGGGTAAGTGGACACGCTCTCCCCCTCTCGTTGCTATGCATCTCCTAGATAGATCTTGCGTGATCGTAGGAAATGTTTTGAAATTGCGTGCTACGTTCCCCAACAGTGGCATCCGATCCAGGTCTATGCGTAGATGATATGCACGAGTAGAACACAAAGAGTTGTGGGCGATAATAGTCATACTGCTTACCACCAACGTCTTATTTTGATTCGGTAGTATTGTTGGATTGAAGCGACTGGGACCAACCTTACATGACCACGTTCATGAGACCGGTTCCACCACAGACATGCAACTTGCTTTGTATAAAGGTGGCTGGCGGGTGTCTGTTTCTCCAACTTTAGTTGAATCGAATTTGACTATGGCCAGTCCTTGTTGAAGGTTAAAACAACACACTTGACAAAAAATCATTGTGGTTTTGATGTGTAGGTAAGAACAGTTCTTGCTAGAAGCCCGTAGCAGCCACGTAAAACTTGCAACAACAAAGTATATGACGTCTAACTTGTTTTTGCAGGGCATGTTGTGATGTGATATGGTCAAGACATGGTGTGATACACGTTATTGTATGAGATGATCATGTTTTGTAAAAGTTATCGGCAACTGGCAGGAGCCTTATGGTTGTCTCTTTATTGTATGAAATGCAATCGCCATGTAATTGCTTTACTTTATCACTATGCGGTAGCGATAGTTGTAGAAGCAATAGTTGGCGAGACGACAACGACGCTACAATGGAGATCAAGGTGTCAAGCCGGTGACAATGGAGATCATGACGGTGCTTTGGAGATGGAGATCAAAGGCACAAGATGATGATGACCATATCATGTCACATATTTTGATGGGATTTATATTTCTGTGCCCTTGGTTCCTTAGGTCTACTCATTCATCCCCACTCTGTTAACTTTTGCTCACTTTTCCACTCTCCCTTGCCCGAAACCCTCAGAACGGGTTATAACGGACATTGCCGTCGGGTCAATGCCTTCGACCGTTAGCTGACAAGTGGGGCCGCATATACGTGGGCGCATGCAAGACCGCGGTCGCGGGGTAGCACGTGTCCATGGACATGCCTGAAACGTCCCATCATATAAAGAGGGGCAACCACCTCCATCGCCCCTACCATTTCCACCAAATCCCCTCCCTGCCGCATCGTCTTCCTCTCCCCCACCGGCGTCGTCTCGCTCTCCTCCACTACCTCCATCGCACCGTCTCGCTCTCCCCCACCGCATCCTCTTCCTCACCTTCATCGCCTCCATCTGTCAGATGGCCGACGCTCGTGGCGACGCCGGCGCAGCGGTCGGAGATGTGGTGGAGCTGCAGGGTCAGGGCGCGGTGACCGCGGATGTCGGCGGCGTCCACGGCGGTGCGGGGAAACTCGCAACCGCTGCGGATGTGGCGGGCTCCGCCTCATCGCTGCAGAAGGTGACGGCGTCGAGCGGCACAGTCCATCCCGATGCCCCCGTTGCGCCGCCTGCCGTGGAGGAGCAGGTATTTGCACTTGCTTAGCTTGTAGAGTTAGTTGCTCCCTAGTTGCATTGGTTAGATTGTGATTCATACGGTAGTTCAGATGGTTAGAGTAGTTGGTTTGACGGATGGGCCAGGGTTTTTTGTATGGGTTGGGGGGATGGGGGGTTTTTGCACTAGGGTTTGTTGGATAAATTCTTTGCAAAAATGCTAGATGTTGTGAACTATGATTTTAGGTGTTGCAATGATTGGGGCTTTTAGATTTGGATAAACTCGTTGCAAAAAGGTAGATGTTGTGAACAGATTGGGGTTTTTAATGCTATGATGCTTATTAGATTTGTTTTTAGTGCTCATAGATTGGGGTTTTTAATGCTACTCTGATTCGTTGCCTTAGATTGGGTCCCTATTAGATTTGTTTTTGAATGCTACTCAGATTGGGGTTTTGAATGTCATATGCCCAAATGGAATCCATTGATTAAGAAGTTATTTGATTCATTAGTATATAAATTTGTCCACAGTATGTAGTTATATTAGCTATGTTCTTCAATGTGTGTGCATGACCAATGATCAATGTATTATTTGAATGTCATATTGGGGGTTTTGATCAATGTGTGTACAAATCTAATACATTGATATACTAGTGATGGATGTGGTTTTTGAATGCATAGAGCTAAGGGGCGTAAATAAAAACCCGACTTCTAAAACATTTCTGATATTGGGAGTATATTAGCCCTATGATCAATGTGTCATGTGTGCATATCTAAATTTTCAATTGGCTACTAGTGATGGATGTAATTGTATATTTAGGAGGATGATGGTTGGGGGCGGCAGAAAGAGGAAGCTGGCCGACTACGACCCGTACGAGGGGGCGTTTAGTGACGATTCTGAATATGAGGTAAGCCTATCCCTTGTTCATTTAGTTCCTTTGACATGGTATATATATGAATCTATAATGTATTAATGCAATTCATTCATGTGTGTAGTATGATTCTGGAGATGATGTGTACAAGGGCAACGTCGCGTCCTTCACATCCAAGGAGGTGGAGAAGATCAAGGCCAAGGGAGTTGCTTCCTTCTACAACCGCAAGTTCAAGAAGTGGCACTGCCCCTACTGCACCACCAAGCCAAAGCCAAGGGATGGCCGCTTCGATCACCTTCTGTCTCATGCTGAGGATGTAGCGATTCGCGGGGAGGACTACATGATCAGGGGGCAGCATGCCACCCTCGCGAAGGCCCTGACTCCAGCGTGATGTGAACTGAATCTTTAAGTTTATCTGTTAGGTTACTTTTGGTTTGTTGAACTAAATCTCGTTGGTTATGGTTTGTTGAACTGAATCTCGTTGGTTATGCTAGTAATCTGGTTGCTATCTATATTTGTCTGTCCTTAAATTTGCCCGTGGTATATTTGTCTGTCCTGAATCTATGGTTAGTTATGTTTAGATGTTGTGAACTATGATTTTAGGTGCTGCAATGATCCACATGTTGTGTAGGAAATCAAATGCATGCTCCAAATGAGATCATGTAAACCTTGGCAAACCTGGACAGTACAAATTCAAGAAAATGCAAAAACAAGTAAAACCTTGGCAAACTATCTATGTTTGTGTAGGAGATCATGTGTGCAAAATTTGAAGTGATTTAGAGGAGGTCAAATAAATTTGAATTTGAGAAATGTGCTCCAAATGAGCTCCCAGGCTAAGGTAAACGGCCCATTTGTAATCAATTTTTTTGGACCTATTCTAAATGAGCCAAATGTTTTTTTATTAACACATATTCACTTTCCATAGTGTAGATTCGAAGTCTCACTATTTTTTGAATTAAACTTCATATTTTTACATTTTCTTTTGAAAACATATGCTTTAATATAAAAACTATTAAAACAGATTTTGAAATATGAAAATGGAAAACTAACTTCAGATCCATCTTATTCACTTTAAAATAAAGCTTTGGTGATACTTTTTGATATTTTTAATTTTTTTTGAAAAACAGAAGGTAACACTATCTCCTCTCCTTGAACTCTATGAAATCATGTACGTGATAGCTCATATGTGTGAAGGTTTTCTCATGAAAATGACCATATACCAAGTTTATGATTTTTGGTTGGTAACATGTCACATAAGACAACATTGTGCGCAGGTTTTATATTTTTCTGATTTTTTTTAAATTAATGGTGCTCATTTGACCTCGATCATGCCAGCTAGGTTTTTTTTTCATGAAAATCACCATAGACCAAGTTTAGTATTTTTCCTCGTTAGTTTGTCTTATAGAACAACGAATGGCGAATGTTTCATATTTTTTCGATTTTTTTAAAATTAGTTATGCTCAATCAAAGCCTTTGAAACTCTGTTGACCAGCTCAAAACCCCTCAAAACCCCACGGGGTTTCGCCTAACCCTAGCTCCCAATGTCAGCCGTCCGATCATACCCTCGCGCCAAGCGACAATCCTCAGATCTGATCTTCTAGAAGGAATTAGGTGGGCTGGCTGCATGCAGGCTCCGCGTCGTTGGATCACAAGGACGGCTCCGCATCGTTGGATCGTGGGGCGATCCGCGAGAGGCGATCCTATTGGTTGTGCTCGGCTGCTCGCCCACCACTGACTCCGTGAATTTGTTTTGTTATTGGGCCCAAAAGGAAACCAAGCTCTGGTTGGGCCGTTGAATTGCGTCGTTTTTTTGCATCGTTTGCTCTGTTTTTTGTGAACGTGATGGCTCTGTTTTATGCATCATTTGCTCTGATTTTTGCGTCGTTCGGAATCAGTTGACATTGCGTAGCAAATGACCAAATTTTTAAGGGCCAAATTTATTTTTATCATGCAAAATGGCCACAAACTATTCAAAAATTGTCTCCTTTTGTTCATATAATATATATGACCCCGGATTCCCACGCGTGCAATTAGCTTCTTCTTCTTCTTCTTTTTCAAACCACCGTTTCCCACGCGTGTACACTCCCGATGCCGCGGTGGGTTTGAAAATGGGTTACTTCACATTTGACCCTGTTATTGCCACAGCCAAATAACACATAGCACTACGGCTATTTAAGCCACCCTCTGCCTCTGCCATCCCTCATCCATGTTCCATCCTCTCTGCCATCTGCCCTTCTTGCTCTTCGAATACTTCTCCTTCTTCTAGCACATCCTCAGCCATGCAGTACACTGGACCAACCTACCACTTCCAACCCACCGTGCCGGAGAGGCTCTACCCTCCTGGCGTGTACGTTGAGCGCACACTATGTGTGTGGGCAATCTCAAGGTGGAGGACCGCAAGGAATTTCACCAAGTTCTTCCTCGCGTCCGGCTACCACCACCTCCCACGGGGATCTCCAAGGATGTTCCGTGTCGAGGAGGTCATCCAAAACGGGGTGGTTGTTTCTCTCCTTGCCCACTTCACCAACACATTCGACGCCTTCTACCTCCTTGGCCGGGTGTAGCGACCCGACCCGAATGGATCAAGTCTCTGTGCTTTTGTGTCATCCCTGGATTGGTATGCTGACACACACAGTACTCGAAGGATTTATAACAGAGGTAAATCACATGTATGAAATAACGTAAATACTATTACCTCGATCCAAAATATAGCGGAAGCAACAAGGTTGTGGATTCCCATCAACACCAACGGCAAAGTTGAGTATAGGAAATCGTAACCCTAACGTATCACTTACTGTCGTTTGAAAAGTCCGCAACATGAAAAGTTGCAGCCCGAAACGGGTCAAGACATGGAATATGCTGGCAATGTAACACATAGAGAGTAATGAAAGAATAGGCTATACTACATGCATATAAGGCTGGTGGAAAGCTCTATGGTTACAGTTTTTGCGAAAAAACCAATTTTTCCCTACTTCAAAGGAATACGTTTATTTAGCTATCATGGTGGTTGTTGAACATTGAGAATGGTTGACAGCATCCTCAATCCCAATTAAAAGTACTCATTAAACCCAACAAATTATATTAAGTAACGTGATGAGATCAACAGGATATCCGGTACTAGATACTCAAAATTGTCCATAACCGGGGACACGGCTAACCATGATTAGTTTGTACACTCTGCAGAGGTTTGGCGACTTTTCCCCACAAGACTCGATCTCCTCCGTTGGATTTCTACTACATGGTGTTTGAGAAGCGGATGACCGAGACATAGTCTTTCGTAAGCGCTAGCACCTTACGATGGGTGGACGGTACACCTACATCCCCTACATCTGCTAGTCCACCACTATAAGAGTTCGCACGACTTAGTCAACTATGCCAGAGCCCGTAATGGCTTGTGGCTGCACACGGAAGTTTCTAGTTTGAATAATCTTATGATCCCTTTGAGCCTGGGTGGCGGTCCCAAAAAAACAGGCAAGTCCTGGAACCCCAGGTGCCTCAATCCACCCAGATGTGTGTTTAAGTTGCCACCTTAAATAAACCATTAATTTAACAATCTCACATCTGTCATGGAATACACTCACCCAATCCACGTCTACTAGCATAGCATGGCAAATAAGTAAACGTAGAAGTAACTCCCAAAGGTTTGGTAATAAAACAGGTAATAGGTACTACCTCATCTACTTTCCAAAACCCACAATTTAATTAGATCCTAATCATGCAAGTGTTTGAGGATTAGATCTAATGCATAAAAACTGGGTAGTAGAAGAGATATGATCAAGTGTTACTTGCCTGCAAAGTTGATGAAGACGATTCGCACTCAAAACTCTTGATAGCTCTACTCGTCACACTCCGGTCAATCTATCGCAATCAAGCAATAGTAACCACACATAAGCAATCACTCAAAAGATCGGAAAGAACGAAGAAAACAACTCGGAAAACGTCAAAACCAAATCAAATAACTCTTGCAGCATAAAACAATTTCTAACAGTACCAAAATTATGTGAATTTGGCCTTATCAGAAAGTTTAGGTCAAGAGCTTCGATTAGCAAAAGAATCAACTAAATCGGAGTTCTAAACTGAAGTTATGATCAAACGAAGTTCAAATACAAATCTGTTTGAATTCAAATTTTAAATTTTCAAAAACATGTTTGAGTTGGATTACCGGATAGAGGGATCATAACGAAGAAGTGGGCGTTGGTTTCATGGATTCCGACTTACAGTAAAAAGTTATGAGCGTTTGAAGATTAGGGACTAAAAAATAACACTACGGATAGGTCCCGACGGAAATTAAAAATAAAAGAAAAATCTATCGAGCGAACGCCGATAAACAAAACCGAAAGAAAAACCGGCGAGAAAACCGATCTAGGGTTTCGGAAAAAACCAAACGAAAAACCGATCTAGAAACCGAACGGAAACCGAACGATTCTGAAAAAACCAAACCGAGGAAAAGAAAAGGTGACGGCGCTGGGCTAGTACCTCAAA
Organism: Aegilops bicornis; assembly: GCA_021605145.1. Classification (NCBI taxonomy): domain Eukaryota; kingdom Viridiplantae; phylum Streptophyta; class Magnoliopsida; order Poales; family Poaceae; genus Aegilops; species Aegilops bicornis. The sequence goes on from CM038673.1 coordinate 631,479,225, forward strand.
GAGGCGAGGGGCTCATGGCGCGGCGTTAGGCGGCGGCGGCAAGTGGCGGCGGTGGCAAGTGGCGGCTATATATGGAGGGCGGCGGGCGGGCGGCTATGGCGGCGCTGGTGTAGGTGTGGCGGGCGCTGGTGTGGGGCTGTCATGCGGAGAGGAGAGGAGAGGAGAGGTGTTGGTTTGATATGTTGGAGGGGGGGGGGGGGTGCTTGGGTATTTATATTGGGGAGGGGAGGGTTTTTGCTTGGGCTAGGGGACAAGAAATAGAGTAGGATTAGGAATCCTAGGAATAAAAAACGGAATAACGAAACGGGATCAAATCCTACTAGGATTTGTAAAAGAATAGGAAACCTTGGCTCCCTGGCTCCCTAGGTGCGTGCGCGCGATGGCCTTGGCCTCCTGGCCGGCCGGCTGGTTTGGCGGCTTGGGCCTTTGGGCCAAGGCGCTGCGAATATATATATATTTTTAAACAAACAGAGAGGAAAACAAAATGATAAAATGAAAATATTATATAGGCATATAATATATCAAAATTTTCAGAAAAAGATTTCTTACATGATGAACATTATTCTAGCATTAAATAAAATACACACGAATTTAAATAAAGCAAAGAGTGTTTCAGCTCTAATAAAATCCAATAAAAATCATTTTAAAAATACCAAAATGAATTCAAATTTATTTCTCTCCATTTTTCTGATGTAGGGAATCATGTTACCCTATTTTCCATATATTTTGTTTTTGAAGAAGAATATTTTGAATAAACTCGAATAACTCCAAATTGGAAATAATTCAAAGGAACTTTGAATTTAATTCTTTGAAACTCCCAACTCATATTTCATATGTTTTGAAGAAGTCATTTTATCTTCTCTCGTGAAAATCATTGAGTTGCATAAAGTTTCAGAATTGGAAATATTTTCCAAATGAAATTCAAATATTTTCAACACCTCTTGTCATTTAAATAAATGGAAGAAGTCATGTCATCTTTTCTCCAGGGTTTTGTGATGAAAATAATTTGAATTCCCGAAGATCATAAAAGCAAAATGAAAGTTTGGGAAAGTCCTTTTATTCCCTCTCATTTAACTTCCAAAAAATTTCAAATTCACTCACTTCGATCGGTACAATCAAACAATCAATCAGATCTATCTATTTGTTTATAACATTCCAAAATTTAGAATTTTGGGATGTTACAAACCTACCACCCTTAAAATGAATCTCGTCCTCGAGATTCGGAGAGGCTAGAAAGAATTAGGTTAGCGTTTGGGGGTCTTCTCAAAATCCATCGATCATCACAAGGGGTCTGGGGTGCTACCACCCTTAGAAGCATGGTTACGGTTCCATCAAAACTCAGATACTCCATCCTTATTGCTGACAGTGTCGTTCTTCTCAGATCCTCTGGATAATTACTTCTCTGGGCTCTTTTAGCAGTGGCATAACATTTTCCTCAATTCCTTTGTCCTTTCCTCTTGGTAAGGTTATCCCGAAATTGGGTCTTCATAGCTGACGGGCCTGGCGCCAATTCTAAACAAATATCGGTATCTCATGGTGGTCAACGATTTATGGTTTCTCCTACAGAAAATGGGTCTGGGTTGAACCTCACCGTATAACCTACGGTTGGCAACAACTGCCGTGTACAAGGGAAAAAAATACCTATACCTTTCTAAGGTTTAAACAAGGTTTTGATCGTCTCTCTACTATAGGTAAGTCACTCAGATTTTACCATCCCATATAGCAAAGCGAATAATAAGAGTAAGTCGGTATGGTGATCAATCCATCCCGCACCCAAATCATTACCTTGTACATGGTTTAGCGAATCTCGCATTCTAACACTCGGTCATCCTCACAAGCATTGCAGAATTTCTCTTGTCGACGAACCAAGTTCAGAAAATCCATTGATTCTGCAAGCCAAACAAAACATCTATCGTTCCTTAACAACTCTCAGGTTTTGCGTAAACTCCTATAGAATCATCGGTCGATAAAATCATAACTTCTTCCAGGGTTTTTCCTTCAGCAAGAGTGTGCTTGCTTCTTGGCAGGTCCTGGGGCCTGTGGGTTATGGCCCACCTCATCACTTAAAATCCTTGAACACATCATCGCGGCAACTGATCGTTATTCCAACATACAACTTCCTGGCATACTTAAAATCCATCCAATTGTATTTTCTTCTTCCTTCTATTGGCACCAAACTAGGACATGATTACTCAGACTCAACATGGAATTCCCATTGATCCATATTTCCAACGTCATACCTCCTTTATATCCAATAATACTTCATCTCTTCATCCTCGTGGAATATCCCACATACCGAGATAAAAACTTATACTTATGAAGTCCATACTCCACTTCGCGGAACATCATTATCCTTTCTAGGGTCAAGCGTCCTTACAAGGGAATATTGGCCATCTCTGCATGGCACTTCTTCAAGCGGGAAAGCGTGAAACAAGTCATGAACACCCGCCAGTCCTTCGGGTGACTCCAACTTGTTAGCCAATTCTCCCATACGTTCCAAACTCGGTATGGTCCTACAAATCTCGGGGCTAACTTTCCCTTAACTCCAAATCATTTAACTCCTCACAGAGGTGGCACACAAAGATATGCTCTATCTCCAATTTCATGGACTACCTCCTTGCGTTTTTGAGTATGCATAACTATTCTGCTCGGGTGAGCTACTTTCGGTCTATCTCGAATCAACTTAACATTCTCTTCGTATCCTTGATCACATTTGGTCCAAACAACAGCGGTCTCCAACGTCATCCCACACTCTCTTGGGGTATCAATCATATTAAGACAAAACTCCTATTCCTTTTGTCCGAAATCCATTCGATGGGTATCCTTATCTTTTCCAGGTCAACGGTTCTTACAGGTACTACCACCCTTAAAATGTTCCAATATTCCATAGACCATATTTCTCATATCCTCGAAATTGGTCAACATCTTTCCTCATAGGGTAACTCATAAAATCCAAAGCAGTACCAACATCGCTAACTTTATTGATTCTTAAATTATTACAATCTCTCGCCTTTCCATTACATGTCTCAACTTAACACCTCAATATAAAAGAAAAAGCTCTCACTTCTACTACTCCATTTCTTTCGTTACAACTTCAACTGTATATCATCAGTCTCCTTCTCCTTCGGACAATCTCTGGCAAAGTGCCCTGCTACATTACAACGGAAACATATTACTTCTGACGGGTTTCGAGGTTTCCTCATGATCACATAGCCTCTTTGGGTCCTCGGCTTCCATTTTGGGCAAGTGTTGATGTAGCGCCCTGACTCCTTGCATTTGTAACAGGTGACATGACTCAGATCCTTCCTGGAATCCAATCTATTCCTCTTCCGGGACCTTTCTATTCCAATCAGGGCTTCTATTTCCTGTGGGTCATACTCTACTTCCTCTGTCGGGAATTCTACTAGATCTCCATTCAGACAATCTTGGGAGATGTGTCCCTCTTCTCCACATGAATAGCATGACTTGGTGCGGGCTTTGATTTTGTTTCCTTTGTGTGTGTCCTCAACATCTTCCTTCGTCACAGGTTCTTCTAACATCTCCATGAGGGCTCCTTTCATTTCTTCTTTCTTCTGCTGGATGGTTCTTTGTACCATGGGGTAAATGTGACGAGCGGGCGGTGGGTAGTCCCTTCACACAAGAAACAAGTGATCTGCCTAGTTGGGCATTCTTCAGCTGGGTGACTTCCTTCACAATTTGGCAATCCATCCTTGTGTTCGTTATGGGTGTGTCCTATTTCTCCACAGAGCTTGTACGCACAAGGTTTCTTCATATACTTTCCATAAGGCTTCAACCACGGGTCACAAACCGAGACTTTAGCAAAGTCAACTTAAATTCTTCCCAAGTGGTTACTCTTTGCCATCCATTGATGGTTTGGTACATCCTCCACCAAATAGCAGCACCTCTTTCAAAGCGCTCTAGAGCATGTTGGGCCATATCCTTTCTGACTATAGGGTTGTTCTCCATTTGATCCTCCATGTTACGAATCCATTGGTGCATCTCCAATTGACTCATCGGTCCATACAATACAAGCTCATCTCCATTCATCCTCTATTGGGTCCATGGGTTTGGGGTGGGATAAGAGAGATCGAGAGGGATGCACACAATACAAACAATGGTTTTGAAAAGACAGATTTTATTGTGGCTGTCGGAAAAACATCAAACAAATGACAGCTCACAATCGTCACATCTAACGTAGGTATGTAACAGGGTTTGGTCTTCTAAAGGTCAATAGATCTCAAAGTCATCACACTCTTCAAGTCTTGTTCATGTCTCACGATGGCTGCTTCTGATCATGCTTGTTCCGCTCAAGTTCTTTTGCCAGATCATCTCTGTTGATGCAGAGTCTCTCGTGACGTCCTTTAATATTCCTGGAGTTGCATTCCAAACTTCTGGTTTCAACCTCCTTGACATGAACCATGTCCTTCTATCCTTCAACTCCAGACGAATCTCCGGTATCTCGAGGTTTTGCTCCTTCAGCTTGTCTACTTTCAGCTTCTGGGTCCTGAGTTCTTCACGAACTGCTTCCTTGTCAAAATTTAGCTTCTTGTGGGTCCATCTTAACTTTCTGATGTAACACTCCAGATCCAATACACCTTGATCTCGGGTATTGATAACTTCCATGGTCCGTCAAATTCCATAAGCGTAACCTTCCTAGGTCATAAGATCTGGGAATTCTTGAGCCTTCAAAATCTCATAGTCTTGAGTCTTCAACAGTTGTAGTTTCCATTTATACGGTAAAATCCTCTTCATTCCAAATGGTCTTAGTTGTCCAGATAACTTGTCTCCTTGGAGTGGTCTCATCGATCAAATCTTCGAGCGGTCAAAGGAAAAGGGATATGGTCTCACTAAAAGGAATATTTGAATAAGCTCAAGAGAAGAGAGGTAAAAGATCTTTTTGAAAATGAAGTTGTAGAGAAAAATCTTTCCTATGGGCTCGTCAGTTTCTAGGGTCACGTCCTACAGTCAACATGTGCTCTGATACCATCTTGTAGCGACCCGACCCGAATAGATCAAGTCTCTGTGCTTTTGTGTCATCCCTGGATCGGTATGCATACACACACAGTACTCGAAGGATTTATAACAGAGGTAAATCACATGTATGAAATAACGTAAATACTATTACCTCGATCCAAAATATAGCGGAAGCAACAAGGTTGTGGATTCCCATCAACACCAACGGCAAAGTTGAGTATAGGAAATCGTAACCCTAACGTATCACTTACTAAATCGTCTGAAAAGTGCGCAACATGAAAAGTTGCACTGAAACGGGTCAAGACATGGAATATCTTTGGCAATGTAACACATAGAGAGTAATGAAAGAATAGGCTATACTACATGCATATATGGCTGGTGGAAAGCTCTATGGTTATAAGGTTTTGCGAAAAAGCCAATTTTTCCCTACTTCAAAGGAATAAGTTTATTTAGCTATCATGGTGGTTGTTGAACATTGAGAATGGTTGACAGCATCCTCAATCCCAATTAAAAGTACTCATTAAACCCAACAAATTATATTAAGTAACGTGATGAGATCAACAGGATATCCAGGTACTAGATACTCAAAATTGTCCATAACCGGGGACACGGCTAACCATGATTAGTTTGTACACTCTGCAGAGATTTGCGCACTTTTCCCCACAAGACTCGATCTCCTCCGTTGGATTTCTCGCACTACATGGTGTTTGAGAAACGGATGACCGAGACATAGTCTTTCAGAAGCGCTAGCACCTTACGATGGGTGGACCGGTACACCTACATCCCCTACATCTGCTAGTCCACCACTATAAGAGTTCGCACGACTTAGTCAACTATGCGAGCCCATAATGGCTTGTGGCTGCACACGAAGTTTCTAGTTTGAATAATCTTATGATCCCTTTGAGCCCGGGTGGCGGTCCCAAAAACAGGCAAGTCTCGGAACCCCGGGTGCCTCAATCCACCCAGATTTGTGTTTAATTTGCCACCTTAAATAAAACATTAATTTAACAATCTCACATCTGTCATGGAATACACTCACCCAATCCACGTCTACTAGCATAGCATGGCAAATAAGTAAACATAGAAGTAACTCCCAAAGGTTTGGTAATAAAACAGGTAATAGGTACTACCTCATCTACTTCCCAAAACCCACAATTTAATTAGATCCTAATCATGCAAGTGTTTGAGGATTAGATCTAATGCATAAAAACTGGGTAGTAGAAGAGATATGATCAAGTGTTACTTGCCTGCAAAGTTGATGAAGATGATTCGCACTCAAAACTCTTGATAGCTCTACTCGTCACACTCCGGTCAATCTATCGTAATCAAGCAATAGTAACCACACATAAGCAATCACTCAAAAGATCGGAAAGAACGAAGAAAACAACTCGGAAAACGTCAAAACCAAATCAAATAACTCTTGCAGCATAAAACAATTTGTAACAGTACCAAAATTATGTGAATTTGGCCTTATCAGAAAGTTTAGGTCAAGAGCTTCGATTAGCAAAAAGAATCAACTAAATCGGAGTTACAAAACTCAAGTTATGATCAAACGAAGTTCAAATACAAATCTGTTTGAATTCAAATTTTAAATTTTCAAAAACATGTTTGAGTTGGATTACCGGATAGAGGATCATAACGAAGAAGTGGGCGTTGGTTTCGTTGGATTCCGACTTACAGTAAAAAGTTATGAGCGTTTGAAGATTAGGGTCTAAAAAATAACACTACGGATAGGTCCCTGACGGAAATTAAAAATAAAAAAAAAATCTATCGAGCGAACGCTCGCTAAACAAAACCGGAAAGAAAAACCGGCGCGAAAACCGATCTAGGGTTTCGGAAAGAAAACCGAAACGAAAAACCGATCTAGAAAACCGGAACGGAATCCGGAACGATTTACGAAAAACCGAACCGAGGAAAAGAAAAGGTGGCCTTGAGGCTAGTACCTCAAGAGGCGAGGCTCGGCGGCGGCGTTGCGGCGCGGCGGCAAGTGGCGGCGGCTATGGCGGCGCTGGTGAGGGGCGGCGGCGGCGGCTATGGCGGCGCGGGTGTAGGGTGGCGGCGGCGCGGGTGTGGGGCTGCTGCTGCTGCGGAGAGGAGAGGAGAGGAGAGGTGTTGGTTTGATGTGTTGGAGGGGGGGGGGGGTGCTTGGGTATTTATATTGGGGAGGGGAGGGTTTTGCTTGGGGTAGGGGACAAGAAATAGAGTAGGATTAGGAATCCTAGGAATAAAAAACGGAATAACGAAACGGGATCAAATCCTACTAGGATTTGTAAAAGAATAGGAAACCTTGGCTCCCTGGCTCCCTAGGTGCGTGCGCGAGATAGCCTTGGCCTCCTGGCCGGCCGGCTGGTTTGGCGGCTTGGGCCTTTGGGCCAAGGCGCTGTGAATATTTTTTTTAAACAAACAGAGAGGAAAACAAAATGATAAAATGAAAATATTATATAGGCATATAATATATCAAAAAATTTAGAAAAAGATTTCCTACATGATGAACATTATTCTAGCATTAAATAAAATACACACAAATTTAAATAAAGCAAAGAGTGTTTCAGCTCTAATAAAATCCAATAAAATCATTTTAAAAATACCAAAATGAATTCAAATTTATTTCTCTCCATTTTTCTGATGTAGGGAATCATGTTACCCTATTTTCCATATATTTTGTTTTTGGAGAAAAATATTTTGAATAAAACTCGAATAACTCCAAATTGGAAATAATTCAAAGGAACTTTGAATTTAATTCTTTGAAACTCCCAACTCATATTTCATATGTTTTGAAGAAGTCATTTTATCTTCTCTCGTGAAAATCATTGAGTTGCATAAAGTTTCAGAATTGGAAATATTTTCCAAATGAAATTCAAATATTTTCAACACCTTGTCATTTAAATAAATGGAAGAAGTCATGTCATCTTCTCTCCAGGGTTTTGTGATGAAAAGAATTTGAATTCCCGAAGATCATAAAAGCAAAATGAAAGTTTGGGAAAGTCCTTTTATTCCCTCTCATTTAACTTCCAAAAAATTTCAAATTCACTCACTTTCAGTCAGTCAATCAAACAATCAATCAAATCTATCTATTTGTTTATAACATTCCAAAATTTAGAATTTTGGGATGTTACACCGGGTGTTTTGGTGTGGCTACGAGTTCATCGCTTTCACCACCCACAACATGTTCACGGAGTACACCAACATCTTCCCCACCGCATCCCGCATGCACACTCTTCCGTACCCCATCGACAACTCCCCGGAGCAGCAGTGAAGGGCGCCCGGAGGAGGAGCGAGGTGGAGAAGGCGGCGTCTAGGGTTCTAAACCCTCTATCTATTTTTCTTTTTTTGAGTCTATGTTATGTTAAGTTGTAATTGAACTATGTTGGAGATGCTATGGGCTTGTTGGCCCTTTTATTAAGTTCTATTATTAAGTTTTCTATCTATTCTATTATGAATTTCTTCCTAGTTTCAACTATGTGATCGTGCTATGGGCTTGTTGGCCCTATCTACATGTTTGTTGATTATTTTCTTAGAGAACTCGCTTTGTTAGTAACCACCTAATGCATGCAGCCACAACGAACCTTTGTTTTTTTACACAAGCCACAAATATGTAGCCACCTAGCTAGTGCATGCAGCCACAACATATTTGTTCAATTTATTTGTGTAGCAAAACGGGTGCAGATGCGAGTGGATCAAAAAGTCTGCAACTGATCGTAAAAAATGATGCTCTAAATCGAGGAGACAAGCGTGCGAGAAGAGAGGAACCAGCGGCAGCGACCGTCGCTGCATCCATGGCAGCTGGCGTGCACGAAAGCGGCTCGGTCAGTGCATCGTGGTGGCACGCATTAGCGCATGCAGGCTCGGTCGGCGCATCGATGCATGCAGACATGCTTGTTTGGTGCATGTATAGCAGGCTTCTGTGGTGGCGGCGCGCGCAAGCGTTTTAATGCAAGGGACGACCCAACGAAACCATGGCCCAATGGTCGAACAGCTACACCCCCAACGCGGCCCCACTCGTCAGTGTTAACGGTCAAAGCACTGACCCGACAGCGACATCTGTTGTGACCCTTTCTGAGGGTTTCAAGCAAAGGGAGTGGGGAAAACTGAGCAAAAGTTAAGAGCATGGGGATGAATGAGTAGAGCTAAGGAACCAGGGGCATAGATTTAAAAATCCCTATTTTGATTGCATGTGATGTTTATCTTTTATGCATCTTATTTTGCTTAGTACGGCGGTAGTATTATAAGATGATCCCTCACTAAATTTCAAGGTATAAGTGTTCTCCCTGAGTATGCACCGTTGTGACAGTTCGTCGTGCCGAGACACCATGTGATGATCGGGTGTGATAAGCTCTACGTTCACATACAATGGGTGCACGTCAATTTTGCACATGCGGAATACTCGGCTTAAACTTGACGGGCCTAGCATGTACAGACATGGCCTCGGAACACTGAGACCGAAAGGTCAAATGCGAATCATATAGTAGATATGATCAACATAGAGATGTTCACCATTAAAAACTACTCCATCTCACGTGATGATCGGACATGGTTTAGTTGATATGGATCACGTGATCATTTAGATGACTCGAGGGATGTCTATCTAAGTGGGAGTTCTTTAGTAATATGATTAATTGAACTTAAATTTATCATGAACTTAGTCCTGATAGTTTTTGCATATCTATGTTGTTGTATATCAATGGCCCATGCTACCGTTCCCTTGAATTTTAATGCATTCCTAGAGAAAGCTAAGTTGAAAGATGATGGTAGCAACTACACGGACTAGGTCCGTAACTTGAGGATTATCCTCATTGCTGCACAGAAGAGTTATGTCCTTGAAGCACCGCTGGGTGCAAGGCCTGCTGCAGGAGCTACTCCGGACGTTATGAATGTCTGGCAAGCTAAATCTGATGACTACTCGATAATTCAGTGTGACGTGCTTTACGGCTTAGAATCAGGACTTCAAAGACGTTTTGAACGTCATGGAGCATATGAGATGTTCCAGGAGTTGAAGTTAATATTTCAAGCAAATGCCCGAGTTGAGAGATATGAAGTCTCCAACAAGTTCTATAGCTGCAAGATGGAGGAGAACAATTCTGTCAGTGAACACATACTCAGAATGTCTGGGTACTATAACCACTTGACTCAGCTGGGAGTTAATCTTCCGGATGATAGTGTTATTGACAGAGTTCTTCAATCAGTGCCACCAAGCTATAAAGGCTTCGTGACGAACTATAATATGCAAGGGATGGAAAAGACAATTCCCGAGCTCTTCGTGACGCTTAAAGCCGCGGAGGTAGAAATCTAGAAGGAGCATCAAGTGTTGATGGTTAACAAGACCACTAGTTTCTAGAAAAAGGGCAAAGGTAAAAGGGGAATGTCGGTGTCAAAACCGGCGGATCTCGGGTAGGGGGTCCCGAACTGTGCGTCTAGGATCGATGGTAACAGGAGACGGGGGACACAATGTTTACCCAGGTTCAGGCCCTCTCTATGGAGGTAATACCCTACTTCCTGCTTGATTGATCTTGATGAATATGAGTGTTACAAGAGTTGATCTACCACGAGATCGTAATGGCTAAACCCTAGAAGTCTAGCCTATGAGTATATGGTAATGAATCTGTCTTTCCGAACTATGCTCTCCGGTTTATATAAACACCGGAGAGATCTAGGGTTACATGGAGTCAGTTACATTAAGGAGGGAATCTTCATAATCGATCGCCTAGCTTGCCTTCCACGCCAAGTAGAGTCCAATCCGGACACGGGTGTAGTCTTCGGTCTTCGTGTCTTTGTAGCCCATCAGTCCAGCCCAATGAGTAACAGGCCGGACGCCCGAGGACCCCTTAGTCTAGGACTACCTCAGTAGCCCATGAACCTGGCTTCAATGACGAGGAGTCCGGCGCGCAGATCGTTTTTGGCATTGCAAGGCGGGTTCCCTTTCTTCCGAACCCCAATATAATCTTCAGATGTGGTGATTGTATCCGGACCTGTGTATATAATTGCAGAAAATACAATACTTCACGAGTCCAATCTGCCGGCAACTGTTTATGACGTCGCATCACGCCTGCCCGGTTATTATTTCCAACCGTTGGCTTGCCTGCCGCCCCACGTCTCGAGAAGCGGTTTTACTGGCGTGTCTTGTCAAAGCAGAGATCGTGTCCCTTATTCACGGGATTTTCAATAATGTTGTCACGGGTAACCCAACCGTCCCCTGGGTACAACTCTTTGAGGATAGGTAAGTTTCGAGACCCAGGAAGGGACGCTCGATATTTCGGGCCTTTATATAGGGACCTGGACCTGTCTCTCTCTCCTGCGCTTGCTTCTTCCTCAATCCCAGCCGCCTCGAGTTCTAGCCCTCGAGTTCCAATCACCACCAGCCCCAATCATGTCCGGGTTCAGCCGTTCAAGCCAGTGGGTGGCCTCTTCTGTCACAGAGGAGGATATCACGAAACTCCGCGCGACGAGGTATCTGACCCCAGAAATCTTTCATCGGCTTCCTGCCGAGGGGCAGCTTATTACCACCCCTAAATCCGGTGAGAGGGTAGTATTTGTGTCCCACTTCCTCCATGGGTTAGGGTTCGCGCTTAACATCTTCGTCCGGGGGCTCATGTTCTACTATGGATTGGATTTTCACGATTTGACCCCGGACTCCATTCTTCTCATCTCGACATTCATCGTCACGTGTGAGGCCTTCCTCCGAACTCCTCCGCGCTTTGCTTTGTGGCTCAAGACCTTTGGCGTGAGGCTGCGGGTGGCGGAGGAGGAGCAGGCAAAGTGCGGCAGCGTCACAATAAGCAAGCTTGCCAGCGCGGTTTGGTTTGTAGGATCTTTCGCCGAATCTTCCGAACTATGGTAGCAGAGGTAGTTTTATGTCGACAAGCCGTGGGGCTCCAAGTGGGTGGCTACGCCCGCTTTCCGACCCGGCCCTCCAACTCAGCTCGCTTCATGGAGTAACAAGGGGTTGGACTGGGGATCCATTAATGAGGTGCAGACTCTGCAAAGTCGCATCCGAAGCCTTATCGAGAGAGGCGTCGATCTTGTGAACATCGTTCAGGTAATGCTGGTTCGCCGGATCCTGCCGTGTCAATGGCGACCCCTCCGTATGCGGGAGTTCAACCCAGAAGGGCGACGGACTCTTCAGCACTTCTTCGGCACTACACACGAAGGAATGTGGAATTTATATTTTGGGAAGCGAGAGCAATGGCCGGATACCACCGAAGATACTGGCCTCGACTGCAACCATCCGGATACTCCGGTGAGTATTCAATCTCTGAACACCTTTTATTCCAACATCTTTTGACAAGATACTGAGCAATCCGTCCCTACGCAGGACTGGATAAAGAAAGCGGTATTAATCTGGTGTCCGGCGCCCCTTCCCGAGGATCCTGCGACCGCTCTGCTGACGAGAATGCTGACTCCGACACCGTACCAGGTGTCCGCAGAGGGAGGCGAGGGCGAGGAGCCCAGAGGATATGCCTGCCATGGCAAAAAAGGGCTGCTTCTGGAAGCCAGGAGTGGAAACCTTCCAAGAAAGGAAAAATGCCGTCGCTGGATGGCCTGAGCCGGGCAGGCGATGTCGATGTAGAGCTTGATGATGAGGATGAGCCTCCGGCCAGACTGTAAGTGAAGCGGGGTATTTTGATCGTACCTCATTCTTTTCTCATTATTGAAGTAGTTCTCCGACATATGTGCATCCTCGCAGGTTGACACCTGGTGTTTCGTCCTCCTCCTCGGGGGACCTTCCTCCAGAGATGATGGAAAGTGAAACACCGTCTCCGGCCTCTTCGCCCGACAGGGAGGATGATTCTGAAGTGTCATCCCGGAGGGCTCCTCTTGACCGGCAAGTAGCACAGGAAACGAGGAAGGAGTTACCCGAAGGTGGTGTCTTCATCACTCCGGGTTCGGGGCTCAAGAATGACAGCCCCGGACTGTCAGGCTTACAACCAGAGGTGGTTCTCGAGGCGGGTAGGCGGATTCCTTCAAAGGAACGTCGTACTCCGGCGGCGGTGTCCGAAGACCCAGAAGCACCGGAGACATTGACGGACTTGCTGCAAAAAGCATTCGTCTCAGAGGAGCACCGTGCCTTAATGGTTACGGTGGTTGGAAAGGTTCTCTCCGCGAAAAGTGGGTTGAACGAGGCCTTCGTAAGCCTTCTAAGGGGTTTTGAGGTTTGTGATGTAATGTTGCCAATTGAACAATATTGACATAATGCACCTGTTGCACATGCAGTAGCCCCTGAGACTCGGATCGCCTTCTAAAGGAAGTGATCGGAGGATCGAAAAGGTATTCTCAGGTACTAACCTTGGTTTAATTTGAAATGCAGGCTGTCTCCCCTCCTGCCGCTGCCCAAAATTCGGAGGTAACCGAACTGCAGCAAAAGCTGGATATTGCAGAGGATGACATTGCGTTGATCAACAGGCGTCTTGATGACTCGCAAGGTATATATTTCGAGCATTCCTTACACCAATGTGCTTATAATCTAAGCATGACTCTGAAGAGAGTTTGACGTAAAATGTGCGTTAACGCAGATGGTGCTGCCGCCGTGGAAGCCCTTCGGGCGGAGCTAGCCCGGGCCAAGGAACAGGCCCGACTTAGTAATGCGGCTGCCGAAAAGGCGTCGGCTGAATTGAAGGCCGAACAAGCCGCGCGGCACTGGGACAAGGAGGCCATGTCCACCATGGCGCGCGAGTTAGAGAATGCGGCTGGCCGCTGTAAACTTCTGGAGAAGGAAAATGAAGCCAAAATGGCTGAACTTGACAAGGCCTTATGAGAGGCGAGAGAGGCGCGGTCTGAATCTAGAGCAGCCCGTGAGGAGATCCGACAAGCTGGGGAGATAGTGGTTGGCAAGCCCTTTTTGCTACAGGCTAAGTTCGGCAATCCGAACTATGTTCAACTTAACCAAGTATGGAGTTCTCCGGACAAATTTTTAGACTTGCCGAAGAGTTCTGACGATGCGACGCAGTTTTATAAGGCGAAAGAGGGTTATGCAACGGAGAAGCTTTTCTGGTCACAATTTGGCGCGTCGAAGCGCCCTCTGTTGCTGAACGAACAGATGTCCCAGTGCGCCGAGCTGCATAGGATGTCCGGCGACGCCATGAAGAACGTCATAATCTGGTTGTGGCCAAGTGAGCCTATTCCGAGTAGTTATTTTGGCCTGGTGCGGCGGCTTGTCGACGCGGTGCCACATATCGACGCTGTAAAGCGGTCGGCGTGCATTGAGGGTGCACGGATGGCCTTTGCCCGAGTCAAAACATTTTAGGGAAAGATGAAGGCCATCGATGTTGCGGCGAGGAGTCCGCCCAAGGGAAAGGACTATTATGAGCCGGAGCACTATTTTGAAGACGTCTTAGAGGCCGCCCGCTTGGTAGAGGGCCAATGCTCAAAAGACATAATTTTCGAGTAATTTGTATAATGGTTGTAACAGACAACTTTATAGTTAGTCTATTTACATGTTGTGTAAAAGCTTGAATTCCTCCTGTGCGGCCGTTTTAGTATAATCTGAAAGTTTTCCAGTCGTCGGCTTCAGCCCCCTCGTAGGAAATACAGGGGTGTTCGGAAAAGCATTGAATCACTCTTTATCCAACGTCTTGGTCCATAAAGGAGGTGATAATGCGGCGAATCAGATAATCGGACTATAGGGAGTTAACACTTTCACTTAGCCATAGGAGTTTTATGGTGGGGCTACGACATAGCCCCTAGTATGTATGCGGCGTATTATAATACGGTGCCTTACATGTTTTGATCTAAAAGATCCTTCGTGTAACACGGAGAATCACTAAAGATTCGAATAAGTCATCAAGTGGTTGACCAGCTCTTGCCGCATCATGACAGTCAGTTTTTGTCTTTCTCTACTGAGGTGCTTATCCGGTCAAAGCCAGGGCACAGTCGCAGTAATTATCCCTTTACTACCCTAGCCGATAGAGCAGAACGTAGGATAGCAAGCACAGGAGCCGGGCAACCCAACTATTGACCAAAGACAATGATTCAGAGCTGACGCATATAAGGCCAAACTTGCGACGCCGAAGTACGCTATAGAGCTGTTCGGGCTTTTACTGGCGACTCCTTTTTTCCCATACCGAGCCCCTGGCAGGTTATGCCAGGGTGCGTCTTGTAACACCGTCGTTACGGCCGTACTCATTGAAAAAAGAGTATAGAAGATTAGTTTGGATGAAGTTTACTGGGAGTGGAGCAATAAGCCAATGATAAATTCATATATAAAGAAGAAGAGAAAAAACACAACCCGGCTATTTGACATGCTCGGGGTCGGGTACGGAGGAAGAAGGCATAGTACAGGCTCAAAAATAAAGAGTGCGGTCTACAAAAAGATGTTTTGGACCTCCTGTCGCACGTCTGCGTCGCCCGTCCTCTGGGAGGGGAGTCCTTGACTGAAGTAACCCCTTAGGTGAGTGTACGGATCCAAACTCCGACGGAGTCCGTTGCATATGCAGTCCTGTCGGTCACCTGTTTATAATAAACAAAAATAAAGAAAAAAAAGCGTTATGGGAAAGTTTGCAGGGTTGTCCGTATTGTGCTTCCGCCGATGCCCATGGTATCTTGAGCGCGTAGTGATGTACGCGTGGTGTAAAACCTGCCGTTATAGTGGGTGGGTGGCGGAAGCCGAATTGCTATTTCCGCTCTGGCAGTGGTCGGGCGTCGGAAGGAAACTGCTTCTGTCCCCCGGTGTTCGGCTGGCGAGCCTTGCCGTCGTCTTTATCGCTTGGTGGGCTTCTACCCTTGTATTCGGCATTAAGCTTGCCTGCCTGCTTGAAGACCCAACAATTTCTGTTGGTATGATTAGCTGGCTTATCAGGGTGACCATGAATCTGACAAGGTCGGTCCAATAGCCTGTCAAGGGTGGATGGTCCGTCTTGTTTGGCCTTGGATGGCTTCTTCCGTTGGCCGTGTTTCGGATTGTGAAATCCGGCGTTGACCGCTGTGTCATGCAATCTTTTGTTGTTGCTGCGACTGTTATGCTCGTTTAGTCATGGCTTGCCGTTGTCGTCTCGGATTTCAGAAGTGCCCGGGTCGCTTGCGTTGTTGCTTTTGCGAGCGAGCCAGTTGTCTTCTCCCGCACAAAAGCGAGTCATTAGAGCGGTAAGGGCTGTCATGGATCTAGGTCCTTCCTGGCCAAGGTGACATGCTAGCCATTCATCCCAGACGCTATGTTTGAAGGCCGCGAGGGCTTCCGCGTCCGGACAGTCGACGATTTGGTTCTTTTTGACTGGGAACCTAGTCCAGAGTTCCCTGGCTGACTCGCTGGGTTGTTGGACAATATGTCTTAAGTCATCGGCATCTGGTGGCCGGACATACGTTCCTTGGAAGTTGTCACAAAAGGCATCTTTCAAGTCTTCCCAGCTGCCAATGGAATTTTCTGGCAGACTGTTTAGCCAGTACCATGCTGGCCCCTTAAGCTTGAGCGCCAGGTATTTAATGGCATGAAGGTCGTCTCCGCGAGCCTGGTGGATATGGAGGAGGTAATCCTCAATCCATACTGCGGGATCTGTTGTTCCATCATATGATTCGATATTGATGGGTTTAAACCTTCTGGAAATTCATGCTCCATTACCTCATTGGTGAAGCAAAGAGGGTGTGCGGCTCCTCTATGTTGGGCCACACTGTGAAGCACCTCCGGCAGACTCCACTTACGGTTTTTGGACCGAGCGTGCTCGGGTCTATTGTGTCCGAATAGATAACCGTTATTACTGGCCGGGGAATGTCTCCGCGATCTGTGTGTTGATTTTGTGTGTCCTGTTCTACCCTCTAGGTCTTGTTGGATGTCGCGAGTGTTCACCCAAGCTTCTTTGTTCTTGTTTGGACGGCCGGATGGGTTGGTATGGTGCTCTGCTGGGGCTACTGCTTTGCCCGGACCGAACTGTGGTCGGCCTACCGGCTTATTCGATAGTGGTGTGGGCTCCAAAGCTTTACCATCGTGTTGAGGGAGCCACCTACTGTTGCGGTGGCTTTTGTTTGGGACGCTAAGGCCGTATTCTTTGGCGGCCAGGACCTCGGTCCATCTATTGTTGAGCAAATCTTGGCTTACTTGAAGCTACAACTGCTTCCTCCTTAGGCTCCTTGCAGTGGCTATGAGCCGGCGTTTGAAGCGCTCCTGTTCTAGAGGTTCCTCAGGAACGATGAATTCCTCGTTGCCGAGGCTCTCTTCTTCATCGGAGAGTGGAAGATAGTTACTATCCTCCGAGTCTCCGTATGTGGCCTCTTCATCAGGGCTATCCTGCCCGCTTTCCTGGTCCTCCTGTTCGGATCCGACAGGGTCTTCGTTGTCCGGAGTATTATCACCTCCGATGCTGGTATTGTTTTCTCTTGAATGACATGACTGAGAGTGGCGCCAGGGGCGCCGGTGTTCGGACTGTGTACCAGGAGGCTTATCCTCGACTGGATCCTCCTTGTCATCGTCGAGATCGTCGTTGGGTGTGTCTACCATACACACGTCATACCAGGAAGTGGTCGCCCCGTGTCTAGCAAATAGTAAGCTCTGGCTTTGCCCCTCATCATCGTCCAGACCATCGATGTCTTCGGTGCAGGGGTCAGGCGTGTTGGTTGTGTCTTCGACGGTGGCTATGAAGTGGGTGGCGGGTGGGAAGCAAAATTCTCCATCATCCGTCGTAAGGTCGAACCGAACATAGTTCGGCGACGAGCCGTCTGCCAGGGATAGGTTTTTTAGTGAGTTTAGTAGGTCGCCCATGGGCGAGTGTTGGAAGATATCCGCGGCGTTGAACTTGAAGATCGATAGCCGATCGAGTTCGGTATCCGCGGGCTCGCAGGGTTTGGAACTCGATACCGGGGACAGGCCCGGGGTTCCGTTGATGCAAGTATCGTACGAAGTGGAATCTGCCTGCGGCTCCAACGCCGCCGAATTGGTAGGCCCCGTGATGGGCTTGAGTTTCCCATCTTTGGACGACTTGATCTGCTCCGGGTCTAAGGCCAGAGTTGTTACAGGAGCTATCTCCTGGATGCAACCCGATGATAGGTTTAAGCCACGTTCATCGGGGCGAAGGGCAGCGGTTGCCGCGGTCTCGAATTCGTCGAAGATCAAGTCTCCACGGATGTCCGCGACATAGTTCAGGCTTCCGAATCTGACCTGATGGCCAGGGGCGTAGCTATCGATCTGCTCCAGGTGGCCCAGTGAGTTGGCCCGCAGTACGAAGCCGCCGAACACAAAGATTTGTCCGGGGAGAAAGGTTTCTCCCTGGACGGCGTCATTACTGATGATCGAAGGGGCCATCGAATCCTTTCGTCGACGGCACAGTGGAACTCTCAATGAAAACACCAATGTCGGTGTCAAAACCGGTGGATCTCGGGTAGGGGTCCCGAACTGTGCGTCTAGGATCGATGGTAACAGGAGACGGGGGACACAATGTTTACCCAGGTTCGGGCCCTCTCTATGGAGGTAATACCCTACTACCTGCTTGATTGATCTTGATGAATATGAGTGTTACAAGAGTTGGTCTACCACGAGATCGTAATGGCTAAACCCTAGAAGTCTAGCCTATGAGTATATGGTAATGAATCTGTCTTATCCAAACTATGCTCTCCGGTTTATATAGACACCGGAGAGATCTAGGGTTACATGGAGTCTGTTACATTAAGGAGGGAATCTTCATAATCGATCGCCTAGCTTGCCTTCCACGCCAAGTAGAGTCCAGTCCGGACACGGGTGTAGTCTTTGGTCTTCGTGTCTTCGTAGCCCATCAGTCCGACCCAATGAGTAACAGGCCGGACGCCCGTGGGCTCCTTAGTCCAGGACTCCCTCATGGAACTTCAAGAAGAATAGCAAGCAAGTTGTTGCGAAAAAGGGCAAAGGTAAGAAGGGGAACTTCAAGAAGAATAGCAAGCAAGTTGCTGCTCCTGGGAAGAAGCCCAAGTCTGGACCTAAGCCTGAAACTGAGTGCTTCTACTGCAAAGGGACGATCCTTTGAAGCGGAACTGCCCCAAGTATTTGTAGGATAAGAAGGATGGCAAAGTGAAAGGTATATTTGATATACATGTTATTGATGTGTACCTTACTAATGCTCGTAGTAGCGCCTATGTATTTGATACTGGTTCTGTTGCTCATATTTGCAACTCTAAACAGGGGCTACGGATTAAACGAAGATTGGCGTCAAAAATGGTTCCAAGGTCGATGTGATCGCCGTCGGCACGTTACCTCTACATCTACCTTCGGGATTAGTTTTAGACCTGAATAATTGTTATTTGGTGCCAGCGTTGAGCATGAACGTTATATCTGGATCTTGTTTGATGTGAGACGGTTATTCATTTAAATCAGAGAATAATGGCTGTTCTATTTATATGAGTAATATCTTTTAGGGTCATGCACCTTGATGAGTGGTCTATTTTTGTTGAATCTCGATTGTAGTAATACACATATTCATAATATTGATGCCAGAAGATGCAAAGTTAATAATGATAGTGCGACTTATTTGTGGCACTGCCGTTTAGGTCATATTGGTGTAAAGCGCATGAAGAAACTCCATGCAGATGGGCTTTTGGAACCATTTGATGCTTGCGAACCATGCCTCATGGGCAAGATGACTAAGACTCCGTTCTTTGGTACAATGGAGCGAGCCACTGAATTATTGGAAATAATACATACTGATGTATGCGGTCCGATGAGTGTTGAGGCTCGCGCCGGGTATCGTTATTTTCTGACCTTCACAGATGATTTGAGCAGATATAGGTATATCTACTTAATGAAACACAAGTATGAAACATTTGAAAGGTTCAAAGAATTTCAGAGTGAAGTGGAAAATCATCGTAACAAGAAAATAAAGTTTCTACGATCTGATCGGGGAGGCGAATATTTGAGTTACGAGTTTGGTCTTCATTTGAAACAATGTGGAATAATTTCACAACTCACGCCACCTGG
This sequence comes from Aegilops bicornis, assembly GCA_021605145.1. NCBI lineage: Eukaryota > Viridiplantae > Streptophyta > Magnoliopsida > Poales > Poaceae > Aegilops > Aegilops bicornis. Next base: position 631,499,059 of record CM038673.1, read on the forward strand.
AACACCACAGCGTAATGGTGTGTCCGAACGTCGTAAACATACTTTATTGGATATGGTGCGATCTATGATGTCTCTTACCGATTTACCACTATCATTTTGGCGTTATGCTTTAGAGACAGCTGCATTCACGTTAAATAGGGCACCATCTAAATCCGTTGAGACGACACCATATGAACTGTGGTTTGGCAAGAAACCTAAGCTGTCATTTCTTAAAGTTTGGGGTTGCGATGCTTATGTAAAAAAGCTTCAGCCTGATAAGCTCAAAATCAAATCGGAGAAATGCGTCTTCATAGGATACCCAAAAGAAATTGTTGGGTAGACCTTCTATCACAGATCCGAAGGCAAGATATTTTTTGCTAAGAATGGATCCTTTCTAGAGAAGGAGTTTCTCTCAAAAGAAGTGAGTGGGAGGAAAGTAGAACTTGATGAGGTAGCTGTACCTTCTCTCGAATTGGAAAGAAGTTCATCACAGAAATCAGTTCCAGTGATGCCTACACCAATTAGTGAGGAAGCTAATGATGATGATCATGAAACTTCAGATCAAGTTACTATCAAACCTCATAGGTCAACCAGAGTCATTCCGCACCAGAGTGGTACGAAAATCCTATTCTGGAAGTCATGTTAGACCTTGACGAACCTACGAACTATGAGGAAGCGATGATGAGCCCAGATTCCGTGAAATGGCTTGAGGCCATGAAATCTGAGATGGGATCCATGTATGAGAACAAAGTAAGGACTTTGGTTGACTTGCCCGATGATCGGCAGGCCATAGAAAATAAGTGGATCTTCAAGAAGAACACTGACACTGACGGTAATGTTACTGTCTACAAAGCTCGACTTGTTGCGAAAGGTTTTCGACAAGTTCAAGGAGTTAACTACGATGAGACCTTCTCACCCATAGCGATGCTTAAGTATGTCCGAATCATGTTAGCAATTGCCGCATTTTATGATTATGAAATTTGGCAAATGGATGTCAAAACTGCATTCCTTAATGGATATCTTAAAGAAGAGTTGTATATGATGCAACTAGAAGGTTTTGTCGATCCTAAAGGTGCTAACAAAGTGTGCAAGCTCCAGCGATCCATTTATGGACTGGTGCAAGCCTCTCGGAGTTGGAATATATGCTTTGATAGTGTGATCAAAGCATATGGTTTTATACAAAATTTTGGAGAAGCCTGTATTTATAAGAAAAGTGAGTGGGAGCTGTGTAGCATTTCTAATATTATATGTGGATGACATATTGTTGATTGGAAAATATATAGAATTTCTGGATAGCATAAAAGGATACTTGAATAAGAAATTTTCAATGAAAGACCTCGGTGAAGCTGCTTATATATTGGGCATCAAGATCTATAGAGATAGATCAAGACGCTTAATTGGACTTTCACAAAGCACATACCTTGATAAAGTTTTGAAGAAGTTCAAAATGGACCAGTCAAAGAAAGGGTTCTTGCCTGTGTTACAAGGTGTGAAGTTGAGTCAGATTCAATGCCCAACCACTACAGAAGATAGAGAGAAAATGAAAGTCATTCCCTATGCCTCAGCCAAAGGTTCTATCATGTATGAAATGCTGTGTACCAGACCTGATGTGTGCCTTGCTATAAGTTTAGCAGGGAGGTACCAAAATAATCCAGGAGTGGATCACTGGACAACGGTCAAGAACATCCTGAAATATCTGAAAAGGACTAAGGATATGTTTCTTGTTTATGGAGGTGACAAAGAGCTTGTCGTAAATGGTTACGTCGATGCTAGCTTTGACACTGATCCGGATGACTCTAAGTCGCAAACCAGATACGTATTTATATTGAATGGTGGAGCTGTCAGTTGGTGCAGTTCCAAGCAGAGCGTCGTGGCGGGATCTACGTGTGAAGTAGAGTACATAGCTGCTTCGGAAGCAGCAAATGAAGGAGTCTGGATGAAGGAGTTCATATCTTGTCACATCCCTAGCTTCTGGCAATGCACTAGTGCTGGCCTTTGGTGGTGCATCATGTTTAAGTTTCAAATGAACTTGAAATGGGGGCTAATAAACCCTAGCAGCAAATGAAACTCAACTAGGGTCCAAATAAAAATCATTTCCACTGAACCCAAAATGCCTTCTAAAATGTTCATCATCTTTGCCTTGGTCTAGGACCTATGACAAAAATGGTGCACATATTTCTAGGTCCATTTTGGATTTCTGAATTAATTCATATGGTATTTGAATTGGGGCTAATAATTTATATAAAATATTTATTAGCTCCAATAATTCTGTTAATTGGTGTGGGCCTCTGGAATATTCCAACTAGCTAGTCCCCACAAACAATTACCAGAAGAAAATAAAATGATTTAGTTCTTAGAACTAAATCAAAACAAATTACAGAAATAGAAAAGAAAACAAAATAGAGGGAAGGAAAGAGGCTTACCTGGCGCCTACTGCGGCGCCTGCTGTCAAGCCGCCCAACCCAGCCACCTCCGCCAGTTGTCTTCCTCCTCTTGCCGAAGGTAGAGGGAAGTAGTGCAAGGCCACATGGGCACGCAGCTGCCCGCTACTGGCCCCTCCTCGCCAGCGTGACAGGATCGTCCCCCCGGCCTCCGCAACCCATCGACCCGTCGCTCACTCTTTCCCCCTCGCCCCCTCGCTCTCTTCACGCCATGGCCGACGCACGCCCAAGCTCATCGCCGCCGTAGTCGTGCCCACAGCCGCCCTCGAGCCTCTCCGACCTATCCCCGAGCTCCGCCTCGACGTCCTTGTCCTCTGCACCGAGCCAAGCGACGCCGGAAGCCCCTGGACGCCGCCAGCATCGCCGTTTCCCTCGTCGGCCACCAAAGATCGTCGTCGTCGATTCGCCGCCCCGAGCGTCTTCCCGAGCCCACGGAGCTACTCTTCGACCTCATCGTGAGCCCCTGCTCCAAACCCCTCTTCCTCCCCTTGCGTTTGTGCACTCTAGCCCCATCCCTCGCCGCGCCCGAGAGCTCCTGCCACCGGCCATGCCGCCGCCGCTGCACTAGTCACTGGAGCTCGTTTCCGAGCACTCCATCATGCTCAGCACGCTCCAATAGCACATATCACGCCACCGCCGCCCTCCCCGTGCACCACAACGCGATCCCAAGACGCAGCGAACTCCGGCCACCGCCGCGAGCACCATTCCTGCGAACACCGGCCACCCCAGCGCCAGCCGCTACCACGAGTGGATGCGGGCGAGTTCCAGCTCCGCGTAGATGCCCTCAGGGCACCCAGCCGCTGCTTGTAGCTCAACTCCGGCGAGCCTCCGCCGTTGGTTTGGTCGTCGCCGGCCGAACTCCGGCGACTGATGACGTGGCCGTCATTAGGGCCTAATCACCCCGCTAACCAACCCCCTAAGCCACTGACACATGGACCCCACTCCCTAACTAACTCCAGCTTTATTTCCTGTTTAGATTAGTGTTAATCTTGTAAACCCCACGTGTCAGTTTGACTTTGGCCAAGTCAGCGTTGACTGGTCCCACATGTCAGCGACCTAAACAACCCTGTGTCACTGACGTGTGGCCCCCACACGTCAGGTTTGACCTGCTGACGTCACATGGCCTTGATCTTGTATGATAACTCTTTTTCTGGATTTATTCTTTTACAGGAAATTCCAGAAAATAGCCAAAACTTCTAAAATTCATATAAATTCAATCGTAACTCAGAATGAAATAATTTATATATGAAAAATGATCAGAAAAATCCAATCTTTCCATCTGTTCTAGTTTCTTGCATGTTTAAACAAGTTAACCTGCTGTTTAGTGCAAAACATGATAAAGCACTATTTAAGATCACAAATGTGTTTGAACTTTGAATCTTTGGTTCAAAATAGCTCAAACCCATCTGGTTGTAGTTGCATTAGCCCAACACACTCATTTTACCATGTCATGATCATGCATCATATTGTGCATTGCATTGATTGTGTTTCTTCTCTGTTGCCGGTACTTGTTCCCTCTCGATAGACGTGGTTTCGACGATGACATCGATGACACTGATGAAGAGCTATATTATCTTCGGAAGTGCCAGGCAAGCAAAACCCCCTTGTTCATTCCGATACAATACCACTCTCTTGCTCCTGCTCTCTTTTACTGCATTAGGACAACAACGATTCATCTGTTACTTGCTGCGGTAGCTGAACCCCTTTATCCTCTTCATGCCTGTCATTCCACAGTAAATAGATGAAACCCACTAGCATGAGTAGGAGTTGTTTGAGCCCTGTGCCTACTCATTCATGCTTGTTTGTCATGCCTGCCATCGCTTAGAGTTGAGTCAAGTCTGATTCATCAAGGATGAATCAGAGGTGTGTGAACATGTCCTACTGTTGAGAGCTAAGTGTGTGAATACGATTTGGTAAAGGTAGCGGTGAGAGGCCATGTAGGAGTACATGGTGGGTTGTCTCATTGCAGCCGTCCTCAGGAACTGAGTTCTGTTTTTGTGATCCATGAACAGTTACTACCACACATTGGGCTCCGGGCGCTCCAAGCTCTCTCGACTTATTAATCAACTTGATCTCTGTCCAGGAGTTGCAACTAGTTTCTGGTGTTTGTAGGATATGTGTTGGAGGCCGTGCGTAGCGCTGACCCTAGGGGTGGGCTATGATGCGGTAGATACACTGTGGCCCGGTGTACCGAGCGCCCGTTTGGTGTCTCGGGAACCCTGCACACATTGTTTGGGGCCGTGAGCGACACCCCGGCCGGATCTCCTTGCGGATGGAACCCGAATAGGCGATAAACCAGGACTCGAGACTTGTGTGGTTAGTCAGGTCGTGGCCGACTCCCTTGCCAGGCTTCCGCTTGAAGGTTCCCGAGATACACGACGTGTACATGGTGGTAAGTGGCGAGAGCGTGTGTGAAGAAGTACACCCCTACAGGGTTATAAATGATCTATTCGAATAGCCGCGTCCACGGTAAAGGACTTACGGGTTGCTGTGACAGTTCATAGACAAGTGAAAGTGGATACTCTAAAATGCGCAAGATAAGCGTGAGTGCTATGGATGGCGTTCTCGTAGGAAGACGGGAGCGGATCCATAGTGGTGTATTGATATGGTGAATATGTGGACTCGTGTGCGCCACCTCAAAAGAGTTATTTACAGTCGTAGTTCAGGATAGCCACCAAGTCAAAGCTGGCTTGCTGCAGTCAAACTCCACCACCCCCCATTTTTGATACCGATGCATATGTAGTTAGTTCTGATGTAAGTCTTGCTGGGTACATTTGTACTCACGTTTGCTTAATTTATGTTTTGCAGAGAGACTTCAGTCTCGCTAATAGTTCCGCGTGGACTTCGACGTTTAGCTTGATACCTCGGCTACGATCTTGTGCCCTCGGCAGGATCTGGTAGTTAGTCAGGCTTCTCAGCCTTTTTCATTTATAGTTATGCGTACTTTCGGACATGTTAAGCTTCCGCATGTGTTTGACTTGTATGCTCTGAATGCTGGGTCGAGAGGCCCATGTTTGTAATATCTCGCTCCTCGGGGCCTAATGAATAAATACTTGAGTCGTAGAGTTATGTTGTGATGCCATGTTGTACTTACACATATCGAGCATATTGTGTGTATGTTTGAAATGCTTGGTATGTGTGGGATCCGACAATCTAGTTGTTTATCCTTGGCAGCCTCTCTTATGGGGAAATGTAGTCTAGTGCTCCCTTGAGCCATAGTAGTCCGCCCGGTTCATCGGAGTCCTCGCTAGCCCAAAGACTCTTGCTCGGGGCCGTGACGCTTGACTAGCCGGTATGTGTTTCACTTCGTTCGTGTATACATCCCTTCGGGAAATGTCACGGTGACATCCGGAGTCCTGCCTAGCCTGCTACATGTACTGGGTTCCCGGAGTCCTGTTAGCCCAGTGCTACAACCCGGATTCACACGCTACTGACTGACATGCTCGAAGTTGATTCATGTATGCCTGTCCCCATGGGTAAGTGCCGCTTTGGGTTCACGACTAGCCATGTCGGCCCGGGTTCTCTGTCATATGGATGCTAGTGACACTATCATATACGTGAGCCAAAAGGCATAAACGGTCCCGGGCCATGGTAAGGCGACACCGTGGGAATATCATGCGTGAGGCCGCAAAGTGATATCAGGTGTTACGGCTAGATCGATGTGACTTGGAATCAGGGTCCCGACAGCTTTGGTATCGAGCTGTTGCTGTAGGATTACCAAGCAAAACCGATTGAAGTTATGTCTAGAAATGCTTTAGTTATGTAAGGGAATTGATTGTGGAAGGGAACGTAAGGCTCTTTTTACTCCTTATACCTCATGGCCTTCTGATCTGAGTCATCCTCTTCTCTTCTACGGGGTTTAAGAACTAGGCTTCTCATCTATCTATTAGTATGACGTGTTAGTAATCCATAGACTTATAGGATTCTTGGTTTCAAGCCCCAGTTCAGTTCCTACTACTTCCGTGTGTTGTTAGTTGATCTCAGAACCTTGTTATTGTGATGTTGAGTGGTCATGCCACTATTTTGCAGGATGTCTCAAATCATTTTGAGCATTTACAGCCGTTATGCTGTCCGAGTCATCCCAGATTTCTATATAGTCCGATGCATTTGCAAATCCCTTCTCTCCGTTTCTAATGATCATTTGGGCCAGATTAATCATATAAATTAGTGTGTTGAGGTACTCCGCTGCCTTGGCATATATGTTGGAGCTATTATTATGAACCTAGGTGTTTTAGGGAGTCACCTAGTAATCTAGCCATGTTTTGTGTTCCGGTGTGATGATTCTGGCCATTAATCTCGAAAGCATCCCGTGATGCCATTTAATAGTAGGTATTCTATTCCTGGGTTCTTGAACCCGAGATTCACCCTACTTACCTCCTGTTGATAGTGTTTGCTAGTTCCTTTAGGATATTAGTAACTTTGCGATAGTCCTCGAGGTCCGTGGTATTTCCTTCTTCCAATACCATGAACTATTTATGGCAGAAGTTCCTCGTTGAACCGAAAGATCACAACCAGAGTGCTCTTGATGAGTTCTCGATTCTATATTGTGTCTCTGCCAATCCTACCTTTCCGCATGGGTTATCCGGAAGAAATGTTGGGCTTCGCTCGATATACTAATCTATGCATCCACAACTCAGAAAAACATATGTTCCTTTGAGTTGTCCCTCTTTACTTGTATCCTGATCTCCATCTATCAATTCGTAGTCAGGAGTAGTCGTGCACTCGTGCTCATCGATGCCCATTATTCTTGTGGTCCGTCAAGCCATTCTGTTCTGGAATGACTAGGAGAAACAAACTCCAGCACCTCATCCATTTCTTGGAGTGGTCAAAGTAGTTGTATCCGCAGATCAAATGCAATCAGGCTTTTGATTCTGTTCTATCCTGAAGTATTACCCACTTTATGTGAGGAACGTCATGAGAATTGCACCTTCTCTTATGAATTCTTGATGCAGTGATACTCTCTCCATCATAGTTCATTCCTCGGTCCCGTGTTGTTGCAACCGGAATGCCGACAAGTGAACCATGATGTGTGAAATTTATATGCCTAGCAACCCCCTTGCTTGGTAGTTAATGGACAATATTCTCATTCTTAGCATGTTGGTTATTAAATCATCATCCTAAGATCGATCGTGCTACCTAGTCCTTATTTCCGGTGCACTCTTCGATCAATGAGTTAGGATTGTGCCAATCCCTCGCTCTTTCGATCATATCGTCTTGCCCTGAAAAGCAAGATTTTTCTCGAGCTTAGTAGCATATTGGTGGTTCGTGATTTTCCGAATATCTTCTCGGAAGTATTACCAGGTTGTCACCTGAACGCTATGTTGAGTTCGTGATCAAGTTGGTTTTATTGTAACCACCCTTTCTCCAAGAATCTGTGCCGGATACCCTGAGCTAGCTGGTTAAGCTAAACAACAACTTGGAGAGTTGGAAGATAAAAGCTTACCTGACTTAGTTCATCTCCAAGGGATATCCCGTGTGTGTGTGTGTTGAAGAAAGATGATATCTTCATCGATTGGTCCCTGTGATCAATTGTTGGATCTATTGCCTTGTCAAAACTTTGACTTGAGTATGGGCTATCGTCAAGTCAAATCAGAACCAACGATGTTCGTAATGTTGTCTTACTCGTGGTTGTTCCCTCGAGCATACACCATTACATCTTTTGGTCTGACCAATGCTATCACCGTGTTCACGTGATGGTGGAAGTCCAGTGATATGGAAATTTTGATGAGTTACTGTTGAGCCCATCAGCAGCATCTTGTCTCCTCCATGATTCATGTTGAACATTAAGCTAGTGTTGGAAACTTTTGAAAGCATTTGCTCATGCTAGCTCGTGAAGCATATGTTTGGATGTGAGAAGTGACTTCCTCCAGTTCATGTGCATTTGATGCAAGTTGTCGCCGTGGATTCGAGAAAGTTAATGTTGCTTCCTATGGAATCACCCCAAATCAGTCATGCATACGTGCGAAGTATTCTGTGGTTTGGAGACTTGCAACCTCCATTCTATATGCGTCCCTAGCACACCAAGCCACTGACTGCTTTGTTCAAGGAGAAGGAGTTCCTTCATAAGAGCTAATCCGGACTTATGTAGGGACTTCGATATCCTCGTTGATGGTTCCCCACCTGAACTCGGTAGTGTTTTATTATAAGACTACTATGTGGTCATGCTTGTCTCAGACAACGTGTTCACATGTTGTAGCAGAACCAGCTCATGTTTTGGAGCTTGCTATCGTAGTTCATTTCCCGAGAATCTCGCAACGCCATCTCATTGATTTGTGTTGCAAACTTTCATCTTCCTTTCCAGACCTGCTGTCAGAAATATTCTGTTACCAACTAGATCTGAATCTCAGGCAGATATGATGGTTGGAAAACTCCCAACATTTGCATTTTGTTCCCAGCTTGCACCCCATTGTGCCAAATTTCCATGGGATGCCCTTCTCAGCAGTTGCTGTTTAGGATCATCTTCAAAAGTGGTCCTACCATGGGTCCCATCCATCGCCGATGATAAGCAAAATCATTCCTTGCGTTGTCTTCAACAAGGTAGTCCACATCATCCATTCTAGTCCGAGTATGTCATTCTACCGAACTCCTCCAAATGATCGGTTGTGATTTGCCTTAAGCTGGTATAAAGAGTTTCAATGATCTTTGAATCAAAGGTAATTCTTCTTGCCACTTAAGGGATGATTCCATGAGTCACCTCCTCTAAGATGTCTCATTATGGTATCATGTCAATTCAACTCCTCGCTACGTTGACAACAGTTCACCACCTTGTTAAGCATGAAATTGTTGTTTACCTAGTGAACCCTCGTCAACTGTCTCACTCCATTCCTTCAGATGTATGTTTCGTGTCTCAGCTCGAGAGATGTGTCAATGTCTCATTCCATGAGTTGACCCTGAGTTGTTCGATCTTCGAGAAGATCGATTCTTCTAGAGTTTCCCTTTCCTCTCCTTGTTATGTTAGTTGGGGTCTCATAGGAAGACATCGAGTCAATGACGGTGACGGAATCAACGTTCTTATGAAGTGCAACCTGGATTGTGAAGATTGCGTTAGTTGCGTTCCCCTTTATCTTACCCCACGTTTGAATCTCGGGACGAGATTCTTGTTTAGTGGGGGGTGAGCTATCACATCCCTAGCTTCTGGCAATGCACTAGTGCTGGCCTTTGGTGGTGCATCATGTTTAAGTTTCAAATGAACTTGAAATGGGGGCTAATAAACCCTAGCAGCAAATGAAACTCAACTAGGGTCCAAATAAAAATCATTTTCACTGAACCCAAAATGCCTTCTAAAATGTTCATCATCTTTGCCTTGGTCTAGGACCTCTGACAAAAATGGTGCACATATTTCTAGGTCCATTTTGGATTTCTGAATTAATTCATATGGTATTTGAATTGGGGCTAATAATTTATATAAAATATTTATTAGCTCCAATAATTCTGTTAATTGGTGTGGGCCTCTGGAATATTCCAACTAGCTAGTCCCCACAAAAAATTACCAGAAGAAAATAAAATGATTTAGTTCTTAGGACTAAATCAAAACAAATTACAGAAATAGAAAAGAAAACAAAATAGAGGGAAGGAAAGAGGCTTACCTAGCGCCTACCTGTGCGCCCTACTGCTGAAGCCGGCCCAGCCCAGCCACCTCCCCTGCCAGTTGTCTTCCTCCTCTTGCCAGAAGGCAGAGGGGAAGTAGTGCACGGCGCTTGCGCGCACGGGCACGCAGCTGCCTGCCTGGCCCCTCCCTGGCCAGCGCGACGCTGGGATCGTCCCCCCGTGGCCTCCGCAACCCATCGAACCCTTGCTCACTGTTTCCCCCTCGCCCCCTCGCTCTCTTCACGCCATGGCCGACACACGCCCAAGCTTGTCGCCGCCGTAGTTGTGCCCACAGCCTCCCTCGAGCCTCTACGACCTATCCCCGAGCTCCGCCTCGACGTCCTTGTCCTCTGCACTGAGCCAAGCGACGCCGGAAGCCCCTGGCCGCCGCCAGCATCGCCGTTTCCCTCGTCGGCCACCAAAGATCGTTGTCGTCGATTCGCCGTCCCGAGCGCCTCCCCGAGCCCACGGAGCTGCTCTTCGACCTCACCGTGAGCCCCTGCTCCAAACCCCTCTTCCTCCCCTTGTGTTCGTGCACTCTAGCCCCATCCCCCGCCGCGCCCGAGAGCTCCTGCCACCGGCCATGCCGCCGCCACCGCGCTAGTCACTGGAGCTTGTTTTCAAGCACTCCATCTTTCTCAGCACGCTCCAATAGCACATATCACGCCACCGCCGCCCTCCCCGTGCACCACAACGCGATCCCGCACGCAACCGAACTCCGGCCACCGCCGCGAGCTCCATTCCGGCGAACACCGGCCACCCTAGCTCCAGCCGCTACCACGAGTGGATGCGGGTGAGTTCCAGCTCCGTGTAGATGCCCTCAGCGCACCCAGCCGCTGCGTGTAGCTCAACTCCGGCGAGCCTCCGCCGTTGGTTTGGTCGTCGCCGGCCGAACTCCGGCGACTGATGACGTGGCCGTCATTAGGGCCTAATCACCCTGCTAACCAACCCCCTAAGCCACTGACACATGGACCCCACTCCCTAACTAACTCCAGCTTTATTTCCTGTTTAGATTAGTGTTAGTCTTGCGGACCCCACGTGTCAGTTTGACTTTGGCCAAGTCGTGATTTGGTCCCACATGTCAGCGACCTAAACAGCCCTGTGTCACTGACGTGTGGCCCCCACACGTCAGGTTTGACCTAGCCGACCCAGTTGACCTACTGACATTACAGTGACGCAGTGCTGACACAGTAACTCTTTTTCTGGATTTATTCTTTTACAGGAAATTCCAGAAAATAGCCAAAACTTCTAAAATTAATATAAATTCAACCGTAACTCAGAATGAAATAATTTATATATGAAAAATGATCAAAAAAATCCAATCTTTCCATATATACTAGTTTCATGCATGTTTAAACAAGTTAACCTGCTGTTTAGTGCAAAACATGATAAAGCACTATTTAAGATCACAAATGTGTTTGAACTTTGAATCTTTGGTTCAAAATAGCTCAAACCCATCTGGTTGTAGTTGCATTAGCCCAACACACTCATTTTACCATGTCATGATCGTGCATCATATTGTGCATTGCATTGATTGTGTTTCTTCTCTGTTGCCGGTACTTGTTCCCTCTCGATAGAGGTGGTTTCGACGATGAGATCGATGACACTGATGTAGAGCTATATTATCTTCGGAAGTGCTAGGCAAGCAAAACCCCCTTGTTCATTCCCATAAAATCCCACTCTCTCGCTCCTGCTCTCTTTTACTGCATTAGGACAACAATGATTCATCTGTTACTTGCTGCGGTAGCTGAACCCCTTTATCCTCTTCATGACCTGTCATTCCACAGTAATAGATGAAACCCACTAGCATGAGTAGGAGTTGTTTGAGCCCTGTTGTGCCTACTCATTCATGCTTGTTTGTCATGCCTGCTACTGCTTAGAGTTGAGTCAGGTCTGATTCATCGAGGATGAATCAGAGGTGTGTGAACATGTCCTACTGTTGAGAGCTAAGTGTGTGAATACGATTTGGTAAAGGTAGCGGTGAGAGGCCATGTAGGAGTACATGGTGGGCTGTCTCATTGCAGCCGTCCTCGTGAACTGAGTTACATTTTGTGATCCATGAACAATTACTACCACACATTGGGCTCCGGCGCTCCAAGCTCTCTCGACTTATTAATCAACTTGATCTCTGTCCAGGAGTTGCAACTAGTTTCTGGTGTTTGTAGGATATGTGTTGGAGGCCGTGCGTAGCGCTGACCCTAGGGGTGGGCTATGATGTGGTAGATACACCGTGGCCCGGTGTACCCGGCGCTTTGTTTGGTGTCTCGGGAACCACACACATCGTTTGGGGCCGTGAGCAACACCCGGCCGGATCTCCTTGCGGATGGAACCCGAATAGGCGATAAACCTGGACTAGAGACTTGTGTGGTTAGTCAGGTCGTGGCCGACTCCTCGCCAAAGCTTCCGCTTGAAGGTTGCCGAGATACACGACGTGTACATGGTGGTAAGTGGCGAGAGCGTGTGTGAAGAAGTACACCCCTGCAGGGTATAAATGATCTATTCGAATAGCCGCATCCACGGTAAAGGACTTCTGGGTTGCCTGTACAGTTCATAGACAAGTGAAAGTGGATACGCTAAAATGCGCAAGATAAGCGTGAGTGCTATGGATGGTGTTCTCGTAGGAAGATGGGAGCGGATCCATAGTGGTGTATTGATATGGTGAATATGTGGACTCGTGTGCGCCACCTCAAAAGAGTTATTTGCAGTCGTAGTTCAGGATAGCCACCGAGTCAAAGCTGGCTTGCTGCAGTCAAACTGCACCACCCCCTTTGTTGATACCGATGCATATGTAGTTAGTTCTGATGTAAGTCTTGCTGGGTACATTTGTACTCACGTTTGCTTAATTTATGCTTTGCTGAGAGACTTCAGTCTCGCTAATAGTTCCGCGTGGACTTCCACGTTTAGCTTGATACCTCAGCTACGATCTTGTGCCCTCAGCAGGATCTGGTAGTTAGTCAGGCTTCTCAGCCTTTTTCATTTATAGTTGTCTATACTCAGACATGTTAAGCTTCCGCATGTGTTTGACTTGTATGCTCTGAATGCTGGGTCGAGAGGCCCATGTTTGTAATATCTCGCTCCTCGGAGCCTAATGAATAAATACTTGAGTCGTAGAGTTATGTTCTGATGCCATGTTGTATTTACACATATCGAGCATATTGTGTGTATGTTTGAAATGCTTGGTATGTGTGGGATCCGACAATCTAGTTGTTTATCCTTGGCAGCCTCTCTTATGGGGAAATGTAGTCTAGTGCTCCCTTGAGCCATAGTAGTCCGCTACAGCCCGGTTCACCGGAGTCCTGCTAGCCCAAAGACTACCGCTCGGGACGCTTGGTGGCCGGCATGTGTTTCACTTTGTTCCTGTGTCTGTCCCTTCGGGGAAATGTCACGCGGTGACATCCGGAGTCCTGCCTAGCCTGCTATAGCCCGGGTTCCCGGAGTCGTGTTAGCCCAGTGCTACAGCCCGGATTCACACGCTGTTGACCGAAATGCTCGAAGTTGATTCATGTATGCCTGTCCCCATGGGTTAGTGCTGCTTTGGGTTCACGACTAGCCATGTCGGCCCGGTTTCTCTGTCATATGGATGCTAGCGACACTATCATATACGTGAGCCAAAAGGCACAAACGGTCCCGGGCCATGGTAAGGCGACACCCGTGGGAATACCGTGCGTGAGGCCGCAAAGTGATATGAGGTGTTACCGGCTAGATCGATGTGACTTGGAATCGGGGTCCTCACATATCTAATCTAGGTGTAATACCTAGTGCACCGGGTCCAATGAAAATCTTTTGTGACAATACTGGGGCAATTCCCTAGCGAAGGAATCCAGATTTCACAAGAGAACCAAACACATCAAGAGATGCTTCAATTCCATCCGCGATCAAGTCAAGGAGGGAGACATAGAGATTTGCAAAATACATACGGATCTGAATGTTGCAGACCGTTGACTAAGCCTCTTCCATGAGCAAAACATGATCAACACCAAGACTCCATGGGTGTTAGAATCATTACAATGTAATCTAGATTATTGACTCTAGTGCAAGTGGGAGACTGAAGGAAATATGCCCTAGAGGCAATAATTAAGTTGTTATTTATATTTCCTTATATCATGATAAATGTTTATTATTCATGCTAGAATTGTATTAACCGGAAACTTGATACATGTGTGAATACATAGATAAAACAAAGTGTCCCTAGTATGCCTCTACTTGACTAGCTCGTTAGTCAAAGATGGTTAAGATTCCAGACCATAGACATGTGTTTGATAACCCACAAGTATAGGGGATCAATTGTAGCCTCTTTCGATAAGTAAGAGTGTCGAACCCAATGAGGAGCTAAAGGTAGAACAAATATTCCCTCAAGTTCTATCGACCACCGATACAACTCTACGCACGATGAAACTAGAAGTACTTTATGGGTGTTGTTGGATAGGTTTGCAAGATAATAAAGAGCACGTAAATAAAAAGTAGGGGCTATTTTAATAAATACACAATAAAGTTCGTATAGCGAGTGTGGAAAAGTGGTGGTAGGAGTTGCAAAATTGTCCCTAAGCAATTGACTACTTACTAGACCGATAGCAAGTTTTATGTGGGAGAGGCCACTACTAGCATGTCATCCCTGACTTGGAATTCTATGCACTTATGATTGGAACTATTAGCAAGCATCCGCAACTACTAGCGTTCATTAAGGTACAACCCAACCATAGCATTAAGATATACTGGTCCCCCTTCAATCCCGTATGCATCAATTTTTATGCTAGGTTGAAGCTTCTGTCACTCTTGCCCTCCAATACATAGTCCTATCAACATACAACTAACCCTATGGTTGATCCACGCGCGCGCACATATGATGGGCACCAAAGGACAACAACATAACCACAAGCAAATTAAACCAATCATAGCAATTCACCAATTACTGATAGGACAACGAAAATCTACTCAGACATCATAGGATGGCAACACATCATTGGATAACAATATGAAGCATAAAGCACCATGTTCAAGTAGAGGGTACAGCGGGTTGCGGGAGAGTGGACCACTGTAGATAGATGGGGGAAGGTGATGAAGATGTTGGTGGAGATGACGGAGGTGTTGGTGTAGATCGTTGTCGCGATGATGGCCCCGGCGGTGTTCCGGCGCCACCTGGAGAGAGGGGGAGAGAGCCCACCTCCTTCTCCTTCTTCCTTGGCCTTCTCCCTAGGTGGGAGAAGGGTTCTCCCTCTAGTCCTTGGTCTCCATGAAATGGGAGGGGCGAGAGCCCCTCCGATATTGGATCTGTCTCTCTGTCTCCTTCTGTTTCTGCGCTCCCTGATTCTGCCCTTCACAGTTTCTTAAATTCCTAGAGATCCATAGCTCCGATTGGGCTAAAATTTGGACACGATATTTATCCGGATATTAGATTTCTTGTGGCGAAAGAAGGGCACCAACCGCCTTACGGAGTTGCCACGAGGGCCCAGGGCGCGCCCCTCACCCTCGTGGGCCCCTCGGGCATCGTCTCACGTTAATTCCACTTCCCAAAATTCACATATATTCCAAAAAATCTCCGTCAGTTTTTATCCCATTTGGACTCAATTTGATATGGATTTTCTGTGAAACAAAAAACATGCAACAAACAAGAACCGGTACTGGGCACTGGATCAATATGTTAGTCCCAAAAATAGTATAAA
This sequence comes from Aegilops bicornis, assembly GCA_021605145.1. Lineage (NCBI taxonomy): Eukaryota > Viridiplantae > Streptophyta > Magnoliopsida > Poales > Poaceae > Aegilops > Aegilops bicornis. The sequence goes on from CM038673.1 coordinate 631,514,726, forward strand.
GAGTTGCCAAAAGTATGTAAAAGTTGTAGAATATTGGCATGTAAAATTCAAAAATTATAGATACGACGGAGACGTATCAGTGTTGTCATTTGATTAACGGGATCACATCATTAGGAGAATGATGTGATGGACAAGACCCATCCGTTAGCTTTCCTAATGCTCGTTAAGTTTTATTGCTATGCTTTCTTCATGACTTATACATATTCCTCTGACTATGAGATTATGCAACTCCCGTATACCGGAGGAACACCTTGTGTGCTATCAAACGTCACAACGAATCGGGTGATTATAAAGATGCTCTATAGGTGTCTCCGAAGGTGTTTGTTGGGTTGGCATAGATCGAGATTAGGATTTGTCACTCCGAGTATCGGAGAGGTATCTCTGGGCGCTCTCGGTAATGCATATCGTGATAAGCCTTGCAAGCAATGTGACTAATGAGTTAGTTACATGATGATGCATTACTGAACGAGTAAAGAGACTTGCCGGTAACGAGATTGAACTAGGTGTGAGGATACCGACAATCGAACCTCAGGCAAGTAACATACCGATGACAAAGGGAATAACGTATGTTGTTAATGCGGTTTGACCGATAAATATCTTCGTAGAATATGTAGGAACCAATATGAACATCTAGGTTCCGCTGTTTGTTATTGACCGGAGATGTGTCTTGGTCATGTCTACATAGTTCTCGAACCTGTAGGGTCCGCACGCTTAACGTTCGATGACGATTTGTATTATGAGTTATGTGTTTTGGTGACCGAAGATTGTTCGGAGTCCCGAATGAGATCACGGACATGACGAGGAGTCCCTAAATAGTCGATAGGTAAAGATTGATATATTGGACGATGATATTCGGACACCGAAATGGTTCCGGACCATTTTGGGTATTTTTTTGGAGTACCGGGAGGTTATCGGAACCCCCCAGGGAAAGTTATGGGCCTACATGGGCCGTAGGGGAGAGGGGAGGCAGCCCACAAGGGGTGGCCATGCCCCCCTCCCATAGGGAGTCCGAATTGGACTAGGGGAGGGGGCGCGCCCCCCTTTCCTTCTCCTCTTCCCTCTCCCTTCCCTCTTTCCCCCTCCATAGGAAGGAAGGGTTCCTCCCACCATGGCGTGCCCCCTAGGCCGGCAGACTCCTCCCCTCCTCCTTTATATACGGGGGCAGGGGGCACCCCGAAGGACATCAATTGTTCTCTTAGTCATGTGCAATGCCCCCCTCCATAGTTTACTCCTCCGATCATAGCCTCGTAGTGCTTAGGCGAAGGCCTGCGCGGATCACATCACCATCACCGTCACCATGCCGTCGTGCTGACGAACTCTCCCTCGACCCTCTGCTGGATCAAGAGTTCGGGGGACGTCATCGAGCTGAACGTGTGCTAAACCCGCGGGGCCGTACGTTCGGTACTTGAGGTTGGATCGTGAAGAAATTTGACTATATCAACCACGTTAAACTAACGCTTTCGCTTTCGGTCTATGAGGGTACGTGGACACACTCTCCCCCTCTCGTTGCTATGCATCTCCTAGATAGATCTTGCGTGATCATAGGAAATTTTTTGAAATTGCATGCTACGTTCCCCAACAGTGGCAACCCGATGCTCGATCGGTGGAGGGGTGCGCTGAACTCGGGGACGATATTCACGGGACCTGCAAAGGTGCACGCAACCGACAGGACAGATTGGTCGAACAGCGTAGATGAGGCGGATTGCAGGCGGGCAGGTGATTAATTCGATCGCGCGTGAGGTCAGGTCGCTTCTCGGTGGAGGCGGGGTGGAGGGAGAGTCCGAGATGAAGCCGGTGATGACGGTCGGCATGGGATGACATGTGCTCGAGCGCAGCCGACCAGAGTAGCCGATGACTAACGTGGCCGGCCCGAGGTAGCCGACCTAAGGCCGCCAGAAGTACAGGCGCAACGGAGGCGATTGGTGATGTAGGAGTCCTGGTCGGAATAGGGCGGCGATGACCGGTGCAGGGCGACGGGCGAGCAGACGCGCGAACGAAGACCGTGAGGGGCCGCCTATCCCGCGAGCCCGCCGGGTCGGCGAAGAAGCCGGTCGGTCGCGCCGGTGTTGGAGTAGAGGCGCACGGGGGTCGACGACGGCGACGGGTGACATATACTGATCTTAGGTCGAAAAACCAAAAAGAAAATACCGATCAAAGCGTCCGACAAGATAGAGAAACCTGAATCAAGAGATTGGGAAAAAGACTCTCTAGGGCAGCCGATCAACATGACCGATGGATGAAACCTTAGGTACGGGCGGCGTGGTCCCTGGCTGCGGTCATGGAGGCCGACCGCCTCGGGTGCGGCACGCAGGGTGGAATTGTCGGGCGACGGCTAGGGTTGGATCGGTTAGGCTGATACCATGTAAGAAGGGATTAGAGAGGGATTGGTGAAATGATATATTATTGCTTGAGCCTAGTTTTCCTATACTTCCTAATAATCATTATACTCAACATCCCCCGCAGTCACAACGGTAGCAACGCAGACGGTGAGACTGGAGAAGAATTCAAAGGTAAGCCAACGAACATGGGGCCAAGCGGCGTGGGGTCAATGCAGTCGCGGGGAGAACCACGGGGCGGCAGGTGCTGCGGGTCGGTGCGATCACGAGGAGAAACTGATGGCGGTGCTCCGCCCGGCGAAGCGATGAGCGACTGATGCTCGATCGGCGTGAGGCGTCTTTGTACTCTGGACGGTCTTCAGGGGACCTATGGAGGCGCGCACAAGTGACGGGCCAGGTCAATCCCACGACATAGATAAGGCGGATTGCAGCGACGGGCGGGTGATCAATCCGATCGCGTGCGAGGTCGGGGACGCCGCTCGGTGGAGGTGGGGTGGTGGCGGAGTCCAAGCTGAAGCCGGAGGGACGACTGGTGTAGGATGACGTGCGGACGAGTTCTTGAACGGCGACGCGTGGGCGGCCAACACAGTGCCGATGCTCGGGCAGTGATGCCCGAGCGGCCGACACAACACACACTGGTGGCTGGCCCGAAGCGGCGCGAACGCAATAGCGATGACGCGCCGTACATCTTGCGCAGCGGAGGCGGGAGGTAATGCAGGAGACCCTGCACCATATAAAATGGGCTGGATGGTGATTAAGACATAGCAGGTAACAAGATTTGAAAATTGCTGATCACTGTGTTGTTAAACTAGCGTTATGTCTAGGGGTGCCGCATCTTGTATTCTAGGATACCTAGCTTGCTTGTTTATCTCTTCCTCTCCTTCTTGCGCCTCAAGTCTTGTAAGGGCATCTTAAACGCCAACCCACAAATTTATTGCCGCATCCGTCCGCGGGGCCGGGGCCGGGGCCAGGAAGGGGGGGGGGGCAACATTCTTCTAAAATTGGATAGGATCAGCCATATTCTCAAATTCCAGAGTTGCGGCAGCATCGTCACCCTCATCCTCCACCATCATGTTGTGCATGACCACACAACATGTACCTCCCACAAGGTTTCCGGATCTCATTGTTTAGCAGGTCCACGAACAACTGCAAAACAGGTCTGCAGAACTCCAAATGCCCTGTCGACATCCTTTCTAGCTGCTTCTTGTCTTTAGGCAAAGTGAGCCTTTTTCTGGCCAACTGGGTTTGAGATGGTGCTGACAAAGGTAGCCCATGGAGGATAGACACCGTCAACCAGATAGTAGCCTGATACGTCTCCAACGTATCTATAATTTTTTTATTGTTCCATTCTATATTGTATTCTGTTTTGGATGTTTAATGGGCTTTATTATACACTTTTATATTATTTTTGGGACTAACCTATTAACCGGAGGCCCAACCCAAATTGCTGTTTTTTGCCTATTTCAGTGTTTCGAAGGAAAAGGATATCAAACGGAGTGCAAATGGAATGAAACCTTCGGGAACGTGATTTTCGGAACAAACGTGATCCAGAGGACTTGGAGTCTACGTAAAGCAATCAACGAGGAGAGCACGAGGCAGGGGGCGCGCCTACCCCCCCAGGCGCGCCCTCCACCCTCGTGGGGCCCACGTTGCTCCACCGACGTACTTCTTCCTCCTATATATACCCATATACACTGGAAACATTAGATACGGAGCCAAAACCCTATTTCCACCGCCGCAACCTTCTGTACCCGTGAGATCCCATCTTGTGGCCTTTTCCGGCGCTCCGTCGGAAGGTGCATTGATCACGGAGGGCTTCTACATCAACACCATAGCCTCTCCGATGATGTGTGAGTAGTTTACCTCAGACCTTTGGGTCCATAGTTATTAGCTAGATGGCTTCTTCTCTCTCTTTGTATCTCAATACAAAGTTCTCCTCGATCTTCTTGGAGATCTATTCGATGGAATCTTCTTTTGCGGTGTGTTTGTCGAGATCCGATGAATTGTGGGTTTATGATCAAGTTTATCTATGACCAATATTTTAATCTCCTCTGATTTTTTTATGTATGATTGGTTATCTTTGCAAGTCTCTTTGAATTATCAGTTTGGTTTGGCCTACTAGATTGATCTTTCTTGCAATGGAGAAGTGCTTAGCTTTGGGTTCAATCTTGCGGTGTCCTTTCCCAAAGGATGTTAGGGCAGCAAGGCACGTATTGTATTGTTGCCATCGAGGATAAAAAGATGGGGTTTATATCATATTGCATGAGTTTATCCCTCTACATCATGTCATCTTGCTTAAATCATTACTCTGTTCTTATGAACTTAATACTCTAGATGCTTGCTGGATAGCGGTCGATGTGTGGAGTAATAGTAGTAGATGCAGAATCGTTTCGGTCTACTTGTCGCGGATGTGATGCCTATATACATGATCATACCTAGATATTCTCATAACTATGCTCAATTCTATCAATTGCTCGACAGTAATTCGTTTACCCACCGTAATACTTATGCTCTTGAGAGAAGCCACTAGTGAAACCTATGGCCCCCGGGTCTATTTTCCATCATATTAATCTCCCGTCAACAAGCTATTTCTGGCGCCGTTTATTTTGCTTTCTTTACTTTTAGTCTTTATCATAAAAATACCAAAAATATTATCTTATCATATCTATCAGATCTCACTCTCGTAAGTGACCGTGAAGGGATTGACAACCCCTTTATCGCGTTGGTTGTGAGGTTCTTATTTGTTTGTGTAGGTGCGTGTGACTCGAGCATGGTCTCCTACTGGATTGATACCTTGATTCTCAAAAGCTGAGGGAAATACTTACGCTACTTTACTGCATCACCCTTTCCTCTTCAAGGGAAAACCAACGCAGTGCTCAAGAGGTAGCAAGAAGGATTCCTGGCGCCGTTGCCGGGGAGATTTGCGCCAAGTCGAGTCAAGATTTGACTCCCGACAACGAGCCATTTCTGGCGCCATTGCCGGGGAGTCTATGCACAAGTTAAGACATACCAAGTACCCATCACAAACTCTTATCCCTCGCATTACATTATTTGCCATTTGCCTCTCGTTTTCCTCTCCCCCACTTCACCTTTGCCTTTTCTTCGCTCTCCTTCCGTTCGATCTTGTGTTACCATGTGCCTTCTTTTTGCTTGCATCTTCGCTTGCTAAAAGTTTATGGATCCTCATCCACTTGCTAATATCTTTAAGATATCCAATTATGATGAACCTATTGCTAGTGAGTTGAGTGCACTAGATTATCTTTATGAGGTTTTGCTTGAAATTCGTGAATCTGAAAATTGTGATGAAGTACTTTATGAAGAGATTCACGATAGCTCCTTGAATAAAAAGCATGATTGCAATGATTTTACTATAAATTCTCTTGATGTAAATTGTGCTAATAATATGCAAAACCCTAAGCTTGGGGATGCTAGTTTTGCTAGGACTACTATTTGTTGCAATTATTATGATTGGGGTGATTCTTCTTATGATCTTGAAAATTTATTTAATCCCCATGATGAATATGAGATTGATAATAGTGTTTGCAATAATATTGAAAGTGGGTTTGGAAGAGTGTCAACTTTATATCCCACATATTTGGATAATGTTCAATCTTATGAAGTTTTTGATAAAAGTGGGTTTGGAGAGGTCATGACTTTAGTTAATGTTAATCCCACTATCTTGGAAGAGTGTCAACTTTGCATGCATGTGGATCATCTAGAGAATATGTTAAGTGATGGCTATATTTTTGAATTTGCTTATGATCCTACATGTAATTATTATGAGAGAGGAAAATATGGTTGGAGAAATTTTCATGTTACTAAATTACCTTTCGTGATGTTGAGATTGCTATTGTTTCTCACTTCTTCCTTGCATATGCTAGTATTTGCTTGTCTTGATAATTTGTTTGCCGATAAGATGCCTATGCATAGGAAGTATGTTAGACTTAGATGTGTTTTTTTCACATGCTATATGATGCTCTCTTTGTGCTTCAATTCTTGTATTTCATGTGAGCATCATCCAAATTATCAATGCCTAGCTAGGGGCGTTAAACGATAGCGCTTGTTGGGAGGCAACCCAATTTTTTTTTCTTTTATTTTTATTTTTATTCTGTTTAGGAATAAATATTTGATCTAGCCTCTGGTTAGATTTGTTTTTATGTTTTAATTAGTGTTTGTGCCAAGTGAAACCTATAGGATCTTCTTGGATGATAGTTATTTGGTCTTGCTGAAAATTCCAGAAACTTTCTGTTCACGAAAACAATTGTTTAAAATCACCAGAACGTGCTAAAATACTCATTCCAATTGCAATAGATCAATAAACAAATTGTCTAGGTCGTCATATTTTGGTATATGTTTTTGATTTCCAGAAGTTTGCGTTAGTTACAGATTACGACAGACTGTTCTGTTTTTGACAGATTCTGCTTTTCGTGTGTTGTTTGCTTATTTGGATGAATCTATGGCTAGTAAAAGAGTTTATAAACCATGGAGAAGTTGGAATACAGTAGGTTTGAAACCAATATAAATAAAGAATGAGTTCAATACAGTACCTTGAAGTGGTGTTTTGTTTTCTTTTGCTAACGGAGCTCACGAGATTTTCTGTTGAGTTTTGTGTTGTGAAGTTTTCAAGTTTTTGGTAAAGATTTGATGGATTATGGAACAAGGAGTGGCAAGAGCCTAAGCTTGGGGATGCCCATGGCACCCCAAGGTAATCTAAGGACACCAAAAAGCCAAAGCTTGGGGATGCCCCGGAAGGTATCCCCTCTTTCGTCTTCGTCCATCGGTAAGTTTACTTGGAGCTATATTTTTATTCACCACATAATATGTGTTTTGCTTGGAGCGTCTTGTATGATTTGAGTCTTTTATTTTTAGTTTACCACAATCATCCTTGCTGTACACAACTTTTGAGAGACACACACATGATTCGGAATTTATTAGAATACTCTATGTGCTTCACTTATATCTTTTGAGCTATATAGTTTTTGCTCTAGTGCTTTACTTATATCTTTTAGAGCACGGCGGTGGTTTTGTTTTATAGAAACTATTGTTCTCTCATGCTTCACTTATATTATTTTGAGAGTCCTACAAAACAGCATGGTAATTTGCTTAAATTGAGAAATAAGTCCTAAAGTGGTAGGCATTCAAGATTAGTAAAAACTTTCTTATAAGTGCATTGAATACTATGAGAAGTTTGATGCTTGATAATTGTTTTGAGATATGAATATGGTGATATTAGAGTCATGCTAGTTGAGTAGTTGTGAATTTGAGAAATACTTGTGTTAAAGTTTGTGTTTCCGGTAGCATGCACGTGTGGTGAACCGCTATGTGATGAAGTCGGAGCATGATTTATTTATTGATTGTCTTCCTTATGAGTGGCGGTCGGGGATGAGCGATGGTCTTTCCCTACCAATCTATCCCCCTAGGAGCATGCGCGTAATACTTTGTTTTGATAAGTAATATATTTTTGCAACAAGTATATGAGTTCTTTATGACTAATGTTGAGTCCATGGATTATACGCACTCTCACCCTTCCACCATTGCTAGCCTCTCTAATACCGTGCACTTTTCACCGGTATCATACACCCACCATATACCTTCCTCAAAAAAGCCACCATACCTACCTATTATGGCATTTCCATAGCCATTCCGAGATATATTGCCATGCAACTTACCACCGTTCCGTTTGCTATGACATGCTTCATCATTGTCATATTGATTTGCATGATCATGTAGTTGACATCGTATTTGTGGCAAAGCCACCGTTCATAATTTTTATACATGTCACTATTGATTCATTGCATATCCCGGTACTCCGCCGGAGGCATTCACATAGATTCATATTTTTGTTCTAAGTATTGAGTTTTAATTCTTGAGTTGTAAGTAAATAAAAGTGTGATGATCATCATTATTAGAGCATTGTCCCAAGTGAGGAAAGGATGATGGAGACTATGATTCCCCCACAAGTCGGGATGAGACTCCGGACGAAATAAAAAAAAGGAAAAAAAGAGGCCATAAAAAAAGAGAGAAAAGGCCCAAATAAAAAAATGAGAGAAAAAGAGAGAGGGGACAATGTTACTATCCTTTTACCACACTTGTGCTTCAAAAGTAGCACCATGATCTTCATGATAGAGAGTCTCCTATGTTGTCACTTTCATATACTAGTGGGAATTTTACATTATAGAACTTGGCTTGTAATTCCAATGATGGTCTTCCTCAAAATGCCCTAGGTCTTCGTGAGCAAATGAGTTGGATGCACACCCACTTAGTTTCTTTTGTTGAGCTTTCATACACTTATAGCTCTAGTGCATCCGTTGCATGGCAATCCCTACTCACTCACATTGATATCTATTGATGGGCATCTCCATAGCCCGTTGATATGACTAGTTGATGTGAGACTATCTTCTTCTTTTTTGTCTTCTCCACAACCACCATTCTATTCCACATATAGTGCTGTGTCCATGGCTCACGCTCATGCATTGTCTGAAGATTGAAAAAGTTTGAGAACATCAAAAGTATGAAACAATTGCTTGGCTTGTCATCGGGGTTGTGCATGATTAAATAATTTGTGTGATGAAGATAGAGCATAGCCAGACTATATGATTTTGTAGGGATAACTTTATTTGGCCATGTTATTTTGAGAAGACATGATTGCTTAGTTAGTATGCTTGAAGTATTATTATTCTTATGTCAATATTAAACTTTTATCTTGAATCTTTCGGATCTGAATATTCATACCACAATTAAGAGGGTTACATTGAAAATTATGTTGAGTAGCATTCCACATCAAAAATTCTGTTTTTATCATTTACCTACTCGAGGATGAGCAGGAATTAAGCTTGGGGATGCTTGATACGTCTCCAACGTATCTATAATTTTTGATTGTTCCATGCTATATTATATTCTGTTTTGGATGTTTAATGGGCTTTATTATACACTTTTATATTATTTTTGGGACTAACTTATTAACCGGAGGCCCAACCCAAATTGCTGTTTTTTTGCCTATTTCAGTGTTTCGAAGGTAAATGATATCAAACGGAGTCCAAATGGAATGAAACCTTCGGGAACGTGATTTTCGGAACAAACGTGATCCAGAGGACTTGGAGTCTACGTAAAGCAATCAACAAGGAGAGCACGAGGCAGGGGGGCGCGCCCACCTCCCCCAGGCACGCCCTCCACCCTCGTGGGGCCCATGTTGCTCCACCGACGTACTTCTTCCTCCTATATATACCCATATACCCTGGAAACATCAGATATGGATCCAAAACCCTATTTCCACCGCCGCAACCTTCTGTACCCGTGAGATCCCATCTTGGGGCCTTTTGGTAACCGCCGGAGTGGGCATTGATCACGGAGGGCTTCTACATCAACACCATAGCCTCTCCGATGATGTGTGAGTAGTTTACCTCAGACCTTCGGGTCCATAGTTATTAGCTAGATGGCTTCTTCTCTCTCTTTGGATCTCAATACAAAGTTCTCCTCGATCTTCCTGGACATCTTTCGATGCAATCTTCTTTTGCGGTGTGTTTGTCGAGATCCGATGCATTGTGGGTTTATGATCAAGTTTATCTATGAACAATATCTGAATCTCCTCTGAATTCTTTTATGTATGATTGGTTATCTTTGCAAGTCTCTTCGAATTATCAGTTTGGTTTGGCCTACTAGATTGATCTTTCTTATAATGGGAGAAGTGCTTAGCTTTGGGTTCAATCTTGCGGTGTCCTTTCCCAGTGACAGCAGGGGCAGCAAGGCACGTATTGTATTGTTGCCATCGAGGATAAAAAGATGGGGTTTATATCATATTGCATGAGTTTATTCCTCTACATCATGTCATCTTGCTTAAATCATTACTCTGTTCTTATGAACTTAATACTCTAGATGCATGCTGGATAGCGGTCGATGTCTGGAGTAATAGTAGTAGATGCAGAATCGTTTCGGTCTACTTGTCGTGGACGTGATGCCTATATACATGATCATACCTAGATATTCTCATAACTATGCTCAATTCTATCAATTGCTCGACAGTAATTCGTTCACCCACCGTAATACTTATGCGCTTGAGAGAAGCCACTAGTGAAACCTATGGCCCCCGGGTCTATTTTCCATCATATTAATCTCCCGTCAACAAGCTATTTCTGGCGCCGTTTATTTTGCTTTCTTTACTTTTTGTATTTATCATAAAAATGCCAAAAATATGATCTTATCATATCTTTCAGATCTCACTCTCGTAAGTGACCGTGGAGGGATTGACAACCCCTTTATCGCGTTGGTTGCGAGGTTCTTATTTGTTTGTGTAGGTGCGTGGGACTTGAGCGTGGTCTCCTACTGGATTGATACCTTGGTTCTCAAAAACTGAGGGAAATACTTACGCTACTTTACTGCATCACCCTTTCCTCTTCAAGGGAAAACCAACGCAGTGCTCAAGAGGTAGCATAGCCCATGTTGTACTCATGTCTATTGACAGTATAGTGACAAGGAGGAGCTTTTCCTTTAGTCAACCTCACAAACTACAGTGATCGTTGCAACACATTGATGTCATTGTGAGGGCCGGGCATGCGAAAGAAAGTGTGCCAAATCCAAAGATCCTATAATGCAACTGCTTCAAGGATGATGGTGGGATTCTTAACATGACCCTGATATTGCCTTATAAAACCTTCGGGCGGTTCTTCCACTTCCAATGCACGCAATCAAGAGATCCAAGCAAACTTGACCACCCTCTTGTTTCTGAGATTACTAAGAGCCTCTCTGTGTCTGCCACAATTGGAGGACAAGGGTTGAACGGAGACGGAGGAGAAGCGGGGTGTAGCCCTGCTGGAGTGCTGGAGGTGCCGGAGATGTAGAGTTCCAGCAGGGGTGTGGCGTGGTGGCCGGGGTGATTGAGCGGTGGGGAATGCAAGACCCAAAGAAGGAGAGAAAATGGGGAGGATGGAGTCGCGGGGTCTAGGAAGGGTTTTGTGTGGGCCGGGGTATCGGATTCCTATGTTTCTTGTGTTCAGACTCCCGCAAAGCTCCCCTAATTTTGTCTCCTGTTTGCAGGAGAAATCGCGTTTGGACCACCCCGAGGACCGATACAGGCCCGCGTTGGATGGCTTCCACGGTCTGGACAACGCGGTCTGGACGGATGCGGGCGGGTTGCGGGTCCTTCGTGGAGATGCCCTAACAACCTATGATGTATGCGCTTATAGGAGGAGCGCCCCATCTATATAACAAGCAGCAGGCGGCCCCGAACAGGCACGACATTACACCAAAACCAATATGGTAATAAGAGCCCTACTCTTCCGATACATCTGGCGATCACAAACCCCAAACCCATCGATCCACATTAGATCGAGAAAACACATCGCTAGCAACACCAGATCATAAACCCATCGAGCAAACACCCAAAACCCATCGCCAGAAACACCCAGATCGCAAACCATCTCCCAAACACCAAACCTAAAACCAATCACCATGGCATCTTCATCAACCTCTGTCGCGGCCCTGACCACCCAGGTCACCGGAAACCTCGCTTGCCAGAACTACATACTTTGTCGTGCTCAAATCCTTCTCCAAGTTTGTAGTGTCGGGTTCTATGGTCTCCTTGATGGGAGCGATCCGGAGCTAGCAAAGTTTGCCTTCATCAAGGATAATGAAGGGAAGGACTTCTCCATCACCAATCCTGTGCATGTTTTCTGGGCCAGGCAGGATTAGCTTGTGCTCGGCGACCTCCTCAACAACCTGACGAAACAAGTCTTGATTCAGGTTGTGTCGATCCCCACCACTGATGCTCTCTGGAAGTACCTTGCAACCATGTTTTCCTCCACCTCCAGATCGCGCATCAACAACCTGCAAGTCGCCCTCACCAACACCCAGAAGGGGACTCACAATGTGGCTACTTATTTTTCCCACATGGGGTCCTTGACCGACGAACTTGCAGCAGCTGGGCTCAGCCTCGACTACCAGCCTCTCATCTTCGCCCTTAATGTCCGCACTGAGCTGCTCTCCCTAGACCATATTTTTGCGTTGATGTCCAAATTTGATCAGCGCATCGAGCTCTTCTAAGGGGCCACAGGCGGCTTCAATGGAGGCCGCACTTCTTCCATGGGCTCTCCATGACGAGGTAACTCCAACAATTCCGATGGTGGGGGCGGCGGCTCAAACTAGTACAACGACGATAGTCACCAGCAAGGTAGCGATGGCTACAATCATGGTGGAAGTGGCGGCGGTCACCATGGTGGTGGAGGCTACAACAGCAACAACTATGACGACAACGGTCGCCCCGGCAACGGCCGCCCCTTCTACTCCAACAATATGGGCCGCCACGGAGGAGAAGCCAGCAACAACAACAACAACAACTATGGGTGAGTTTGGTGAGTTTGGTCCTTGCCAAATCCACACAAAAAAACTAACCACATCGCCAAAGATTGTAATTGGCATTATGTTGAGGACAATAACTACCAGAAAAAGCAAGTTGTTGCACATACAAATAACTCTTATGGAATAGATACAAACTGGTATGTTGATAGTGGAGCCACAGATCACATAACCAGTGAGCTTGGAAAGTTGACCATGCATGAGTAATATCATGGCCATGAGCAAGTCCACACTGCCAATGGATACCTAACTTTTGTCATTCTATTATCAAAACCCCACAAAAAGACATAAATCTTAGAATAATCTTACATATTCCTAGTGCCTCCCAAAACCCGCTCTCCGTTCATCGCATTGCCATTGATAATAAAGCTTTTCTAGAATCTCATCATTTCTTCTTTTTGATGAAGGACCAAACCACGAGGAGAATTCTGTTTCGAGGTAGATGCGTAGGAGGGCTATATCCATTGATTCCTCAGCTTAGAAGCCTCAATAAACACTAAAAAAATATTTCCGTGATAATATGTGTTTGTCACAGTAGGTTACATTTTCTTTGGTGGATGGTGTACCTCTATCTAGCAACTCTGATAGAGTGACTCAGGAAATTGGGAGCAAGAGAAGGCTTACTATCAGAGATATGTATTTTCAACTTAAGGCATTTACCTTAGTTGACTAAAAAGGAATTTGGAAAGTCAAAATACCTTTGAAGATCAAGATCTTCCAATGGCTAATGATCAAAAACATTTCCCTAACCAAAGACAATTTGCTCCAGATGGGATGGACTGGGAATAGTTAATGTTCGTTTTGTGGTCATGATGAAACTACTAAGCATCTATTATTTTATTGTAATATGCCAAAGTTCTCCTGGAGCTTGGTCCTTAATTCCTTTGGTTTAGTCAAGCCCTCTCGGGACGTTGATGACCTGGTGGGCCCCTCTGGATAAACCTCTTCCCGCTTGATCATATGAAGATGGCCCTGATTGGCGGGACAACACTATTTTGGAATATCTAGAAAACCAAGAACTCTACGTGTTCTGATAAGGAAATGCCTAATGATTCCGCTCATTTATATTTAGTTTCTGCCATTATCTCACTAGTTGTGTGATGTCTACTATGCAACTTTATTCTTGTAGACTCGTGTTGGTCCTCCAAGCGCAGAGTTTGTAGGACAGTAGCAATTTTCCCTCAAGTGGATGACCTAAGGTTTATCAATCCGTGGGAGGTGTAGGATGAAGATGGTCTCTCTCAAACAACCCTGCAACCAAATACAAGAAATCTCTTGTGTCCCCAACACACCCAATATAATGGCAAATTGTATAGGTGCACTAGTTCGATGAAGAGATGGTGATAAAACTGTAATATTGATGGTAGAAATATATTTTTATAATCTGAATAAATAAAAACAGCAAGGTAGCAAATAGTAAATGAGCACAAAAACGGTATTGCAATGCTTGAAAATGAGGCCTAGGGTCCGTACTTTCGCTAAGCAATCTCTCAACAATGCTAATATAATTGGATCATATAACCACTCCTCATAGTGCGATGAAGAATCACTCCAAAGTTCCTATCTAGCGGAGAACATAAGAATAAATTATTTGTAGGGTACGAAACCACCTCGAAGCTATTTTTTCCGATTGATCTATTCAAGAGTTTGTACTAAAATAACACCAAATAATTTCAGATTCGTAATACTCAATCCAACACAAAGAACCTCAAAGAGTGCCCCAAGATTTCTACCAAAGAAACAAAAGAAGAAAACGTGCATCAACCCCTATGCATAGATTGCCCCCAATGTCACTGCGGGAATCCGCCAGTTGAATACCAAAACACATATCAAGTGAATCAATATGATACCCCATTGTCGCGACGAGTATTCATATGCAAGACATATATCAAGTGCTCTCAAATCCATAAAAGTATTCAATCCAACAACAACAAAATATCAAATGGAAAAACTCAATTCATCACAACAAGATAGAGAGGGGAAAACACCATATGATCTGACTATATTAACAAAGTCCACGATACATCAAGATCGTGACATCTCAAGAACACGAGAAAGAGAGAGATTAAAAACATAGCTACTGGTACAAACCCTCAACCCCAAGGGTGGACTACTCCCTCCTCATCGTGGTGGCCGCCGGGATGATGAAGATGGCCACCGAAGATGAATCTCCCCTCCGACAAGGTGCCGGAACGGGGTCTAGATTGGTTTTCGGTGGCTACAGAGGCCTGCGGTGGCGGAACTTCTTATCTAGGTTAACCCCGAGGGTTTTTGGAATATTTGTTAATTTATAGGGTAAAGAGGGGGTGTGGGAGGCCACCGAGGTGGGCACAACCCACCTGGGCACGCCTGGGCCCTAGGCGTGCCTTGATGGGTTGTGCCCCCCTCGGGGCACCCCCAGGTGCTTCTCTGGCCCATTGGTGGTCTTCTGGTCCATAAAAAATCCACAAAAAGTTTTGCGGTGTTTGGACTCCGTTTGATATTGATTTCTTGCGATGTAAAAAACTAGCAAAAAATAGCAACTTGCACTGGGCACTGGGTCAATAGGTTAGTCCCAAAAATGATATAAATTTGTTATAAAATGATTGTAAAACATCGAAGAATGATAATATAACAACATGAATACTTCATAAATTATAGATACGTTGGAGACGTATCAGCATCCCCAAGCTTAATTCCTACTCGTCCTCGAGTGGGTAAATGATAAAAGAAATAATTTATGAAGTGGGAATGCTAGCAAAGTGCTCAAGTTTGATCAATGACAATTTCAATCACTTTTCCCTAGCATCATAGCAGCAATTCTTTCTCATAAAATTTCTCATGTTAAAGTAGCAACCAATTCACATGTTAAGGTTCAAACAATGAATTCCCTTGAAACTCAACAACCTATGTTCTCAGTCACCAAGCAATTTCAATTCAACTTATTCAACAGAGTCTAAGTAAGAGCTCCACATACTCAACCATCATATAGTCTTCTAGGATTGCTAACACTCACCGCATACACATGAGCAAAACGTTTCAATTGAACACATAGAAAGATAGGGGCTTATAATTTCGCCTCCCAACGTTTTCACCTCAAGGGTGATGTCAACAATAATAACTCATGCTACCCATATTCAACTGGATATATGTGCCTAGATTTTTCCTCACCACATGATGCTTGCCAAAGGAGAAAAATAAAAAGGAATAGAGAGAAAAACTTTGACTCTTGCATAAAAGTATATACATAAAATTAAAAGATAGGCCCTTCACAGAGGGAAGCAGAGGTTTCCATGCACTCATTTGTTTGTATGCTCAACCCCTTAGTGCAAAAGAACGTCACGTTATATTGCCCCTTATGATAGCAACCTTTATTATGCAGTCTGTCGCTTTTATTCTTTGCCATCGCAAGTTCGTACAACGCTCAATTTTCTCTTACACTAAATGATCTTACACTTTTAGAAGCAATTATTATTGCCTTATTGCACCGATGACAACTTACTTGAAGGATCTTATACAATCCTTGGGTAGGTATGGTGGACTCTTGAAAATAAGATTTGGGTTTAAGGGTTTTTGGATGCACAAGTAGTATCTCTACTTGGTGCGGAATTTTTGGCTAGCAAAGATGGGGGGCAAGAACCACATGTTGTAGGATCTATGACAATATAACTTCTATGTGAATATGCACAAACATAAACCATTATTTTGTCTTCATTGTCCAATATCAACAATTTTGGCATGTAATATTTTGATGGGGGCTCACAATCACAAAAGATTTCCAAGATAGTGTATTTGCATGTGAAAGTTCTCTTCCTTATACTAATCATTCGTGAATTGCTTGTATGACCAATATTGTGATTGTCAAGCCTCAAAAGATTTCACTTTCTAAACCCATTGTGAAGCTACCACTAGGCATGAAATGATTTCAACTTCATGACATTCAATTTATTCAACAGTTTACTCATAGGATATAAGTGAAGCACAAGAGTAAATGACAAGCTACTCCGAAAAGATATAAGTGAAGATCAAATGAGTAGTTAAGTAAATAGATAGCTATGTGAGGTCTCTCTCTTATTTAAAACTTTCATATCTAAGTATTTTATTAAAACAGCAAGAAAAAACAAAATAAAATGACATTCTAAGAATTGCACACATCATGTGAAGAAGCAAAAACTTAGGCTCAACCGATACTAACCGATAATTGTTTAAGAAGAAAGGTGGGATGCCTACCGGGGTATCCCCAAGCTTAGATGCTTGATACTTCTCAAAATATTATCTTGGGAGGCCTTGGGAATCCCCAAGCTTGAGCTTTTGTGTCTCCTTAATTCCTTTTATATCACGGTTTTCCTAAATCTCAAAAGCTTCATCCACACAAAACTCAACAAGAACTCGTGAGATAAGTTAGTATAAACCAATGCAAAAGCTTTATCAATCTATACTGTAGTAAATCACTAAAATTACTATTCATTATTTCATACTAAATGCCTCTGCATATTTAATACTCCTATCCTCAAATAGGATCATTAAACAAGCAAACATAACATCAATCTGCCAAAACAGTACACTCTGTAAAGAATGCAATATTCATCATACTTCCCTAACTCCAAAAATTATGAAAATTTTACCCCACTACAGAAAATTTATCAGAGCTTATTTTGCAAAAAGTTTCAACATTTTATCACATTCTGACTTTTCAAGGGAATTTTTGCAACAGCGATAAACTTTCTGTTTTCAAACAACAACATGTAGACTTGCAAAATAAGCATGGCGAGGGCCATCCATAACATTTTTATTGAAATGAAAGATGCAAAACTTTATTATAAGTAACATCAAGAAAGTCCTAACAAAATAAAATGACTCTCCAAGTAAAACTGATATCATGTGACGAATGAAAATGTAGCTGCAAGTGAGGCTACCGATAATGTTGGAAACGAAGGCATCCCCAATCTTAGTTGCTTGGATCTTACTTGAATATTACCTTGGGGTGCCTTAGGCATCCTCAGTCTTAGGGTCTTGTCACTCCTTATTCTCCTCATATCGATGTCTCACCCAAAACTTGAAAACTTCAATCACACAGAACTTAACGGAACTTCGTGAGATAGGTTAGTATGATAAAGAGCAAATCATTTCACTTTGGTACTGTTAAATACAAGATTAATAATTGTTTCCACATAATTCCTACTTTAGAATATCATTTACACAATTTATATTGAGCAATATAAACCATAGAAACTAGAAAACAAGCAAACTATGCATTGAAAACAGAATTTGTCAATAACAGAATAGTCTGTAGTAATCTGAACTCAAACCATACTTCTGCTAATCCAAAAATTATGAAAAAAAATTAGGAACACGTGAGAAATTTGTGTATTAATCTTCTGCAAAAATAATCAAATCAAAAGCACTCTTCTGTTAAAAATGAGAATTATTTTCATGAGCGCAAAAGTTTCTGTTTTTCAGCAAGATCAAATCAACTATAACCCAACATGATCCCAAAGGCTTTACTTGGCACTTTATTGAAACAAAAACAATAAAACATGATTACTACAGTAGCATAATCATGTGAACACACAAAAACAGTAGGTAAAAGTGTTGGGTTGTCTCCCAACAAGCGCTTTTCTTTAATGCCTTTTAGCTAGGCATGATGAGTTCAACGATGCTCGCATAAAAGTAAAAAATTGAAACATAACAAGAGCATCATGAATCATAAGTTCCTCTCTCATAATAATTTTCAGTAGCATCATGAATATATTCATCAATATAACCATCACATAAAGCATTCTTTTCATGATGCACAAGCATAGAAATTTTATTACTCTCCACATAACAATTTTTTTTCTCATTCACAATGGTGGGAGTATCATAGGAAACTCGAATTCTATAAATTTTTTCCCACATTAAGAGAGTAATAATCAGTAAAAGGATATTCAAAATTATGACAATAATTATCACTGCTCTTTATAACATAAATATCAACACAATAATCATCATAAGTAGGAGGCATGCAATCATCATAGCAAATTTGATCATTGAAAGTAAGGGGACTAAAAAGATCATCTTCATTAAGCATAGCCTCCCCAATCTTGGGAAAAACATTAATTGCAGCAAATAAATTCTCAAACATGTCATTATCATCAAACATAGCATCCCCAAGCTTGTGGCTTGGCATATCATAAGCATAATCACTCTCATCATTAATAGTATGAAGAGCACCAACGGTATAACAATTGCTATCATCATAATTTCCCAAGTTGGTGCCAAAAAGGTTTCCAAGATTATAATAAGTATCATTATCTTCCCAATCATAATCTGCACCCCGCGCAATATGCATAACAAAATCATTATCAATAGTGCTTTCTGTCATTGTGCCATAAGACATAGAAGCAATATCATCATCAAGTCATCATCCTCCACAATTATTTTTGATTCATTTTCATGAGGCGCAACAATAATAGGAGCAACATTATTTGGGAGAGATACCTTTTTACCTCTATTCTTTCTTCTTTTCTTCTTCCTCACCACACCATGTGTGGGTTTAACTAGTTTTTTCAAGCTTCTTGTTGAAGAGATTGATTGGATAGGAAGCTCCTCCTCGTTACCTATTTCATCATGAGAGACTATAGGAGGAAAAGTGGAAATCTTTACCCTTTCATTAGTACTCCTTTTATATTCTATTGGTTTTTCCATCTTTCTATAGTTGGCAATATAAGCATTCCCGTTGCAATTTACCATGCAAAACATATAGATATTCTTTAGTTTAGTTTCAATGTCATCCACAAGAATGAATACTTCAAACCAACTATTTTTATATGTCAATTCTTCACTCCCCAAGAATAAACAAAGTTCATTATAAAGTTCTAGGCTGATCAAGTTATTGCAATATTTGGACATGATTAGATCATGAAAAAGCATGCATTGGAAATTAAGATGACCAACCTTATTGCAAAGTTCACAAGTAATAGGACAAAGAGAATATAAATTTGTAGCAAATTCATCTATCTCTTTGAGCAAAGAATTGGTTCTATCATGTTTATGCTTCTTGCAAAATATATCTTCCCTATAAGGCATGTCTTCACAAACTTTATGCACTCCACAAAAATGGACATGCTTATAAGAAACATTTTTGTCATGACCTGTGCAATCATCATTAGCATTTTGGATATTCAAAGAATTCATACTAACAACATTGCAAGCATGCTCATCATTCAAATATGTTGTGCCAAACATTTTGTTGACCTCTTCTTCTAACAATTGAGCACAATTTTCCGAACCATCATTTTCAAGAAAGATATTATAAAGATGATAAATAATAAGATGCAACCTCAATTCCATTTTTATGTAGTTTTCTTTTAAAAAACAAACTAGTGATAAAACAAGAAACTAAAAGATTCGATTGCAAGATCTAAATATATACCTTCATGCACTCACCTCCCCGGCAATGGCGCCAGAAAAGATCTTGATGTCTACTACGCAACATTATTCTTGTAGACTCGTGTTGGGCCTCCAAGCGCAGAGTTTTGTAGGACAGTAGAAATTTTCCCTTAAGTGGATAACCTAAGGTTTATCAATCCGTGGGGGTGTAGGATGAAGATGGTCTCTCTCAAACAACCCTGCAACCAAATACAAGAAATCTCTTGTGTCCCCAACACACCCAATACAATGGCAAATTGTATAGGCGCACTAGTTCGGCGAAGAGATGGTGATAAAAGTGTAATATTGATGGTAGAAATATATTTTTATAACCTGAATAAATAAAAACAGCAAGGTTGCAAATAGTAAATGGCACAAAACGGTATTGCAATGCTTGAAAATGAGGCCTAGGGTCCGTACTTTCGCTAGTGCAATCTCTCAACAGTGCTAATATAATTAGATCATATAACCACCCCTCAATGTGCGATGAAGAATCATTCCAAAGTTCCTATCTAGCGGAGAACATAAGAAGAAATTATTTGCAGGGTACGAAACCACCTCGAAGCTATTCTTTTCGATCGATCTATCCAAGAGTTCATACTAAAATAACACCAAATAATTTTAGATTCGTAATACTCAATCCAATGCAAAGAACCTCAAAGAGTGCCCCAAGATTTCTACCAGAGAAACAAAAGACGAAAACGTGCATCAACCCCTATGCATAGATTACCCCAATGTCACCGCGCGAATCCATGAGTTGAATGCCAAAACACATATCAAGTGAATCAATATGATACCCCATTGTCACCATGAGTATTCATATGCAAGACATATATCAAGTGCTCTCAAATCCATAGAAGTATTCAATCCAATAACAACGAAATCTCAAAGGGAAAAACTCAATTCATCACAACAAGATAGAGAGGAGAAAACACCATATGATCCGACTATATTAACAAAGCCCACGATACGTCAAGATCATGACATCTCAAGAACATGAGAGAGAGAGAGATTAAACACATAGCTACTGGTACAAACCCTCAACCCCGAGGGTGGACTACTCCCTCCTCATCGTGGTGGCCATCGGGATGATGAGGATGGCCACCAGAGATGATTCCCCCTCCGGTAGGGTGCCGGAACGGGGCCTAGATTGGTTTCGGTGGCTATAGAGGCCTGCGGCGGCGGAACTTCTGATCTAGGTTAACCCCAAGGGTTTTCGGAATATTTCTAAATTTATAGGGTAAAGAGGGGGTGCAGGAGGCCACCGAGGTGGGCACAACCCACCTGGGCGCGCCCTGGTGGGTTGTGCCCCCCCTTGGGGCACACCCAGGTGCTGCTCTGGCCCATTGGTGGTCTTCTGGTCCATCAAAAAATCCACAAAATGTTTCGCGGTGTTTGGACTCCGTTTGATATTGATTTCCTGCGACGTAAAAACAATAAAAAACAACAACTTGCACTGGGCACTGGGTCAATAGGTTAGTCCCAAAAAATAATATAAAGTTACTATAAAATGATTGTAAAACATCAAAAAATGATAATATAACAGCATGAATACTTCATAAATTATAGATACGTTGGAGACGTATCATTGTGCAATACTGCAAAGAAGCCAAAACGAGGAAGCATGGATGGCGGAGCCACAAAGATCAAGAGGATGATGTTGGAGATCTTCAACAGAATGCACGAGTGGACAACTATGACTCTAGGATTGACATGATGTCCCTTTTGCATCGCCTCTCTTCGTGTGAGCTTAATTGTAATAAGCTTATGTTGTTTTGATTAGAGTTGCCACATTGTGCTTGAAGTTTGATTTGAACTTTTGTGTTTAGATTCAGGTCCTGTTGGGAGCCTAGGACCCTGTGTGGTTACCTGGTGATCTCCTTAAGTTTGGTTTCATGTCGCTCTTTCATGCTTTGGGAAGAATGTTCCTTGTAAATATTGACGGCTTCTTTAATCAAAATCAACGAGGCATGCATGCATGTTGTTTCAAAAAGAAAAATAAGTCCTGATTCGGAGTAGCAAGTTTGCTTTGGCAGAAAAATTGTTGTGCTTTGCTTGTAACGCATTTTGATTGTTATCGGTTCGAATTATTCCCTCCATTTCAATGCACCGTATTTTTACGTTTCATAAATTTTGTCTTATTTCATACATAAAAAGAGAATGTAAGAAAATATGTACTCGCCGTAAAAAATATTTTATGTTACATAAAATTACGAATGTAAAAACATAGTGTAAAACATACATAAAATGTGTTTTTTCTGGTCTTATAACCTATATATTTGTTTTTTATACCAAATTTTACATATTGAATCAATATGCATGTAACTATTTATATTCTAAATGTAATTTATTTAGAAAATGATCGTAAGATTACCTCGGGTGAAGAATAACTTATTCTGCACCCTGGATGATGAATAGTAACACTATATATTAGTGATCTAATTTATGGTCAAAGTCAGTTTTTAGGAAGCATGCACGTTTTATTCATTGGAATGGACGTAGCTAGCAAGAGTGATCCAAAAGAAGGAAAATTTTGTTTTTGCCGCTCTAGGTTTTGCCAATTTCAGTTTTCACTTTTGTCACTCTTAGCTTTTAACAATTGTCATTCTGTGACAAAAGAAAAAAAAATCATTTTACTATTGGCATTCTTAGTTTTTGACAATGTTTTACAATTGCCACTTTGAAAATTTTGCTTTTCCCACAAAATGGCAATGGTGATGTATTGCAAAAATACAATTTTGATGTATTATCAAAAGCTAAGTGTGGCAAAAGTAAAATGTCAAATTTTGAAATAACGAAAATTGGCAAAAGCTAAAGTACCAAAAACAAAATTTTGTTTGAATTTTTTTTAGCAAGAGTGATCAGTCACCTTGTAGAGTCCGAGTCAGCCATACGAACCAACATGTGATTGGATGGTTAGGAGGAGAATGGTATCTCCATCCCATCAAGGTTCAAGTTTTAGGCCAATTCCAATGCACGACCCCAAACAAACAACCGTTTTATCCGGATTTTGTCCGTTTGGGTATGGCAATGGGGCGGCATCTGGCCGTTTTCCTGGATGCACCGATCGTGCGCCCAATGCACGGCCGCATCTCGTCTGGCCGGAGGCCCTATGATGAATATGCAAACCAAATAATGCAAATAACCAAATAAATCAAACATTGCAAATAGTTTTACCAAAAAAATAGTTCCACGTCCAAATAAAAACACAATCAAATAGTTTAACAACCCAATCGAAATTATTTGAATAAATGGAAAGTAAATGAATGATGCATTTACTGGTTGCCAATGTGAGTCCATATATGCTCAACCAAGTCATCCCGAAGCAGCATATGAGTGTGCTAATCACGCATTTCACGACGAAACTGGGCAATCTGTCCAAAGATTGCCGGTTCTTGGTGCTCAGGCTCAACATTTTCACCTTGAAAATCAAACCCTTGGTCATAGATGCTGTCATCACGCTCATCCTCCCCAATCATGTTGTGCATGATCACACAAGCAGTCATCACCTCCCAAAGCTTTTGGGTGCTCCATGTCAGTGCAGGGTTTCAAACGATACCCCATCGAGGTTGAAGCACACCAAAAGCACGCTCCACATCCTTCTTAGCACTCTCTTGCATTTGGGAAATTCTCTGTCTCTTCTCTCTTTGCGGATTGGGTATTGTCTTCACAAGAGTTGACCACTGAGGATAGATGCCATCAGCTAGGTAGTATCCCTTACTGTAGTGGTAGCCATTGATCTCAAAGTTGACTTCTGGGGAGTGGCCTTCTGCAAGCCTTGCGAACACCGGAGAACACTGAAGCACATTGATATCATTGTGAGAACCAGGCATGCCGAAGAAAGAATGTCATATCCACAGATCTTGTGAAGCCACCGCTTCTAGTATAACAGTGACACCTTTCACGTGCCCTTTGTACTACCCCTACCAAGCAAATGGACAGTTCTTCCACTTCCAGTGCATACAGTCTATACTACCAAGCATGCACGGAAAGCCCCTCTCAGCATTGATCGCCAACAACCTCTCTGTATCAGCAGCTGTTGACTCTCTCAGGTACTCAGGGCCAAACATTGCCACCACGGCCTTGCAGAAACTATACATTAATAGGAGGCATGTGGACGTAGTCATATGCATGTACTCATCCACAAGATCGCCTGGAATTTCATACGCAAGCATGCGAATAGCCGCGGTGCATTTCTGATAAGAGGATAAGCCAAGCTTGCCAAGGGCATAAACTTTGCACTCAAAGTATGGATCATATGCTACCACTCCCTCTGAAATACGATTGAACACATCTCTCGCCATACGGAAGTGGCGGAATTGATGTGGTTTGAAGAGCGAGGTATTCTCAAAGTAATTGGCATAAAGCAGGGTGTCAGAGTAAATGACCACGGGTAGCCTAGCCGGCTCCCCCCGGCTCTTCAGAAAAATTACAGACCGATCGGGCCCTCAAGCATCCAAGGCGTGGGGCCGCCTTCCCTTGGCCGACTGTCTCTCCGGCCGGCTACCGGGAGGTGGCCCGACCCTAGACCCACAGGAGGAAAGCCACAAGAGGGTCGACTCCAAGAAGCCGGCCACGAGAAGGCCGACTCCAAGAACCCGGCCCCAAGCAGGCGGCCAAGATCGTACCCTCAAACTCCGCACCCACATAACGGCGATGAGACGGGGCGTGGCTAAAGTGAAGCCTGCCACCCCCGAATCCCGGAGCGCGCGTGACCACAGTGCATCGTACGAGGCGGCCATCACCCGTCCGGCGCGACACTGTTGCCATGTTGACCATGATGTCACCCACGACAAGCTGTCAGAGCGGCCCGCAGGCGGCGGGCCCCTTCGGTTAGAGAGATACCCGAAGGCGGCCTGGCCTCCCCTAGTCGGCCTGGGATATGGTCGGCTCCCAGCAGCCGGCTTGATCCCTCCCTCGAAGGAGGCGCCTCATTAAGGAGACAAGACGAGGTAAGGCTACAGTGATCGCCCGCCAGGCGGCGACACTGTAGCCATGCTTACCTCGACAAAGACCTCGTCATCAGGAGTGAGGCAACAGTAACCAGCCCCCGAAAAGGCCCCCGAGCGATGGGACAAGCTTGTCGACCAGGAAGCCGGCATCCGGCGGGACCCACCAGTCGGCGGGCCCCATCAGCCTGCGGAGAAGCCGGCGAACATAGGCACTAACGGCTAGGGCCCGCGCCCAGCCGGATTACCATTGTACCCCTGGGGGGTAGGCCTATATAAACCCCCCAGGGCACCCATGCAAAGGGTTGATCTCTTAGAGTTTTAGACACCACATAGAGGGAAGAGGAGAGCTAGCCTTGCCCTTCTTCTTCCTCTCGCCAAACAACTCAAGGAGCCTCTTGTAGTTACACGTTAACTTAGTGATCATGCGGAGACCCCTTGAGCAGCGATGGGGTGTTACCTCCCCGGAGAGCCCCGAAGCTGGGTAATATTCGCCGGCGTGCATGTCTTCGCCTTATCCCATTTCCAGGCACCGGCGACGTCTTATTGGCTCCCACAATGATAAGCCACCCGTTGGCATATGTCGCACCTACCACCCGACATTTGGCGCCCACCATGGGGCCAGGTGCACCGTCGTCCGGAGACCTGTTCTGTACGGGAACCCTTTTCCTTCCCAGCAAGCGTAGCCAGCCCGGCACGCCCGATGGCGCTTGCCCCGACGCGCTACAAGGCGTCGCCGACGCCTGCGCGGTGAGCTGCCTCGCCGATCTTCTTGGCAAGGCTGGCATCTCCGACGAGCCCGCATCCGACGTGGGCACAGGCCCGAGAGACACCTCGTCAGCCTCCTCGACCAACTCCACGTCTCCGGCGAGCCTGCTGCGGATTTGGAGTCGGTTGGATCCACCGACCTGATGCTTGTCGACTCCAACACGTCATCGGTTGACGCCTTCCCCACCAACGCAGTGATCTTCAACGACCCGCTCCCTCGAGCCGAAAGGTGTGGCAGCGCCATCACCGAGGTGCTGGTCATCAGCCACGGTGTCACCTCTGGCGAGAACGCCCAAGACGCCCTGCAAGCGGTGCTGCACGACTTGTCCGTCCCCCTTCCGGCCGATGCCGACGCCGAGGCACTGGAGGCATGCCGCCTCGCCCTCATCAAGGCGGGCCAGAAGATAGCCTCCATGAGACGCCTCACTGAGGCTCACGAGCGCGAAGTTGACCGCGCCGCCTTTGGTACGCCGCCTCCTGACGGGCCGAGCCGAATCAGCATCATCAAGAAACGTGGCGCAGCCATCGCCGACATGCTGGGAGTAGACCGCCCAGTCTATACCACGCCCCTCGAGAACCTACGCGCCGCCCAGGCGGCCGTTGACGAGTTAAATGGACTGGGGGCCGACGAGCTCCCCTACATGACCAGACGCATCCAGCAGTTGATCGACGCGGCCGCAGAGCGGCATGAAGCCGACGTCCGCGCTGAAAGTCCTCCCCCACGCCGAGAGCACGGCGCGACGTCACGGACGCCGACTGCGGGCAACACCCGCGCGAGGCAAGAAAAGGAGCCGGCTGCCAGCCGCAGCCGGACCCGAATCTCCATCAAGCGCGACGCAGAAGGCCGCCCTCGAGCCGTGGAGCGACGAGGCAACCCGCCTCCTCCTCCGCCTCGCGAGGAGAGATATCCCACCCCGCCGCCTGTCACGCATCCGACTCTCAGCGGCCGACTAGGCTGCCGCGAAGGAGTCGGCGAGAATGACGCCCGCCATTGGATCGACCGCCTAGCACGATCCCTGGTGCTAGAAGAAGAAGACAATGTCGGCCCGCCTTGCTTCGGCCCCCGCATCCGCGACGAGCCCTTCCCCAAAGGGTTCTCGCTCCCAAGAAGACTGCGCTTAAGTACAACGGCTCTGTGAAGCCGGAAGATTGGTTGATCGACTACTCCACTGCAGTCAGCATTGCAAACGGCAACAAGCGCGTTGTCGTGAAGTATGTCCCCCTCATGCTCCAAGGCACGACACGTACCTGGCTCAACAACCTCAAGCGTTACAGCGTCAACAGCTGGCTGGACTTCACGGAAGCCTTCATCCGCAACTTCACCAGCACCTACAAGCGGGCTCCCAAGCCCCGACAGCTCTCCTTGTGTGTTCAAGGGCCCAATGAGTCAACCCGCGACTACCTCACGCGTTGGGCGAGCCGCCAATTCCTGCGAGGGGGTGCACGAGGTTCAAGCCATAGAGTACTTCACCGCCGGGTGCCGAGAAGGCACCCTCCTCAAGCACAAACTCCTCTGTGATGAGCCGACTACCCTCGACGATCTGCTGGTCATAGCAGACAAGTACGCCACGGCTGACTCCTCAATGAAGACCGAGCTCCGGGTAGACGCCTCCGGGAAGGTGCTCAATCCGGCTCCCAAAACGCCATCTGGGGACTACAACCGATGCCCGTACCAGAATGACAACAAGCGCAAGAGCCCTATGCCGCCTTCCACCAGTTGGCAGGTGGCCACAGTCGAAGATGAACAACCCGAGGGGCGGCCCGCGCCCAAGAAGCAGAAGGGCGGCAGGCCGGCTTGGCAGCCGGCTTTCTCCTACGAGCAAGCCCTTGATGCCCCTTGCAAGTTTCACAGCGGCGCGAAGCCGTCCAACCACGACCACCCGGAAATGCCACTGGCTCACGCGAATCTCCAAAGGCGAAGGGCTGGTGCCGCCTCCGCCTGCTGGTCAGCCACCTCCGGCTCCTCAACAGCCGGCCGCTCGACCAGCAGTCGGGGCCGTCCAAGACAAGTTCCCCGACGAGCATGCCGCCTACGTCGTCTTTATGAGCCAGCCCGAAGACTGGCGCAGCCGGCGCCGATAGCACCAAGAAGTGAACGCGGTCGCCTCCAACAACCCTGAGTACATGCACTGGTCAGAAAGGCCTATCAGCTGGAGCCAGGCTGACCACCCAGAGGTGATGCCGTCTCCCGGCTCTTACGCGTTGGTTTTGGATGCCACCCTAGCAACAGACAGGCGTGCTGCCCGTTTCTCCCGCGTGCTGATAGATGGCGGGAGCAACATCAACATACTGTACCGTGACACCATGGAGAAGCTGAACATCAAGACGAAGCAGCTCATTCCCAGTCAGACCGTGTTCCTTGGCATCGTACCTGGCCTGTCCTATTCACCAATCGACAAGATCAAGATAGATGTTCTCTTTGGGGACAAGGATCACTTCCACCGAGAAGCAGTTTGGTTTGAGGTAGTGGATTTGGAGAGCCCTTACCACGCGTTGCTTGGCCGACCTGCTCTGGCCAAGTTCATGGCTGTACCCCACTATGCCTACCTCAAGATGAAGATACCGAGTTCCAAGGGCATCATCACCATAGCCGGCGACTACAAGAAATCCTCCGAGTGTGTAGCAGCTAGCAGCCGGCTGGCCGAGTCCCTCATGATCGCCGAAGAGAAGAAGATGCTGGATCGGGTTGTGGCTATGGCCGGCAAGCAGCCAGCCCTGTCCCCCGACCCCAAGGAGTGTGATGCCCAAGGTTCTTTCCAGCCGGCCAAAGAAACAAAGAAGATACCTCTGGACCCGGAGAACCCAGAAAGGTTTGCCGTCATTGGGGCAAACCTGGACAGCAAATAGGAAGGCGAGCTCGTCGATTTCCTCCGTGAGAATCGGGACATCTTCGCATGGTCTCCCAAGGACATGCCGGGTGTTCCGAAGGAATTCGGCGAGCACAAGTTACACGTCCAAGCAGATGCCAAACCAGTCAAGCAGCCCCTCCGCCGACTGTCGGAGGAAAAGAGAAGGATTGTAGGAGAAGAGATAGCCCGGCTTCTGGCAGCCGGCTTCATTATGGAGGTGTTCTTTCCGGAATGGCTTGCCAACCCGGTCCTCGTCTTTGAAGAAGAATAACAAGTGGGCGCATGTGTATAGACTACACTAGCCTCAACAAAGCATGCCCCAAAGATCCCTTCGCCATGCCAAGGATTGATCAAGTGATAGACTCCACGGCGGATGCGAGCTGTTGAGTTTCTTGGATGCTTACTCAGGCTACCACCAGATAAAGTTGGATCCAGCTAACCGCCTGAAGACCGCCTTCATCACACCATTCGGAGCTTTCTGCTACCTAACTATGACATTCGACTTGAGAAATGCCGGTGCCACTTTTCAGCGTTGCATGCAGAAATGCCTCCTCAAGCAACTCGGCAGAAATGCCCACGTTTATGTGGACGATATTGTGGTGAAGACGGAGAAGCGCGGCACCTTGCTGGAAGACCTCAGAGAGACATTTGAAAACTTGCGCCGGTTCCAGATCAAGCTCAACCCCGAGAAATGTGTGTTCGGAGTACCGGCCGACCAGCTTCTAGGATTCCCGGTCTCCGAACGGGGCATCGAATGCAACCCTGTGAAGATCAAGGCCATAGAGAGAATGGAGATTCCCACCAAGCTACGCGACGTCCAAAAGTTTACCGGATGCCTGGCCTCCCTGAACCGCTTTATCAGCCGGCTCGGTGAGAAATCTCTCCCCCTCTACTGACTCATGAAGAAGACCACTCACTTCGAGTGGAACGACCAAGCCGACCAAGATTTTCACCAGCTAAAGAAGATGCTGGCCACGCCACCTGTCTTGGCGGCGCCGACTGAGAAAGAGCCCATGATCCTTTACATTGCCGCTACCAGCCGGGTGGTCAACACTGTTATCATGGTTCAGCGCCCGGAAGAAGGCCGAGCTCAGCTAGTCCAGAGGCCGGTGTATTATTTAAGTGAAGTACTGTCCACCTCGAAGCAAAACTACCCGCACTACCAGAAGATGTGCTATGGTGTGTACTTCGCCGCCAAGAAGCTCAAGCCATACTTTCAAGAGCACCACATCACGGTTGTATGTACTGCCCCGCTCGCCGAGATCATAGGCAGCCAGGATGCATCCGGCCGGGTGGCAAAATGGGCCATTGAGCTGGCCCTTACACAATATTCTACCAGCCTCGCACCTCCATCAAGTCCTAAGCATTGGCCAACTTCCTTGTCGACTGGGCCGAGACCCAGTACGTGCTGCCGGCCCCTGACTCCACTCATTGGCGGATGCACTTCGATGGGTCCAATATGCGCACCGGTTTGGGAGCCGGCATCATCCTCACCTCTCCCAAAGGCGACAAGCTCAGATACACATTGCAAATTCATTTTGCCGCCTCCAACAATGTGGCCGAGTACGAGGCGCTCACGGGCTCCGGCTAGCCAAAGAACTCGGCATCCGCCGGATCCTATGTTATGGCGACTCAGATTTGGTAGTTCGACAATCATCCTGCGATTGGGACGCCAAGGACGCAAACATGGCGAGTTACAGCTTCCTCATTCAGCAAATCAGCGGATATTTTGAAGGATGCGAGTTCCTCCACGTGCCATGGACCGACAACGAGCAAGCAGATGCCCTGGCATGAATAGGCTCCACCCGACAATCTATACCAACCGGCATCTCTCTCCAACGCCTCCTCAAGCCGTCTATCAAGCCGTCTCCAAAATCTGATTCCATCTTCGTACCGCCTAACCCGGCAATCGAATCCGGCAGGGGAACCGAGCAGGCGGCTCGGGGACTTCGGTAAGCGGCCCGGGGACTTCAACAGGCGGCTCGGGGACTGCCATAGTCGCACCCGGCCCGGGGACTTCAGAGCCCGACCCGGGGACTACGGCAGTCGGCCCGGTGACTGCATCGACACAACAGGCGGTGGCCGACTCCAGCCTACCCGCCCTGGTGGCAGTAGCCGTGTTGGCAATAGAAGAAGTCACAGCGCCATCATGGGCCCAGCCCATCCTCAACTTCCTGGTAAACAGAGAGCTGCCGACTGATGAGATCGCGGCAAGACAAGTCCAACACCGAGCCGGAGCATACACAATAGTTAACCGAGAGCTCGTCGGTAGCGGCGTCTTGGAGTCTTCGGTATTGCGTCGAGCCGAAGAAGAACATAGCAATCCTCAAGGACATTCACCAAGGAAAATGCGGCCACCACGTGGCCTCAAGATCACTCGTCGCCAAAGCTTTCCGCCATGGATTCTTCTGGCCGACTGCTTTGAATGACGCCAAGGAGTTAGTCAAATACTACAAAGGTGTAGGATCTGGAGAAGAGGTGTCTAGAGGGGGGGGGGGGGTGATTAGACACTAAGTACCAAAGTTGCAGTTTTTAACTTCTTTAGGTTTAAGTGGAGTTTAGGCACAAATTTAACATTCACAATACATAACAAGCAAGCATGCAAAGAGTATGTGAGCAGCGGAAAGTAAAGCATGCAACTTGCAAGAATGTAAAAGGAAGGGTTTTGAGAATTCAAACGCAATTGGAGACACGGATGTTTTTGTCGTGGTTCCGATAGGTGGTGCTATCGTACATCCACGTTGATGGAGACTTCAACCCACGAAGGGTAACGGCTGCGCGAGTCCATGGAGGGCTCCACCCACGAAGGGTCCACGAAGTAGCAACGTTGTCTATCCCACCATGGCCGTCGCCCACGAAGGACTTGCCTCACTAGCAGTAGATCTTCACGAAGTAGGCGATCTCCTTGCCCTTACAAACTCATTGGTTCAACTCCACAATCTTGTCGGAGGCTCCCAAGTGACACATAGCCAATCTAGGAGACACGACTCTCCAAGAAGTAACAAATGGTGTGTTGATGATGAACTCCTTGCTCTTGAGCTTCAAATGATAGTCTCCCCAACACTCAACTCTCTCTCATAGGTTTTGGATCTGGTGGAAAGATGATTTGAGTGGAAAGCAACTTGGGGAAGGCTAGAGATCAAGATTCATATGGTAGGAATGGAATATCTTGGCCTCAACACATGAGTAGGTGGTTCTCTCTCAGAAATGGTAAGTTGGAAGTGTAGGTTCAGTGCGATGGCTCTCTCCACGAATGAAGAGGAGGTGGAGGGGTATATATAGCCTCCACACAAAATCTAACCGTTACACACAATTTACCAAACTCGGTGAGACCGAATCAACAAACTCGGCCAGACCGATCCGGTAAACCTAGTGACCCTTAGGGTTTTCAGTGGGACCGATATGCAACTCGGTAAGACCGATGTGGTTAGGGTTAGGGCATAACGTAATCTCGGTGAGACCGATTACACAAACTCGGTGAGACCGATTTTGGTAATTAGCTAACCAGAGAGTTGGTCAGGCAAACTCGGTGAGACCGATTACTCAAACTTGGTGGGACCGATTTTGGTAATAAGCTAACCAGAAAGTTTGCATTGTAATCTCGGCAGTACCGATTGCTCAAACTCGGTGAGACCGATTTTGGTAATGGAAATACACAAAGAGATTACAATCCCATCTCGGTGAGACCGAGATCCCTATCGGTGAGACCGATTTGCCTAGGGTTTGTGGCAGTGGCTATGACATTTGTACTTGGTGGCGCCGGATAGAAAGAATCGGTAGGACCAATTTTGACTTTAGGTTTAGGTCATATGTGGATGTGAGAAAGTAGTGGAGGGTTTTGGAGCATATCACTAAGCACATGAAGCAAGAGGTTCATTAAGCAACACCACATCCCTCCTTGATAGTATTGGCTTTTCCTATAGACTCAATGTGATCTTGGATCACTAAAATGTAAAATGTAGAGTCTTGAGCTTTAAGCTTGAGCCAATCCTTTGTCCTTAGCATCTTGAAGGGGTTCCCACATACTTCAGTCCATGCCACTCCATTGTTGAACTTATCTGAAACATACTAGATAAAAGTGTTTGTCTGTGACACTCAAATTTTTTTATTTGGTTTTCAACAAAAACTTTGTTGGATTTGAAGAAGGTCATTTAAATTCTTCCAAAAACTTCTCTCTCAAAAATTTTCCCTTGGCAAGGATTTTGTTTTTGTATCTTCTTCAATCCTGGTGTTTGGTTAATGAGAACCTTCCTTCTGATTGTTCCCTCCTCAAATATATTTTTCTTGATAATTATTTTCTTTTAAAAAAGAAACCCTATGAGTTTTGGGGCTTCTTTCATTTTGAAACCACCCATGGTTTTACCATGCCTCATGTGGTAAAACCTCCCAAAACCCCTCCTTCCTCTTTGGAGCAATCTAAACTTTATGTTCCAACAAGACCAACCCATTTTTGGATTTTATTTCATTTATTTTATTTCCCAAAACAATTCTGTCATTTATTTTAAGCTTAGGTGATTTACAAAGCAAGTACCTAATTCCCTTTGAGTTTTGATCTCAAACCAACTCCTCTAGATAGTCTTTGGCACCCCCAACCTAGATCCATCAAGATCCACTCTTCCTCTTTTCAAAGTTTTCAAGTTTCATCCTCTGCAAGTTTGGACCAGATTTGTCAAATTTGGTGAAATTCATATTTCCTCTCCCCCAAAAATTCTACCAAAATTCAGGCAGCCCCCAGATGCAATGAGAGGCCACCCCACCAAAAATCAGCTCAAGGAAAATTCCCCACATGCCAAAATCATTTCGTCGAACACCTGGCCGGCACTGTTCCTGTGCACTTTCAGAAAGTTCAGAGTTTCAGAGAGTGCAATGTCGTTTTCTTCGTTAGAGTGTTGTCATCGATCACCCGTGCGCCCTGGCGCGTTGCGCACGGCCCCTTCTCCTTGACCTGAGCACCGCACGCCCTCTCGGACGGACGCAGGTGTCGGTGGCGGCGAGCATCGCTAACGCCAGCAGCCTCTGCGGTGGCAGAGTCACCCGTGGCGGCCAACGGAGCTGGCCGGCTCGCTACGCCGTTCTGCCGCCTAACGCCCCTAGCCCTCCGCGTGGCCTCATGCATGCCAAGACACCTCAGCGGCACCGTCGTCGTGGCCCGGCAAGCACAGGGCGCGCCCTCTGCTGCCGACGGGCCCGCGCCGCCCCGTTCCGTTGCAGCCACCCAGGGAGCCTAATCCAAACTTGGTTAGCACCTAAATGGAACCGGTGAGCCTCCACGTTGACGCCCAACTCCCTGAACTCCCCGACCAAGCACTGCGCCGCCGTAACCATCCCGGTGATCCCCGTTCATGGCCACCACCTCGGATCGCCTATAAAAAGGGGCCGCGAGCTCACTCTGGAGCACGCACCACCACTGCACCTCGCCAACACCCCGCCAAGCCACTCGGAGGACCTCGAGGAGGTCTCCTCCCCCAACTCCGGCCGCCCCGATCCGCCTCGGCCACCAGCTCGAATCACTCCGGTGAGGCCATCCCCGACGCCCAAACCTCGTCAGTAACCTCCTCGAGCACCCAGTGAGCTGACCCAAGCTTCGATTTGAACTTCGCAGCCCTCCCCGGCGAGATCCAAGGGCCGCCGTCGACGTAGTGCTCGCCGACGACCACCACCACCACCACCCACCGACGCGGAAGGACACGCTGAACACGCAGGTATCGCCCGATCCCCCTGCCTCGCCGTGGATCGCCGCCGGCGACCGCCGCAGCTCTCGGGCGCCGGCGGGCTCTGTTCTTCCCCGTTTGAATTTTCAAACCTGACGGGTGGGACCCGCCTGTCAGCCTCTCTTTTCTTTTAAACGAATCGTTTTCTGAAAACGTATTCAGGAAAATACGCTTCGATGCAGGCGTTTTTACGGTCTACTGTTCAGCCCCACGAGAAGTTTACATTTTTAATCTGAAAGGTCCCTGGATTAAAACCCTTATAACTTTTAAACAGAAAATGATTTTTGATTGATTATTTTTCTGTCCTCTTTAAAATTTTGTCTAGTTTCTTATAAGATTTATTTGAAAAATATTGGAACAATTTTCTATGCACTCACGGTATTTACGATAAGTACACATTTTCTTATACCGTAGATACCGGAGGAGGTGACGGAACCGCGAACTTCGCCAAGCTAGACTCCGACTACTCCGAACCAGGCAAGCATGTTTGAACTTTTGATATGATGAGTGTCTTTGACATGTTTGCATTAAGTAGTTCATGGCATGTTTATGAGCATCTCGATGAATGTCATATTGCATGCAAAGTTGAGGCATGTGAATTTCGATAATCCATAAATTGTTGGATGTGAGTGAGCATGGCCATGTGATGGCATGAGGATGGGTAAGATGGCAGTGTTGTAGCATGCTAGTCTTATGCCAGACTATTTGACTCCAGTGTCAACATGAATCAGTCCAGTTTCCGTCCGTTTTCCCTACCTGTACTACCACATGTTTCCGCAAGGGATATGGCTTAGTAAGTTGCAAACCGCTTTCCTGGTACACACCAAATAGAGCGGCCGGGATGAGGGTTCCATGGCCCTGGATTAAAGCCCGTCATCCGGTCAGGGGGCATGGGTGTTTGCGGTTGGGACCGAGAGGGGGCACCCCTTAGAGCGTGCGTATATAAATTTGATCCCATGCTATTCGAGGTTGTGATCTCCCCGTCTCAAAGTTTTTCTTGAACGTTGTCTAGGGTGATTCCTGACATCGTGAGGTGGGATGGGTGTGTACTGGTTAGGTGTGTGTCTACCAAAATACCGTAAACGGAACTAGTCCTCACGACTACGGAAATCCGTTGGCTGTGGATAATTCGTACAAACTCTGCAGAGTCAAAATCCCTTGAAACAATCTCACCTATGTCTGAGTTCTATGTTCAACTTATCTTGTCAGCATCAGTCTCAGTGGAAAAACTCCGGTAAACCACATGAGTGATAAGTCCGGTTAAATGTTTATTCCTGTGGATGGACTAACCCGTTTATTATTGTGTGCTGAATATTTCTTATGAGTATTATATCCTTGTGAATTTATCAGACATGAATGATGGAATATAAGCCCTTTCTGCGATGTCGCTCAGACGTCCGACTGTGGCACAATTGTTATTTACTTTTGAATATAAGCCCTTTCCGCGATGTCGCTCAGACGTCCGACTGTGGCACACTTGTTGTTTACTTTTGATATAAGCCCTTTCTGCGATGTCGCTCAGACGTCCGACTGTGGCACGCTTGTTATTTTAATTTAGATATAAGCCCTTTATGCGATGTCGCCCGACGTCCGATCGTGGCACGCTTGTTATTTTACTTTCGACATAAGCCCTTTACGCAATGTCGCTCAGACGTCCATCGTGGCATGTATGTCTTTTATTTTTCAATATAAGCCCTTTATGTGGCGTCGCTTAGACGCCCGACTGCGGCATGTTTATTTATTCGTTTACCCTTCGAGGCGTCGCTCCAGACACCCGATCGGTTTTCATTTATTTTGTTGGGATTTCGGGAGGACTACCGCCCGACTTCCTTTTTACTTATCATGTTGTGCAAATATTTATTATTTGAATGTGCATTGTTATTTGCTCATGACGCATTCATGCATGCATTTGTTATATCTTATGTTCGAACTGTCTTGCGAGTACTTTCAAAGTACTCACCTGGCTTGTTGATTTGGCCAGATGTTGATGAAGGCGATCTCATGGATGAAGAGTTCGATAGCCAGTCCGATGCCTAGAGGAGTCCCAGTCAGTCTCGTGCGACCCTGGATTGGTCATTGTATTATATCCGGTTCCGTTACCCAAATAAATTAATCGAGCCTCACCTCGACGCTCGATGAGCTGCCAGTTTAGGAGTCATATTACCCACTCCACTGTGTTATTCCACTACCACTTTATTCTCGAGTCAGTAGTATGCCACCCCACACCATTGTGTCATATCCGCCATTATGTATTATTATTGGCGTGCTTGTAATAATATGTTGAGCACCCTCAGCTCGACCCTGTAATATGTTTTAATGCTACTGGCTTTCTGTATCAAGATTTTGTCTACCAGTAAGGAGGATTTTTCCTTATACTGGGACTTAAAGATCGGTTTCTCAATAAGTATTTTATTGGAAAACCGGTCGTGACAAGCTTGGTACCAGAGCCAGGCTGACTGTAGGAAGCCACTAGGTGCGATCGCTAATCGGTTATTAGCATAATAGAGTTTATTCATATTTTTGCAAATGTAGTCATTTTCTGACAGTCAGCATAAATTTATGATCTGACCATTCAGATTTTTGCCTACTTTTGTAGATGGCTGGCAACGATTTGTGAGTCACAGTGTGTTCGCCAACATGCTGAGAGGTTCGTCAAGCTCCTCTCCTTCATCATCCAGTAGCGATGGGGCCATCATGCGCCCGATCTTCTGCTTGTACCCGCACAAGATCAACGACAGTCGACCATGCACCGAGCCAGCGGTGCAATTCAAGGGAGGGCGTGTTGTGTTACGCCGCTTCGGTTCTTGGGGAGAGCCATGCCTACGGAGAGGCATGCTATGCAGATGGCTGCCCGTGAGGCGATAGCTCGTCTCTGGATGCTCTTCCTTCAATGAAGACTCGTCGCTACCGCTACCTTCCATGCCACGTGCCATACACTGTCACTACTCATTCGCTTGCCCCGGAGGAGAGCGAGATGAGGCTATTGAGATGCTTGTCGAGTACCTCCGAGCCACGGAGGCAGCCTTCGACAGCCTGGTGGACGACCTTGTGGCTGCCCGCATGGACTCAGTCCATGGCTGTGCCGCCAACAGGAGGGAGCTCCTGCACACCGCACCACCGCTGACTTTCGTCTCGTCCTCGGCATCTTATTCTCCTACCATTCTCGCCACTGCTCGTCGCCTGCCTACCACTGAGGAGTTCAATCAAGTCATTGAACCACCTATTGCACCTACTCCTATTCGTGTCGCTCCGCCTATGGCACCAGCTCCATCAACTCAGCGCAATGCTTCACGTCTGGAGCCTATTAGCGAGGAGGAGGTTGAGTCCCCAGCCTCACTGCGCCTCACCCTCGGCAGGCCAAGGGAGATCCTTACCATCTCCGATCGAGTACGCTTAGCCGCCATGCGATGTACCGACTTGTACGATATGTTTATATGTATATAGGTTGTGAGAAGTAGCTTGTTTGCGCATCATGTAGGAACTGGGAGAAGTGCACTAGCCTAAATAACATGTCAGGAATATGTACGCATGTCCCGAGTGATGTATTGTATAATTACTGCTTGCGTGTAAGATATGTAATGAGCAGTCCTTCTCCGTGCGCAAACGTTTATTCTCTTGAAAAATCTTGGAGCATTTAAAATTTCCCGTCTTTATGAATTTATTCAAGAAGAGAGAATTTGATGACCTCAAACAAAGGACCATGACGGTGTCAGAATACAACAGCCAGTTTACTCTGTTGTCTCGCTACGCCAACGAAGAGCGTATGACTGAGAGCAAGAAGATGGAAAAATTCTTGGAAGGGCTGGCACCCGCACTTAAATGCCAGCTGGTTGTGCACACCTTTCCAGATTTCAAGACGCTGGTGGATAAGTCCATTACCATGGAAAATGAGGGACGCAGCTTGGAGGATTTTTGCAAGCGAAAAAGGGACCAGACTACTCTTGCTCGCGCAACCACCGAAGCAAGACGGATTTTCAGAAAGGTGGGACACACAAACCCATGACAAACGTCTCACGCCCAATCAAGAATTTCCATGCAAGGGACAAGGAGTTCACGTATCGCCAAAGCGCATTTGCTACTCTTGTGGAGAAGAAGGGCACTATGCCAAATAGTGCCC
This sequence comes from Aegilops bicornis, assembly GCA_021605145.1. Lineage (NCBI taxonomy): Eukaryota > Viridiplantae > Streptophyta > Magnoliopsida > Poales > Poaceae > Aegilops > Aegilops bicornis. The sequence continues at coordinate 631,553,192 of CM038673.1, forward strand.
CAAGCCAAGGAACTTCGACCCCAAAACCGAACAACGGTGGCAATAATTCAGCGCCCAAAGCGGAACAATTTCAACCCCAATAACAACCACAGGAAGGGTCATCTGAACCACGTGACCAAAGAGGAAGCACGTAACGCCCCGGATATCGTACTCAGTGCGTTCCTGTCAACACAATACCTGCCATGGTTTTGTTTGATTACGGAGCTTCTCACTCATTCATTTCAAGAGATTTGCTTTGCAAAATAATTTTTCAATGCTTCCCTTGGAAAAATCCATGATCATCAAGTCCCCTGGGATCAAGCAAGTGACTCAGAGTTACTGCCAAGGTGTGGTTATTGAATTTGAAGGATTGAAGTTTCACGCCAACCTTATTGTATTGGAAAATAAAGGACTGGATGTCATCCTAGTTATGGATTGGTTAACCACCAACAAAGGTTTTATTGACTGCTTCAACCGGACCATAATTCTCACCCACCACCACGGGAAGACAATAGAGTTTTAGCCAAAGAGAGAAAAATATCCCAGCAACCGAGATTGAACAAGGTGGACGTTTCTGAATTAAGCAAGGTTCCAGTAGTGTGTGAATTTCCAGACGTATTTCCCGAAGAGCTACCAGGAATGCCACCAGACGGAGAGATAGAATTCAGCATTGAGCTAGCACCCGGAACCGCGCCCATTTACAAGAAACCATACAGAATGGCACCATCCGAATTGGTAGAATTGAAGAAGCAAATAAAAGAATTACTGGACAAAGGATATATTCGAGCCAGCTCCTCACCTTGGGGTTCACCAATTTTATTTGCCAAGAAAAAGGATGGGACACTGAGATTGTGTATAGACTATCGAGCACTTAACATGGTCACAATCAAGAATAAATACCCAATGCCAAGGATAAATGATTTATTTGATCAGCTCGCTCAGGCCAAGGTCTTCTCAAAAATTGACTTAAGGTAGGGATACCATCAATTAAAAGTACGAACAGAGGATATCCCCAAGACATCCTTCACCTCCAGATACGGACTGTATGAGTTCACAGTAATGCCGTTTGGACTAACAAACGCCCCGGCATATTTTGTTCACCTCATGAACAAAGTATTTATGAAGTTTATGGACAAGTTTGTTGTAGTATTCATCGACGATATTCTGATATACTCCAAGACACCAGAAGAGCATGCTGAACATCTCCGAATCGTACTAGGAGAACTAAGGAAACATCAATTGTACGCCAAGTTCAGCAAGTGTGAATTTTGGTTAAGACAGGTAGTTTTTCTGGGCCACGTACTGACGCAAGAAGGTATTGCCGTAGACCCGGAAAAAGTCAAGGCCGTACTTGGCTGGAAAGCACCAGCCAGCGACGGACGTACGAAGTTTCTTGGGAATGGCAGGATACTACCGAAGATTTATTGAAGGATTCTCCACCATAGCAAAGCAAATGACGCAGTTACTCAAGAAAGACAAGAAGTTTGAATGGACGGAAGCTGGCGAGAAAAGTTTCCAAGAGCTAAAAAATAAATTAACGACAGCACCAGTATTAATTGTGCCAGACATACACAAGAATTTTGAGGTATATTGTGACGCATCCCGAAAGGGCCTCGGATGCATGTTGATGCAAGAAGGCAAGGTGGTCGCATATGTCTCCAGACAACTTCGCAAGCATGAAGAAAATTATCCTACTCATGACCTAGAATTGGCAGATCATCCATGCACTCAAGGAATGGAGACACTTTTACTTGAAATCGTTAGAAATATACACGGACCATAAAAGCCTCAAGTATATTTTCACACAATCGAACTCAATTTACGGCAACGACGCTGGTTGGAATTAGTGAAGGATTATGATGTTGGAATCCACTACCATCCGAAAAGCAAATGTAGTGGCAGATGCTCTAAGTCGGAACCCTAGCCCGAACGCATTTACAACCTACCAAACCTGAGACCTGAATTTCGGCAGGAGTTTGCTAAACTCAACTTGCTGGTGGTCACTGAAGGCAGCGTATCGAATTTAGAAATGCAGCCTACCCAGATAGAAAAGATTAAAGAGGCTCAGCATGGGCACCCCAGCATTGAAGGCATAAAACCGAAAGTGAGTTTGGGCAAGGCCTCAGAGTTCGTTATCGATGATTAAGGAATATTGTGGTACGGAGATAGACTTTGCGTACCAACTATCAAGGACCTTAAACAACAAATCTTGGTTGAAGGCCACACCGCCCCGTATTCAATCCATCCTGGAGGAACAAAAATGTACAAGGATATTCAGGAAAATTTTTGGTGGCACGGTATGAAAAGGGACATAGCCACGTTCATCGCATGTTGTGACTCTTGTCAACGCATCAAGGCCGAGCACCAGAAACCAGCCGGACTTTTATAGCCAAATAAGATACCCGAGTGGAAATGGGATGAAATTGGAATGGATTTTATTATTGGACTACCTCGGTCACGACACGGGAATAATGCCATATGGGTCATCACTGATAGACTGACTAAGGTAGCACACTTCATCCCTGTAAAGACAACCCACACCACTCAGAAGCTTGCCAGGCTTTATCTTTCCCGTATCGTCTGCTTACATGGAGTCCCAAAGACGATAATATCAGACAGAGGCACTCAATTCGTCTCCCGATTTTGGGATCACTTACAACAAGCTCTGGGAACTCAACTGGCATTTAGCACCGCATACCACCCCCAGACTGATGGGCAAACTGAACGTGTAAACCAAATTCTAGAAGACATGCTAAGAGCATGTGTCCTCACCTATGGAACCAGTTGGGAAGAAAGCTTGCCATACGCAGAGTTCGCATACAACAACAGTTACCAAGCCAGCCTGCAAATGGCACCATTTGAAGCTCTGTACAGGCGAAGATGTCATACCCCGCTAAATTGGTCAGAAACCGGAGACATCCATATCTTCGGCCCAGACATGCTCAAGGAGGCTGAAGATAAAATTAAGGTGATTAGGGATCGACTCAAGACAGCCCAAAGTAGACAGAAGAGTTATTACGATCAAAAACATTGGGGAGTCAGTTTTGAACCCGGTGAGTTTGTGTACCTACGAGTATCTCCTATGAGGGGCCTGCAACGATTCAAGGTTAAGGGAAAGCTAGCACCAAGATTCATCGGACCATTCTGTATAGTGGCACGGAGAGGCACGGTAGCCTACCAGCTAGACTTACCCGAATATTTATCCGATGTCCACGACGTGTTCCACGTCTTGCAGTTGAGGAAGTGCGTAAGCAACCCAGAGAAGCAGGTATCCCATGAAAACATTGACGTACAGCCAGACCTCACCTATCGGGAGCATCCAATAAAAATCTTGGAGGAGTCTGAAAGGAGGACCCGACAGAAAACCATCAAGTTTTTCAGAGTTCAGTGGAGCAATCACGCCGAAAGTGAAGCAACTTGGGAAAGAGAGGATTTTCTTCGGACAGAGCACCCACACTTATTTGAGGATCAGCTGAAATCTCGGGGACGAGATTTTTCCTAAGGGGGTAGGTGTTGTGACACTCAAAAAATTTAATTTGGTTTTCAACAAAAACTTTGTTGGATTTGTAGAAGGTCATTTAAATTCTTCCAAAAACTTCTCTCTCAAAACTTTTTCCCTTGGCAAGGATTTTGTTTTTGTATCTTCTTCAACCCTGGTGTTTGGTTAATGAGAACCTTCCTTCTGATTGTTCCCTCCTCAAATATATTTTTCTTGATAATTATTTTCTTTTAAAAAAGAAACCCTATGAGTTTTGGGGCTTCTTTCATTTTGAAACCACCCATGGTTTTACCATGCCTCATGTGGTAAAACCTCCCAAAACCCCTCCTTCCTATTTGGAGCAATCTAAACTTTCTGTTCCAACAAGTCCAACCCATTTTTGGATTTTATTTCATTTATTTTATTTCCCAAAACAATTCTGTCATTTATTTTAAGCCTAGGTGATTTACAAAGCAAGTACCTAATTCCCTTTGAGTTTTGATCTCAAACCAACTCCTCTAGATAGTCTTTGGCACCCCCAACCTAGATCCATCAAGATCCACTCTTCCTCTTTTCAAAATTTTCAAGTTTCATCCTCTGCAAGTTTGGACCAGATTTGTCAAATTTGGTGAAATTCATATTTCCTCTCCCCCAAGAATTCTACCAAAATTCAGGCAGCCCCCAGATGCAATGAGAGGCCACCCCACCAAAAATCAGCTCAAGGAAAATTCCCCACATGCCAAAATCATTTCGTCGAACACCTGGCCGGCACTGTTCCTGTGCACTTTCAGAAAGTTCAGAGTTTCAGAGAGTGCAGTGTCGTTTTCTTCGTCAGAGTGTTGTCATCGATCACCAGGCGCCTGGCGCGTTCACGGCCCTTCTCCTTGACCTGAGCACCGCCGCCCTCCTGACGGACGCAGGTGTTGGTGGCGGCGAGCATCGCCAACGCCGGCAGCCTCTGCGGTGGCAGAGCCACCCGTGGCGGCTAACGGAGCTGGCCACTCGCTCACGCTGCTCGCCGCCTAACGCCCCTAGCCCTCCGCGTGGCCTCATGCATGCCAGCGCACCCCGGCACCGTCGCCGTGGCCCGGCAAGCACAGTGGCGCGCTCGCCGCTAACGGGCCCAAGGCCGCCTGCCTGGCCGCAGCCACCACGGGAGCCTAATCCAAACTTGGTTAGCACCTAAATGGAACCGGTGAGCCTCCACGTTGACGCCCAACTCCCTGAACTCCCCGACCAAGCACTGCGCCGCCGTAACCATCGCCAGAGATCCCCGTTCACGGACACCACCTCGGATTGCCTATAAAAAGGGCCCCGAGCGCGCTCTCGAGCACGCACCACCACTGCATCTCGCCAACACCCCGCCAAGCCACTCGGAGGACCTCGAGGAGGTCTCCTCCCCCAACTCCGGCCGCCCCGATCCGCGTCGGCCACCAGCTCGAATCACTCCGGTGAGGCCATCCCCGACGCCCAAACCTCGTCAGTAACCTCCTTGAGCACCCAGTGAGCTGACCCAAGCTTCGACTTGAACTTCGCAGCCCTCCCCGGCGAGATCCAACTCCACCCGAGCCGCCGTCCGTCGGAGCAAGGGCCGCCGTCGACGTAGTGCTTGCTAACGACCACCACCACCACCCACCTATGCAGAAGGATACGTTGAACACGCAGGTATCGCCCGATCCCCCTGCCTCGTCGTGGATTGCCGCCGGCGACCACCGCAACTCTCGGGCGCTGGCGGGCTCTGTTCTTTCCCGTTTGAATTTTCAAACCTGACGGGTGGGATCCGCCTGTCAGCCTCTCTTTTCTTTTAAACGAACCGTTTTCTGAAAACGTATTCGGGCAAATATGCTTCGATGCAAGCGTTTTTCCGGTCTATTCTGTTTCAGCCCCACGAGAAGTTTCGTTTCATTACGTAAAGGTCCTCGGATTAAAACCCTTATAACTTTTAAACAGAAAAGGATTTTGATTGATTCTTTTTCTGTCCTCTTTAAAATTTTGTATAGTTTTTATAAGATTTATTTGAAAAATATTGGAACACTTTTCTGTGCACTCACGGTATTTACGATAAGTACGTATTTTCTTATACCGTAGATCTGAGGAGGTGTGGAACCACGAACTTCGCCAAGCTAGACTCCGACTACTCAGAACCAGGCAAGCATGTTTGAACATTTGATATGATGAGTGTCTTTGACATGTTTGCATCAAGTAGTTCATGGCATGTTTATGAGCATCTCGATGAATGTCATATTGCATGCAAAGTTGAGGCAAGTGAATTTCGATAATCCATAAATTGTTGGATGTGAGTGAGCATGGCCATGTGATGGCATGAGGATGGGTAAGATGGCAGTGTTGTAGCATGCTAGTCTTATGCCAGACTATTTGACTCCAGTGTCAACATGAATCAGTCCAATTTCCGTCCGTTTTCCCTACCTGTACTACCACATGTTTCCGCAAGGGATATGGCTTAGTAAGTTGCAAACCGCTTTCCTGGTACACACCAAATAGAGCGGCGGGATGAGGGTTCCATGGCCTGGATTAAAGCCCGTCATCCGTCAGGGGCATGGGTGTTTCGGTTGGGACCGAGAGGGGGCACCCCTTAGAGCGCTGCACAGATATAAATTTGATCCCATGCTATTCGAGGTTGTGATCTCCCCGTCTCAAAGTTTTTCTTGAACATTGTCTAGGGTGATTCCTGACATCGTGAGGTGGGATGGGTGTGTACTGGTTAGGTGTGTGTCTACCAAAATACCGTAAACGGAACTAGTCCTCGCAACTACGGAAATCCGTTGGCTGTGGATAATTCGTACAAATTCTGCAGAGTCAAAATCCTTTGAAACAATCTCACCTATGTCTGAGTTCTATGTTCAACTTATCTTGTCAGCATCAGTCTCAGTGGAAAAACTCCGGTAACCACATGAGTGATAAGTCCGGTTAAATGTTTATTCCTGTGGATGGACTGACCCGTTTATTATTGTGTGCTGAATATTTCTTATGAGTATTATATCCTTGTGAATTTATCAGACATGAATGATGGAATATAAGCCCTTTCTGCGATGTTGCTCAGACGTCCGACTGCGGCACAATTGTTATTTACTTTTGAATATAAGCCCTTTCTGCGATGTCGCTCAGACGTCCGACTGTGGCACACTTGTTGTTTACTTTTGATATAAGCCCTTTCTGCGATGTCGCTCAGACGTCCGACTATGGCACGCTTGTTATTTTACTTTCGATATAAGCCCTTTCTGCGATGTCGCCCCGACGTCCGACTGTGGCACGCTTGTTATTTTACTTTCTACATAAGCCCTTTCTGTGATGTCGCTCAGACGTCCGACTGTGGCATGTATGTCTTTTATTTTTCAATATAAGCCCTTTATGTGGCGTCGCTTAGACGCCCGACTGCGGCATGTTTATTTATTCGTTTACCCTTCGAGGCGTCGCTCCAGACACCCGATCGGTTTTCATTTATTTTGTTGGGATTTCGGGAGGACTACCGCCCGACTTCCTTTTTACTTATCATGTTGTGCAAATATTTATTATTTGAATGTGCATTGTTATTTGCTCATGACGCATTCATGTATGCATTTGTTATATCTTATGTCCGAACTGTCTTGGGAGTACTTTCAAAATACTCACCTGGCTTGTTGATTTGGCCAGATGTTGATGAAGGCGATCTCATGGATGAAGAGTTCGATAGCGAGTCCGATGCCTAGAGGAGTCGGTCGATCTCGTGCGACCCTGGATTGGTCATTGTATTATATCCGCTTCCACTACCCAAATAAATTCATCGAGCCTCACCTCGACGCTCGATGAGCTGCCAGTTTAGGAGTCATATTACCCACTCCACTGTGTTATTCCACTACCACTTTATTCTCGAGCCAGTAGTATGCCACCCCACCCCATTGTGTCATATCCGGCATTATGTTTTATTATTTGGGTGCTTTTAATAAATATGTTGAGCACCCTCGGCTCGAACTTGTATTTTGTTTTTATGCTACTGTCTTTCTGTATCAAGATTTTGTCTACCAGTAAGGAGGATTTTTCCTTATACTGGGACTTAAAGATCGGTTTCTCAATAAGTATTTTATTGGAAAACCGGTCGTGACATAGTCCAACAAGAGATATGTTGACATTAATTACCAAAACCACCTAGGGAGCACTTGTGCTTTCAATCTCCCCCTTTTTGGTAATTGATGGCAACATACATCAAAGCTTTAGATAAAGATATAAAGAATAGCAAGTAAAGATTCGGAAAGACATGTAACAAGCATAGGCTCCCCTACATGTATGCAATCATGTGAATATGGAATATAGAAGCATGTGAGAGCATAACCACGATAGAGTAGGCAATGTGTTACATGTATCTTGGCCATATGCATCATAGCAAAGAATATTAAAGAAAATACCTTCATGCTCATGAGTCCTCCTTGCAAACAGTATGTACATCAGCAAGAATTCCTCATACACATGAGTGTGATGCATATACTTACCTTGTAGTCTTGAGTTGGCTTAGGGTGGAATGAACCTGCGCAAACAAGGTTAGATAACACAGGTACATCTACTAGCCAGAGCAAATAGAAGAAACCGCAAGAATATCAAGACTGGGATGACATGTAGAGAGTGAGTACAGAGTACACATTGGATTAGACATGTCCCCGAGAGTAAAGATATGCAATGAATTTAAATGATTTCTTTCCCTTAGATGTCTTGCTCCCCCTGAATCTAGCATGGGATACTGGGAGAAGATAGGGAACAGAAAATCGGGGCTGAAAGATATAAAAAACAGAGCAAATGCAACTAAGCACATATGAACATGTCTTTCCCCTCAACAAGACATGTAGCATCTCTCCTCTTGAACATCAAGCATCTGGGATCCTTGAGTATTCTCTCCCCCTGGAGATTTCTCTCTCTCTCCCTTTGGAAGTGAAGCTTTGATGTGATCTCTCTCTCCCCCTTTGACATCAATTTCCAAGAAGGGTCTTCTGGAATTTGTGGTGAATGGCTTTGGTCCTTGAGTCACAACACAAAGCACTGGATAAAAATGTGATGCTTGTAGAGGACAAGATTCATTGAGTGGAGCTAAATCAGAAGAAACACAGAATAAGTGGCAAACAATTTTTCCTGTTGTGAAATCGGTGGCACCGAGTGGTATGCTTCGGTTGTACCGAAAGGATTCGGTTGGACCGAAAACAAAAAATCGGTGAAACCGAGTTCATCACAGAGAAAACAGTTGTCACCTCAGCTCACTAGACTAGTAAGATCTCACAAAGATTTGCAAGGAATTAACTGAATGATATGCAATGAATTGGATGCAGGAAATGCAGAGCAAACAGAAAAGAAAAGAAAGAATTCTAGATGAATTTTTTTTGAAAGGGGAAACAAATATGCATGAGACAAATGAAAAAACACAAAAAAGAACACGAGAGAACTTCATCTAGAGATGGTCGGCAAAAAAGTCACCTATGTTAGAGTATATTGACTGAGGAGTCAAGTGAGACCACTTGATCATAGGTCATACTCATCGTTTAAGCTCAAAATGGGGTTACCATTTTTCGTTTAAGCATCTTGATGTATTCACATCTTGTGGAGTTGCTTTAGCTCATGACTTAGAGTAAAGCTTCTCTAAGATGGAATAACATACCTTGGTTGGTGGTGTTGACCATGTAGTTGAACTTGTGTGGGTTGCTCAAGGTTGATGTAGCTCATCAAGACTTGGGAGCACCACTTGGAATTTGACTCCATCTACCTACATGGGTTAGTTCTTGCAAGGAGGAGCACTTGTGTATCCAAAAATGATAATCATGAAGCTCAACATAGAGTTTGTCAAAGGATATGTTTGAATGATTTCGTGCTTCCTTGTCTTCAACCACCATAGTGTAGAGACTTGGTGATGTAGAGACTGCTCAAGATGTGAGTGGATTACAATCTCATGGAATTTGATTCAACCAAGTACCTACATGGGTTAGATAACATGAAAGATGCAAATGTATCCAAGACATAAGATTTTCATCGTAAGAGAGATATCATGGATTAGTCATAAGCTCATGTCTTGCACGTATCCAATAGAGTTTCTACTCCAAGTTTGAAGCATCAATGATGTTCAATTCTCCTCTCAACTTGCAAAACACTTTCTCATCAAGAGGGTTAGTGAATATATCCGCTAATTGCTTTTTGGTGCGAACGTGCTTAAGTTTAAAGTCACCCTTAGCAACATGATCTCGACTGAAATGATGACGAACTTCAATATGCTTAGTTCGAGAATGTTGTACAGGATTATGACCAATTTTGATAGCACTTTCATTGTCACAAAGCAATGGAACATGTTTCACATATATCCCATAATCTTTAAGAGTTTGGGTCATCCAAAGTAATTGATCACAACATGAACCAGCGGCAATGTACTCCGCTTTGGCGGTAGATAAGGATACCGAGTTTTGTTTCTTGGAGGACCAAGACACAAGAGATCTACCAAGAAATTGACAAGTACCCGAAGTGGACTTTCTTTCAACCTTGTCTCCGGCATAGTCCGAGTTGGAGTAGCCAACAAGATCGAAAGAGGCCCTCTTAGGATACCAAATGCCAAAATTTGGTGTATGAATTAAGTATCTCACTATCCTTTTTACGGCCTTAAGATGACATTCTTTAGGAGCAGCTTGATATCTTGCGCACATGCACACACTTAGCATAATATCGGGACGTGAAGCACATAGGTATAACAATGAACCAATCATAGAGCGATAAACCTTTTGGTCAACTAGTTTACCATCTTTGGTCAAATCAAGATGTCCACTAGTAGGCATGTGTCGGTGTACAAAAAGAGGGGTACACTTTTTGTACCCCTATAACTGTGCATGGGCAGTCTGAGTCGCGGGCACCACTGCACTGAGCAAGGCAAGGGAGGTGAGCCAAGGTAAGGCCGAAGCTCGAAAGGAGCAGAACGAGACCAAGACCAAGACGACAAAGAGCAAAGGGGACGAAGCGGAGGATCTTGCCGGGGGGCGGTTTTAGCAAACCCGGCAAGACCCTTGCCGTGGCAGCTCGCCCCACACCTACAGAGCGAATCACCCTTGAGTCCACTGCCCCCATGGGTCAAGGATTCGGGAGACATCCCCGTGGTGGCATGCAGATCTTTGTGAAGACATTCAAGATCAGATACACACTATAGAAGATGATGACCCTTGGCGGGATCCCAGCCAAGGATGACCATAAGGCCCCCGGCAAGGCTCTTGCCGGGGATGACAGCAGGCGCCACGATAAGACCCTTGCCGGGGCCCCGGCAAGACCCTTGCCGGGGCTACGGCGAGGCCCTCGCCAAGGACACCCGTAGGGCCACCGTTAGGCCCATGCCAATCAAACCTCCACCACCGTTCGCATGCAGCTGCCGACCCAACCAGTTGGGTAGGCACCTGCATGGCGGCAAGCGGATCTTCGTGGAGACCCACCACTGCGCCACCTCAGCTGCCTGCCTGCCTACGTGGCACCGCGGGCACCGCCGGCTAGGGCGTGTGTCGACACGAAAGGGAGCGGCGACGGACGAGACAGGGCTCTCCCCCGTCCCCGATAAAGCAAGGACACCTAAGCAAGACGCATTAAAGGCGCCTTGTCATGTAATGCGAGGGATAAACTCGCATCATCCATTCCCTTTCCACCTCCTGTGCCACCGTGGCAACCCCTTTCCCTATAAAAGGAGGCCCAAGGCGACCAGGAGGAGGATTCGCTTTTGGAGCTCCTCATGCCCCATTGCTAGTTCAAGAACACAGATAAACAAACCGCCAAAAGGTGAGTAGGGTTTTACGCATCCTCGCGGCCCGAACCTGGATAAAGAAACTGTGTGCTATCTGTTTGATCCGCTCTTCTCACGACCCCGCGCCCCGCGACCGTAGTAGGGATTCTTGTGATCCCATAGGTGTCGTTCCCACCGACATCTTTGGCGCGCCAGGTAGGGGAACGCAGTTGTGAGAATCAGCTCTAGCAGTTAGTTCAACGCTTCTTCATCGTCATGGCGCCCAATAAGAAGATGACGGTGGCGGTTGGCCCGTCGGAAGCCGGACATCCCGTCCCGACGCGGGCGAGCAGCGGACCGGTCGCAGAAAGGACCCGGGGCGCCGTTCGCGAACACCAACACCGTCCCAGCAGCCGGAGTTTGGGAGGCGGCGATGTTCGTGCGCCTGGTAACGGGCCGCACGCCGCCAAATCCAAAGACGGAGCCAGGCCCTCCGCGGGTGGCGCGGGGCCTTCCAAGATCGCTGCCACCCCGCCCGAAGGCGACGCGAGGGCTTCCAAGACTCGCACGCCGGCACCGACGGCGCGCCTCTCAAGCGGCGCGTGACGAACGGCGTAATCACGCCGAGGACCCCGGGCGTCGCCGCGGAAAGAGCCCCGAGCGCCGCCCCCGAGATTTAGAAGACCTGCCCGCTCGCCGAGGCGCTGGTGAAGATGGCATGCGACCGCGGGGTCGTGATAGAGATCCTTCTGACATGGTCAGAAGTCGAAGCGCGTCGCGATCCATGCAGGTTTCGCTGCCACCAACGCCAGCAGAAGCCCTGGCGCGCGCGCAGTTGCTCCTTGATTTCCCTCCCACTACGGGGAAACTCGACGAATGGAGAGCCACTATCCGAAGCCTTGTTGTGGTGGCCAACAAAGACGAACCGAGTCCGGTGGAGCCCCCGGGTCGACGCTCCGACGGAGTCCCACGCACCAGTGGCAGGAGAGTCGGCGGCGCCGTGACCACGGTTCACTCGCCTCCTCCTCGCCCGGTACCGCGGACGCCAGCCCGTCGCGACGTTACGGGCGATGAAATCTCTGTAGCATCATCCGACCCACGGGCCCACTGTGACCAGCGCCAAGTTCTTCGGGAACGAGAACATGAAGACGCTCGAACCACTATTGAGCGCTGGCGCGGAGCGCGCCACCAATCAGACAGGCGAGCAGGGCCCGCTGTGAGCCACCCGCACCGGGAGCCACAGAGGCCTACCTTACGAGGTAGGCTGTCCGGCTTTACCCATGAGCTGCGGCAGTTCGGTGGCCCACTCACCGCACCTTCAAACCCGACGTGGGCGAAAAGTACAGCGGCAAGACCCACCCGTCCGAGTTCCTCAGCATCTACACCATCGCGATGCAAGCTGCCGAAGCCCGCGACGATAAGGTGCTGGCGAATTACTTTCCGTTGGCTCTTAAACCCAACGCCATGTCATGGTTGATGCACTTGCCGGTAGACTCTATTTCCTCCTGGTCGGATTTGTGCCATGAGTTCGTGGGCGCCTTTACTGGAGGCCACCAAGCCCATGGCCAAGCAAGCGACCTGCACGTCATTCCCAGAAGGGAGGCGAGAGTCTCCGCAAGTATATACAGAGGTTCAGCCGGATACAGTACAATATCCCTGATGTTCACCCTGCCGCCATCATCAGCGCGTTCCATCAGAACGTGCGTAACCGCAAGATGCGCGAAGAGCTGGCGATGAACAAGGTGAAATATGTAACAGAACTCTATGTTCTTGCTGACAGACGTGCCCAGGCTGAAAAGGGAAGGAAGTACCCCGTCGAAGATGCCGGTGTGGAAACCGACTCCTCAGATGAGGATATTGCCGCCCCGGCAAAGAAAGGCCGGCGCCGCAACAGGAAACGCAAAGGAAAAGCCGTGCTTGCCTTCGAGGGATCTGATGATGCCGGCTCCACCAAGAAAACCAAGGCAGATGACACCGGCAAGGAGGTTGCCGGATGTGTCGCCTGCCGGGCCTTGGCGGCTGCCGAGAAGCAAGGAAACTCCGACAAGCGATACTGCAAGATCCATCGCACCAAAGGCCATGCTCTCCAAGACTGCTGACAGGTTGAGCTCCTCGCTGAGATGCAGAGGGCTGAGTATGAGAGGCGGGACAAGGAGAAGGGCCCAGACGATGCTGAGGGGTCCGGCAAAAAGCGTGACGACCAGGCGGGCTGTCGCGGCAAGGATAAACAACAGGAGAGACCCGCCCGGGGCCGTGACAGGAAGCCAGAAGACGACGATCACGAAGAGGATGACGAATCCGGCAACCAAGAGTTTCAGAAAGCTGCAGCGGCCATGTGTGTCGACCACGGCGCCTCGCTGCATACTTCTCACCACCGGCTTAATTAAACAGTGGGCGCGAGAGATTACAGCGGCAGAGCCGTCGTTTGATGCCCAAAGGCCGCTGAAGTGGTCCAGCACACCTATCATTTTTGACACCGAGGATCACCCTGATCGCACTACTGCGGTCGGGTGCTTGCCATTGTTGGTTTCACCAACAATATGCAACCTCAAGGTGACGAAGATGCTAGTCGATGGCGGGGCCGGTCTGAACTTGATCTCGCCTGCCGTGATCGAGAAACTGCAGATTCCTGATGGAGACCTCAAAGAGACGGGCATGTTTCAGGGGGTCAACCCGGGAAGAAGCCAACCCAAGGGAAAGGTCACGCTGCCCGTGACTTTTGGAAGCGACCTGAACTACAGGACGGAGAGGATCGTGTTTGATGTTGCCAAGATCCCCTTGCCCTACAACGGGATCCTTGGCCGCCCAAATACCGGGCGAAGTTCATGGCGGCGTCACACTACGCCTACAACACCCTGAAGATGCCAGGACATGTGACGATCATCATCATCCCCTCCGATAAGAAAGATGCGCTGACCAACTATACCAGCAAGTAGTTGCAGCAGCTGCCGCCACTAGGGCACTTGCTCCTGCCACTGGGACCCAGTGAGGGAAGAAGAAGAAGAAGACCGGTGAGTCCTCGGACACCCACTCCGGCAAGCGCACCTCTTCGGAGTGTAGCACTGCCGTCGAGGACGTGCCAGAGAGCTCCGCCGGCGGAAACAAGAAGCCCAGTGCCATATCGCCGGGAACCAAGAAGGTTTATGTCAATGAGGACGGCACGGGAGGAGCTTTTACCATAAGCTCCACCCTTGACGACAAATAGGAAGACGCGCTCGTCACCTTCCTGCGGGCGAATGTCGATGTCTTTGCATGGCAAGCTTCCGACATCCCCGGTGTTCCTGTGGAGGTGATTGAGCACCACCTTGCTGTCTACCCTCATGCGCGGCCCGTCAAGCAGAAGGTCAGAAAGCAAGCTTTGGAACGACAAGAGTTCATCACAGAAGAGATCCAGAAACTGGAAGCAGCGGGTTTGGCAAGAGGAGTGCTCCATCCAACATGGTTGGCCAATCCGGTCGTGGTGCGCAAGGCAAATGGGAAGTGGAGACTGTGTATTGATTACACAGATATCAATAAGGCTTGCCCTAAAGACCCCTTCCCGTTGCCGCGCATCGACCAGATTGTGGACTCCACGGCTTGGTGTGATCTATTGTCATTCCTCGACGCCTACTCCGGCTACCACCAGATCTTCATGACAAGAGAAGACGAAGAGAAAACAGCATTCATCACCCCATGTGGTACGTATTGTTTCATGCGGATGCCTTCGGGTTGAAGAGTGCTTGTTCGACGCTTGCAAGGGCGGTCCAGATTGGTTTTGAACCCCAGCTCCATAGAAATATGGAAGCTTATATGGATGACATAGTGGTCAAAACCAAGGACAGGGCAACCCTCATACCAGATTTGCAAGAAACATTTGCAAACCGGCGCAATATCAATCTCAAGCTGAACCCTGAGAAGTGCGTATTTGGCGTCCCGTCCGGCAAGCTTCTCGGGTTCTTGGTGTCACAGCGTGGGATAGAGGCCAATCCGGACAAAATCAAAGCTATAGAGCAGATTGAAGCACCTAAGCAAATCAAGGATGTGCGTCGTCTTGCTGGTTGCGTCGCCGCCATGGGCAAGTTCATTTCCAAGTCTGTCGAGCGCACCCTTCCCTTTTTCAAGATCCTGAAAAAGGCGGCCTCGATGGAGTGGACGCCAGAAGCCGAAGCAGCATTGCAAGGTTTGAAGAAATACCTCTCTTCCGCGCCAATACTAGTTGCGCCTAGGCCACAGGAGCCGTTGCTGCTATACCTGGCGGCAACGGACCAGGTGGTCAGCGCCGCACTGGTGGCGCAGAGAGAGGTTGACGACGAGGAGATGGCAGCCGCAGAGCCCGACACCACCAATGCAGAGATGACACAACAAATTGAAGTGCCGCCGAAGAAGAAAATGATGCAGCACCCGGTATACTTTGTTAGTTCCCTCCTGCAGGGGGCTAGATCAAGGTACTCCGGCGTGCAGAAACTGCTCTTCGGCCTTCTTATGGCCTCTAGGAAGCTGCGTCACAACTTCCAGGCACACGATATCACTATCGTCACTCGCTTCCCTCTACAACGGATATTGCACAATCCGGATGCAACGGGAAGAATTGTGGAATGGGCACTGGAGCTGTCCAGCTTTGGCCTCAAGTTTGAAAGTACTTCGACGATTCAGAGCCGAGTCCTAGCGGAGTTCATTGCAGAATGGACCGCAACGCTGAAGAAGAAGCCCAAGAGACCGCTCTCCCGGCAAGGAGGCAAGTTGTGATTGGATCATGTACTTTGATGGAGCTTTCTCCTTACAAAGTATTTGGGGCTGGCGTCTTTGCTTATTGCATGCCGGAGAGCACCTCAAGTACGTGATCCAGATGCACTTCCCCAGGGAGGTGTCAACAAACAATACGGCAGAGTACGAAGGGCTGCTTGCCGGTCTTAGGATCGCGGCAGACCTCGGAATCAAGAAACTCATCGTCAGGGGGGACTCGCAGCTTGTCGTCAAGCAAGTCAACAAGGATTATCAGAGCCCATTGATGAAGGCCTACGTCGATGAACTGAGAAAGCTGGAAGAGCGTTTCAACGGTATACGTGCTGAACATGTTCCCCGAGCGGAGAACGATATCACCGATTACCTGTCAAAACATGCTGCCCTCAAGCTACCTGTGGAACCAGGTACCTTTGTGCTTCAGCTAACTCAGCCATCCGTTGATCCATCAACAGAGCAGAATAAGAGGAGGAAATCAGGGCCCAACAAGTACTTTCCCGCCGAGCTCCCCGGAGCCACAGGCAAGGATGTTGCCGGGGATACTGAGCCCGCCACGGACGGCCAGCTCCGGCGGGCGTCAAGCTCTTGCCGTCGAGACAGCCGCTCCTATAGCGGAGGAAATGCCTTTAGTCCTCGCCACGAGCCCTAGGCCCCAGCGTGGGCACAACATACCGTCCGATTCCTCCAAACAGGGAACTTCCTGAGGAGCAGGAAGAAGCGGAAAAAGTAGCCCGTCGCTCTACCATGTACCAGTTCGTGGATGACATCCTGTACAGAAAGAGGCTGAACGGTGTGAAATTGAAGTGTATCCCTCGAGAGGAAGGACTGGAGCTGTTCGCGGAGATACACGAAGGCATATGCGGATCCCACATTGGGTCAAGGGCCCTTGCCGGCAAGGCATTTCGGCAAGGCTTCTTCTGGCCCACCACCCTCCAGGATGCGACGACACTAGTCACCAGGTGTGAAGTGTGTCAGTTCCATTCAAAGAAGCTCCATCAGCCATCTCAAGCCCTTCAAACCATTCCTCTCTCCTGGCCCTTCTCGGTCTGGGGGCTCGACAAACTGGCCCCTTTCCCCCACGCTGTCGGGGGCTTTGAGTACTTGTACGTTGCAATCGACAAGTTCACAAAGTGGCCGGAGGTGGAGGCAGTGAGGAAGGTCACGAATCGATCGATCGTCAAGTTCTTCAAGGGACTAGTGTGCCGTTTTGGCGTACCCAACAGGGTTATCACCGACAATGGCACACAGTTCACAAGCTGCACCTTCATGCAATATACCCAAGACCTCGGCAGCAAAGTCTGTTTCACTTCCATTGCTCACCCGCGAAGCAATGGTCAAGCTGAGAGGGCAAATGCTGAAATACTGTGAGGCTTAAGGACCAAGACCTTTGACAGGCTGCACAAGAGTGGAAGGCGCTGGATTGATGAGTTTCCGACGGTTCTTTGATCGATCAGGACGACGCCAAATCGAGCCACCGGCCAGACACCTTTTGCCCTGGTATACGGGGCAGAAGCAGTTCTCCCCACTGAACTCATATACGGGTCACCTCGAGTGCTCGCTTATGACGAGCTTGAGCAAGAGCAACTGCGGCAAGATGACACAGTGCTCCTTGAGGAAGATCGTCTTTGGGCGGCCGTGAGAGCAGCACGCTACCAGCAAGCCTTGCGCCGCTACCATAGCCGCAAGGTTCATGCCCGAAGCCTTGAGGAAGGCGACCTTGTCCTTCGGCGCGTTCAATCGGCCAAGAATTCCAACAAGTTGACGCCAAAGTGGGAAGGCCCTTATCGGGTAATACGAGTCACCAGGCCCGGCGCAGTCCGCCTGGAGATCGAAGATGCCGTTCCGGTGAGTAACTCCTGGAACATTGAGCATCTTCGCAAGTTTTACCCGTGAGGCGCGGCTTGCCGGGCCCCCTGGCAAGCCACCTTTTGTACAAGCATTGCCGATGATGCATGTAACCCTTTGTACAAAGCGGTATGACCACGAGCATAAATAAATGAAGCGCTGGCGCCCTAAGTTATAGCATGCATGCTAGGTCGAGTCTCGTCCTTGGTTAGGGTTGATAGTGCTTAGCGGCGACTAACCCCTAGCTTAGAAGTCGAGTGTGCATCTCTTTGCCGTTCTTTTGTCTTCTTTGGTTCGCAGGACTCACAGATATCCTTGCCGGATCACTTGAGGACGAAAAAGAAAAGAGGGACAGACTGGCATCTAGACCCCGGCAAGCCAGTATTGCCGGGGGCTGCAAGTGCAAAGATTCACCCACGGCGAACCAGAGTTGCCGGGGGCTACAGCTTCAGATAAGTTCTTCATCCCTTATCATGCATTCCCTTATGGACTGAGGTATATGAAACCTCATTTTTTTTCCCAAAGATACCGTGCTCCCCTAAAACTCTAGGCCCTAGGGCTCGTTCCTGGGGCCAGGTTTGGTCGTAGTCGCGGCAGCAAAAGGATGAAACGAGGAGCCTGAAACCACCTCATCCCTGCCTCCGCCAAAAGCGTGAGAAAGATCGAGCGAAGTGGGAAGACGGCAGGGCCTGTTGCCGGGCAAGGAAATGTTTATCTTAGGGATATCAAGGATTTACTCCTTGTCATGGGTTCTACCCGCAAACAAATGACCCAGCGAGCATCCCTTTTTCACTAAAAACATTCCACTCAGGTACAGCCCATGGGGAATGAAAAACATGAATGATGGGATTACAAGTTTTAAATTCAACCAAGGCCCAAAGGCTTACAAGCTAAAAAGAGATAAGGTGCCCGTAACCCCTTTCTCGTCCCTCTCCTCAGGAGGCAGGTCAAGGAGGCGAAAACGGCAGAAGGGGCGCCTAGGCGATCTACGAGTGGCAGGAGACACCAAGTGAACATCTCGGTGGCCGTCCGAAGGCTGGATGGTGATGGCGGCACCGGAAGCAGAGCTCGAAGACGAGGCTGCAGGACGTCAGCACGCGTCGAAGGCGTTGGTGCCCGCGTACTCCGATTTGACGGCCTTGCCGCCCGCCCTCTTCCTCTTCCGTAGCCTCCCAACACCAGCAACCCAAGGAGACGACCCCGAGAAGTTCAGGAAGCCGGCGACATGGATGATGGGGTCGTCGGTGTCAAGACGGAACGGGCGCCGACACCTAGTCGGACCCGGCCATCCTGCCGCCTACTACCCTCGTCGTCGCTGCCGCTGTCCTCCTCGCCACTCCCGCCCGAGGAGGAGTCTTCGCTATCAGAGGAGCTCTCCACGCAGCACCTTGCCCGAGTCCTGAAGCACCCGAAGACCTTGAAGGAGAGGAGGCCGCCCTCCATCAGCTTGAAATGGAGAGTGAGCCCCTCCGTCAAGCGGTGGATATGAGCGAACGTCTTCTATCCTCAACAAAGATACATCACGTGAGGGGCTGGGAAGTCAACGCAAACTCGCGTACCGCTGATCCAACAGCCCCTCATGTGCAGCCGCAATGACTTCGGCGGATCCAACTCCATCTCCCGCGCGAATGGAGTCGGGAGACGAAGACGACGGCGAGGCGGCCGGCGCAGCCTGACGAAGAACTCGCAAGGGTCATCCCCAACATGGCCCTCCATGGGGGGAGGAACTACTAGCGGAGGCGAGACCGGCGTGCCGCCCCGTCCTCCTCTTCCCCGAGTGCCTCGGCCTCGCCCCCTCCCCCTTCCCCTCGCGGCTGGTTCTGCCACCGCAGGTGCAGGAGAAGGAAGGACGCATTGTCGAGCGGCGACCCTCGCCGCCACCGTTGAAGGGCCAGGATTCCCTCTCTCCATGGCGGATGGAGGGGGGAGCAGAAGCTGAAGGAAGGAGGAGATGGAAGAATGCGGGACACCATCCCCCCTCCCGCTCTTTATAAAGGAACGGGGTGGGGGCTCGGCCGCCCCGTTCAGCCAATCAAGACGCGGAAGGCGCAGGGAACTGGGACCAACCCGCTGCCCCAGCCCGCGACGGCCCGGTTTCCCGCCTCCACCATTCGCCACCCCAAGCGCATGAGAACCACGTGGCAGGCATGCGGGACCAAGGCGACGGGTGAGGCGACCTCTCCCCACCCCGTGATCATGGGGAGTGGACGCCTTGAAGGCCACGCCTCGGCCCCGTTTAGTAAATGGGCCGCGCCTCCACGCCTCCCTCCGTTTATGGGGAAGGCGCGAACCGCCCCCTTTACTACGACGTGACGCATGCGCGCAGAGCTCAGCCCCACGCATGCCGCCCACGTCACGCACGCCTCCCCACGCCGAGCCACGCGCGGGAGGCATGGGAAGCGCAGTGCGCAAAGAGACTTACCGCGGTAAAAACCACCCCGCCTGCCCACGCACCGTTTTTGGGCCTAGCCCAACGACGCAATTGCGCTTACGTGTGGCCCAGGCCCGGGGCTCCTGTCGGTGTACAAAAAGAGGGGTACACTTTTTGTACCACTACAACTGTGCGTGGGCAGTCTGAGCCGCGGGCACCACCGCACTGAGCAAGGCAAGGGAGGTGAGCCAAGGTAAGGCCGAAGCTCGAAAGGAGCAGAACGACGCCAAGACCAAGACCACAAAGAGCAAAGGGGACAAAGCGGACTCTGGCAAGATCCTTGCCGGGGCGGTTTTAGCAAACCCGCAAGACCCTTGCCGTGGCAGCTCGCCCCACACCCACGGAGCGAATCACCCTTGAGTCCACCGCCCCCATGGGGCAAGGATTCGGGAGACATCCCCGTGGTGGCATGCAGATCTTTGTGAAGACATTCAAGATCAGATACACACTATAGAAGATGACGACCCTTGGCGGGATCCCAGCCAAGGAGGACCACAAGGACCCCGGCAAGTGCCTTGCCGGGGATGATAGCAGGCGCCACGGCAAGACCCTTGCCGGGGCCCCGGCAAGACCCTTGCCGGGGCTACGGCGAGGCCCTTGCCAAGGACACCCGTGGGGCCACCGTCAGGCCCACGCCAATCAAACCTCCACCACCGTTCGCATGCAGCTGCCAACCCAACCAGTTGGGCAGGCACCTGCGTGGCGGCAAGCGGATCTTCGTGGAGACCCACCACTGCGCCACCTCAGCTGCCTGCCTGCCTACGTGGCACCGCGGGCACTGCTGGCGAGGGCACGTGTCGACACGAAAGGGAGTGGCGACGGACGAGACAGGGCTCTCCCCCGTCCCCGATAAAGCAAGGACACCTAAGCAAGACGCATTAAAGGCGCCTTGTCATGTAACGCTAGGGATAAACTCGCATCACTGTACCCTTTCCACCTCCTGTGTGCCACTGTGGCAACCCCTTTCCCTATAAAAGGAGGCCCAAGGCGACCAGGAGGAGGATTCGGCTTTTAGGAGCTCCTCACGCCCCATTGCTAGTTCAAGAACACAGATAAACGAACCACCAAAGCAGGAGTAGGGTTTTACGCATCCTCGCGGCCCGAACCTGGATAAAGAAACCGTGTGCTATCTGTTTGATCCGCTCTTCTCACGACCCCGCGCCCCGCGACCGTAGTAGGGATTCTTGTGATCCCATAGGTGTCGTTCCCACCGACAGCATGGGTGTAGACATACCTTTGCACTCCTGCATACTGAACTTCTTGAATAAGTTCTTAGTGTATTTTGTTTGAGAAACAAAAGTACCTTCCTTAGTTTGCTTGATTTGCAACCCAAGAAAGAATTTGAGTTCACTCATCATTGACATCTCAAACTTCTCCGACATTAGCTTCCCAAACTTTTCACTAAAATGAGGGTTAGTTGAACCAAATATAATATCATCAACATAGATTTGGGACACAAATAGTTCTCCATTAACCCTTTCAGTAAAAAGTGTGGAATCAATTTTCCCAATTTGAAGCCTTTTTCAAGAAGAAACTTGGTCAAGCATTTATACCAAGCTCTAGGAGCTTGCTTAAGACCATAAAGGGCTTTGTGAAGTTTGTAAACATGATTTGGTTTCTTAGGATTGACAAAGCCGGGAGGTTGTTTAACATCAACTTCCTCCTCTATTTCTCCATTTAAAAAAACACTTTTAATACCCATTTGGTACAAGGTGGTATCATGGTGATTATCATAGGCAAGTAAGATGCGAATGGACTCAAGTCTAGCAACGGGAGCATAAGTCTCACCATAGTCCATACCTTCAACTTGTGTGTAGCCTTGGGACATTTAGACGTGCTTTGTTGCGAACTACTTGTCCATCTTCATATTTCTTATTGCGAAACACCCATTTGGTACCGATGATGTTGTGGTTGTTGTCGGGCTTCTCAACCAATGTCCAAACTTGGTTTCTCTCAAAGTTGTGTAGCTCTTCATGCATAGCATTTATCCAATCCGGATCTTCCAATGCTTCTTCGACCTTCATAGGTTCGATGCTAGAGATGAAACAATAGTTTTCACAAAAGTTAGCTAAACGAGTTTTAGAGCGAGTGATTCTCCCGGTTTGAATATCATTGTAGATTTGCTCTACGGGATGGTCTTTAGCAATTCTTGCTCGAACTCGTGAAAGCTTTTGCTTGGTTCTCGGTTGAACTTCTTCTTCATCTTGTTCTTCTTCTTGGCCTTCTTCATTGTTGGCGTTGTCATTCTCTTGTCGTGGTGGAGAAGGAGGTTTTTTGGCCTTCGTGATGTTCTTCCTCGCTTTTCTTCATCTTGGTGTGTTCCACTTGTGGATGCTTCCGTATCAACTCTTGGTTCACCTTGTCGTGAAGTAGAGGCTTCCACTTGGACGGACGAGGTACTCTCCTTCACCTCCGTTGGACGGACCTTGACAATAGACAAGTCTTGGATTGCCTTCGAAGGATCTTTGTCTCCTACATCAATTGGCAATTGCTCTACTTGCGAGCCGTTAGATTCATCAAACTTCACATCTACCATCTCTTCAACCTTTCGGGTGAAATTGTTGTAGACACGGTAAGTGTGAGAGTTTGAGCCATAAGCTAGTAGGAAACCTTCATGAGACTTAGGAGCAAATTTTGAACGACGATGCTTATCAAGAATGTAGCACTTTGAGCCGAATACTCGAAAGTATCCAACTTGGGGTTTGTTACCGGTGAGGAGCTCGTATGCCGTCTTGCCGATTAGCTTGTGAAGATACAAGCGATTTATTGCATGACAAGCTGTCTCAACCGCTTCTGCCCAAAAGTGCTTCGGCGTCTTGTACTCATCAAGCATCGTTCTCGCCATTTCGATGAGCGTCCGGTTCTTCCTCTCAACAACTCCATTTTGTTGAGGTGTGTACGTAGCCGAGAACTCGTGTGAAATCCCCTCTTCGTCAAGAAAGGTGTCCACATTTGCGTTCTTGAACTCCGTTCCGTTGTCGCTGCGAACCTTCTTGATCTTCACTTCAAACTGATTTTGAGCCTTCCTAGCAAAGTTTTTGAAGATCTTTTGGACCTGTGATTTATCATCGAGAAAGAATACCCACGTAAATTTTGAAAAATCATCAACTATAACTAGACCAAAAGAATTTCCACCGAGACTTTTGTAAGCGTTGGGACCAAAGAGATCCATATGAAGTAGCTCGACTGGCCTCCTTGTGTTCATGATGTTCTTCACAGGATGCCTTCCTCCAACCTGTTTACCTGCCTGACAAGCGCTGCAAAGTCTATCCTTATCAAATATGACATCGTTAACTCCAAGATATGATTTCCTTTAATAAGCTTGTCAAGGTTTCGCATGCCAACATGACCTAGTCGTCTATGCCATAACCAACCTTTTGAGGATTTAGCAATGAAGCAAGTTTTAGGTTGTGCCTTTTTAGAGAAATCAACAATGTAAAGAACACCTCTACCTATACCGGTAAAGACCATTTTATGATTGTCTCGACGAAACACTTTGCAATCTACTTGATAAATAGGACATTGAAACCGAAATCAGCAAGTCTAGAATCTTTGAAAGTAAGTTGTAGCCAAGAGATTCAACGAGCATAACATTCTGAATGGAGCTATCATGTGAGATGGCCACCTTACCGAGGCCAACCACCTTACCTTTTGAGTTGTCACTGAAAGTGACATACTTTCGAGGACTATCATTTTCAGTAAGCTCACGAAACATGTCTTTATCTCGGGTCATGTGATCGCTACATCCACTGTCAAGAACCCATTCCTTTCCTCCTGACACATATCCACGAAGATTTGCCATAAGACCAAAATGTCTCATTGCATCGTCAAGATCGAAGTCACTATCATCATCCTCATCATAGTATCCATGTTCAACATCGTCATGTGGTGGATCAAGTCCTAGAGAGGGTAATTCGTTAGACTGAGTTTGACAATGATCTTGCTTATGAATGCTTATAGCTTCGGAAATAATATCACCAATAATTCCAACATCTCCTTTGGCACGCATAAGGTCTGTAAGTTCAAATAGACGATCACCAAAGATAGGATCACTAGTATTCATCTTACTCAAGGCAATAGACTTATGGAGAATCTCATCTAGATTTTTCAAGGGATAATTTGGAAAGCATTCCTCAAGAAATTTCCATATAGTGTAGGCACACTCAAGAGTAGGCAAGTTTCTAATTAAGTTTCTAGGCAAGCCTCTAGTGATAAGATTAATAGTTCTAAAATTCCTAATCATGTCAATTGATTCATCAAGGGTAGGATGCATAGGATCAACATGGGGTGCACAAGGGCTAGCAATGTACTTGTTCAAGTGATATTGATTGAAAATTACAAGCATCTCATTTTTCCACACATGAAAATACTCTCCATCAAGAATAGGCACTCTATGTCTAAGACTCCCCAAAGTAGACTCATCCATCTTCCTCCAATGGTGATTAAACCAAGGCAATGGAGACCAATGCTCTGATACCACTTGTAGGATCTTGAGAAGAGGTGTCTAGAGGGGGGGGGGGTGATTAGACACTAAGTACCAAAGTTGTAGTTTTTAACTTCTTTAGGTTTAAGTGGAGTTTAGGCACAAGTTTAACATTCACAATACATAACAAGCAAGCATGCAAAGAGGATGTGAGCAGTGGAAAGTAAAGCATGCAACTTGCAAGAATGTAAAAGGAAGGGTTTTGAGAATTCAAACGCAATTGGAGAGATGCTATTGTCGTGGTTCCGATAGGTGGTGCTATCGTACATCCACGTTGATGGAGACTTCAACCCACGAAGGGTTAACGGTTGCGCGAGTCCACGGAGGGCTCCACCCACAAAGGGTCCACGAAGAGGCAACCTTGTCTATCCCACCATGGCCTTCGCCCACGAAGGACTTGCCTCACTAGGAATAGATCTTCACGAAGTAGGCGATCTCCTTGCCCTTACAAACTCCTTGGTTCAATTCCACAATCTTGTCGGAGGCTCCCAAGTGACACCTAGCCAATCTAGGAGACACCACTCTCCAAGAAGTAACAAATGGTGTGTTGATGATGAACTCCTTGCTCTTGTGCTTCAAATGATAGTCTCCCCAACACTCAACTCTCTCTCACAGGATTTGGATTTGGTGGGAAGAAGATTTGAGTGGAAAGCAACTTGGGGAAGGCTAGAGATCAAGATTCATGTGGTTGGAATGGAATATCTTGGCCTCAACACATGAGTAGGTGGTTCTCTCTCGAGGCTGGTAAGTTGGAAGTGTAGGTTTGTTCGATGGCTCTATCCATGAATGAAGAGGAGGTGGAGGGGTATATATAGCCTCCACACAAAATCTAACCGTTACACACAATTTACCAAACTCGGTGAGACCGAATCAACAAACTCGGTCAGACCGATCCAGTAAACCTAGTGACCGTTAGGGTTTTCGGTGGAACCGATATGCAACTCAGTAAGACCGATGTGGTTAGGGTTAGGGCATAACGTAATCTCGGTGAGACCGATTACACAAACTTAGTGAGACCGATTTTAGTAATTAGCTAACCAGAGAGTTGGTCAGGCAAACTCGGTGAGACCGATTACTCAAACTCGGTGGGACCGATTTTGGTAATAAGCTAACCAGAAAGTTTGCATTGTAATCTCGGGAGTACCGATTGCTCAAACTCGGTGAGACCGATTTTGGTAATGGACATAAACAGAGAGATTACAATCCCATCTCGGTGAGACTGAGGTCCCTATCGGTGAGACCGATTTGCCTAGGGTTTGTGGCAGTGGCTATGACATTTGAACTCGATGGCGCCGGATAGAAAGAGTCGGTAGGACCGATTTTGACTTTAGGTTTAGGTCATATGTGTATGTGAGAAAGTAGTGGAGGGTTTTGGAGCATATCACTAAGCACATGAAGCAAGAGGTTCATTAAGCAACACCTCGTCCCTCCTTGATAGTATTGGCTTTTCCTATAGACTCAATGTGATCTTGGATCACTAAAATGTAAAATGTAGAGTCTTGAGCTTTAAGCTTGAGCCAATCCTTTGTCCTTAGCATCTTGAAGGGTTTCCCACATCCTTTAGTCCATGCCACTCCATTGTTGAACTTATCTGAAACATACTAGATAAAATTGTTAGTCCAACAAGAGATTTGTTGACATTAATTACCAAAACCACCTAGGGAGCACTTGTGCTTTCAATCTCCCCCTTTTTGGTAATTGATGGCAACATACATCAAAGCTTTAGATAAAGATATAAAGAATAGCAAGTAAAGCTTCGGAAAGACATGTAACAAGTATAGGCTCCCCCTACATGTATGCAATCATGTGAATATGGAATATAGAAGCATGTGAGAGCATAACCATGATAGAGTAGGCAATGTGTTACATGTATCTTGGCCATATGCATCATAGCAAAGAATATTAAAGAAAATACCTTCATGCTCATGAGTCCTTCTTGCAAACAGTATGTACATCAGCAAGAATTCCTCATACACATGAGTGTGATGCATATACTTACCTTGTAATCTTGAGTTGGCTTAGGGTGGAATGAACCTGCGCAAACAAGGTTAGATAACACAGGTACATCTACTAGCCAGAGAAAACAGAAGAAACCACAAGAATACCAAGACTGGGATGACATGTAGATAGTTAGTACAGAGTACCACATTGGATTATACATGTCCCCAAGAGTAAAGATATGCAATGAATTTAAATGATTTATTTCCCTTAGATGTCTTGCTCCCCCTGAATCTAGCATGGGATACTGGGAGAAGATAGGGAACAGAAAATCAGGGCTGAAAGATATAAAGAACAGAGCAAATGCAACTAAGCACATATGAACATGTCTTTTCCCTCAAGAAGACATGTAGCATCTCTCCTCTTGAACATCAAGCATCTGGGATCCTTGAGTATTCTCTCCCCCTGGAGATTTCTCTCTCTCTCCCTTTGGAAGTGAAGCTTTGATGTGATCTCTCTCTCCCCCTTTGGCATCAATTTCCAAGAAGGGTCTTCTGGAATTTGTGGTGAATGTGTTTGGTCCTTGAGTCACAACACAAAGCACTGGATAAAAATGTGATGCTTGTAGAGGACAAGATTCATTGAGTGGAGATGAATCAGAAGAAAAACATATTAAGTGGCAAACCGTTTTTCCTGTTGTGAAATCGGTGGCACCGAGTGGTGTGCTTGGGTTGTACCGAAAGGATTCGGTTGGACCGAAAACAATAAATCGGTGAAACCGTGTTCATCGCAGAAAAAACAGTTGTCGCCTCAGCTCACTAGACTAGTAAGATCTCACAAAGATTTGCAAGTAATTAACTGAATGAATGCAATGAATTGGATGCAAGAAATACAGAGCAAACAGAAAAGAAAAGAAAGAAATCTAGATGAAGTTTTTTTTGAAAGGGGAAACAAATATGCATGAGAAAAATGCAAAAACACAAAAAAGAACACGAGAGAACTTCATCTAGAGATGGTTGGCGAAAAAGTCACCTATGTTAGAGTATATTGACTTAGGAGTCAAGTGAGATCACTTGATCATAGGTCATACTCATCGTTTAAGCTCAAAATGGGGTTACCATTTTTCGTTTACATCTTGATGTATTCACATCTTGTCGAGTTGCTTTAGCTCATGACTTAGAGTAAAGCTTCTCTAAGATGGAATAACATACCTTGGTTGGTGGTGTTGACCATGTAGTTGAACTTGTGTGGGTTGCTCTAGGTTGATGTAGCTCATCAAGAGTTGGGAGCACCACTTGAAATTTGAGTCCATCTACCTACATGGGTTAGTTCTTGCAAGGAGGAGCACTTGTGTATCCAAAAATGATAATCATGAAGCTCAACATAGAGTTTGTCAAAGGATATGTTTGAATGATTCTGTGCTTCCTTGTCTTCAACCATCATAGTGTAGGGACTTGGTGATGTAGAGACTGCTCAAGATGTAAGTGGATTACAATCTCATGGAATTTGATTCAACCAAGTACCTACATGGGTTAGATAACATGCAAGATGCAAATGAATCCAAGACATAAGATTTTCATCGTAAGAGAGATATCATGGATTAGTCATAAGCTCATGTCTTGCACGTATCTAATAGAGTTTCTACTCCAAGTTTGAAGCGTCAATGATGTTCAATTCTCCTCTCAACCTGCAAAACACTTTTTATCAAGAGGTTTAATGAATATATCCGCTAATTGCTTTTCGGTGCGAACATGCTTAAGTTTAATGTCACCCTTAGCAACATGATCTCGAATGAAATGATGACGAACTTCAATATGCTTAGTTCGAGAATGTTGTACGGGATTATGACCAATTTTGATAGCACTTTCATTGTCACAAAGCAATGGAACATGTTTCACATATATCCCATAATCTTTAAGAGTTTGGGTCATCCAAAGTAATTGAGTACAACATGAACCAGCGGCAATGTACTCCGCTTTGGCGGTAGATAAGGATACCGAGTTTTGTTTCTTGGAGGACCAAGACACAAGAGATCTACCAAGAAATTGACAAGTACTCGAAGTGGACTTTCTATCAACCTTGTCTCCGGCATAGTCCGAGTCGGAGTAGCCAACAAGATCGAAAGAGGCCCTCTTAGGATACCAAATGCCAAAATTTGGTGTATGAATTAAGTATCTCACTATCCTTTTTACGGCCTTAAGATGACATTCTTTAGGAGCAGCTTGATATCTTGTAGACATGCACACACTTAGCATAATATCGGGACGTAAAGTGCATAGGTATAACAATGAACCAACCATAGAGCGATAAACCTTTTGGTCAACTGGTTTACCATCTTTGGTCAAATCAAGATGTCCACTAGTAGGCATGGGTGTAGACATACCTTTGCACTCTTGCATACTGAACTTCTTGAATAAGTCCTTAGTGTACTTCGTTTGAGAAACAAAAGTACCTTCCTTAGTTTGCTTGATTTGCAACCCAAGAAAGAATTTGAGTTCACTCATCATTGACATCTCAAACTTCTCCGACATTAGCTTCCCAAACTTTTCACTAAAATGAGGGTTAGTTGAACCAAATATAATATCATCAACATAGATTTGGCACACAAATAGTTCTCCATTAACCCTTTTAGTAAAAAGTGTGGAATCAATTTTCCCAATTTCAAAGCCTTTTTCAAGAAGAAACTTGGTCAAGCATTTATACCAAGCTCTAGGAGCTTGTTTAAGACCATAAAGGGCTTTGTGAAGTTTGTGAACATGATTTGGTTTCTTAGGATTGGCAAAGCCGGGAGGTTGTTTAACATAAACTTCCTCCTCTATTTCTCCATTTAAAAAGCACTTTTAATATCCATTTGGTACAAGGTGGTATCATGGTGATTAGCATAGGCAAGTAAGATGCGAATGGACTCAAGTCTAGCAACGGGAGCATAAGTCTCACCATAGTCCATACCTTCGACTTGTGTGTAGCCTTGGGCGACGAGACGTGCTTTGTTGCGAACTACTTGTCCATCTTCATCTCGCTTATTGCGAAACACCCATTTGGTACCGATGATGTTGTGGTTGTTGTCGGGCTTCTCAACCAATGTCCAAACTTGGTTTCTCTCAAAGTTGTGTAGCTCTTCATGCATAGCATTTATCCAATCCGGATCTTCCAATGCTTCTTCGACCTTCATAGGTTCAATGCTAGAGATGAAAGAATAGTTTTCACAAAAGTTAGCTAAACGAGTTTTAGAGCGAGTGATTCTCCCCGTTTGAATATCATTGTAGATTTGCTCTACGGGATGGTCTTTAGCAATTCTTGCTCGAACTCGTGAAAGCTTTTGCTTCGTTCTCGGTTGAACTTCTTCTTCATCTTGTTCTTCTTCTTGGCCTTCTTCATTGTTGGCGTTGTCATTCTCTTGTCGTGGTGGAGAAGGAGGTTGTTGACGTTCGTGATGTTCTTCCTCGTTTTCTTCATCTTGGTGTGTTCCACTTGTGGATGCTTCCGTATCAACTCTTGGTTCACCTTGTCGTGAAGTAGAGGCTTCCACTTGGACGGACGAGGTACTCTCCTTCACCTCCGTTGGACGGACCTTGACAATAGACAAGTCTTGGATTGCCTCCGAAGGATATTTATCTCCTACATCAATTGGCAATTGCTCTACTTGCGAGCTGTTAGATTCATCAAACTTCACATCTACCGTCTCTTCAACCTTTCGGGTGAAATTGTTGTAGACACGGTAAGTGTGAGAGTTTGAGCCATAACCTAGTAGGAAACATT
Organism: Aegilops bicornis; assembly: GCA_021605145.1. Classification (NCBI taxonomy): domain Eukaryota; kingdom Viridiplantae; phylum Streptophyta; class Magnoliopsida; order Poales; family Poaceae; genus Aegilops; species Aegilops bicornis. The sequence continues at coordinate 631,583,541 of CM038673.1, forward strand.
CATGAGAGTTAGGAGCAAATTTTGAGCAGCGATGCTTATCAAGAATGTAGCACTTTGAGCCGAATACTCGAAAGTATCCAACTTGGGGTTTGTTACCGGTGAGGAGCTCGTATGCCGTCTTGCTGATTAGCTTGTGAAGATACAAGCGATTTGTTGCATGACAAGTTGTCTCAACCGCTTCTGCCCAAAAGTGCTTCGGCGTCTTGTACTCATCAAGCATCATTCTCGCCATTTCGATGAGCGTCCGGTTCTTCCTCTCAACAACTCCATTTTGTTGAGGTGTGTACGTAGCCGAGAACTCGTGTGAAATCCCCTCTTCGTCAAGAAAGGTGTCCACATTTGCGTTCTTGAACTCCGTTCCATTGTCGCTGCGAACCTTCTTGATCTTCACTTCAAACTGATTTTGGGCCTTCCTAGCAAAGTTTTTGAAGATCTTTTGGGCCTGCGACTTATCATCGAGAAAGAATACCCACGTAAATTTTGAAAAATCATCAAATATAACTAGACCAAAAGAATTTCCACCGAGACTTTTGTAAGCGTTGGGACCAAAGAGATCCATATGAAGTAGCTCGAGTGGCCTCCTTGTGGTCATGATGTTCTTCACGGGATGCCTTCCTCCAACCTGTTTACCTGCCTGACAAGCACTGAAAAGTCTATCCTTATCAAATATGATATTGTTAACTCCAAGGATATGATTTCCTTTAATAAGCTTGTCAAGGTTTCGCATGCCAACATGACCTAGTCGTCTATGCCATAACCAACCTTTTGAGGATTTAGCAATGAAGCAAGTTTTAGGTTGTGCCTTTTTATAGAAATCAACAATGTAAAGATCACCTCTACGTATACCGGTAAAGACCATTTTATGATTGTCTCGACGAAACACTTGGCAATCTACTTCAGTAAATAGGACATTGAAACCGAAATCAGCAAGTCTAGATACTGAAAGTAAGTTGTAGCCAAGAGATTCAACGAGCATAACATTCTGAATGGAGCTATCATGTGAGATGGCCACCTTACCGAGGCCAACCACCTTACCTTTTGAGTTGTCACCGAAAGTGACATACTTTCGAGGACTATCATTTTCAGCAAGCTCACGAAACATGTCTTTATCTCCCGTCATGTGATCGGTACATCCTTTATCAAGAACCCATTCCTTTCCTCCTGACACATATCCACGAAGATTTGCCATAAGACCAAAATGTCTCATTGCATCGTCAAGATCGAAGTCACTATCATCATCCTCATCATAGTATCCATGTTCAACATCGTCATGTGGTGGATCAAGTCCTAGAGAGGGTAATTCGTTAGAGTGAGTTTGACAATGATCTTGCTTATGAATTATTATAGCTTCAGAAATAATATCACCAATAATTCCAACATCTCCTTTGGCACGCATAAGGTTTGTAAGTTCAAATAGACGATCACCAAACATAGGATCACTAGTATTCATCTTACTCAAGGCAATAGACTTATGGAGAATCTCATCTAGATTTTTCAAGGAATAATTTGGAAAGCGTTCCTCAAGAAATTTCCATATAGTGTAGGCATACTCAAGAGTAGGCAAGTTACTAATTAAGTGTCTAGGCAAGCCTCTAGTGATAAGATTAATAGTTCTAAGATTCCTAATCATGTCAATTGATTCATCAAGGGTAGGATGCATAGGATCAACATGAGGTGCACAAGGGCTAGCAATGTACTTGTTCAAGTGATATTGATTGAAAATTACAAGCATCTCATTTTTCCACTCATGAAAATACTCTCCATCAAGAATAGGCACTCTATGTCTAAGACTCCCCAAAGTAGACTCATCCATCTTCCTCCAATGGTGATTAAACCAAGGCAATGGAGACCCATGCTCCGATACCACTTGTAGGATCTTGAGAAGAGGTGTCTAAAGGGGGTGATTAGACACTAAGTACCAAAGTTGCAGTTTTTAACTTCTTTAGGTTTAAGTGGAGTTTAGGCACAAATTTAACATTCACAATACATAACAAGCAAGCATGCAAAGAGTATGTGAGCAGCGGAAAGTAAAGCATGCAACTTGCAAGAATGTAAAAGGAAGGGTTTTGAGAATTCAAACGCAATTGGAGAGATGTTTTTGTCGTGGTTCCGATAGGTGGTGCTATCGTACATCCACGTTGATGGAGACTTCAACCCACGAAGGGTAACGATTGCGCGACTCCACGGAGGGCTCCACCCACGACGGGTCCACGAAGAAGCAACCTTGTCTATCCCACCATGGCCGTCGCCCACGAAGGACTTGCCTCACTAGCGGAAGATCTTCACGAAGTAGGCGATCTCCTTGCCCTTACAAACTCCTTGGTTCAACTCCACAATCTTGTCAGAGGCTCCCAAGTGACACCTAGCCAATCTAGGAGACACCACTCTCCAAGAAGTAACAAATCGTGTGTTGATGATGAACTCCTTACTCTTGTGCTTCAAATGATAGTCTCCCCAACACTCAACTCTCTCTCTCAGGATTTGGATTTGGTGGAAAGAAGATTTGAGTGGAAAGCAACTTGGGGAAGGCTAGAGATCAAGATTCATGTGGTTGGAATGGAATATCTTGGCCTCAACACATGAGTAGGTGGTTCTCTCTCGGAACTGGTAACTTGGAAGTGTAGGTTTGTTCTGATGGCTCTCTCCACGAATGAAGAGGAGGTGGAGGGGTATATATAGTCTCCACACAAAATCTAACCATTACAAACAATTTACCAAACTCGGTGAGACCGAATCAACAATCTCGGTCAGACCGATCCAGTAACCTAGTGACCGTTAGGGTTTTCGGTGGGACCGATATGCAACTCAGTAAGACCGATGTGGTTAGTGTTAGGGCATAACGTAATCTCGGTGAGACCGATTACACAAACTCGGTGAGACCGATTTTGGTAATTAGCTAACCAGAGAGGTGGTCAGGCAAAAAACTCGGTGATACCAATTACTCAAACTCGTTGGGACCGATTTTGGTAATAAGCTAACCAGAAAGTTTGCATTGTAATCTCGGCAGTACCGATTGCTCAAACTCGGTGAGACCGATTTTGGTAATGGACATACACAGAGAGATAACAATCCCATCTCGGTGAGACCGAGATCCCTATCAGTGAGACCGATTTGCCTAGGTTTTGTGGCAGTGGCTATGACATTTGAACTCGATGGCGCCGGATAGAAAGAATCGGTAGGACCGATTTTGACTTTAGATTTAGGTCATATGTGGATGTGAGAAAGTAGTGGAGGGTTTTGGAGCATATCACTAAGCACATGAAGCAAGAGGTTCATTAAGCAACACCTCATCCCTCCTTGATAGTATTGACTTTTCCTATAGACTCAATGTGATCTTGGATCACTAAAATGTAAAATGTAGAGTCTTGAGCTTTAAGCTTGAGCCAATCCTTTGTCCTTAGCATCTTGAAGGGTTTCCCACATCCTTTAGTCCATGCCACTCCATTGTTGAACTTATCTGAAACATACTAGATAAAAGTGTTAGTCCAACAAGAGATATGTTGACATTAATTACCAAAACCACCTAGGGAGCACTTGTGCTTTCAAAAGGGTGCCAAGTCTTCAGCTCCAAGCAACACCTGCCGGCTTCTGCACTCAAGACCATTCCCCTCACCTGGCCTTTTGCCGTCTGGGGACTGGATATGGTGGGCCCGTTCAAGACGGCGCGCGGCGGCATGACACATCTGCTCGTCGCCGTGGACAAATTTACCAAGTGGATTGAAGCGAAGCCGATCAAGAAGCTGAATGGGCCGACTGTCGTGACATTCATTGCAGATATTACAACCCGGTACGGCGTACCACACAGCATCATCACCGACAATGGCACGAATTTTTCCAAGGGAGCACTGGCACGTTTCTGCGCGACACAGGGCATCAGACTGGACTTAGCCTCCGTTGCCCACCCGCAGTCAAACGGCCAAGTTGAGCGAGCAAACGACCTCATCCTCTCCGGCATCAAGCCCCGATTGGTCGTGCCACTGGAGCGTTCGGCTGGCTGTTGGCTCGACAAGCTGCCGGCCGTCCTCTGGAGTCTGTGCACTACCCCGAACAAGTCAACCGGCTTCACCCCTTTCTTCCTTGTATATGGTGCCGAGGCTGTCATCCCAACTGACATCGAGTTCGACTCACCTCGGGTCACCATGTACACGGAGGCGGAGGCCAAGGAAGCACGAGAAGACAGCGTCGACCTGCTGGAAGAAAGCCGGCTGTTAGCCCTCAGCCGGTCCACCATCTACCAGCAGGGTTTGCGCCACTACCACAGCCGTAAGGTCAAGCCAAGATCCTTCCAAGAGGGCGACCTTGTGCTCCGGCTGATCCAGCGAACAGCCGGCCAGCACAAGCTCTCGGTCCCTTGGGAAGGTCCCTTCGTCATCAGCAGAGCATTAGGCAACGACTCCTACTACCTGATCAACGTGCAGAAGCCGAAGGCACGCAAGAGAGATGATTCCGGCAAGGAGTCGGAACGACCATGGAACGCCAATCTCCTCCGAAGATTTTACAGTTAAAATGCAGTATGTACCATGCTACCTTTTGTATTAAGTATGAGACAACGGGCCCCCCGAGGAACACTCGGGGACTACCCTCTTTTATCTATGAATGATGAGTATCATGCCTATGATTATGTTACTACATTCATTTTTCTCGTCCGGCACCGGGTTCGACCAGTCGGCCCGGGGACTTGCCGCCTTGAGTTATATTCAAGTTCCACCTACAGTCAGACAGGTAGTGTGCCGCACCCAAGCCCTCTCTTATCGAAAGCCGCAGCTCAAAGAATCGACTGTCCGGCTGGCAAGAGCCAAAGACAGGATAGGATGCCCACATGAAAAACGGCTAAGGACTAACAAACTTATATAACACAAGCCGGCTTCCCACCCCGCCGACCGGCTGTCAGAGCAGCCAGCTGGCCGGCTTCCCATTCACCTTGCTACAATCTAAGAAAGCTAGAGTACTTGTCTTCCCAAAACGGCCAAGTCCTTCCCCAGCCACAGACTGCACAGCAGCTGTCCGGCTGGGAAGGCGGCAACCAAGGGAAGGCGGTAAAGGAAACAACCAAAGGATGAAAAGCAAACATGAATGGAAGCCAAACACATGCATGATTATATTTACACAAAAGGACTTTTGAAAGGCCAGCATTCAACATAGTTTGAATACACCCCCAGTGGATGGAACTGCGCAAATTTAATAAAAAGATTGTTCAAAGAGTAACAAGAAGGAAAGCAAAGACGGCGGATCAGGCCAAGGGAGCGACAGGCGAGTCGGGCAGGTTGGTGGAGACGGCAGTGCCGGTTGGAGGAGTGGCCGGCTGGCGAGTCTCGGCATGATCATCAGCTCTGGCAGGCGGCGCGCTCGCACGCGCCTCATTGCTGGAGGCGCAATCAGGCTGAAGCTGGCTTGTTGCTTCACCGTCTGGCACGACATCTTCGCCATCCTCCCTGTCGGTGTCAAAACCAGCGGATCTCGGGTAGGGGGTCCCAAACTGTGCGTCTAGGCGGATGGTAACAGGAGACAAGGGACACGATGTTTTTACCCAGGTTCGGGCCCTCTCGATGGATGTAATACCCTACTACTGCTTTATTAATATTGATGATATGGGTAGTGCAAGAGTAGATCTACCACGAGATCAAGCAGGCTAAACCCTAGAAGCTAGCCTATGGTATGATTGTTGTCCGTCCTACGGACTAAAACCCTCCGGTTTATATAGACACCGGATAGGTTAGGGTTACAAGTCGGTTACAATGGTAGGAGATCTACATATCCGTATCGCCAAGCTTGCCTTCCACGCCAAGGAAAGTCCCATCCGGACACGGGACGAAGTCTTCAATCTTGTATCTTCATAGTCTTGGAGTCCGGCCGTGACAATAGTCCGTCTATCCGGACACCCCCTAGTCTGGGACTTCCTCAGTAGCACCTGAACCAGGCTTCAATGACGACGAGTCCGGCGCACATATTGTCTTCGGCATTGCAAGGAGGGTTCCTCCTCCGAATACTCCATAGAAGGTTTTGAACACAAGGATAGTGTCCGGCTCTGCAAAACAAGTTCCACATACCATCGTAGAGAATAACTTTTGCACAGATCTGCTGACGTATTCCGCGGCGTGACATCACACCACGGCCAGGCCTTTATATGAATCGTTTTTTACCGTTCCACCTTAGCACGTTTAGCGAGGCGGTTTCCCTGGCACGTCTTATCAAAGCATAGATCGTGCCCCCTTATTCCGGGATTCTCATCAATACGGATGTGGGTAACCCATCTGCGCCATCGATTACGGCACTTGGGAAATAAGCGAGTTTTACCAGGCTGGTGGGAGACGCATAGCTTCGTCCGTCCATATAAGGGGATAAGGATCCACCTTTTCACCTACGCCTTCTTCCTCCTTTGCTTATCCATTTCACAAGACTCGAGCTCCAGCGCCCAAGTCCGCACATCCCACCTCAACCCTTCTCCAACCATGTCGAGAGCGGGAGGCAGGTGGATGGCCTCCTCCGTCACGGAGGGGCACATCACAAGATCAAGGGAGGCCGGATACTTTTCCGGCAACATCGCCAAGACAGAGCTTCCCGACGAGGGGCAGCTTATTCCGACCCTGGGCCCCATGAGAGGGTGGTGTTTCTCCCCACTTCCTCCATGGACTAGGTTTTCCACTTCACCCATTTGTCCGGGGGCTCATGTTCTACTACGGCCTGGACTTCCACGACCTGGCCCCGAATTTCATCCTCAACATCTCGGAGTTTATCGTCGTGTGCGAGGCTTTCCTCTGCATCCAGCCCCACTTTGGCTTATGGCTGAAGATCTTCAACGTCCCGCCGAAGGTAGTGGGCGGCCATCAAGCGGAGTGTGGAGGCGCCATGGCTGGCAAGATGGCCAAAGTCCCATGGCTCGAAGGCGCCTTCGTGGAGACAATAAAGGGGTGGCAATCGGGATGGTTCTACATCACCGAGCCGCGCGACCCCGAATGGGTGGCAGCTCCCGAATTCAGATCTAGCTTCCCCACACGGCTCTCGTCATGGAAAGAGACGAGCCTGACGTGGGGGAATTTGAACAGGACATCCGGACTCCAAACATGCGTCCGAAACATGGCGGCCAAAAATCTTAGGCTTGTCGACGTAATCCAGGTGATGCTCATCCGCCGGATTCTCACATGCCAACAATGGGCCTTTAATTTGTGGGAGTTTGATCCGGCACAGCACCAAACCTTGAGCCGGCTCTTCGACACTACATACGAAGACGCCTGGAAGGTCTTTGTTCAAGGCGCCGAGGCCCAAGATCCGCTACCAAAGATCGCGGATACTGTTTCGCTGCGTCAAGCCGGGCGAGGTAAGTTATTTTACCCTCTACGGACTCTTCTCTCATAGATTGACTCTATGCGGGATCTAAAACTCCCTAATCTCTCGACAGATCGGTTGAAGACGTCCGGACAGATTAACTGTCCGGCTCCTTTGCCAGAATACCTAGCGGATGCCCGATTGTCAGGGTTGCTGGCTCCGGCACCCTACGTGGTGCCGGAGAAGAAGGCCAAGAAGGAGGCCACGGGAACTCGAAGGAGCTACCGACGCCAGGTGCTGTCAGATTCCGAAGCGGAATATTCTCCTGAGGACGAGGAGGAGGAGGAAAGAGAAGCTTCTCCCCCAGCGGGGGAGGAAAGGAAAAGGAAGGCCGCCCCATCTGGGGAGGCCGGAGGGTCCAAGAAGGGAAGAACCCTTCCTTCGGACTTTTCCTCCAACGCCGATAGTGGCGAGGAGGATTGGCCAACAAGGGCCAAGCCCCTGGCGAAATCGTAAGTGTCTGGATACCCATGGCTTTTCATTATCACATAATGTTCTCTAATGTCGAACAATCATGCAGCCCGCCCAAGGGCGAGCTCGCCGCTTCAATGAGCGGGTCCCTGGGTTCGTCGGAAATGGAGAGTACTTCACTTCCGACCGCTTACTCACCTCACGCTGCGGACGACGCCGCGGCGGGGCCCCAAGAGGGGCTTGGTCAAGAGGAAGTGGCGCAGGAGGTGCCACAAGGCGACCTCCCGGACTCCAGGCGCGCGAGGGGCAAGACCCCCAGGGGCTCTAAGCCCAACCCTTGTCCGGACTCCATGCCGGAACCTTCAGTGGTTCCGGAGTCCGGCAAGCGGTCCCTTCGTAAGAAGGGTAAGACGCCGGTGTCCTCCGTCCAACCGGAGGCACCGGACAGCTTACTGGAGGCGCTTGACAGCGCCTCCATCGAGGAGGAGCACCGCACTGTTATGAGTGCGGTGATCCGGACAGTCCAGTCCGCCAAGAGCGGGCTGACCGAAGCCTGTACCAGCCTTCTAACAGGCTTTGAGGTAAGTTTAGAAGTTGTAAAAATATTACCGCATAGACAGTAGCCCCTGATGCTTAGTTCGGTGTTCGGAAAGAAAAGCCGGACTAAGGATCTTAAAAGATATACGCAGGAGTCTAACATAGGTATGTCAATATGGAAATGCAGGCTGCGATGCTGACCTCTGTCGCATTGACTGCGGAGATTAATGCATTGAAGCAGAACCTCGAGCGGTCCAAGAACGAGCTCGGACAAGCCAAGAAGGAGCTCGAGGACAAGGAAGGTAAGTAATACCTTATTGAAGAAATACCTTATAGAAAAGGTATTGGTTGCAAAAAAGAACAGGAATAACATGGATGCTGCAGGGGCCACTTAACGAGGTGGAGACCACGAAGGAAGCGGTGTCCGTGGTCAAAAACAAAGCGGTTGTAGAGCGCACTGGCGAGAGAAGGGGAGGCGCAGCTGGCCAAGGTACGGCAAGAGCTCCAAGCTCTCGTGAAAAACACGAGAGTTTGGAGCGTGACTCGAAGACTCAAGAGTCCGAGCTCGCCTCGGCTCTTGAAAGTGCCAAAGCTGCTAAGGCCGAGGCCCAAAAAGCCCTCCAAGAAATTGAAGCATTAAAGAAGGTGGCGGCGGGTAAGGCATTCTTTATGCAAAGCAAGAATGTGAAAGTGAATTACCTATTACTTACCCGGATTCGAGCTCTCCGTGAGCGTCAGTAGATTTGCCCAGCAGGCGCCTCGATCTTGTCGCATTCTACCACGCCAAGGAGGGAGGTCGATGGAAAAGGTGTTCGGTCTCAAAGATTATCTGAGGCCGACCATCAGTGCCTCGAGCGACCAAATGAAGCAGCTGGTCGAGCTCCACAAGGTCGCCGAACAGGCCATAAAGGGCCTTATAAGCGCCGGCTGTGGCCATTGGAGGCCATGCACAGGAGCTACTTCGGCTTGGTATAGCCGGGCTGGTGGGCCTTTGTCCATGAATTGAAGTCATCAAGCGCTCCGTCTGCATCGAAGGTGTCCGTCGGGCCCTTGCCCGTGCTAAAGTGCACTGGGGCAAGCTGGATGCCGAGAAGCTTGTGACGGACGGGCCACCTAAGGGCGAGGAGCATCGCACGCCCAAAATGTACTATGGGGGCCTTCTGAAGGGTGCTTGCCGAATAGCGGATGAGTGCTCCAAAGATGTAATTTTTTAGTAGACTCGCATTTGTTATCCTGTACGCTGAAAACTTGTTCATATGCGCTAAGCAACGCTTGTTAATTTAAAATATTACCTTGTGTGCGGCCGTTTATCAAATTTTAGAGATGGCAATTCGTTGGCTTCAGCCCCCATGCCACGAGTGCTGGGGTGTTCGGGATAAACTTGAGCACTCTTGTTCCCATTCTTGGGTCAATCTAGGGAGGCGCTCAACGCAACGAACAAGGCAACCGGACTTATAATGCTTGAACACTCTCACTTAGCCATAAAATTCTATAATTTTAAATTTCGTCGAAGCCCCTAGTATTCGGAAGACCGAGTTTGGGGCGCTATCTACGCCTTGGCCGGACAACTCCGGTTCCTCGCTCTAAGCGGCATAGGTCTTTAGGGACTCGAAAAAACCTCTCGAACAGCGACCAGCTCTCGCCCTATCATGACGATCGGTTTTAGCTTTCTCCTTTGAGGTGCTCGACCCAGCATAACTGGGGCACAATCGCAGTGGTTCTCCCGGTGCTACCTTAGCCGATATAGTGGAACGTAAGGTACCAAAACACGGGAGCCGGGCAAACCCAACTATTGACCCAAGACAAGATTCAGAGCCGATTCATATAATGCTATAAGTTCGGGGTGCCGCACTTGTGAAAGTGTTCGGACTTATCACACCATAATGTTGGGGTACTTAAGCCCCTGGTGTATTTTGCCGTACCAAAGTGCACGGGTGCAACATGTCATGAAATGAACATATATAGAAAAAGAAAGGAGTGCAATAATAGACAAAAGCTATGTATTGTTTATTCAAAAATGTACTGCAATGAAAGCAGAACGATACAAATAGTGCGATAAGCAAGGGATGTGACTATCTAACATGTCCCCCTCCAAGGGTAAGATGCGCGATGGTATGTAAAACAGGTATAATGCTCGTAATAGAGACCACATGAACACTCGACGGAGCTTTACTGCTTCCCTGGCTGTTGCATCGTGAGTTCGGCGATTCTAGTGCCGGACAGGACTGCTGAAAAACGGAGTCCTGAAAAGAAAGAAAGGAAAAAAAAGAATGACACAATCAGGAGCCCCTGGTGCGGTTGAGCCGCATTTTGGCGTGCCGTGGTCGTGCCCCTCCCCGTATGCCCATGGTATCTCCAGAGCGTAGTTATGTACGCGTAATACTGGCTTCGCAATTTCGCGAGGGCCGGGGTTGGGGCCGGATTGCTACTCGTGCTTGAATCGTGCCAGGTGGTCTTGTTGTAGGTTACTCCGGGCGCGCTTGGCGGTGTCCGGACGCTTAGTGGCCAGACTCAAGAATTGCCGTGAGAGGCTGCTTTGTACCTCCGCCGCAAGGGCCGCCGTGTGCTCCTCCGTTCGGAGAGAGCGTTCGGTGTTTCCATTGACAGTGATTACTCCTCGAGGGCCTGGCAACTTGAGCTTGAGGTATGCGTAGTGCGGCACCGCATTGAACTTTGCAAATGCGGTTCGTCCGAGCAGTGCATGATAGCCGCTGCGGAACGGGACTATGTCGAAGATTAACTCTTCGCCGGAAGTTATCCGGTGATCCGAAGACCACTTCGAGTGTGATCGAGCCTGTACAACCTCTACACCCGGTATGGCGCCTTTAAAGGTTGTCTTTGTAGGTTTAATCCTTGAGGGTCTATGCCCATCTTACGCCTTGTATCCGATAAAGCAGTTCAGGTTGCCGCCGCCGTCCATCGGGACTACGGTGAGGTGAAATCCGTCAATAATTGGGTCAAGAACCAATGCGGCGAAACCGCCGTGACGGATGCTAGTGGGGTGGTCCCTTTGATCAAAGGTGATCGGGCAGGAAGACCATGGGTTGAATTTTGGGGCGACTGGCTCCATCGCATATACGTCCCGTAGTGCACGCTTCCGCTCCCTTTTGGGTATGTGGGTTGCATATATCATGTTCATCGTCTGCACTTGTGTGGGAAAACCCTTCTGTCCTCTATTGTTCGGCGGCCGGGGCTCTTCCTCGTCATCGCTATGAAGCCCCTTGTCATTGAGTTCAGCACCTAGCTTGCCTGCTTGCTTGAACACCCAACAATCTTTGTTGGTGTGATTGGCTGGTTTTTCGGGGGTGCCATGTATCTGGCACAAGCGATCGAGTATGCGGTCCAAGTTGGACGGGCCCTGGGTATTCCTTTTGAATGGATTCTTCCGCTGACCGGGTTTAGAGCCTCTGAATCCGGCATTGACGGCCGTATCTTCAGTATTGTCGCCATTGATGCGGCGCTTGTTCTTGTTGTGACGCGACCTGCCATTGCTGTCCTTGGTATCCGAACTATCGGGGTGTTTGGCCAAGTTGTTGCTTCGAGCTAGCCAGCTGTCCTCTCCAGCAAAGCGAGTCATGAGGGTTGTGAGGGCTGCCATAGATTTCGGCTTTTCCTGTCCTAGGTGCCGGGCAAGCCACTCGTCGCGGATGTTATGTTTGAAGGCTGCAAGGGCCTCTGCGTCCGGACAGTCAACGATTTGATTTTTCTTTGTGAGGAACCGTGTCCAGATCTGTCTGGACGATTCTTCTGGCTGCTGAATTATGTGGCTAAGGTCATCGGCGTCTGGTGGTCGCACATATGTGCCCTGGAATTTATCAAGGAATGCGGCTTCCAGGTCCTCCCAACAACCAATTGATTCTGCTGGCAAGCTGTTGAGCCAATGCCGAGCTGGTCCTTTGAGCTTCAAGGGGAGGTATTTGATGGCGTGTAGATCATCACCGCGGGCCATGTGGATATGGAGGAGATAGTCCTCGATCCAGACCGCAGGATCAGTGGTACCATCGTATGATTCGATGTTTACGGGTTTAAAGCCCTCGGGGATTTGATGATCCATTACTTCATCTGTGAAGCATAGTGGGTGTGCGGCGCCTCTATATTGGGCTATATCACGACGCAACTCAAATAAGCTTTCCCTATTGTGTTCGGCCCTGCCGGAGTTTCTGTATCCGACGTGACGGTTATCATCACGTGTCGTGGGGCGCCCACGCGATCCGTAGATCGACCTTGTATGTTTTGCCTTATCCTCCAATATATCTCGCAAGTCCGGCGCGTTTTCCCGTGCCCTGGTACTTTTTGAAAGGCGCCGGGGTACGGCTTGAACGGAGGGTCTAGAGGCCTCCCTATCGCGGCCACGGGGTGGCCGGTCTGCCATGTCGTACGCTGGTGACTTGGGTGCTTCCTCTGATTGAGGCAACGGCCTGCGTTTGGGGTAGCTTTTGGAGGGGCGTTCGAGTTCATACTCTTCGGCTGCGAGGACTTCAGTCCATCATCGACTAGCAGATCTTGGTCAGCTCTAAGCTGTTGCTGCTTTTTCTTGAGGCTGTTTGCCGTGGCTATAAGCCTGCGTTTGAAACGCTCTTGTTCGGCGGGATCCTCAGGCACGACAAACTCGTCGTCGTCGAGGCTTGCCTCATCTTCGGAGGGAGGCGCATAGTTATCGGCCTCAACCTCTCTTTCTGCCGCACTATCGTGCGGGCTTGCTTCTCCCTCCTCCTGCGTTGAGTCCTGCTGGAGGGGGTTCTCTTCGGCACTGTCCGGGGTGTTATTATCTCTCGTGCCGGAATCACCGTTTTTGCTGTGGCGGGATTTAGAGCGGCGCTTGGCGTCGGCGCTTCTGGTTGTTTCTTGGAGGGCCATCCTCCGCTGTTCCATCGCCGTTCCCATATTTTGGGATGTCCACCATGTATATGTCATAGGGGCGAGGTGGCCTTCCAAAGGCCCTGTAGGCGCTTGGGTCTTGGTAAATCTCCGGCATCGTTGTCCATACCGTCGATGTCTTCGGAGTCGAAGTCGAGCATGTCGGTTAGATCATCGACAGTGGCTACAAAGTGGGTGGTGGGTGGTCGTTGAATTCCGTCGTCCGTGTCCCAACCTTCCTATCCGCAGTCCGGCCAGGGCTCTCCGGATAAAGAGAGAGACTTTAGTGAATTCAGAATATCGCCAAAGGGCGAGTGCTGAAAGATGTCCGCGGCAGTGACCTCCATGACGGGCGCCCAATCGGATTTGATTGGTAAGGGCGCGGAGGGGTCGGATTCCGGAGAGGAGTCCGGCACCCTGGAGTCAAGGTCTTCGCAAAGGACAGGGATAGAGTTCGGCTCAATTGCCGTAGAAATTGTAGCCCCCGAGGGTGTGTCCAACCACTCGTCCTTGATCGGGGACTCCGGCTCCGGATCAAGGGCCGGAGCGGGTGCTGGTGCGGCCTCCAGGACACTGTTCGGCTGTAGAGCTAGACCATGCCCATCGAAACAGTGCGGCGCGCTTGGCTGCGGCTCGAATCCGTCGAAGATTAAGTCCCCGCGGATATCGGCCGTATAGTTCAAACTTCCAAATCTGACCTGATGGCCAGGGGCGTAGCTTTCGATCTGCTCCAGATGGCCAAGTGAATTGGCCCATGATGCAAAGCCGCCGAACACGAAGATCTGTCCGGGAGAAAAGTCTCACCTGGACCGCGTCGTTGTTGATGATCGAAGGAGCCATCGAGCCTATCGGTGACGCATACGGAGGAACTCTCAATGAAAGCACCAATGTCGGTGTCAAAACCGGCGGATCTCGGGTAGGGGTCCCCAAACTGTGTGTCTAGGCGGATGGTAACAGGAGACAAGGGACACGATGTTTTTACCTGTGTTCGGGCCCTCTCGATGGAGGTAATACCCTACTCCGCTTGATTAATATTGATGATATGGGTAGTACAAGAGTAGATCTACCACGAGATCAAGGAGGCTAAACCCTAGAAGCTAGCCTATGGTATGATTGTTGTCCGTCCCACGGACTAAAACCCTCCGGTTTATATAGACACCGGATAGGTTAGGGTAACCACAGTCGGTTACAATGGTAGGAGATCTACATATCCGTATCGCCAAGCCTGCCTTCCACGCCAAGGAAAGTCCCATCCGGACACGAGACGAAGTCTTCAATCTTGTATCTTCATAGTCTTGGAGTCCGGCCGTGACGATAGTCTGGCTATCCGGACACCCCCTAGTCCGGGACTCCCTCACTCCCCCTCTTCATCTTCGCCCTCGTCGCTGGAAGATATCTCCTCCGCTGAGTCTTCACCTTCTGTCGGGTTCAGCCTGAACCACTCCTCCAGCTGAGCGACGCCGTCATCATTTACCTCAGGGGCAAAGGCACTGGTGTCGGTGTAATCGGCGATCGCCGAGGCACGCTGGATGATAGCTGGCTGCACCGCCACCAGCTCTTCGTCGGCCTCCTGCTGCCAGGTACTCAGCTGGGCCAAGCTCTGCCCAGGATACCAGGCTCGGACGAACTCGGCGCTTGACTGGCGCGGATCGAGCTGCGAAGCCTTCCAGTGCCTCGGCAGCCGGCCGCAACCTCCGCGATACGGCAGTCCGACTGGGGGTGCGAGGAACCGCCTCGCCGGGCCAGAGGGCGGCCAGCACTTGCGCCCCGGCACGCTAAAGACGGCGAAGCATGCGGTGAGCCGGCTGCAGATGAGCCTGAATCGCCAGAAGCTGCTCCTCAAGTGTCCGGCTAGCATCTGGCGCGATCTCGGCCCCTGCCTGCCGGCGTGTATCGCGGTGGGCCTCGATGGCTTGGGTGGCGGCGACGGAGTAACTGGGAAAGTAATCTGCACCAAGAAGAAAGAAGTAGCACAAAGTCGGAAGACAAATCAGATGGCAAAAGGGAAAGCAAAGGAACGAAGAGGAAGGCGGCCTCCGTCGATCAAATCCTCAACCCGTCCGTAGCCTTCGCTCAGCGCTTGCTTCACCTCAGCCCAGCCTGCCGCCTCGGTCTCATATTCGGCTTTGAGGGCGGCCTCGCTGTCCTACGCCGTCTTCAGGGCCGCCTTATGGCTCTCCTCCTGGTCGGCCAGTTTCTTGGCCAGGCGGTCACGTTCATGGGCCAAGGCGTTGCACTCGGCTTCCTTGCCGCGAAGGGCGGTCTGGACCCCGCCTAGCTGCTCCCTCATGTCGGCATTGGCCCCTGCAGACATGAAGAAGAAGAAAAAAGCAATAAGGAAGAAGTCGTCAGGAAAGATTTGACCCGACCGCTCAGTGATCGGCCGAATCTCGGGACTACACTCAGCAGGAGTGTTGACGCGCCCCCACGTGAGATAAAAAATGAAACACTTACTCCGGCTCTCAGTCAGATCAGCGTCCTTCTGGCTCATCTCCTGGGCCTGGGAATTGAAAGCAGCCGCGCGAAGATTGTGATATTCCTGCAAATAGGACGGAGGTACGAATAAGAACAAGACCACAATCGAAGTTTTACTAAGAAGTTCCAAGCCGCCTGCTCAGGAGCCAGCTCGGAACTCGGGGACTACACCCAGCGGGTGCGCTGACGCGCTCCCACGGAAGAAATCAAGAAGCAACCAACGAAAAGCGGGAGGACTCACCCGAATGACCGTCCGCGTCGTGAGGAACTCTTGAGTGTACCGCTTCAACGAGGCGGCCTGGGCCTGAAGCCGGCTCCAGACCTCCTGCGCCGCCATGTTCAGCTCGGCCGTCCCGCCGCCGGGTGTCCACTCAGACGAGCTGGCGCTGGCTGCCTCCAGATCCTGAGCCGACGAGCTGGTGCCCGCGGCTTTCTGCGGCTCCGGCGCTGAAGTCACCTCCCAGCGCTGGCGAGACGGCGATCGACCACAAGATCCGCTTCACAGCCGGCTCGCCCCGGCGTTTCGGGCGGCACGTCAAGACGGCCGCCTTGGCCTGTTCCAGTTGGCGGTGACGGTGCCGCCTCCCCCTCCAGGACGACTACATCGCCCTCCTCCCCCTTCATCGCCGGCCGGTTGTGGCCGGTTTCCTCCGACGGGGACACTGGGATGTCGGGGACCACGGTGCGAAGAGGGACGATGAGCTGCGGAGGCTGATTGCGTAGGGCCTCCGCCTTCCTCTCCGCGGCCGTGGCCTCCGCCTGAGCCTTGGCCGCCGCGTCAGCTTGCGCCTCGGCCGACTTCTCCGTCGCCTCCTGAGCCGTCCTCCGCTCCTCCGCCTCCCGCGCATCCCGCGCGTTCCACTCCGTCGCCTCCAGGAGATCGGTGCGGGGATCCACTCAGCGGGAGCTCGCAGACCCTCCCGCCGCTCCGACTATGGAGGTGGCAGGGACCCGCTCGAGGGAAAGCGGCGCCCTGATTGACAAATCAAGAAAAAGTCTTAGAAGAATATCAACCGAAGAGAAAAAAGAAAGGCGTGAGACATGCAACACTTACGCCTAAACCGCATGCGGCTGCTTCACCACCTTGCGGAAGCGGGCCGCCTCGTCCCGCTTGGTCGCCGCCGCGGACCCCTGGGTTTCTTCGACCGACTGCCAAAGAGAGTCGGCGCGACCCGATGTTTCTGTGCGCCGTCCCGATCAGCCGGTGCGGCAGATGGGCCCGCACCTTGGCGATCGGACGTCGGCTGACGACGCGGAATAACTTCGGCCTCGTCGTCATCCGGCGAGTCCCTAAGCCGGCTCCGAGCTCGGGGCCGCCTGCCTCACCGCCTCCTCCTACGATGTCATCGTCCAGGGCGGCCGCCCCCAAGTCTGGATCGTCAAAGTCGTCCGCCGTACGGTTGGGCATGAACTGGCGCTCCAGCCTCGTGGCTCCGGTCGCCGGTTGAAGAAGGGGGCTCTGCTAAAAACAAGCCGGCTGGTCAAGAGTCGGCCATTATGAACCCAGCAACAAGAGAAGAAGAAAATAAGGAAAAAATACCATAGGCGGAGGATTGGCGCGAGAGTACGGCTCCTTACCGTACCCCCATTCCTCGGTGAGCTTGCAGTTGGAGATGTAATTCACCATGTATGATACCTCGACATGAGGCATCTCCTTGGTGCTTAGCCGACTTGGGTCGAAGCGGCCGCTCATCTGGCAGATCATATGAGGTCGGCCTTGGAGTGGGAGCACCTGGCGCTCCACGGCGGCTACTGTGTCGGCCCGACCAGGCCTTTCCGACCGACCATCACCCGGAGCCGGGCGACGGCAAGAAGCCCCGGAGACAGCGTCCTGGCTCGGTAGGACCATGAAGGCTGCCTCCCAGCCGGCGGGCCGGCTACGTAAGCCGGCAGATTGACGAAGTCGCCTTGCGGAGCGACGTTCTTCACGTAGAAGTAGGATGTCTGCCAGAGCTTCACCGACTGGATCAGCGGGATGGGCGGAAACGGGTTGTTGTCGCTCGACCTCCGCATGGCGATGAAGGCGCCGCATGGGGCGGGCACGCCCGCGGTGACGGTGCCGAGCTTGCATTGGAAGAATTCCCCCCAGAGTTCGAGGGTGGGGAGGACACCAAGAAAGCCTTCGCACAGAGTGACGAAGGCCGACAGCAAAGATCACCGTGTTTGGGGTGAGGTGATGCGGCCGGAGATGATAAAACTTCGAGGAAGGCGGAAGAACCCGGGCCGCGGCAGGCCGACGCCACAGCAGCGGCGAGCGGAAGATTACCCGCTCGTCCTCCTCCGGCGCCGGCGAGATCTCCGTCTCCGGCGCGAGACGGGCCCGCACGTAATCCGCACCCGGCAGCCGCCACGTCTTGCGAAGGAAATCGATATGGTCCTCATGTACATTGGAACCATCCCAAGAGCTGGACAGCGCCATGAGGATGAGGAAGCAACGGGAAAGGCGCGGCGGCGGAGGACGCGAATTCGCTATGACAGAATTCACGGTGAGCCAAGAAGATTGGCAGAAGGGCAGCGCGGCGGCGAGGCGCTGCGGCGGCAGAGAGGAGGAAGAAGAAGAAGAAGAAATGGTGGAGCGAGGGAGAGCGTGGCGAGGCCGCCGCCCCCTCCTCCCTACTTATAGCCTCAGGCGGGCGGCCGAGGAGGCGAGGCGTGGGGACGGGATTAATCGCGCCACTCCCCACGACTGCGTGATTACCGCGCCCTAAAGGCGTGCGAAAACTGCCGCTGGAAGGTGAATGACCCGTTCGGGCCACAGAAGATCTGCACTTGGGCCGAGGCCTGGGAGTGGCAGGCCTCGGTCTGCGGCGACGTCCCGTCGCGCGCGTGGGCTGGGAGGCCCGTCCCGCTGACGGGTGCCATGTGGCACGCAGGCGGCAAGCAGTCAGTGCGCAGCCCGGCTCGTGTGCCACCTGGTTCCCGCCTTCAAGCTGCAAAGCCTCCCAAAGACGGCACACCCAATCAAAGCCGGCTCCTAGCTGCCGGCTCTTCAGGATAGGAAGTTGATTGAGCTTCTCGTCCTCTCTTCAGCCTCGAAGCCCAACCAGCTTCGGGGACTACTGTCGGAGTAAATGACCACGGGTAGCCTAGCCTGCTCCGCCGGCTCTTCAGAAAATTACAGGCCGATCGGGCCCTCAAGCATCCAAGGCGTGGGGCCGCCTTCCCTTGGCCGGCTGTCTCTCTGGCCGGCTACCGGGAGGCGGCCCGACCCTAGACCCATAGGAGGAAAGCCACAAGAGGGCCGACTCGAAGCCGCCACGAGAAGGACGACTCAAGAACCCGGCCCCAAAGAAGTGCCAAGATCGTACCCTCAAACTCTGCACCCACATAACGGCGATGAGACGGGGCGTGGCTACAGTGAAGCCTGCCACCCCCGAATCCCGGAGCGCGCGTGGCCACAGTGCACCGTACGGGGCGGCCATCACCCGTCCGGCGCGGCACTGTTGCCATGTTGACCATGACGTCACCCACGACAAGCTGTCAGAGCGGCCCGCAGGTGGCGGGCCCCTTCGATCAGAGAGATACCCGAAGGCGGCCTGGCCTCCCCCAGTCAGCCTGGCATATGGCGGCTCCCAGCAGCCGGCTTGATCCTCCCTCGAAGGAGGCGCCTCATTAAGGAGACAAGACGAGGTAAGGCTACAGTGAACGTCCCGCCAGCGGCGGCATCAGAGCCATGCTTACCTCGACAAAGCCCTCGTCATCAGGAGTGAGGCAACAGTAACCAGCCCCCGACAAGGCCCCCGAGCGGTGGGACCAGCTTGTCGACCAGGAAGCCGGCAGCCGGCGGGACCCACCAGTCGGCGGGCCCCAGCAGCCGGCGGAGAAGCCGGCGAACATAGACACTGACGGCTAGGGCCCGTGCCCAGCCGGATTACCATTGTACCCCTGGGGGGTAGGCCTATATAAACCCCCCAGAGCACCCATGTAAAGGGTTGATCTCTTAGAGTTTTAGACACCACATAGAGGGAAGAGGAGAGCTAGCCTTGCCCTTCTTCTTCCTCTCGCCAAACAGCTCAAGGAGCCTCTTGTTGCTACCTGTTAACTTAGTGATCATGCGGAGACCCCGCAGAGCAGCAGTAGGGGTGTTATCTCCCCGGAGAGCCCCGAAGCTGGGTAAGATTCGCCGGCGTGCATGTCTTCGCCTTATCCCGTTTCCAGGCACCGGCGATGTCTTATTGGCTCCCACAATGATAAGCCACCCATTGGCATATGTCGCACCTACCACCCGACACAGGGCGTGGCCGCTCTCCCTATTGCGGTTCAAGGCCGGAGCATGACCCGGGATTGATCCCCTGAACCGAGGTCGCTGCCTAGCAATGTGGTCATTGACGATCAATGCAGCCACTAAAAGGTCTTTGTCATCCGGTGAACAAATGAAGTTGTGAAAGAAATACTCATCCTCACTATCCATGGTACCTTGTGAGAAAAGCGTCGAACACCTTGCGGTCGTGGTGGACATACGGCCGGGGGAAGCACCTCGAGCTCCCCTCACAGGCAGCAGGCAAGGTTGAAACTGGCGGGCGGCGCCCTGCGGCTATGCAGCGTCTGCCGGAAGGTGTTGGAGTTGATGAGCGTCGTCGCGGCCGTAGCTTCTCTCCCACCGGCTGCAGGACCAAATAGCCGCGAACCCCGGCAAAAAAGTCCTCCGAAACGCGGGCGTGGGCCGGCTATGGCATGGCGTGGTGGTGGTTTTGGGGGACGGACTGGATGGAAAGCGAGGAAGGCGGCCGGAAAAATGGACGCCAACGGGTGGCGGCAGCGATGGCAGCGGCGAAGGGAGAGGAGGGGAAGAGAAAAGGGGCGTCTGTGCCACCGACGGGCGGGCCAGCGGAGGACTAGGGCGCGCGTCCCGCTCGTCCGTGCACTGTCCACCTCGACGCAAACGTGGCCCACATTTGGGCCGGAAATGGGTCGAAAGCGGGCGAAAAATGGACGTTTATCCGTTTGCTCGCGCGCGTTGGGCCGCGTTTTGTGTCGGTTTAGCCCCATACTGACGCGGCCGGACCATTTAGGATCGTACATTAGAGTTGGCCTTATTGCTAGTATTTTTTTGAATTTAATTTAGGATTTTCGGCGATGTGCATTTAATGGGAGAAGATGTTTCTATCGACTACGAGACGATGACGAATGTACGACTATAAGCATCTTAAAATCATATGCGGGCTTAATTTTCAAAGATGCTCGTAGAAGTAGGATGCACGCTGTATGCGTTCGTAGCGGTGGGCGGGAGTATTTACAAACGATTTCTGTCTGGTGTTAAAAAGGCGTCCGGGTGACGACGACGGATAGCGAGGGTGGCGAACTGGCGATGATGTCGCACGTGGACGGCATGCGGTTCCGTCGGCTGTTACTAGTAGTCGGAGTGTATATCCCCACAGGCCACAGCACTCCCACGCAACCAGCTGCCTCCGTCCGTCGCCTTTTCCTCCTCCTCCTCCGCCGCAACTACTGCGGGGTTCGAGCCAGCGAGCGTGCACGCGAGACGAGTGATGTCGACGGGAGCGGGAGCGGGAGTGGAGCCTGAGACGGACGACGGCTACGAGGCCGTCTTCAACGTGGAGGTCTTCTCTGACAGGGAGCTGCGGGTAGAGGTCGTCGGCCGCGACGACGACGCGCCCGCATCCGACGCCAGCCGCAAGCGCCGCCGCGAGGACGACAAAGGTGCGTGCATCCAGGCCTCCGTGGGTGCGTCGATCGGTGCCGTTACTTTTTTTAGTCTTCTATATAATTTTCTGTAGTACCTTTTCTCCTGGGTGTTTGTTTATTTGTTTGTAACGTACATCCTTCATCGCAAATTACTAACATCCGCGTCTAGACAAATCTAACACCAAGTAATTTGGCAAGGAGGGTTACGATTCTTCATTAGCTCGTAATAAATTCGTCTGTACTAGCTTTTAAGGCAGTTAATTTAGGTTTTTTTTGCGGGTGTGTTAATTTAGGTTTAGGTTCTTCATATTTGTGGGAAATTAGTTTTCCCCAAATCCGTATGCGTATCTGATTTATCCTGGCGGAGCAATCAACAAACTTGCATTTGTTCTTCGAGCCGCTGCACTGCACATACTTGGGTGCAGCAGAATTTTATGTAGCACAATTTGTATTACCTCCGTTCCGAAAATGTTTTTTTAGATTTGTCTACATACGGATGTATCTAGCACTAACGACTAATTCTGTTATGTGCCTTCTTCTCCTAGTGTTGCATGTTACTCTATATTTATCCAACCTTGGTATTTTGCAGGTGAAGATATTGACTCATCTTGTACTGTGATGAGTAGACCGGTTTTACGAGTTGAGACTATTTATGTCAGCGCGGCGATTCTTGCTGCAAAAAGTAGTTTCTTTTACAAGGTAATTCTGACGATCTACTGAAATGCATTTGTTCCATAATCTTTTGTTCATCTTTCTGATAAACTTCATGCTGCTTAGCTTTTCTCAAATGGCATGAAAGAATCTAGCCAGAGGCAGGCAACAGTCAGAATTGCTGATTCAGGTAAAGGTGTACTGTACTATTCTTTGTCTTTTTATAACTGCTGTAATTAGTTTGCCTTTTGATTTTATTATTGATGTATGCACCTTTTGAATAAAAAATGTGAAAATTATAGAGGGGCCTGTTTAGAGTTACTTTGATGATTAATTGGCTATTGTCATTTCATCTACAGACTTTTCTTTTCTACTTCTTTATTTAATTGTTTTTACCTCTTTGAACTGTTTCATCAATCCTTATGCGTCCTTGCTTTCATTTTCAACAGAAGAGAAAGCCTTCATGGAGCTGTTACGCTTTATGTATAGTGGAAAGTTGACAGCAACAACTGAGCCCATTCCTCTGGTTGATATATTGATGGCTGCTGACAAATTTGAGGTCGTTTCCTGCATGAAGCTTTGCATTCAGCGTCTCATGGTCCTGCCTATGACTCCAGAATCTGCACTGATGTGCCTAGATCTCCCACGTTCCATTTCAATGGCAGCAGACCTGACAGAGGCAGCCAAGAAATTCCTTGCCGAAAGGTACACGGAATTCCTGTCGACAGAGTAAGTGATCCCATATTGCCATTGGATTGAGACACCTCTCTTTTTTCCCATTATTAGGAAGCATGTGGACATTGTTGTCATCAAATCACATGGTTTTGCTGCACTGCAGGTTCCAAGATGAACTTATGAGGATGCCTCCTGCTGGGATTGAGGCCATCTTATCAAGGAATGACTTCGGGGTTGCTTCTGAGGTAGCCGTCTATGACTTCGTGCTCAGGTGGGCCTGTTCACCTTGCTCAAATTCTGAAGAAAGAAGGAACATCTCGAGTTCTCGTTTACTTCCACTAGTGCGTCTTCGTATGACCAATGCTGCCTTTTATTCTTGCCGCACTCTTAACTGGTCTGTGAAGCGTGACCAGTGCCGCTCTCTGCGTAAACTGAAAACAATACTCAGTCAGCCATTCAGCTGGGAAGAGTGTGTCTTCTACCTCTCGGCATGCTGGCTTGGTCATGTTGGTCTCAATATAGAGATGGTACGAAACAAAGGGCCAGCAAGGACAGTACGTTTTGAGTTTCAGGCAAAGAGAAAGCCGTTATTGCAGTTTGTGACCTGTTACACGGGCACCTTAACCAATGACTGTCAGGTGTCTATTGCATCCATGGGACGCCTTGGCATTCCTTGGCCGGGGTTCATTGCCGACGACAGTCCCTTCTTCATCGACGACATGCTCCATCTGCGAGTTAAGCTCAAGATAATGCAGGAGCCCCAGTGATGCATGCGTCAACTGCTAGCTTGATGGGCCTCGCCCGAGTCCCTTTTTGCTCTCTGTGAGCGAGGAGGAAACATGAAGAAACCTGAACTTTTTTTTTTAGAAAAAAGAAAGTTATGGATGTGTGTGGACTTCCCCATCTTACACACTCTTACCAGGATCGAAACTGTTATGTCTGCATGTGTGTGCTCTGCTATGCACCGATGGTGCTGACCAGTTAATGCGCACTTTGTTGTAAGTTGCTCATATATGTGGCTAAGGAGCTGACTGATTTGATGTAGTGGTATCCTTAGAATTTATAATATGTGATAATCTGTTGATGGTGGACATTTTAGTAAATGCTTCCCAGCAGTCAATAATTTTGGTTAACACCGCTCCCTGGAGTTGGAACGTTCGCAACTATATGATACGCCGCACGTTGCTGCGGCAATTTGTTAAAAAAATGCATGATTAGGTGCTACATAAACAACTAAAATTAATGAAAAGAGAATATAAGAGTATTATCGATTTACACTTCATAAATATTTAGAAACATATGAAGCATATAAAATGTATAAAAGAGGGGAGGACTGCCCCCCTTTCCCAGAGGCCCTCCTCCACCCCCTTCCCGTTGTCACCAGCATGCACGGCCGGGCCTGTCTCGTGTGGCACTCGCGCTGGCGGCCCCTGCTTTTCCGCTCCCATAGGCGCTCCTGTGTGGGGCAGCGCGTCTCCTGGTGATGCGCTCAGGCGGCGGGGGTCCGGCGAGGCATCCTGGTGCGGACAAGGGAGGTCAGCTGCGCGGCGGTGCAGGCTAGCGGCGCCCGCTCAGCCCATATCTGGGTCTCATTTGGGCCTAGGGGGGCTGGCAGATCCTATGTTGGCGTCGAAGCCCTCTGGAGGTGGATATGGCGAGTAAGGAGTATGGGTGCGTTGTTGCTGCTTGCTGCTGTTGGGTTCGCTTGCTGCTGTTGGGTTCTACGGTAGGGTGCGTTGACTGCAAATCAAATTTTCCTACGCGCAGAACAACCAAGAACATGCTACGCGAATGGATTATGGATCATTACCACTAGACGCGCAGTGTCGTGCAGCGGAAGAAGAGTTGGACCAGCGCGTCCGCGTGGTTCATCTCCTCCTCGTTCGATCTCCCTCGAACAGCCGGTCGCCGGGTCATTCGTACAGGTTCGCCAGAGCGGCGCAAGTGCACCGCCTCTAACAGTATCCGCGCGTGCGGGAGGAACGTCGTGCGGCGGACTGCTAGGTCCGATCACGCAACCGCCGGCGAGTGGAGGTGTCTATTCACAACACATGCAAACCCTAGTGACAGCGCCGAAGCGATCAATTGAATGAGTGTGCCGCACCTCCACAATATATAGTCGTCCGTCGAGGCTCGGCACTTGGGCCTCGCACGGACCCAAAGCCCAAAATTTGTTCGTCCGGGATCTGAGTCCGAATAGGATCACATCTGACTCGTGGAGTCGGATCGGGCCTCACAGGTTACTTCCCTCAAGCGCGCGACCCCTTAGGTTCAAGTCGGCTTGGTTGCAGGTCAGATCACCTCCGACTTGCTTGCCTGGTAGCGGTCTCTAGCAAGGCATGCCGACCACCAAATAGAAAATGAAGCCGGTTGGCGAACCTGTACAACATGTCACACTTCTGTTCCCTTTGCCACACGATATATGTTGTCGGGCTTAAAGCGAGTCTATCATCCTTGTGCTAGCCCGACTTCTTTCTCGTTCTAGTGATGTTGATGAGTCGATCACAAATCGGATTATCTTATAATCCTTGTCGCATGGTCATGCTTACCTTGGTGGGGTCACCGGAGGGGCCCGGAGTATATCTCTCCTGATCGGAGGGGCAAATTCCATCTTGCTCGACCCTGTCTCGCAGCATGCGTCTGGACAAGCCCGAAACCTACCTTTGTAACTATCCAGTCACGGAGTAGCGTTTGGTCGGCCCAAAGTAGGCCTGTCACCATCCCGAGTACATGCGTCAGCTCAGGTCTTAGGACATAGGAAGTATGTTGTACTAGAGACTCACTGATGACATATCGCTGCGTCTTATAGGTGGGTCTGTCCGACTTGGACCTTATCTTGACTCGGATCCAACTATGTCGGATCCGACCAGATCCTTCCGAGTTCATATTATCCGGTTAGCATTCAATGCTTCATGGCTAGTGAGACCAAGCCATCGACCGTGTCATATGCTAGTCTAGTCGGCTACCCGTCCACACAGCCCTTTCGACTAGGGACCTTTTAGGACAGTTATCATACAATGTATAGTCCCACAAACAAGTCACATACTTGTTGATACACACCAATGATATTGTCCAAGGACTATCTTTATTCATAAACACATAGGAAACATTATCATACATGATTGTCTCTAGGGCATATCTCCAACAGCTGCAGCGCGAGAAGGAGGCTTTACGGGCCCGATTTGGGTCGGGTCGGGCCCGGGACGCCTGGTGTGCCTCTGCTGCCACGTACAGTCAACTACCAAGACGGTGCCGGAGGCAGTGACCTCCCACGCGGCTTCGGTGCTACCGTCCCCGATTCCTTGCGATCCAATTTTTTGTCTTCTAGGCCTCATGATGGTGACCTCAGTGAGACGGCGAGGGTGGCGTCAAGACTGTGGTGGCGCATGTTGATGGGCTGCAAGTTGGATGGAAGACTACTGATCGGGTGGGTAGTGGTGTTTTGGGGTTGGGAGAAATCCCTGCCAGCTCACCTGGCACCAACGCGGTGCTGCCTGTTGGTGCCGCCATTCCTTCCTAAAGGGCGTCGGATGTACCCATTCCACATGTTCCCCCGCGTGCCGGGGAAACCCTAGCACATGTCCGGACAGCAGCGTTGTCGTCGCCGTGTTCCTTCTTGAAGGTGTTGCTTGGTACTCGGCGGTCC
This sequence comes from Aegilops bicornis, assembly GCA_021605145.1. Lineage (NCBI taxonomy): Eukaryota > Viridiplantae > Streptophyta > Magnoliopsida > Poales > Poaceae > Aegilops > Aegilops bicornis. The sequence continues at coordinate 631,609,762 of CM038673.1, forward strand.
GGAGCACTCGGAGTGTGGTGGGTTGAATCCGGAGGGCGCAGTGGTGGCGGGTCATCCGTGTTTGTCGAGCTACCATTGTTGGCATTAAATTTCTCTTTTCTTCCTTTTTTTCTTTCCTTTTAGGCTTGATGTGTTATTTGCCCCAGCGGATGTCGTGTGTGGTTGTTATATTAATATAGCGGGGCGTAAGCCTGTTTCGAGGAAACGTATAAAAATAAAATATTATATTCAGTTGAAAGAGTGTCTTTTTCCAAAAAAAGAGAGTAAATGATCAATTATATAGGTGTGCTTCATCTATCGTGTCCATGAGAACACGTAATTTAGTGCAAAAAAATAGCTGATGACATACATGCATGAACTCATGATGTAGCATGACAATGTTGTTGCATGGACAACTAATGCAGAAATGTAATTTATAACTTACATACATGGCTTGCTAATGTGGCATGGTTGCATAGCTAGAAAAGTAAGGTACTGGATTTAGTGCAGGTGCCAATTAAACGTAAGTGTGGGGGTCAGTTGGATGACTTTTTTCTTAGTGATCGAGTTGTATACCCGGACGTTTAGGGAGGACAGGAGAGCTCCGGTTGTATATGCTCTAACACCATGCAAAATGGATGGGGCGGTGATCGCACTACAAAAAAATTACACTTCCCTGATGATACGTGTTTGTCACAGTAGGTCGCGTTTTTTGTCATGCATGTACATCCATGACGATTTTATGACAGAATCAAGATAGTCATATCTGTGCTGTCGTAGAAGTGTTCCATGACATTACCAAAATTATCATCACGGAAGTGTCCACTTCCATGACGATAAATCATGGCGTCACCGAAGTGCTTTCGTCAAGGGTGATCGACACGTGGCATCCACCGTGAACGAACGCCGTTAAGCTATCGGGTCGGGTTTTGGATCCGATAACCCGTTAACAGCCCGACCAATGGGGATTTTCCACGTGTAAAATCATCATTGGCTGGAGGAAACACGTGTCGGCTCATCATTGGAACAGATGTCATCCACTCACTGGATAGAAGGCGCCTATGATACGTCGACACATGGCACGGCCCAACAGTGGCCCATTCCTGTGAAAAGGCCGGCCCGTTTGACTTGGTCAAAAGCTGGCGGGCCGGCCCATGGAAAGTATGTTAACGGCACGTTAGCATATAGCCCATTTACTGACCCGCTAACCCAAGGCCCGTTCGCCCTATGCGAATTAGGCCCGATTCGTCATTTGGGCCATCCAATATGATTCGACCCGTTTTCGCTTACGGCCCATGTATGGCCCATGACGTCTTCGCCCATATGAGGCCCTTTGTAACTCTTGGCCCATTAGCGGCCCGTCTAAATCGCCCGTAATGAACAAAGTGTATTACTTTACACCCATTAACGGCTCAGCGGTGAAACTGGCCCGTAATGAACGGTGTAACACTTTATACCCATTAACGGGCCGTTATTCCATAATGCGTTTCTGTGCCAAGTTAACTTTCGGCCTTCTGAGGGCCCATTTCTTGTTGGGCTCATTTGCAGCATTCGGTTACTTACGGCCCGTTACTGTCATTTTCTGCTTGTGGGCCAAATTCAACCCATCATTACAGTCGGCCCGTTTGTGGTCCGTTAGTCTGTTGGGCCATTTTCATAGCATCACCAACACGGCCTATTAACGCCCGTTATGGTCAGCCCATAAACGTCACGATTTATTTCCATTATAGGCCCGTCTACAGCCCATTAAAGGCCCGTACAAGACCCATAAATAAGTCGGCGGCCCATGGATCCTACGTCACGTAGAAGGCCCATGGATCCTATGAGACGTAGAAGGCCCATGGATCCTACGAGACGTAGAAGGCCCATGGATCCTACAAGACGTAGAAGGCCCATGGATCCGACGGCCCGTGAAGGGCCATGGTCGGGCGAGTTGGCCCCCGTTTGAACGATATAGCATATTCAAAGAATTATCCTACTCAATACTATCACCTCTAAAAAGCATACACTATACAACAAAGAGATCAAGGCATAGAAAGGTAGAATAATCCTACACTATACAATATAGAAATTACAGCCGATTATACCCACTGGGCATTATGGTTCGCACGGTGATAATAAAGCATACACAAACAGCAAATTACATACACTGGCAAATACAACTCATACATCATGGACGCGCATCAACTTAACTCCATTTGAACTATAATCTCTTGAGAAAATAGGATTGGCGGATTCAGATAGCACAAATTTCAGTCTGCAAAATCTCCAATTCCTTCATGGTTACCTCGGTGTCTTGTTTCATTTTTTGACTCCTGCATATAATATCTGCATGTCCAGTCTCAACTTGTTGATTATACGTTGACAATCATGTACACGTTGTCTTGCCACCTCTAGTTGATGCTCGAGAACATCAGCACATTCTAATTCCAATCCATAATCATTCGGTAACGGCCATGCCGCATCGTCATGATTTTTGTGTTGATGTCACTTCATCCTGAAATGTTTACGTAAGTACACATGACTAGGGCAAAAATATAGTTACAACGATGAAGCGAACAAGACACTATTTTGTACTACATGGCAAAACAGGACTAACAATAATGTTACACGTCACTTTCACAAAAATAATGTTACACGTCATGAAGCATAAGCAGGTGATATTTTAAAAATTATAAAAAAGATAGTTTGTGCAGCCTGCATACAAATCCTCTTAGCTCACCAGAGGAGCATGATGTTGGGGCCCAATCGAAAACACGGACAAGTTACAAATTTAGATAGCACGCTATGATAAGTAAGCAAGCAGTTGGCCATTCTGTACCTTAGTTAAAGTCTTAGGGAGCATAATGAACAGCAGAGGGTTTCATACAAACATACTACAGCAGGCAAAACTATGCAATCATTAGCGTAGTATAAACTACATTGTGAGCCTCATGCAATAATAGTTGATTAATAGACTTCAAAGCTTCAGGCACACTTCGGCAGAGTAATTAAATGGTAAGGCCTTTAATTATGTCAACTAATAGTGATACAAGTACCGAACATCAGGCATGATTATTTGGGCATCTCATTAACTGAGGACAAATAAAGCAATTGAAAAGAGAAAATTAACTATGCCTGAAATAAACAAGGAATTGAACTGTTGAGTTGCATACAGTGACTTACCTTAGCAGGTTGAAGAGGCTCAACGCAGCTCATACTTCTCTTGCAAGGCTCCTTCCTAACATCTTGTACTTGGAAATCCTCAATCTTATCTTCATTGCACCCCCTCTGCAAGGTGACACAAACTAGTTACTCATCTCCTTGGAAGATAAATATGCATACTTTCGGTCTGTGAACATAAAAGGATGAGATTATAACAAAACAACACCACATAATGAAACATGCCGCATCTCTTGCACTTGCACACAATGAAATGAGCATTTACTATGTATGCACTATGTAAAAACTAGGCATACCTTCGAACTGTATCTCCGTGTACTCTTGGAGAGCCCTCTGTAGTGTCTGTACCAAACCTTTATGTCACCTATGAGTTAGACAAGGCCCCACTATAGCAGCCCTTAGTGTTTAAATTGTTGACAAGCTCTGTTAGAGTGTTAGGTCAAGAACAGCAAGTAATCAAAGCAAACAGTCCTAGTATGGCTGGCTGATGCAAACAAGCAATTGAACAGATGTGTGAGCAAATCTTACATATCAAGAAAAGAAGCAAAGAAAGAGGCTTAAAGACCATCACTTGACTGACCAGACTTAAGGGGCATTTAAACATCATGTGCAACGTATGAACTAAAATAAACATTGCATATTCCAGATTCTACAATGGAATGCACATGTATTAGGTTATGCCATGTATGATGATGCCTAAATGTACAGATAGCGTGCGGGAGTGATTCATCATTGCACGCACAATTAAATTGCAGGTAAAGGGCGAGTTCGATTCTGCCTTTTCAGGGCATATTGTCAAAATAAGCCATAAAAGATGTAAAGAAGTCATTTTTGAGTTATGGGCTTGGGCTTAACTAATTTTGCTTTGGAGGGGGTGTTTCGGGTAGAACCTCACTAAAAATTGAAGGGAAGAGGAATAGTGAAATGACTCTGTTGTCTGCCTATATTACACTCAAAATGCAACTGCTGACGCCCGTGTCACACTTGACCCTCAAGTAAAAACAAACATGCAAGCATTCATTGCCCTGCCCGCTTGCATCTCCTCTCCCCTTTCCCTCTACCTCGATCCCTGCACTGCAGCACTAGGGTTCCTCCAATGAGCCGCCGCCATCGGGTCCCATTTGGCCCGGTCCTCGATGACGCTTATGTCCAGCTAGGCTACATGGCCGGCGGGTAGGGGCAAATCTCCTGGCTGCTCCTCCTCTGGCGCCTCCTCATTCTCATGGTCTCCAAGCTGCTCCACTTGTGGTTCGCCCAACGCACTACTTCCGGTGGCGCCAGACAACCACGGCCGATGCCACACTACGGCAGAAGGCATCTTATTCCCTCCCTCCTCCCGTGCCATGGCCTTGAGGTCTTTGTTGAAGGATGAGCTCATCCAACAAGGTGAGGATCTCCTCTGATTTTTTGCCAAATTTTCATTCTGATCCACTATATGATGAATTGCTATGAGCTGCTTCTGCTACTGCTATATGATGCATTGCTATGAGCTGCTCCTGTTGCTGCTATATGATGAATTGCTATGAGCTGTTGTTGCTGTATAATGAGTTGCTATGAGCTGCTGCTGCTGCTATATGATGAATTGCTATGAGCTGCTGCTGCTGCTGCTATATGATGAGTTGCTACAAGCTGCTCCTGCTGCTGCTATATGATGAATTGCTATGAGCTGCTCCTGGCTGCTATATGATGAATTGCTATGAGTTGCTCCTGCTGCTGCTATATGATGAATGGCTATGAGCTGCTGCTGGTATATGATGAATTGCGCATCGCTGTTGTATGATGAGTTGCTATGAGCTGCTGCTGCTATATGATGCTTTCAGGTGGTGCTACTATATGATAATAACCAGCCACTTGGACCATCGAATTTCAATAAATAATTGTTCTTCATTTAAATGTGGGTCATGCGTTCTTCGTTTAAATTAGGCAATGGGATCTCTATGGAAAACATTGACCAAAGTAGATTGTGCCAAGTAGATGGTATCTTTGTATTTGCATTTTGAGCAATTAGTGATGGTCTGTTTTCCTATCATATTAATTACTGCACTGGGTTCAATTTGTGATGTTTGCAAGTCAAATTAATTTCCATATGGGCAGCAAAATGATAAATTATATAATGCAATCTAGACTTTCCACTGATCATACCAAAGATAAGCTGAAACGCAATGAAAAGAACAGGTTGGCTTATTACATGGAGCTTATATTCACAGGTGCTTATTTTCTTAGGATAACTCGTAATAACGGTCCCTAAGAAACTTGGCTAATAGAACTGGCATACAAATAACATGTCACGATGATTGCAATGGAGGAGTGACGTACCATAATCTGTATAGGCTCACCGCTGCCTCTCCTTTTTTTTGCGATGTTCCATGAAATTGCCACATACATCTTGTACTTTTTCATTCTGTAACCCTATCTGCAAGTTGACACGGCTAATTTCAGACATCTCTACATGATACTACATTGCAAATCCCTTGCGCATATTTAAACCACCAATTAACGATTGTGTGCATACCATAAACTAGCCATGACTCTGTATGCTGGACTAGCAGGCACTCTAAGGGAGCCTAATGTAGTGTACTGGAATTCCTACATGCCACCTACGATTTTGTGTAATGTATCGCCCTGTTCCTAAATATATGTCTTTGTAGAGATTCCAGTATGGACCACATACAGATGTATATAGATCCATTTTCGAGTGTAGATTCACTCATTTTGCTCTGTATGTAGCCTATAGTGGAATCTCTAGAAAGACTTATATTTAAGAACGGAGGTACGAGGTATTACATCTACATATCTAATTTAGCAGCCAGTAGTAGAAATCATTGTCTGCACAAAGGGATTACTGGTTGAAAATCCTAGCAAAGCATGCCGTCAAGTACGTAACAATACAAGAGAGAGAGAGACGCGTTTACAAGATCATAGCAATGCCTCAGTCCAGGGTCTTGGTTGGCCAAGTTGTTAGATCCAGAAGAAACATCGTCCTTGTAGTTTTTGCCAGCTGCATAACAGGTACCAGCGACCGGTTAGTATATTTGAAGTACATCGGGTAGGTGATGCTGGATGGGTTTAAAGGTGACAAGTACCCGTGGCGGGTGCTTGGCATCTCTCCGCACAGTGGGAATCAGGTTAGAAACGTCGAGGGTGATGACGCTATCTTTGGCTGTCGGGGTCCGGTAAGGAGATCTAGAACCATCGAGTAGGGTGTTTGTGGAGCGGCTCCGGTAGGGTGGACTATGGTGTGGGCAAAGCGGATTTGTGGCCGTGGACGAGGGCGTAGGTGAAGCTGCTCCGGTGGTTGGGTTAAGGATGGTGTCGACGACGCAGATCTGCGGCCGTGGACGGGGCGTCGGCTTGCTCCGTAGTTGGGTTAAGGATGGTGTCGACGGCGCGGATCTGCGGCCGTGGACGGGCGTCGAGCTGCTCCGGTGGTTGGGTTAAGGGTGTTGTCGACGATGCGCGGATCTGCGGCCGTGGACGCGCGGCCGGTTGCCCGTAGGGTTGGATGAGGGTGCGAGGAAGAGGATCTGAGGCCGTGGACTTGTGAGTTGGCCAAGCGGCCCCGGTAGGGTTGAGAATGGTATAGGTGAAGCTACTCAGGTAGGGTTGATGATAGTGTCGGCGAAGCGGCTCCGGTAGAGTTGAGGAAGGTATCGGCGAAGCGCCTCCAGTAGGGTTGAGGAAGGTGTCGGCGAAGAGGATCAGAGGCCGTCGACGGGGGAGTCGGTGGGGCGGCTCTGGGGGTGTGGACGAAGCGTCTCCGATGGGGAGTATGAATGAGCCGCTGTAGATGCGCGGCGGTTGACGAGAGTACCGGCGAAGCAGATCCGGCGCCGTGGACAAGGCTGGCACTGAATGGGCTGTGGTACAGTGGTGGATGAGCAGTCTACTTGTTTCTAGGGAAGGTGGGAGGGGTAGATGCGGCCGCAGAAGCAGATCCGGCGAGGTGGACGCCGCTGGCAGTGAATGGGCTATGGTACGCCGGTGGATGAGCAGTCTAGGGTTTGAGAGGGAGGTGGGGAAGGGCGATGAAGTACGGACGGCGTGATGCAAGATGCTCTGGTGCTGTGGAGTTAGTTGTTTTTGTGGGAGGGGGAGAGGAAATGGGGGTGCCGTGTAGGGGGGGGGGGCGGAAGTTACCAAAGCAGCCCCGACCTATCATGTAGATGAGGGCAGTATTGTAACTGTTGGTCTCCGTGCACCAAGGACAAAAGGGGGATTTCGCATGCTAAAGACTAAGGTGGCGGAAATTTTAGAAGGAGGCGGGAGATTTTGCCGCCCGCGGGATCGTTCGTATCCAGTTTCAACTAATTTTGGACCGTGCTAGCGGGAAGGTCATGCTAGACTGTGTGCACGAGGCACACGTCAGCAGTTAATAACTGGTGTGAAGTCCACCCCAGAAAAAAAGACAATAACTCGGGATGATGCGCCGATAACTTGGACGTTCACATGGGCGCGGCCAATCGTACGGGTGTAGTGGCGCGTTCACAAAAAAAGGATCAAACGCTCAGCCTATGTATTTCTCGTGTAAATAGATAATTTAGTGCCAATGGTTATTTACTTTAAACATAATGCATTGACGTGTTAGTGTAGAGGCGCACAAAAAGAAATGGATATTGTAGTTAGATACTTAAAAGTGTTACCTCATATGATTACATAGCCTCCATTTCATAAATTGCGCACCCGTTGAATTCATATATGAATATTACATATATTACTTCAAAATAGAAACTTAAATCATCCAGGACTAATGAATTTGAATGCAAGAGTTACAATGGTGCATATACATGATAGTTACATTGGTTGTTTGAAGAAACATCACTGTAACTTTAGCATGCACAACTGAAAAGGTTTATTTAAATAGAAAAATATGTGATATGTGAGTGTCCAATCTTTATAGCGTTGAATCGATATTGTACCTTTGGCCACGATACAAAGTAGATATTGACTTATGTTCAAGCGATGCACGTCCACGGTCGCTAGATAGTGATACGTGAATGAATTGTGCAATCTCTCTCACACGCATACATATCTCATTTCCCTGTGGGCATCGGAATCACACACGCCCACTTCATGTATTACTCTCCCTCCGTCAGGTTAAATTCGTCTTTCTACCCGTCCTACAAGTCTCTCACACAGAAACACACACGCTCTCTATGTCTAACACGCCCACCCCTTTAATTCCGCCCACCCACAACCACTAATGTCTCAAAGTATAATAATGTATCTCACACATATGCTATCTACCTATCCCTTAATATAGCTAGATATGTGTCACACAAACTCCTTCTCCCTACTAGCAAGATGCCCAAGATGCATTTGTATGAGAAGCTTATCTTATGGGAGAAAAGGATGAATGAGGGAATGCCTTATTTGCAAATGCGGAGAGGGGTGTGGGTATCTTTTTGCAAAATTGCCATATTTTTCTTCCTGTCCGTCGGATATAAATCGGATGGCCTATATTACAGGATGGCAGGAACACCATCATCACCAACTCTGTTTTTTATAAGAGTAGAGATATGTGAGTGTCACTGCCCCCCCCCCACACACACACACCCACACTTCCCAACACCGAAGGAGTAGGGTGACACCTCGATCTTGATACTAATCTATCGACTGGCTTCTCTCTCAAACATACACACACACACTACCCGGCACAGAAGGAGTAGGGTGACACCTCGATCTTGATACTAATCTATCGACTGGATTCTCTCTCAAACATACACACACACACTACCCGACACCGAAGGAGTAGGGTGGCACATCGATCTTGATAATAATCTACTACTCCTCTTCCAAACACACACATACACACACGTGTGCGCGCGCTAGTTGTGCCTCTGTGCCTACCGCGCACACTCTCGATACGTCTTTCTCTCCCCCCCCAACAATGACAGCAGAAGGGTGACAACTCGATCTGATCACAACTCGATCCATCTTTCTTCTTGCCTTCTATAACCACCACTGCGATCGCATCATCGTGGCCTTAATTCTTATTGTGTTGTTGCATTATCGTTCCAGTCAATACCGACATGTGCCGATCCCTTTGCTTAATTATATGCATCACTGTAACTAGTACTCCATCCGTCAATTTATAAGTTGTGCTTACCTTTTCCATCAACTTCGCAACGCAGCGGGCATCTTGCTAGAAACACTAGAATATGTCTATATAATCCATATGTGATAGTCCATTTGAAATCTCAAAAAGACAAATATTTAGGTACGGAGGAGTAATATATTAGGAGTATATCAAAACAATAGTGATTTCTTTCAAGTTTGTGAACAAATACTACTATTCTACTACTTTGGATCCGTGCATAACGCACTGGCACATTGCTAGTAAAAGGAAAAGGCCTGCCGCGTTCGCATCGCACCCCCACACGCCCGGGAATCGGGAGTACAACACGGCCCATCCGGCACGACACATAGCTTAGGGAAGGTGTGTTGCCTAGCATTTTCACTTTCATGTGGGACCGCCATTGAGCAAACTGACACCCCGCCCGCCGCCGGGTCAGAAAACAGAAACAAGGGGAAGATCTAGCTGTAGCACGCAATTTTTGTGTCAGACGGGGCTCGTTGATAGAGTAGGAGCATTCCGTACTAGTACTACTCCTACTAGTACCAAGTTTGTACTCCTAATACTATATTACTAGTACAACCACTATACAACTAGTAGATACGTGCACGGCAAAACATCGTAGGAACAAAAAACGGGAAGATCTTGTTTTGGGTGATTTATCTTTTTTCCAATCAACGTAGTATGAATAATATGATGTGCGGGGCACCCATGAATCTTATGTGGCTTGGTTGCATGGCTACGGAAGGTTAGAGAAAAATAAATAGATAATGTGTTTAGAGTGCACTCCACTAAATAGATATACTTTGGATCCATTGCAACGGACCGGCACATCTATATCTATACCCCCTATATAGTGTGTGAAAAACTTTGAAAGTTGGTCGTTGGATGAAGCCAATCCGACGGTACAAAGATGGCAAATCCGAGCACTAATGGCCGTTGGATATCATCCACCAGATTCTGCCACATGTATAATCTAGAAGACTCCATGGTTGAACTTAGTTCATGACTAACTTTGCCACAACTAAGCTTAGGCAAAGTTATTAGTTCTTCAAAATGAGAGCCACAAGTTGGCAAGCCTAAGGGTATCTTGCCACATTTTTGTGTGTATGTCATGTGGGGCCTTAGTGTGGCTTGCCTAAGGTGTGGCTTGAACCAAACACTCACCTAAGTTAATCAAACTTGCCTAACCTTACATTCCACCAGATTTTGCCACATGTTAGAATCCAGAAAACTCCACATGTAGAAGCATAATGCACAAACCACCAGAATCTCATGTGTGCAATGCATGTGTACCTTACTAATACTAGTTGGTAGTAGTAAGAAACAAATTCCAGTTTTGGCACGAGCTCAGATCATGGAGCACCACAAGGCCTGCCGCAGGAGTTACATTTCCCTCTCGGGGCCCACGGGACCGAACTTCAGTGGCTTAGTGCCCGGCCTATGAGTCAATGACATGCGGACCTTAAATGCGGCTGGCCCATGATACGTCTCCAACGTATCTATAATTTTTGATTGCTCCATGCTACTTTATCTACTGTTTTGGACTATATTGGGCTTTATTTTCCACTTTTATATTATTTTTGGGACTAACCTATTAACCGGAGGCCCAGCCTGTAATTGCTGTTTTTGCCTATTTCAGTGTTTCGAAGAAACGGAATATCAAACGGAGTCCAAACGGAATGAAACCTTCAGAAACGTGATTTTCTCACCGAACGTGATCCAGGAGACTTGGACCCTACTCCAAGAAGTAACAAAGGCGGTCACGAGGGTGGGGGGCGCCCCCGCTAGGGCACGCCCCCTGCCTCGTGGGCCCCCTTTTGCTCCACAGACGTACTCCTTCCTCCTATATATACCTACGCCCCCAAACGATCAGAACAGGAGCCAAAAACCTAATTCCATCGCCGCAACTTCCTGTATCCACGAGATTCCATCTTGGGTCCTGTTCTGGAGCTCCGTCGGAGGGGGCATCCACCACGGAGGGCTTCTACATCATCACCATAGCCCCTCCGATGAAGTGTGAGTAGTTTACTTCAGACCTTCGGGTCCATAGCTAGTAGCTAGATGGCTTCTTCTCTCCTTTTGGATTTCAATACAATGTTCTCCCCCTCTCTCGTGGAGAACTATTCGACGTAATCTTCTTTTTGCGGTGTGTTTGTTGAGACCGATGAATTGTGGGTTTATGATCCAGCTTATCTATGAATAATATTTGAATCTTCTCTGAATTCTTTTATGTGTGATTGGTTATCTTTGCAAGTCTCTTTGAATTATCCGTTTGGTTTGGCCAACTAGATTGGTAGTTCTTGCAATGGGAAAAGTGCTTAGCTTTGGGTTCGATCTTGCGGTGTCCTTACCCAGTGACAGAAAGGGTTGCAAGGCACATATTGTATTGTTGCCATCGAGGATAACAAGATGGGGTATTTATCATATTGCATGAATTTATTCCTTTACATCATGTCATCTTGCTTAAGGTGTTACTCTGTTTTTAACTTAATACTCTAGATGCATGCTGGATAGCGGTCGATGAGTAGAGTAATAGTAGTAGATGCAGAATCGTTTCGGTCTACTTGTCTCGGACGTGATGCCTATATACATGATCATTCCTAGATATTCTCATAACTATGCTCAATTATGTCAATTGCTCAACAGTAATTTGTTCACCCACCGTAGAATACGTATGCTCTTGAGAGAAGCCACTAGTGAAACCTATGGCCCCCGGGTCTATTCTCATCATATCAATCTCCATTACTTTAATACTTGCTTTGTTTTTACTTTGCCTTTTACTTTTCACTTTGCATCTCTATACCAAAAATACCAAAAATATTATTTATCATCTCTATTAGATCTCACTCTCGTAAGTGACCGTGAAGGGATTGACAACCCCTAATCGCGTTGGTTGCGAGTAGCTATCGTTCTGTGCAGGTACGAGGGACTTCTGCGTGGCCTCCTACTGGATTGATACCTTGGTTCTCAAAAACTGAGGGAAATACTTACGCTACTTTGCTGCATCATCCTCTCCTCTTCGGGGAAATCCAACGCAGTGCTCAAGAGATAGCAAGAAGAATTTCTGGTGCCTTTGTCGGTGAGTCTACGCAAAAGTCAACATACCAAGTACCCATCACAATCCCTATCTCTCGCATTACATTATTTGCCATTTGCCTCTCGTTTTCCTCTCCCCCACTTCACCCTTGCCGTTTTATTCGCCCTCTCTTTCCCAATCTCCTTCTCTTTTTCCCGTTGCATTTTCCTTGTCCGCTTGTTTGCTCGTATGTTAGTTTGCTTGCTTGACGTTATGTCAGAAATTGGGGAAATTATTGCCGGTATGGGCGATAATAATATCATGGAAAATTCTGAAGCTCCTGCTGAAGAATCCCCTACCTATCATACAAAAAGATTTCGAATCGGTAGTGGTAATATTATTGGAAAAGGAGTTATTCAAGATTTCTTTACTTGTGCTGGTGCCTTACCCTCTATGGGTGGTTCTATTCTTCATAGAACTAGTAGTGTTGCGGACGCTATTGCCATGCTTATCATTGAACTTGAAAGGCAATTTATGCATATGCACCCTTCTATACAAAGAATTTTTCTAGAATTTTCTAATATTGAACAATCCTCTGTTAAGTGTGTCGCTACTATCTTTTTGGCTCATGAATTCAGATTTATAATAAAAGAAGCCAAAGAAATATGTGCGCATAATAGGGTGGACGCTGGCCGTCCTCCCATAGAATCTATCATTTTTTATCAAGAAGAAATAATGCGTTTTCAATCTATCGACTATGTTGCTTTCAATGAAAATCTTAGAAAAAAGGTGCCTACCAATATTTTAATTGATTGAATCTCTGAGCTTAATGATGATTTGGCTATTCGAAATAAGGAGCTAGGATGCTCTCTTGAGTATAGGCTCACCAAGTTCTGTCAAAAGAACGCTTATAATGATGAATTGGTTGTACTGTCTGAAGGGCGAAAAGAGGAACCTATACCTCCTAAAATTGATCTTGGGGACTTTTGTCCTATTAAATTTAGCCCTTTTGATTACTTTTGCTTGCCTCAAAGGAAACTTGCTGCCGAACGTTGAGAATATGAAATGAGTTTCACCGATCTATCTTATTACTACGGCACCACCTAGATCTATCCTTCCTTTTATGCCTAGCTAGGGGCGTTAAACGATAGCGCTTGTTGGGAGGCAACCAATTTTATTTTTAGTTTTTTTTTGTTTTTGCTTCTGTTCAGGAATAAATAATCCATCTAGCCTCTGTTTAGATGTGGTTTTATGTTTTAATTAGTGTTTGTGCCAAGCTAGACCTATTGGATCTTCTTGGAGGATAGTTATTTGATCTTGCTGTAATTTCCAGAAAATTTGCGCTCAGTGCCCGAATTATTAAAACTCACCAGAACATGATAAAATACTGATTCCAATTGCTGCTGATCAATAAACAAATTTTCTAGGTCTTCTTATTTTGGTAGATTTTTTGGAGTTCCAGAAATTTGCGTTAGTTACAGATTACTACAGACTGTTCTGTTTTTGACAGATTCTATTTTGCGTGTGTTGTTTGCTTATTTTGATGAATCTATGGCTAGTAAAATAGTTTATAATCCATAGAGAAGTTGGAATACAGTAGGTTTAACAAAAATATAAATAAATAATGAGTTCATTACAGTACCTTAAAGTAGTCTTTTGTTTTCTTTCTCTAACGGAGCTCACGAGATTTCTATTGAGTTTTGTGTTGTGAAGTTTTCAAGTTTTGGGTAAATTCTTTTGATGGATTATGGAACAAGGAGTGGCAAGAGCCTAAGCTTGGGGATGCCCATGTCACCCCCAAGATAATCCAAGGACACCAAAAAGTCAAAGCTTGGGGATGCCCCGGAAGGCATCCCCTCTTTCGTCTACTTCCATCGGTAATTTACTTGGAGCTATATTTTTATTCACCACATGATATGTGTTTTGCTTGGAGCGTCTTGTATTATTTGTGTCTTTGCTTATTATTTTACCACAATCATCCTTGCTGTACACACCTTTTGAGAGATCCATACATGAATTGGAATTTGCTAGAATACTCTATGTGCTTCACTTATATCTTTTGAGCTTGATATTTTTGCTCTAGTACTTCACTAGATCTTTTAGAGCACGGTGGTGGATTTGTTTTAAAGAAACTATTGATCTCTCATGCTTCACTTAGATTATTTTGAGAGTCGTTAATAGCATGGTAATTTGCTTAATATTAATATACTTGGTATTCAAGATATGTGAAACTTTCTTTTGAGTGCGTTGAATACTAAGAAAAGTTTGATGCTTGATAATTGTTTTGAGATATGGAGGTGATAATATCAAAGTCGTGCTAGTTGAGTAGTTGTGAATTTGAGAAATGCTTGTGTTGAAGTTTGCAAGTCCCGTAGCATGCACGTATGGTTAAAGTTGTGTAACAAATTTGAAGCATGAAGTGTACCTGGCTTGTGCATCCTTATGAGTGGCGGTCGGGGACAAGCGATGGTCTTTTCCTACCAATCTACCCCCCTAGGAGCATGCACGTAGTACTTGATTTTTGATGACTTCTAAATTTTTGCAATAAGTATATGAGTTCTTTTGACTAATGTTGGGTCCATGGATTATACGCACTTTTACCTTTCCGCCTTTGCTAGCCTCTTCGGTACCGTGCATTGCCCTTCCTCACCTTGAGAGTTGGTGCAAACTTCACGTGCATCCAAACCCCGTGATATGATACGCTCTTTCACACATAAACCTCCTTATATCTTCCTCAAAACAGCCACCATACCTACCTATTATGGCATTTCCATAGCCATTCCGAGATATATTGCCATGCAACTTTCCACCGTTCGTTCATCATCATCATGACATACATTACTTTTGTCATATTGCCATTGCATGATCATGTAGTTGACATCGTATTTGTGGCAAAGCCACCATGCATTATTTTTCATACATGTCACTCTTGATTCATTGCACCATCCCGATTACCGCCACAGGCATTCATATAGAGTCATATCTTGTTCTAGTTTTGAGTTGTAATCCTTATGTTGTAATCAATAGAAGTGTGATGATCATCATTACTAGAGCATTGCCCAAAAAAAGGAAAGGCCAAAAAGAAAAAAAAGGAAGGCCCAAAAAAAAGGGCAATGCTACTATCTCTTTTTCCACACTTGTGCTTCAAAGTAGCACCTTGTTCTTCATGTAGAGAGTATCATATATTGTGCTTCAAAGTAGCACCATGTTTTTCATATAGTGAGTCTCATAAGTTGTCCTTTTATACCAGTGGGAATTTTTCATTATAGAACTTGGCTTGTATATTCCTATGATGGGCTTCCTCAAAATGCCCTAGGTCTTCGTGAGCAAGCAAGTTGGATGCACACCCACTAGTTTTCTTTTGTTGAGCATTCATAGCTCTGGTGCATCCGTTGCATGGAAATCCCTACTCCTCATGTTGACATCAATTGATGGGCATCTCCATAGCCCGTTGATTATCCTCGTCAATGTGAGACTTTCTCCTTTTGTCTTCTCCACACAATCCTCATCATCATATTCTATTCCACCCATAGTGCTATATCCATGGCTCACGCTCATGTATTGCGTGAAGGTTGAAAAAGTTTTAGATTATTTAAGTATGAAACAATTGCTTGGCTTGTCATCGGGGGTATAGAAGTTGGGAACATCTTTGTGTGACGAAAATGAAGCATAGCCTAACTATATGATTTTGTAGGGATGAACTTTCTTTTGCCATGCTATTTTGAGAAGACATGATTACTTTGATTAGTATGCTTGAAGTATTATTATTTTTATGTCAATATGAACTTTTGTCTTGAATCTTTCGGATCTGAATATTCATACCACAATTAAGAAGATTTACATTGAAATTATGCCAAAGTATCACTCCGCATCAAAATTTCTCTTTTTATCATTTACCTACTCGAGGACGAGCAGAAATTAAGCTTGGGGATGCCTGATACGTCTCCAACATATCTATAATTTTTGATTGCTCCATGCTACTTTATCTACTGTTTTGGACTATATTGGGCTTTATTTTCCACTTTTATATTATTTTTGGGACTAACCTATTAACCGGAGGCCCAGCCCAGAATTGTTGTTTTTTGCCTATTTCAGAGTTTCGAAGAAACGGAATATCAAACGGAGTCCAAACGGAATGAAACCTTGGGAACGTGATCTTCTCACCTAACGTGATCCAGGAGACTTGGACCCTACTCCAAGAAGTAATGAGGCGGTCACGAGGTGGGGCGCCCCCTAGGCGCGCCCCCGCCTCGTGGGCCCCCTGTTGCTCCACCGATGCGATCATTCCTCCTATATATACCTACGCACTTCCCCCAAACGATCAGAACGGGAGCCAAAAACCTAATTCCACCGCCGCAACTTCCTGTATCCACGAGATCCCATCTTGGGGCCTGTTCCGGAGCTCCGCCGGAGGGGGCATCCACCACGGAGGGCTTCTACATCATCACCATATCCCCTCCGATGAAGTGTGAGTAGTTTACTTCAGACCTTCGGGTCCATAGCTAGTAGCTAGATGGCTTCTTCTCTCTTTTTGGATCTCAATACAATGTTCTCCCCTCTCTCGTGGAGATCTATTCGATGTAATCTTCTTTTTGCGGTGTGTTTGTTGAGACCGATGAATTGTGGGTTTATGATCCAGCTTATCTATGAATAATATTTGAATCTTCTCTGAATTCTTTTATGTGTGATTGGTTATCTTTGCAAGTCTCTTAGAATTATCCGTTTGGTTTGGCCAACTAGATTGGTAGTTCTTGCAATGGGAGAAGTGCTTAGCTTTGGGTTCAATCTTGCGGTGTCCTTACCCAAAGGATGTAAAGGGTTGCAAGGCACGTATTGTATTGTTGCCATCGAGGATAACAAGATGGGATATTTATCATATTGCATGAATTTATTCCTCTACATCATGTCATCTTGCTTAAGGCGTTACTCATTTTTTAACTTAATACTCTAGATGCATGCTTTGGATAGCGGTCGATGAGTGGAGTAATAGTAGTAGATGCGTAATCGTTTGGTCTACTTGTCTTGGACGTGATGCCTATATACATGATCATACCTAGATATACTCATAACTATGCTCAATTATGTCAATTGCTCAACAGTAATTTGTTCACCCACCGTAGAATACTTATGCTCTTGAGAGAAGCCACTAGTGAAACCTATGGCCCCCGGGTCTATTCTCATCATATCAATCTCCATTACTTTAATACTTGCTTTGTTTTTACTTTGCCTTTTACTTTTCACTTTGCATCTCTATACCAAAACTACCAAAAATATTATGTATCATCTCTATCAGATCTCACTCTCGTAAGTGACCGTGAAGGGATTGACAACCCCTAATCGCGTTGGTTGTAGTAGCTATCGCTTTGTGCAGGTACGAGGGACTTGTGCATGGCCTCCTACTGGATTGATACCTTGGTTCTCAAAAACTGAGGGAAATACTTAAGCTACTTTGCTGCATCATCCTCTCCTCTTCGGGGAAATCCAACGCAGTGCTCAAGAGGTAGTAGCCCACATGTCATTCTCATGGTGGTGGCGTGGTTCGCGACTCACTCGTTCGAGATGAACCAGCCGGTGGTGGCGTGGCCGTGGCGAGGGCGCCACAGCTGGGCGTCGAGGCGTTACAAGGCGTAGATGGCCACACCGGCGGGTACTACCTGTAGTACATAAGTACTCCAGCTGAGGATTGATGCCTGAGACGAAATGTGTCACAGCCGCTGGATGAAAATTCGATGGTGCGGGAGTACGGATCGGAGCACAGCGGAGCGAGCAAACCGCGTCCAATCGGGTGTGTCTATGGTAGAAAGTTGATGGTCGCCGCAGTTCAGCTGGCCCGCATGTCATGCACACAAAGGCAGAGGAGTGGTGGGGCCGAGAGGGATGAGGGGCACGAACAATCCTACCATTCTGTCACTGACATGTGGGACCCATAAGCATGGGTCTCACCTGTTAGCGAAGGAAGGGCAGGGCAAGGCAGTGATAACCACGTCAGAGGACCATGTCCACGTCGGGGTACGTCGTGCCGTGGGTTGGAGCGGCGTCGTGGGAATCGCGTGTGGGTGTGGCAGTGCTAGAAACAAGAAACGTGATGGTCGCCGTGGTTCAACTTCCATGGACAAGTTGTCGTGTCTGCTGACACATGTATATCAAAACTAGAGTGTTTATATTTCAAGCACGTGAACAAGTATTATTCTACTAGTTTGGATCCATTGCAATGCACGGGCCAGCACATTGGTAGTAGTAGTGTCCATCTCTATCTCTAGAGGCCTTCCCTCATTCATCCTTTTCTCTCACAAGATAAACTACTCATACAAATGCATCCTTGGGAGTCTCTCCAGCGCGGCGTGGCCGTAGTTGCAAGTTGACGCCCCTTGAGATGCCGACGTTGAGGGGCACTCGGATTTCCTCCGATGAGCAGGTAAGATGAGTTTGATCACGTAGTAAATGCATTCTAAAGACTACTTCCGTGTCCATTTCCTAATTCTCCCCTGCCCACTGTTTCACAGGCTAGGCTCGGTGCGAGTGGAGATTGGCTTGCATATGTACGGGAGGGTACCAACATCAATTTGCACAACATTTACAATGGTGACACCGTTCCTGTAGAACCTTTGTCCAACATTGGGATCAGCCATGCAACGGGCCACCGCATGAATTGGTACGATGGAACCACGGTGAGATTGAATAAGATGGCACGAACCTTGCACATGGCGGTCAAAGGCGGACCATGCTGTCTGCGGCCGATTTGTTGTCGTACGAGTAGGAAGGCTCTTTTCTAACCGCATCTTCGCGGTGACAAACCAGGGGACTTATTTTGTATGGGACACATCCTACGATATACTCCCTCTCTCCCAGTTTATTTGTTTTGAATCTTTTTGTTTTATAAGTTTCAAATTCAAATTTAGAGCTCCCCATCACATGTTGAGATTACAATGTCCATTAAATCGTTGCGTGCATGTATAGTAAAGAAACAAATCTCGAGTTTGGCACGAGTTCGTGCTGCGGGAGCACCACAAGCCCTGGCGCAAGAGTTACATTTCCCTCTCAGGGCCATCGGGACTGAGCTTCAGCGCCTTACTACACCTACCTTTGAGTCAATAACATGTGGACCCGATAGGTGACTGGTCCACATGTAATGCTCCCGAAGGCAGAGGGGCAGTGGGGCCAAGAGGGGGACGTGTGGTTTCATGGGTTCGAGCGGCGTCGTGGGAATCGCGGGTGGCTTTGGTAGAAACTTGATGCTCGCCGCATTTTAGGTGGCCCACATGTCATGCACACAAAGGCAGAGGGGTGGTGCGGCCGAGAGGGGTGAGGCGCACGTCGGGGGGCATGGTGCCATGGGTTGGAGAGGCGTCGTGGGAATCGCGAGATGAAACATGATGGTCGCCGTAGTTGAACTTCCATGGACAAGTTGTCATGTCTACGGACACATGCACTGCATAACGATCACTGGAAGGAGTAGCAGAGAAAGCTATATATGCGGATAAATAGTTCCTTATAGTCAAGCGGACCCACGCTACTACTCTGTTCCAAAGACATGCACACCATCGAAATAGTCCATCCATATCAATATACATCGAGAGGGAATAATTTTTTTTACAAGAGAGGAAATACTTCATCCATCCATAATGCCCTCCTGCTGGTGCAGCGTTTTCTTCTTCTTCTTCTTCTTCTTCTTCTTCTTGTTCTCATTCTCTGTGGGAGACGGCTTCGCAACAAGCTCTTTGGACCTTGCAGCTATCTCGAAACTCACACGGGCATCGAGGGCAGCATATTTTATCCGCTCGTACGTCAAGGGATAATTCTCCCATCCAGACGACCTTAATGCCACCGTCTCATCGCCTCTTACGAAGATTTGTACCGAGCACAAAATTTGCTACGTCGAATAGGGATGGTGTCAGTTTATCACAATCTTCTACAGGAATTTTGATTCTGGTTTGTAGGTCAGCGATGCTTTTCAAATCAAGGTTGTACGGCTCCAGCTTCTGTTTGTCCCCTTCGATGGCTGCCCCACACAAGTATACGTCCTCCCGAGACAAGAAATCGTAAAGCTCATCTGGTATGGACGGCGAGTGTATGATGTGGTACACCAAAACATCATCTTCGAGGCACAGCTGAAGAACGGCGGCGCGCTGGATCTTCCCAGGGGCACGCTCCGTGTACTCTGCGTCGAGACCGATGACCCTCATCTCTACCTTTTTTAGGGAGTTGGATACATTGTTGATCCGCTACCGAACAACCCTTGGGTGGACGGTGACGGTGGCAACTATGCGCATCGAGCCTTCGACGAGGACATGTTGGATGCTAAAAACCTGCATCTCGATCTCTTTCGCCATTTGGAACCGCTGGAACGGAGGGCTATGGTTTGGAGAATTAGGATTAGATGGCTAGTCTAACTGAAGTAGTAGATGATTATTTAAAGAGGTTAAAACAATGTGAATGCAGTGGGGTTTGGATGCAAATGAAGACGAAGGGGAGGTGAAGAAGCCGAGGCGAATCGGTTCCCGATGGAGAAGTAAATGGGAGAAGTGGCGTGCAGGCAGTTGATTAGACGGCTAGGTAGACTAAACGAAAAGGCTATGCGGGTAGACTGAGGAGTCGTACCTGTTCATGTACGTGCCCATCCTTTCTGATAGGTGGGACCTATGCAAACAGATAAAAAAATGTGTCGTAGCTTTTTTTTGAGCGCGTGAGTGGGAGACACAACATTCTCTGGTTAAGGAATACTCCCTCTGTTTAGGTGAGTATAAGTCACCTTATGAAAATCAGGTTTTTCCAAAACATTTAGGCGTGGAGCATTAACTTCCTGATCGATCCTCTCCCAGCCTCGTTAGCCAGCGTTCTCTTCCTCTGCTGCCGCGTTCTACCTTTCCATTTTTCCTCTTCTCAAGTGTGGAATGATCTGCATGCCGTCCTTGATGCACCAGAACGACCACTGCATGCATCGCGGCAGTATGCGTTGATTGGGCATGCACGAGAATTTGGTTACGCTTTCATAATATGGATGATACCTGAATGATGAAGTGAACATGCATGCTAGCACGGGAGACCTATTTCCGCTATACAATACTGGAGTACTCATGTTCCTACTACTACTAGTAGTAGTAGTAGTAGTAGTAGTAGTAGTAGTAGTAGTAGTAGTAGTAGTACAACTGTGGTACACTTGATGGTCAAAATACTATTCATCCGGTCCTCACAGTGAAGTGACAACACCCTGCGCCTGACACTAGTCCAGGCGAGGCGGCGTGTTCGGGTTACCAAAGTCAGCCTCACCCTGTGCACTGTGCAGTTTGTCACCGCCGTTGTACAGCACATTGGCGCCTCGCCTCGTCTCCCTCTCCTCTCCCATAGCACCACTCCATCTCCATCTCCTTCTCCGTC
This sequence comes from Aegilops bicornis, assembly GCA_021605145.1. NCBI lineage: Eukaryota > Viridiplantae > Streptophyta > Magnoliopsida > Poales > Poaceae > Aegilops > Aegilops bicornis. The sequence continues at coordinate 631,631,370 of CM038673.1, forward strand.
TCTGTCTCCATCTCCATCTCACTGTGCCCCCGTGTACCGTCGCCTCATTCGCCTCCCCAGTACCACTATTCCCTCGCTAGCCGCCTCCAAAGACCGACATCCTTCTCCCCGTGAATCGAGCCCCTTCCAAACTCCACCATGGCCGAACGCGAACTGCGGCAAAGATCCATATGAGCCGCAATTGGAGCAATCTCCCCGTGACATCCTCGGCCTTGTTGTTCGTGTATGGATATGTTGACCGCTTCTGGGGCTGGCTGCATGCTCGAGGGACATGCACACGGCCATTTTCGAAGCGAGGCCTAAGCTTTTCAAGACACCCTGCTTGCTGCTATCTGGTCTTGCGAGATTGGCTCACCATGATACGGAGGTGTGCATGATGCCCCTCGACTTCAATCCAATCTCCATTAGCCAAAACTTCTTTGCAGGTATGTAGTGTGTCGCCGTACATCATTTCCCTCGACATCGATCCGATCACCATCGCCCGAAACTTCTTGGCAGGTATGTACTTTGGGTCGGCATGAACTCCCCATCGGATGGCTGCCTTCAGAGAAGACGGTAAAAAGTTGGTGCTCGTGAACTTCCAGACCTCCCATGAGATTATCCTTCCTCCGTTGGATTATATAGAGTATTACCATCGTGGTCCAAGTCATCTAGATTACTACGTCAGTTGGACAGACCTTGTTTTGTAGAAGATTGTAATCTGCCAAGTGCCCACACAACATGCGAATTATGCAGACTTCAAGCTAATTGCCTTGTTCGACCGTGCACTTGCCTATCTTTACGCCGGTGCCTTCTTTAGCTGGAGACAACTCGGCTCACAGTGGATCATCATCAAAGCTGATACACATTTCTGTGATGCTATTGAACACAATGGCATCATCTACGCAATCGACAAAGCAGATGGCACCGCGTATTGCTGGGACGGCGCGTGTAAGTTGTTTCCTTCTCAAGTTAATGATGACGTCATGACACTGTTTGAACTTTTTGTGATGATTGGCATATCCCTGTTTGAGCAGAATTTGAGTAGAACTATGGCAATATATTAGAGACGCCGTAAATCAGCTATATTTGGAATGATTTAATTCATGCGATTGTGACCATGTCATTACAGCCAATTTGTACCCTGAATAATCAAACGGTTAGGAATATATGGATATTATCCTTATTTTACAGTAATTTATATACTACTACTAAATATGAGTGTGTATCAATGACCATGTTAGTTTCCTCATTTTCATGATGTAGAAACATGCACCACACTGTTGGTTTCATATAACCATACATTAGGGAAGTAAATGTGCATATGGAGAACTCTATATTTGGAAGTAGTGAAATCCTGCAATCCTTACCATGTGTACATACCTATATTCGCCCTTCAGCAATCAATGGCTAGAATAATATCCTCACAAAAATTTTGCCCACAGAACACGAGTATATAACAATGCATGGTCTGTTAGCTACCTTGAAGAATTTGTTTGTGAGGACAGAACATGATTACATAACATGCATGACATGGTAGTTTCCTGTGAAGAATCGATTATGAGATAACATGAGTATAACCATGCATGGCACTTCTATATTTTTGAACCCAGTATACATTTCCCTGTATTTTCCTCCCAGTTCCAACAGGGACATATCAATGCTGTTTCTTGCATTATCCTACTAATACTCTGAACAATGTTGATCTTACATTAACAATGCATGTCCTTTTTTATATGATGCAGTGTCCCTACTGCCATCGCCCTTTGTAATCACACCACCTTTGCCAAAATAGGGAAGCACAACTGGTTCCTCGCTCGATCAGACGACGGCAAAAGACTGATGATCATTCGGACACATGAGCCAGAAAAGTTATATTGCAAAACCCCCACTGCATACAAGCACCGTGTAATACGTGAGTATCCGGACAGTGGTTGTTACGTCTATGAGTAGGATACCAGCTTGTTGGGGCCTTTAGGATTTTTTAGTTGGAGGCGGGTAAACAGCCTTGGTTCACACTCTCTGTTTCTCAGACTCAATTATCCAATTAACCAGGAGATCACCGTTGGCAAGGACCTTGATGACAGAGAAGCTCTGTTTGCTATGGAAAACTGTGTCTACACGGCGAGCCCTAGGAGTTCGGGAGCAAACTCCCCTGATTGTCAACGATACAGCCTGCAGCCAAAAGAAGGTGAGAATGACAAAGGCATCTGGATTAACTTTGATCCTTGGATGTCTCAATTACGAAAGGCAGTGATGTGGTTCAAGCCTTCAGGTTGATAGGTAATTGGGTTGTTGCATCGAAAGGGTGGAGTACTGGTGTCTCCGGATCACTGGTCTCTGAAGCGGGGCTGCAAATTATGATGGTGTTGGATCATCTCTTCGAATGACTTTGTTGTCTTTGCTATTGGTTCAGGATGGGTGGTTCTTTATTTTGTTATACATATTCCTTGTCATTTGGTCATCCTCGTCTATGTCACTCTTTCTATGTAATAGTTGCTTCTGTTTAGAGTGCCATTCTCGTATGGATCACTAGAGTCTGAGCGCTGCAGATGGGTGCGTTTTGGTGGTGTAGCAAGACTTCTTATGAACTATCATGTCTGGTTGTTTATGTTAGTAGTAGTCACTAGTCCGTGTTTGAATGTTGTATATATCGTTGTTTCAAACTGTTTATTGTCTCGAACTACTGGTGGGCTAAACGAGGGCATCACCATTCTCCCGTGTTCAGAGTATATCTCCTTTTTTCAAGTTATATAATTTGAGCTCACTGTCTTTTCGTTGATGTACACTTGTTTGGGCCAGTGAGGTATCGTTGCATATGGGCCGAGTAGTAACGCAATGCCAAAGAGGTCAATTATGACTCTCAGGCCGGGCTCTCAAAAGCCTGAAAAAAAAGGCCGGGCTCTCCAAAAAAGAAAGAATAAGGACTCTTAGGCCGACATGTGGGCGCCACCGGTGTTTTCGCGCGCTTGCGCGCCGAGAGCATATTGGCGCGTGCTCGAAATTCGTGCTACCTTTTCATCCCCGCCTCCCCGCCTCCCCACCTCACGGAATCTCGATTCCTACTCCAGTTCCCCAAATCCCCTCAGTACTCCCTGTACTCAAGCGCACTATCATGTCGCCGGGTCAACGCGGATCTCGAGCCGGAGATCCCGAGGTTAAATCGCCCGCCTTTGGCCGCTGCGTCTTTGTCGCTCAACAAAGGCATGGCGGCGCTTGACGACCGATTTGCGGCAAAGTGCCGATGGTAACCATCAACGGCGACCGGCCTCCCGTCTCGCCGGACGACCTTGTCAAAGCTCTTGGCATTGCGCACGGCATCCAAATAAGTGACTTGCTCGTCCAAGTCTGTCCGCCACCGGCTGATTTCTTTGTCAGGTTCCGTACAACTTTCGACTGCAGTCGTGTGTTCGAATCTTCCCGGCGTTTGTTCTGCGATGGCGCGTTGGTGAGCTTTGATCAATGACACCCAGGATGGGGCTCGGTGCCCTCTGAGCTTGAGTTTTTAACAAAGCTTACCTTCCACGGCATGCCTCGATGTGCTTGGAATAGCGAGTCCATGACCGAGCTTATCAACGACCTTGGAGGTGAGCTCGTAAGTTTGTTTGTTCCTCCAGACAGCTGGGCTCTGACGGTTATGGCATGGATGAAGAAGCCGTCCACCATACCGAAGGTGATTGGTGTTGAGATACCGGTGTAGGAACCGGGGTTGTACTATTCGTCGCCACCAAGGCCGCCACGGACCATGTTAGGGATGTACCTGTATCGAGTGTTCGTGCATGTCGAAGAAGTGGTCAATCCATCAATCGATGTCCTGCCGCCGCCGCTGGTGCCAGGGTCCGTTGACGATGTCCATTACAGGAGTCAACGTCAGACTTTCCCCATGTTGCTCGGAACAATGGATGGCACAGGGCCTACTCCATCGCTACGGGCGGAGGCCATCGCTTCTTTGGGAGAAGAGGCAGGGCTGGCTGCCCGGATGTGCTCTAATTTGAGGTAACAACTGAATCTTGTCGGATAGTACTAGTTAAATCCGAGCTATAGGTCCTAAGCTAATCGATATGCCAAAGACATTTGATTGTGACTTGTTCTAATTTTGTACCTGAACTTTTTTTAGAAAGGGTTGTACGTCAACTTAATGTGCTAGCAGAAATTATTGTGTTGTTTGTCTGTTTTCTTTGCACAACATTCAGGATATTTCCCCGTCATTTATAAAGACGATGAACCATTATGTACGACTTCGTTGGTTTCAACATAGCCCTTCCCGTAGCGATCCACTGCTTCCATCCTGATTGTGCCGCCTGCATGAAATTTTTGTATGCAAGTTCAGTGTGCTATGATGTTCTATATGATTGTGTCAACTATATAAGTTTTTACCGAGCATCAGCAATGCATATGGCTGAAAGATGTATTTACAAGCATCGACCGATGGGTCTCTCTCTCACACACACACACACACGCGCGCGCGCACACGCACAAGTAGGACCCGTTGAATTATTTATTTGCTCGTGACAGCTTTTAATTAGGTTCCAGTGTAATCTAACTTTTTTCTTAAGTTATTAATTGAGCTCAGTGACTTCAAAAGTTGTACAGAAGCCTTGTTTGGGCCTTTCCGGCGTCGCTTAATGTGGGCTGAGTAACCATGTTAGGTTGTACTGTACTACGCAGGCCTTTTTTTTAACATTAGCAATGCAACTGGGCCGACAGTTGTACACAATATCCGGGTCAACTTGTTATCCGCCCCGCTGGGCTGCAAAGTTTCCTAGGAGGTATGCATTAGGCTTAACAAGAAAATGTACTTTAAGAAATAATAAATGGGATTGTAATTATAATAACTGGGCAATTACTATGCACCAAACATGTAATTAGTTTGAAAAATATATTATTTTTGGAATTTGGAAATTTTAATTTCATTACTTGTTGCCCGCGCAATATTTCATTGGATTTTAACGTAATACAACTTTATTTTGAAATTATATTTAACCTGACTAGAAATTTCGGATAAAAATATTTTGGATCCCATCAAAATGTGGGAATTTTTTTGAATTCTGTTTTGAGCGGTTGTTTGAAATTATTAATCGTTGTCCTAGCTAGAAGTTGGGATGTATTTTTAACAAACTGTAAATGAGTTGTAGTAAATTCTATTAGAATTAAAAAAATGGGCTGTACATTCTTACAAATCGCAAATGGGCTATATGTTCTCTGTCAAATCCGAGTTGTGGGCCTACTAAGTTGACGCGTACCAAGGGCTTTGTCAACTTAGTCAATATAAACAATTCTAGCTGCAGTGATCATACGATGTCCATCCAACGGTCGTAGTGCTTCTTCAACCTTTGGTCTTCTTGCTCCAGCCGCCCAAAGCAGCGCCGGTCGTGTCGCGTGCTCCTGCCTCCCGTGGCCGGCTGTGATGCCGCGGAGGCCTCACCGCCCCGTACTACTCCCACCGCCGCCGTGCCATCCCTCTACTACCACACCCCTGCTTTTTCTGCGGAGACGGCAACCTCACACCACACCAACCGGTGAACCTCAGATTCTCTCCGCTGGCTTCCACTGCTATGCCTTCCCGGCTCTGCGTCGCCCCTTCCTAGGCCTCGCTGTCGTCTGCACCACCGCCTGGTGCTCTCGGCCAAGGCGTGGTCAACGTGGTCAACTAATCGACTTCCATCGGAAGAGTAGTGTACTTGGAGAGGCCGATACCGGGTCTAGGGCGGCCGCAAGGAAGTGCCTCCTTATTACGCCAAAATAATTATTCCTCCACCGACAAAGAGGGACCCACCGGACGGGCCACCTTATTTCGCGAAAAACCGCTTCTCGACTGCTGGGACCCACCGGACGGGCCAGCGATTTCGTTAAAAAACGTTCCCCACCGTCACCGGACCCACCGGAAGTGCCTCCTTATTACGCACAAAAATGAATACTCCCCGCTTAGCTGGGACCCACCATGGTGGGAGGCTGACTTAGGGCCTACTAAGTTGATCGATGGGGGCCTTTGTCAACTTTAGTCAATATGAACGATTCTAGCTCCAAAGGACCGTGACGATGTCCATCCAACGGCCGTAGTGCTTCTTCAACCTCTAGTCTTCTTGCTCCAAATTACCAATGCAGCGCCGGTCGTGCCGCATGCTCATGCCTCCCGTGGTCGGATGTGCCGCCATGGAGGCCTCACCGTCCCCTACTATTCCCACCGCTGGCCAAGTTCGCGGGCGACGGCAAATTTCACACCGCAGCCGAACCAATGAACCTCAGATTCCTCTCCGCTGGGCTTCCACTGCCGCGTCTTCCCCGGCTCCCCGTCGTCCCCTTCCTAGGCCTCGCCGTCATCCACCGCCATGGTGCTCTCGGCGCAGCGTGGTCAACGTGGTCAAGGAACGACTTCCATCGGACATGGACTGTACATGGAGAGGCTGACAGCTGGGTGCACGGCCGCAGCAAGGAAGTGCATCCTTATTACGCGGAAAATAATGATTCCTCCACCTGACAGTTGGGACCCACCGGACGGGCCACTGTATTTCGCGAAAAAAACGTTTCCCCCTGACTGCTGGGACCCACCAGCTACATCTTCGCACGCAAGGAAGTGCGTCCGGGCAAAAAAAACGATTCGCTTCGACCGCTGGGACCCACCAGCGACACCTTCGCACGCAAGGAAGTGCGTCCCGGCAAAAAAAATATGATTCGCCCCCTGACTGCTGGGACCCACCAGCTACATCTTCGCACGCAAGGAAGTGCGTCCGGGCAAAAAAATGATTCACCCCTAAGGGAGTCCCGGACTAGGGGGTATCCGGACAGCCGGACTATCGTCACGGCCGGACTCCAAGACTATGAAGATACAAGATTGAAGACTTCGTCCCGTGTCCGGATGGGACTTTCCTGGGCGTGGAAGGCAAGCTTGGCAATACGGATATGTAGATCTCCTACCATTGTACCCGACTGTGTAACCCTAACCTATCCGGTGTCTATATAAACCGGAGGGTTTTAGTCCAGAGGATCTAACAACAATCGAGACCATAGGCTAGCTTCTAGGGTTTAGCCTCCTTGATCTCGTGGTAGATCTACTCTTGTACTACCCATATCATCAATATTAATCAAGCAGAGTAGGGTATTACCTCCATCGAGAGGGCCCGAACACAGGTAAAAACATCGTGTCCCCCGCCTCCTCGTTACCATCCGCCTAGACGCACAGCTCGGGACCCCCTACCCGAGATCCGCCGGTTTTGACACCGACATTGGTGCTTACATTGAGAGTTCCTCTGTCGCCACCGATAGGCCCGATGGCTCCTTCGATCATCAACAATGACGCGGTCCAGGGTGAGACTTTTCTCCCTGGACTGATCTTCGTGTTCGGCGGCTTTGCACTGCGGGCCAATTCGCTTGGCCATCTGGAGCAGATCGAAAGCTACGCCCCTGGCCATCAGGTCAGATTTGGAAGTTTGAACTATACGGCCGATATCCGCGGGGACTTGATCTTCGACGGATTCGAGCCGCAGCCAAGCGCGCGTCGACCTGTCCTCGATGGGCATGATCTAGCTCGCAAATAACAAAGGCCTCGAGGCCGCACCGTAATCCGGCTCGACCCTTAATCCGGAGCCGGATTCCCCGATCGAGGACGAGTGGTTGGACACCGCCTTGGGGGCTACAATCTCTACGGCGATCGAGCCGAACTCCATCCCTGTCCTTTGCGAAGACCTCGACTCCTGGGTGCCGGACTCCTCTCCGGACTCCGAACCCTCCGCGCCCCTGCCAATCGAATCCGATTGGGCGCCCGTTATGGAGTTCACGGTCATGACATCTTTCAAAGACTCGCCTTCGGCGACATCCTGAATTCACTAAAGTCTCTCTCTTTATCCGGAGAGCCCTGGCCGGACTACGGACAGGAAGGTTGGGATGCGGACGATGAAGAAACTCAATGCCCACCCACCACCCACTTCATAGCCACTGTCGAAAGCTTACACGACGTGCTCGATTTCGACTCCGAAGACATCGACGGTATGGACGACGATGTAGGAGACAACAATGAACCAACACCTATGGGATGCTGGACAACCTCATCCCATGATGTATACATGGTGGATACCCTAAAGGAAATGAAGACGAGGAACAACGGGACGCCACGAAGGATAAATCCCTCGAAAAGCAGTCAAAACGGCAACGTAAACGCCGAACAAAGTCCCGCCTCAACAAAGACCCAGCCATAGAGCAGGGCGAACCGGTGGACAACGAACAAGCTATCGAGCAATCGTCCGAACAAGACAACTTGGATACACAATCTGTCCCCGGCGAAGACAACAGTCCGGACGATCTCACGCCGAACAAACCATTGGAGCAAAATGACCTCCAGAGAAGGCTCACGCCATCGCTACGTAGCCTGAAAAAAAGGAAGCGGAAGCTCAAAACAGCGAAAGATGCACTCAGGATTAGATGGAGCAAAGTATTCAAAGATCAGAGATAAATGCACGGGCGAATACCGAACAAAGAGCTACCCGAAAAGAAAGCTACCGCCTGATTCGACGAGGAGGCCTTAGAGCCCCCACAATTAAAAAGCAAGAAGGCCACCCGGTCGGATGGACGACCTCACGGCAAAAAGAGAGCGGCGAATGGTGCCGCACACAAGCCAATATGCGATCCGCTTAAGGATTCACATCAAAAGGATGGCCCAGTTAGGTCCATCTATGGGCCAAGAAAGCACGCCACAAAGCAATGCAACACGCCAAAATTCAAAACCACGGCACACCCAATATAGGGCGCCAGACACCCCTATGTTTCAGCCGGGATTTCCAAAGGGATCATGAATTTCCAATGGATTCAAACCCAGAAACACAGAGGCATACGACGGAACAATGCACTGAGTCTGGATTGAGGATTACATCCTCCACATACACATGGCTAGAGGAGATGATCTCCACGCCATAAAATACTTACCCCTTAAACTCAAAGGGCCAGCTCGGCATTGGCTTAAGAGCCTCCCCGAAAATACCATTGGAAGCTGGGAAGAGCTCGAGGATGCATTTCGGGCGAATTTTCAGGGGACCTATGTCTGCCCTCCGGACGCAGACGATCTAAGTCACATAACTCAACAGCCCGGAGAGTCAGCCCGGAAATTTTAGAACATGTTCCTTACTAAAAAGAACCAAATAGTCGACTGTCCGGACGCCGAAGCCTTAGCAGCTTTCAAACACAACGTCCGAGACGAATGGCTCGCCAGACACCTCGGCCAAGAAAAGCCAAGAACAATGACCGCATTAACAAGCCTCATGACCCGCTTTTGTGCGGGAGAGGATAGCTGGCTAGCAAGATGCAGCACCAAATGACCCAAATACATCTGAAATCAGGGATGGAACGGAAACCACGGCGCAACAAGGACCAAATACCGGATTAAAAGGAACAGTCCAAAGAGAACGGCAATCAACGCCGGATTCAAAAGCTCATGGCGTAACAACAAAAACTGCCCCTTAAGGACAATAGCGATGAGCTATCCAACTTCAACAAAATCTTGGACAAGATATGTCAAATCCACAGTACTCCTGGGAGGCCTGCTAACCATACCCACGGAAATTGTTGGGTCTTCAAACAGTCCGGCAGACTGAACGCCGAACACAAGGGGCTCGACACACCAAGTGAAGATGACGAGCAGCACCACAAGCAGAGCCTCGGAAATCAAAAAACTTTCCCACAGGAGGTCAAAACAGTAAACTCACTTCACGTGATCAAAAGGAAAAACAGAGCGGCGCCCCCTAAAAGGCGCGCCGCACACTAGTTGTCAAAACCAATCACCTTCGACCATCAGGACTATTCCGATAATATCCGGAATGCAGGATGGACTGCCCTTGATATTGGATCCTATAATCGACGGATTCCAATTTACGCATGTCCTCATGGAAGGCGGCAGTGACATAAACCTGATATATCAGGACACAATCCGCAGGATGGGGATAAACCCAACCAAAATTCGCCGTAGCAACACCTCCTTTAAAGGAGTAATGCGAGGCCCATATGCCCTTTGCACGGGCTCCATACTGCTAGAAGTTGTGTTTGGTTCATCCGACAACTTCCGTCGCAAAAGGTTACTCTTCCATGTCGCCCCGTTTAAAAGTAGCCATCAAGCACCATTGGGACGCGAAGCTTTCGCCCGCTTTAACGCAATACCGCATTATGCATCTCTAACACTTAAAATGCCCGGTCCACGCGGCATCATCTCGTTAAAAGGAAGTATTAAGTGTCACTTGAGCACGAAAGAACGGGAGACTGCCTTGACAGCCCCACAGCTATCCGGCTCTGCTAGGCAAAGAACCTGAATCGGTCATTCAAACCCCGGACACGGTTAGACGAGTCCGGCGCCTACTAGCGGCATACCCCCATACGAGGGGCCGCATACATGTATAACAAGAGACAATAAAGCTCAATTTTATTCAATTCTTCGAACCGTACTGCTTATTTAATATTAAGTACATTTTCGACGATCCTTTTCTTTCAATCTAAGTTCCTCTCTTTACAGATGAACAACGTGCTACACCCGGCCCGTGATACGGCACAACGGAGACACAGCGCAGACGCAAGAGGGACCCGCTGCAAGGATTCTTTTCAGATTAAGACCATGCGTAAACCTTTTTTCACTGCCTCTTATTGATATACATCCCCGGTTCCTTAATATAACCGAGGAGGAGGCTGGTGCTTTGGCATTGGCCGCACCAGAATTTTCTTGGTGCACTGACACGGGGGCTTAGGGCATTATTCTGCCCATTTTCATAAAGACCGAATACCTTAGGGAGTATTTGGCGCCTCGAGTTAGGCCTTATATGCATCAGCTCAATCATGTCTTTGGTCAAATGTTGGGTTGCCTGCCTCGTGTTTTGCTGCCTTACATTCCGCTTTCACGGCTAACGCGGCACTGTGAAAACTTCATCGCGATTGTGCCCGGTTCGCCGGGCGAAAGCACCTCAAGAGAGAAAGTTGAAAACTGACTGTCATGATATAGCGAGAGACTGGTCAACCACTCGATGACTCACAGGAATGTTTAGGATTCCTCTGCATTAACGAAGGACCGGTTTTCGGTCAGCACATACGCACTAATTCGGGAGAGTGCGGTGCCCTGTGGGCTATATAGTAGCCCCACCCTCGAACTCCTATGGCTAAGTGAAAGTGATAAAGCATTATATTACGGTTGCCTGGTTTGCTACGCTATCACCTCCTTAACAGGACCAAGACGTTGGATTAAGTGTGAAAAAGCGCCCCTTTTTTTTTGCAAACACCCCCGCACTATGTGCGTGGGGGCTGAAGCCAAGGACTGCCATCTTTCAGGTTATATACACATATACATAAACGGCCGCACAGGGAGTAGTTTACTACTTGAACGCACAAGTATAAAAAGCCCTTATATTACATTGAAACATTGTTTTCACAAATTATACATGTCATTTAAACATAATATCCTTCGAAAGCATCGCGTCTCTATTAAACGAAGCGCTCGACAGTGACTTCTTCAAAGTAGTGCTCGGCGGTACTGCCGCTGTCCGAATCTTAGGATGCAACGTCGATGGCCTTCATCTCTGCCCAAGATGTCTTGACACGGCAAGAGCCATCCGCTTCCTCAATACACGCCGATCGCTTCATTGCGTCGATACGCGGCACCGCACCAAGAAACTGCTGCACTAAACCAAAATAGCTCTTCGGCTGGAGTCCGTCCGGCCACAAGTGAGTCAAGACATGCTTCATGGCAAATCCGGACAATCGATTCAGCTTGGCCCATTCGGCCAACCGATCGGTCATGGCAGAGGACGCCCGGACTATGGAATTGCGACCAATATAGCTCTTAACTTCGTGGCCCCTTCCGCCCCGGAAGTGCTCAACCGCTGGCCCACAGCCGCCGCCAAGTCCAGATAAGCATCCTCTAAACTCCACAACTTATCCAACTGAGCATACTTTGGATCTGTATATTTCCTCCGCAGCAGAAACGGTTTTCCAGCCGCAATTGCCCCGGCCTGACTCAACTCCTCCTTGGCAGCTCTCAAAGCCGATTGGGCATTCTTGGATTCGGCGGCGGCCTTCTTTAGGCCCTCTTATTCCGCTTGACGTTCCTTTTCAAGAACCTCGCAGCGATCGGTACTATTCCTTAACTTTTTGTCCATATCGGCCATCTCCTCCTTGCTTCGGCAAAGGAGCAGCCCGCTCAGCTTTCTAGCTCTTCGCCGCCTTTTAAAGCGGCCGATTACTAATTCTGGCTTGCTCTTTTCGCCGGGCGAAGTTCTCGCCCGCAGCTCCTCCACGGCAGCGGCACCATCTCGCATTAAGCATACGTAACAAGAAGACATGGGCGTCAAGCTCCCTTACAAGGTGTCCGCATAGAGGTCGATACCTTGTGACTCGTCAAACCGCTTATTGACCGTGAGCGATGTCCGCATCCGCCTCGTCAAGTTGCCGCTTTAGTTCGGCATATTCAGCAGTCCGCTGGCCTCCGGACGCCCGCCACCTGCTCAGGAGCGGCGATATGTTATAATCGAGATTTGATCCTCGGCACATTGTCAATTTCGACAACATACCGAGTCTCAGGGGCTACTATCTATACAGGCGATTTTATATGCATAACTGTCGAAGGTACATCATTTTGCGCATTCTCAAACCCGTCACAAGAAGCTTCGACGGCTTCATGCAATCCACTCTCATGGATGCAATTCTTTCAATCACCGTACCCATTAGAGCACGGTGATCCTCTGAAATAGCCGCCGCCTGAGCAGATCCTTCAGACTCCTCCGATCAAGACGCCACTTAGCGCCGGACCTTCCGGCCCCGCCGGACTTGGGGGAACCCTCCGCGACGACACCTCCGGGTCGTCCGCCTCACATGAGGGCGCGACAGGTGGAGGCATTTTGCTCTCCATCATCTCTGGAAGAAGATCCCCCGAAGACGAGCTCTGCTGAGAAGGGCTGAAGTCCGAACTACAAGGTACAATTTCGGTTATCCTCATGAATAAACACAGGGATGTTCCTTATTTACAAGACCCCTTCTTTTTACTTACGGCTGGCTGGAGGGCTGATCCCCTTGGGGAAATAATGCGGCTGGGTTACTTCCCAGCGCCGGACTCTTCGCCAAAGATCCCTTCCCCTCTTTGAGGCCTTGACCTCTGGATCTTCCGAAGCGGTCCTCTTCTCTCCTCGGAAGGTGGGACTCTTAATCCCTCCTTCCTTGATAGCCTCCTTCGCAGAGGCGGTTGCTTCCCCGCTCCCCCCTTCGCCTTCTTCAAAAGGCGCGACTTTCAACATCTTGGTCAACATGGGATCCGGCGTGGTCTCTCGGGAGGGAGCCGGACGCCTTATTAACTTTGCCTTGGCTATCCACTCTGCTCAAGAAACGGCTCCTTTAAAGGGCATATATATATATATATATATATATATATATATATATATATATATATATATATATATATATATATAAATGAATGAACAGCTTGTCCTGTTACAGGACTACTTACTTGAGTATCTGGGCGATTGCAGCTTAGTCGTAAGGCCCTCGGTCAAGTCCGGACACTTCTCTTGTGATCCAAGAACAGTTTATACATCTCCATGGGCGTCGTGCCCATAAAATTTTGAGAGCTCGTGGTCCCTCCGGATTGAATTCCACAAAGTGAGGGGGCGACGCTTGTAGGGTTGAAGGCGCGGATCACCATAACTGCGCCACTACAACCAGATTGATCCCTCTTTCCCGGAGATCTCGAACACGGCCCCGCAGCAGGGGAACGCCCTTGGACGGCCCCGCCGAGCCCCTTGTTGACCCATGATGCCAGCCACTGTGGTGGACCTGAGCGGAAGGCAGGGAGCGCCGCCCATTTGGTGTCCCTGGGAGCGGTGATATAAAAGCACTCCCGTTGCCACAAACCAAGCTCCTCTTGAAAAGAGCCCTCGGGCCACGAAGCATCAGCACATTTGCTTATGGCCGCCCCTCCGCACTCCGCTTGCTGCCCCTTGATCATCTTTGGCTCCACCTTGAAGGTCTTGAGTCGGGACCCACCTGGTCGAAGTGTACGTAGCGTTGTCATTCTGGCCGCGAACACGTACGTACATATATACTGGTGGATGTAGAGGCGCGCACGTGTCGTAGTAGAGGCGCGCACGTAGCATGTACACGTACGTACAGCAGCGAGGGTGCAAGAAAGAAAATACGGCCACGTACGTACATACGGGCAGGGTCTCGAACGCCTACTCGCGCATACGTACGGCCAGGGCTCGTGTACATGGCTGGGTCGGAACGAAGAAACAGCGTCGTCATCGTGTTCATGGGGAGGCAACGGAATGCTTCGTGTTCACCGGGAGGCAATGGAATGCGTCGTGTTCATGGGGAGGCAACGGAATGCGTCGTGTTAATCGGGAGGCAACGGAATGCGTCATGTTCATCGGGAGGCAACGGAACGCGTGGGAGCCAACCGTCTTGGACAGAACAGGCGATGGAAACGAGGCCTGGCGTACCGCACAACAGAGGAAACGGACCTCCTACGTTCGGAACGGGGTCCTGTTGATCGGGAGGGGTGTGGCGTACCGCAAAACGGAGGAAACGGACCTCCTACGGTTAAAACGGGGGTCCTGTTGATCAGGAGGGGTGTGGCATACCGCAAAACAGGCGAAACGGACCTCCTTCGGTCGAAACGGGGGTCATGTTGATCGGGAGGGGTGTGACGTACCGCAAAACGGACGAAACGGACCTCCTACGGTCGAAACGAGGGTCATGTTCATCAGGAGGGGTGTGGCGTACCGCAAAACGGGACTCCACGGGATACTGTTCATCTCCACCTTCGACCTCCTCAAGCCTCCACGGGCTACCGTCGACCTCCTCCAGCCTCCACGGGCTCCTGTTCATCCAGCCTCCACCGCGCTACTCCACGCTCTTGTTCAACCACCCCTCCACCGCTCACTGCTCATCCAGCCCTCCACACCACGGGTCCTGTTCAACCACCCTCCACGGGCACCCCTCCATCGTCTACTTTTCATCCAACCCTCCAAAGACACCACGGGTCCTGTTCATCCAGAGGCAACGCCACCGCCACCGCTCATCCAACCCCCCGCAACGCCACTGCTCATCCCAGAGGCAGCAGCGATCGGCTTGATTAGCAGCAAGAGCGGCGAATCGCCGATCGGGTTCGATTAACAGCCATCGATCGATCGCCGGGTTCAAGAACGCGTAGCAGCGATTACTGTCGCCGGGTTCGATTAGAGCCCAACGCCTCGCCAGTTGATTAGAATAACGCCTACACACACGCAGCAGACGTACGTGTCTGAGAAAGCGATGCATCGCCGCCCCGACCTCCCACCGTAACCGGGAACTCCCCAAAATTTTCCTCCCCCTCGCTTATACCACGGTTTTTTCCATCATGGACGGCCCAAAGAATGTCATGCAGCTGCGTCTCTAGCCCACCCAGGACGAAAAGCCCATTTTCTGTCATGATTTTTTGCCATAGAAGTAGGAGCCCACCACATCTATGATGATACCGGGTTTTGTCACAATTATTGTCATAGAAGTGTCATATGTATGACAGAAAACGTTCGGCCCAAAATGTCACGGATGTGTCTTTTTTTTTGTAGTGTCGGGACATAGCAGGTAACAAGTTTGGCTCTGACTGCGGGCAACGAACACCCGCCAGGGCTGATATAGTTCCTCTCGGCAAAGGTGATTCCTCTGAACTAGGAATGTATTGGGCCTCTAAGTACAAGGGTTTGCTGCCCTCAAGTGGATGACGTTAAGCTTTATCGAACTAGTAGGAGTTGCAAAATAGCCAATTGTTAGTACCTGTACACATAAGTACTAAAACCCCTTGGCCCCTAACGAAACCAGTGATGTTGTCAATCTCACTAGCTTTGCTAGTTACAAGGATTAATTGCATAAGTGTATGGAAGATTTGATTTCAGCAAGAAAGTAAAAACAACGAATTGTTAAAGAGAGTGTTGGTCGAGGTTGAAATAATAGGAAGAAGAATGTACTGGGATTCATAGGTTCACTAGTGATTTCTCTGCAAAAGATGGTGTGGGGAACAAATTATAGTTGTGCATGGATTAAATTGCAGTCTATAATTATATCTATCCATCGCGTAGTCAACTATGAGTGTCACCTTCCAAATATATATAGACTGTTATCCAACTGCATCTATAGCTAATACTCCACCCAAAGACTGATATCCAGTCTGCATCTTAAAGTATTATGTAAAAACAGAATATTGCCTTAAGTATGATGAGATGTTGTAGATGATATATTATCTTCACCCTGTTTTCAAAGGACAACTATGCAATTATCTTTTTATCCCTAGTGGCAACGACACAATACAAGTCTTTTCCACTTTCTGTCACCATGGTAGATTATTTACAAGATTTAACCCAACTATCATACACAACTCCCTCTTGGATATCACTCGTCAAACTTGGCCTCATAAAGACAAATAAATCAGAGAGCATATATGAATAAGAGTTATGCAACAAAAAAATGAAATATACCTAAAAAAAATCATGGATAAATCTGATTTTGATCACAAAGTTACAACTCATCACGCCGCAACAAACACATAAATATATTACATTAGATGGGTCACAATCATGTAGGGAAGCTCATGTGATCTTTTTATTGATAAACATGGGAGACAAAACCAACTAGCCTCTGCTATGGATCCATAATCCAAACGGAACGACTCACAGGAGATCATGGTGACTTCAAATTGATAGAAATGGCCACCGTGATGATTTTTCCTCCGGCAGTGTACCGATGAAAAAATATTTTCTTGAATTTTTTGTGGTGTTTTGGAGCTCCGTAGAATTTATTTTCCTCCGAGTCCAAAACATGCATAAAACAAAAATTGGCATTGCACAATGAGTTAATAGGTTAGTCCAGAAAAATGATGAAATTGGTGCGAAAACTATGCCAAAATTATATAAACATAGCATAAAACAATCGGCAATTATAGATACATTTGAGACATATTAAACATCTCAAGCTTAATTCCTACTCATCCTCGAGTATGTAAATGATAATAAAATAATTTTTAATTGTAAATGACGTGCAATGCAATAGTCTATAGTTGATACAAAACAAGTAACATCACAATGTGCAAATGAAACTATTTGTATATTTCATAGATCAATGCTTTCACATCATACTCACCAACACTATAAGATTTAGAAAGAATGTCAGGTGTATCATGAGGCTTGATACGCAAAGGTTTTATCATATCAAAACATCTTATCATAACTCGACCCAGAGTGTCACCCAAATAAGTTGACAATATGATCCTCCCCTTTCAATCAATCAACACTCTTGCAATACTTTAGTGCGAGACTTAATCTTTGCACTTAATGAAAAAGGAGAATAATGATGGGGGTTCATAAGAAGACAAAAATGAAAGGAAGTCTTGCATCAACGTGGCTGATCATTAGGCAATGAAGAGGCCTTATAATTGTTGTTAATGCAAGAGTAGGATTGCCATGCAATGAATGCACTAGAACTATAGGTGTATGAAAGCTTTTCAAATGGACTAGTGGGGTGTGCATCCAAATTGCTTGCTCACGAAGACTTAGAGCATTGGAGGAAGCTCATTTTAGGAATATAGAGCCAAGTTTTATAATGTGAAAATTCCCAACTAGTACATGAACACGAAGCATATGAAAACTCTCTGTATGAAATGCAGTAATGCTACTTTGAAGCACTTTATGGTATCTGCTAAAACCAGGTGCTACTTCGAAGCACAAGTGTATACTAAAAATGAATAACAGTGTTGCTTCCTCTCTCTCTCTCTCTCTCTCTCTCTCTCTCTCTCTCTCTCTCTCTCTCTCTTTCTCTTTGGCGCTTTTTTTTTTGTGGTACCTCCATGGTGCAATCCTCACTGATAGGAGGAACACTCTATGATGATACAATACACATCGAATTTACTTATAACTCAATAACTCAAAATGATAAACATGATATATGACTCTAAATGAATGCCTCTGACAGTGTACCAGTATGTGCCATCTAGCATAACAAAGATATCAAAATTGATGATGCAAATATCATGCTAGCTATATTTGATCATGCAAGGCTATATGGCAATAATCTCTGGTCGTGTAATGAATGATGATGGCTGGAAATTGCACGGCAGTATATCTTGGAATGGCTATAGAAATGCTATGATAGGTAGGTATGGTGGCTGGTTTGAGTAAGATAGATGGCTTATGTGTAGGAGAACAAGAAGAAGTCATCCCACGAGGTTTGGGTGCATCGGCGAAGGACGCACAAAGTCGCGAGGTGAGAGTGGGAAATGCACGATACCAAAGAGGGTAGGAAATATGCATAGATGGAAGTGCATGTAAGATCGCAAACTCGCATTAGTCATAAAGAACACAAGCACTAATTATAAGAATATCATAATCTACTCAATAGTTCACACGAAACCCATGTACTTAAGGGAAGTGTTTGGCGGTGCCGACCCATCCTACGTGAGTGGTTACTTACAATGTTTCTCAACTTATTCCTCTTTGCAACATCGGTCTCACTTCTATGTAAATTAATGAAAGAAAGAACATTGATTCACACGATGTATACGGAATCTCCCCACTACTTAATTTGAACTCTTTTACCGACAGATTCATCTATTACTCTCATTCTATCTCAAATTATGAGGAACCCAAAACCCCACAAACACGGGAGGGACTCCGTCAGGGCGGGGCAGCTATGGTTGCCCTAGGTCTATCTAATCGCCCCTAGGGCCTCGTGGATCGCTACTTTCAGGCTCAACTTGTATAAAGTAGTCATGTTGTGCCAATTTTGCAGGTCACATATGACGTTGGATCAAGATAGTCCAAAAAGCAACCTTGTTTTGTATTGAAAAGACGGAGAGTTCTTATGTTGAGAACTTTCCGTCTGAAGTCGTCTTGAGGGTGCATTTGGTCCCGCAAATCTGTAAAAAATATTGGAAACCCTATTTTCTGCATGCACTGGGTGCAATGTCTCTGTTTAGCCCGAAACCTCCTAGAAGTACTGCCCGGAACTTCCAAACTCAATATGTATAAAGTAGCTTCCTCGGATGACTCGTGCAAGTTGCATATGACTTGGATGAAGATGATCCCAAAAGAACATTCGACAAGAGGAATAATTTTCCCGTTGTACACTTTTCATTCTGAGGTCATCTTTGGGGTGAATTGGGGCGTGCAAAATGGTAAACAATGTTGTACCCCTAGTTTTCAGCACACACCGCTTTGGCCCTTAAGGTTGCATACAACCTTGGATGGAGATTACCCAAACATCAAAGTTCCCCATTGTGACGATATGAATATTTTTCATGTTGAGATCTTTTTTCCTTTGAGGTCATCTTAATTATCTTTTCTGTCATGCCAAAAACCGGTGTCAACACATGCTCCCTATTTTTTGGCAAAGATTGTGTGCCGAAAAATAACTTTCACAGATTTTGTTCTAAGAACTATCTCAACACTAAATCGGTCATTTCTTTTTCGCATGTTCTTAGGGTGATAAATATATATCGGTTATCTCTACTCTTAGGGCGATAATCATGTATCGACCATTTAGATTAGCAACAAATGTGCAGCTAATCACATGTATAGTGATTTGCTCTCATGATGTATGAAATTATATTGCTTCCATGGATCTAAATAAGCCACGGAGAGTAACTAATAATACTTGAAGATGAATTCCATGGCATAGGCATCAATGACATAGTTAAAGAATATGGATGATGTGTGAACCAAGATTTTGACGTGTGGATGCAAACCTTCGGCTTAGTTATTCATAGTTTCCACTCTTTTCTTTCTTCACATTTGCCACACTTTTTGCAATGAAAGCTTGTACGTCATTCTTGTTTTGAGTACTTCCTTTGGGAACCCACGCCATGTTCCTCCTTTTCAACTCTTGTTTCCAAATTTTGCAAATTCTTCTTTTTTCCAAATCGATAAGACAAATGGGCACCTCGGTTGTGATTCTGTTTCAAGTAATGGCATTTTTTTTACCTTGTGCACTCTCAACTTTTTCTCTTCAGATTTGGCACTTGATTGACCCGTCTCATTGCCTTTACCCTTTAGTAGCCAATGTCAATACCTTAATTGGCTCTTTATTATTTGAAATCAAATCCGAAATGGCACACTTACGACCATCTTGGTGAGCCTAGATCAATGGCAAGATGTTGCCAAATTTTGATGGCTAATGGAGTGCGGTTAAGAGCGGGAGATGTGCTTGATGTTCCAAGAGGTGACTGCTGCATGAGCAATTGCTATTCGAGAGTGATGTGTTTATGTTGCATGTTGGCCTCGGAGTTAAGCATGTCTTGGAATGGAAGGCAACCATAGATCTCGACCTTGTTTGCGACCTTGTCGCCTCAAATTAAGTTAGTGTTGCAGAAAAACTAACATTTCATTGAGAACCCCGAGCTCCCGTGTCGCTCTCTTTGGGTGACCACAGAACCCTAACCTTTTTTCTCGAATATGCACGAGTGTGCATATCATATATTTGATAGAAGAAAGGCGAAGCACGCCTCCACCAGTTATTTACAACATATTGTGTTACATCTCACAAGAACACATACAACTCCACTCCACCCTGCATAGTCTACTCCTCCTCAATGCTCCACCGTATTAGACCTGCAAACACATGATCCACATTTCATTTAATGAGCCCAGGCATCAACCATGTTCTACCTTCCGAGGAGATTTTGCGTAGAAGCTCAGCAACCGATGGCATTGCCCCATCAAACACGACTGCATTCCTACGTTTCCATATTCCCCACAACGTCAGCAACAGTAGTGTGTGTAGATCCTTCTTGAAAATGGTAGGGAGTCCTTGTTTGTTACATAACCAAGTCCGGAGGCACTCATCCGAAGTGGGTGTCCAATCCAACTTCCCCAAGGCCTGGCATAGCCCCGCCCAAACTGTCCTAGCAAAGGCGCATGTTAAGAGCATGTGCTCTATTGTTTCTTCCTCCTGATCACAGAGTGGACACTTGTCTTGGTGTGGTAGTCCCCTTCTGGCCAGCCTATCCGATGTCCAACATCTATTGCGTAGGGCTAGCCAGGTAAAGAACTTGCACGTTGCCGGGGCTCTCGATTTCCAAGTGAGGTTCGCGGTGGGTATGATCTCTCTGCCCCCAAAACCTGGCGGCGTATGCCGACCTGACTGTGAGCTTTCCGCTTGTCTCCCACGACCAAGAGATGTTGTCCGGGGTATTCTCCATTGGTTCCCAATCTTGAATCCTCTGCCATAGTTGTAAGAATTGGTGCATGGCTCCCCTCCCCTTGTGGTACCATCGATAAGGGCTCCCCTCCCCTTGTGGTCCTTCTGGCCACCATTGTCTTCGCCTCTTCGGTCGTTATTGTGGTGGTAGTGAGCCCTGCTTCCAAATGAAGGCAAGAGCTCTCAGTGCGTCTCATGCACAGAATTCAAGGGATGTGGTGGCATCGTCTCACGTGGAAGTTTGGCTGTGGCCATGTGGGCAACAGAACTCCCGCTAAGACTAGCATGAGTGCTCTCAACGAAGGGTCCAACTGGTGTGCCAAGGTCCATGCGGGATTGGCATCAACTGATGGTGCGTGGGAAGTGGTTGACCTAGACTCCCAAGTGCTTGTACAATACTCTCTCCATACCGAAATATAGTGTGTTTCAGATTTTCTAAAGTGAAACTTAAGTTTATAGAAAGGATTATCGACATACAGCTACCAAATTGATAGCATTAGATATGAAATCTATTTTCACATAGTGCATAGTACCTTTTTTCGGAAATACTTGTTGGAGAAATGGATGTATATAGACGTATTTTACTACTAGATTCATTCATTTTTATCCATTTTTTGACAAATATTTTCGGACGGAGAGAGTATTTGTTATTGTAGATATAGGTAATTTTTTGTACGTATAAATTTGGTTAAGGTTTGTGAAGTTTGACTTTTGTGAAAACCAATATATACTATATGTTACCCTAAAATCCAAAAGAAAAATCAAGCTCATTGGCGAAGGTTTAAACTTTAGTAACACAAAAAAAAGACCTTACCAAAATATCGAACACCGAAAGCTTGAAAAAAATTTCTTTCAAAGTTCAATCTATTAAAATTCACTTAGTTGTAGCCGATCGTCACTGAATTTATTATGAAATCTATTTTCATATGTTATATACTTAGTTAAAGTTTGTGATGTTTGACTTTTGTGAAACCAATGCGCATTGTATATGAGACGGAGGGAGTAACATTTTCGCATATCATGTATTCGTATGTACTTCTCGTTACCCCAAAATCCAAAAGAAAAATCAAGCTCACTGGTTGCTCCGAAGGTTTAAACTTTAGTGACGAAAAAAATATACCTTACCAAAATATCCGAATTCTGAAACTTTGAAAAAATTCTTTTGAAATTTGATCTATTAAATTCACTTAGTATTAATGGATCTTTGCTGAATTTGAATTTGATTTGATTCTGTCCCAAAATTTCGAGCTTACAAACATTTTGGTACCCACCAAACTTTCAGAAACTTGGTCAAAATTTCGTTTGAACCCCTTCGTGCGAAAGACCAACCCCACACCGGCGCACCGCCTCGGTATTCGAGTCGCCTCTCGCCTGTCCCTTCTTCCTCCGCCGCCGTGCCAGCTAGCTAGGGTTACCGCCACCGGCGATCGCAGAGGGCAGGGGTGCTGGAGGCGGCTACGCACGCGCATGGCCGGAGGCGACGCGTCATCGGGGACGGCGCCAGTGCCGGAGACGGCGGGAGAGGCGGAGGTGGACGCGGGCTTCGAGTTCGCCTTCGACAACGAGGCCTTCTCCGACAGGGTCCTGCGTATAGAGGTCGTCGGCGCTGGCCGGAAGCGCCGCCGTGAAGGTGCGTACGTACAGGCACAGTAGTACCATTAGCCATTAGAATATTCGCAGTAGATTCTAGGCACCACACTGATCTAAGCACCTGCCTGCATCGAAGTATGGATCGATTATATCGTTATATGCGCCTTCCTTACGCTGTGCAATTTCTCCCTCATGAATGTTAATTTATCTTCTTTCACGCCATTACGATCTGGATTTGTGTTGGATTTTCTCTTTTCTGCCTTATATGGGCAAGGAGGTACAATGTTATCCTAAATACACCCGATTAGGTCTTTAGTTTTGGATCTCGAGTTGTTCAAAGTTCTCCTGGTATGTTTTTTCATGATTATATGAGCAGGTGTCACCCTTGATATATGTAGTGAGGAGGTGTGAAGGGAAGGAGCTCCCCAAGTCCCTAGAACTCCCCATAATTTTGCTTACTATTCCAAATTTGAGGTCATCATTAGTCTGTGTTCTGTTTCTGGTTCACCTCTATTTCTGTTTTGTTGTGTTGAAGCATCTAATGTCAAAATTAGCATACTGATAAACACTTTTAATTAGTACGAACACATGTGGACTATAGTATACACTGGCATGTTGGTACTGTAATAGTATGATCCGTTGATGAACTTGGCTGCCTATTAGTAAATACGAGCAACATAATGTTTGCCGGCCATATAACTGTGGTCTAGACAGTGTAGTTCGCCGAGTTTTTTTCTAACAGGAACTCGGCAAATAATGTTTAAATATTCACTGAGTTCGTGATAGAAAGAACTCGGCAGTATTAATGATTGCCGGGCCCCGTCCAGCCGAATACAGAGCGCCGAGTTTGGCACTCGGCGAAGATTTCACCGAGTTTAATATGGGCTCTGCCGAGTTTCAATTCTAGTAGTGTCTCGTCTTTTACCTTTGTTAATTGAGTGCATTCATAAAAAATTCTAATAGAATCCTGGGGGGTAACATTCATGACTGCTCTAGCATGCTTATTAGGCTTGATGCAACTCAGTGAATATCCTGTTTTCATGATGTTAAAGATTTCCCGCCTATCTAAAGGGTTGATTCAATGAATCTGACACACAGCGAACATGATATTCAGACATTTTTAACAGCAAAAATCTCGTCTAGTAATTATCTTGTGTGCCTTCTTCTCCCCTAGTTTTGCATGTTCCTCTAGATTTATCTGACCTGTATTTCGCAGGTGATGATGGAGAAGGTAGCACACCAGCTTTACGAGTCAAGACTGTACATATCAGTTCAGTGATTCTCGCCGCAAAAAGTTCTTTCTTTTTCAAGGTAATTCTGATGATCTTCTGAAATGCATTTGGTCTATAATCATTTGACTCGTATTTCTTATAAGCTTCGTGCTTCTTAGCTTTTCTCAAATGGCATGAAAGAATCTGGTCAGAGACAGTCAACAGTTAGAATTGCTGATTCAGGTAACTCAAGTGTACGCTGTACTCTTCCTCGTCTTATTATAACTGATGATTCTAGTATGCTACTGTGATTTTATTATTTATTTATTTATTCAAGAAATGTGATTATTGTAGAGAGACCTGTTTTGGAGTTTCGTGCCACAACTTTCTACTTTGATAATGAATTGGCTATTCTCATTTCCCCTACAGAATTTGCCTACCAAATGGATTTTCTTGTGCATGACAAGTTTCCTCAATTGATTATTCAAACTCATTGGACTTTCGATGCAGATAGTGGCTGAGATTAAAGCGCACCCTTCAGTTGCAAAGGGAATTGTAGTCTTACTTTTATATGTCATTAAGGACTTAATAATTTTAACGTGTACGAGCTTGCTAATTCTCACAGCACAACATGCAAGAGGAGAAATAGACTGAATAGAAAGCCGTCTCCTCTAATTAAGGTTTCTCCTCTATTTAGGGAATCTCCTCTATTTAAGGTTCTTATTCATCTGCGTGCATTTTACTACATCTATATTGGTGTACAAAATGGTATAAAATCGTCTCCAAAAATTATGAATACATACGAGTACAATATGTTCCAATTTCTGGCCAATAAACATACAGAGGAGAGACCATCCAATTGTGCAAACTAAGCATATACGGAGTAGCTCACCGTTTATATAAAGATAGAGTAGTAGCTCTTTATAGGAAGGATGCTGTGGAGATCCTAACTTCTAGGGATTAATACTTTTCATGCATAAGGGATTTAGCCGTGCACATTAAAATTAGGAATTAAACTGTTTACCGAAGTCTAACGAATCAAATCTCTATTTCACTAGACTGAAGAGTACCACTAAAACAATAGCTATCCCTTTCCTTTTGTACTCCTTTACTTAACTTTTACTGATTGTGATATATTGGACTGTTCTTATGTCTCCTTGCTTTCATTCCTTACTTGGAACAGAGGAAAATGCCTTTTTGGAGCTTTTACGGTTTATGTACAATGGAAGGTTGACACCAACAACTGAGTCCACTCTTGTGGTTGATATCTTGATGGCTGCTGACAAATTTGATGTCGTTTCGTGCATCAAGCTTTGCGGTCAGCGGCTCATAGGCCTGCCTATGACCCTAGAATCCGCAGTGAGGTGCCTAGATCTCCCATGTTCCATTTCAATGGCAGCTGACCTGTCAGAGGCAGCCAAGAAATTCCTTGCTAAAAGATACAAGAAATTCCTGTCAACAAAGTAAGTAACCCCCATCGAATTGAGATACCCCCTTTTTTCCTTTATTAGTGAACATGTGGATATTGTTGTCACAAAATCATTATATCGAGCATTGCATGGTTTTGTTGCATTTCAGGTTCCAAGATGAACTGATGAGGATTCCCCTCGCTGGGATTGTGGCCATCTTATCACGGAATCTCCCTGGGTTGCATCTGAAAAATCCTTCTATGACTTTGTGCTCAGGTGGGCCGCTTGCAGTACCCAAATTCAGAACAAAGACGCTAGATTTTAAGTTCAAGTTTACTTCCAATGGTGCCACTAGGGCGTAGCATGACCAATGTGATCCTAATTGATCAGCCGTCTTGTATAATTAACTTTAGTCTAAAGCGTGAGCACTGCTGTGGGAGCTTCCCATCAGGATCGATGCGCTCGCCACCATTCTATTGTGCGGGGCATGGTTTCTTTCTCTCAGCACACCGAAGAATGGGGCCGTCCAACTTTTTTTTCCTCATAATACAGAAGCTAGAAGACAAGGGTCTAGTAGGGGGGACATTAGATTATGAGATTGAGGTAAAAACAACACCGTCGCTGGAGTTTACCACCTTGTGGAGGCGCACCACCACCACCGGTTGTAGACAAGGTTTTGGATGCAGGGTTCCTTGGCCGGAGGTCATTCCTGACGATAGCCCCTTCTTCATCGACGACAAACTCCATATTCGAGTTCATGTGAAGATAACGCCGCAGCCTTAGTGATGCATGCATTAGCCACTAGCGTCATGTGCTTCATTCATGTCCATTTTTGTTTATGTGAGCGAGGAGAAGCCCCTGTTCTTTTAACATATGAACTCGGTGAACAATGCTCTGCTCTCTTTTGGTGACTGGTAATGTTGCAATGTAGCTTCTGAACATCTAGAGTTTGATGCTGGAGGTTTCACTGTGTCATGGACTCTTACCAGACGCAAACTGTCAAGTTTGTGTGTGAGTTCTGATATCCAGCGAAGTCGCTGAACAGTTAATGTGCACTTTGTCGTAAGTTGGCTGGTATACATTGCTGAATGCTGATGACCTCTTTGACTCGATGGACTTGTGACCCTTAGAATTCATATTATGTGATCATCTGTTCATGGCTATCTTTTGTTATTTTTTGGTTCATACTTTATGGCAGTTGATATGTTGTGCCTCAAGGGCAGAATGCTGCTGTAAATTGCCTAAAAAAATGCTGATGTAAAGTTCAATGTTGTCAGGTCTGTTGCTTGCAATGTGTGCTCCCTGGAAACTAAGCACACGATCTACGTGCACATATCCGGATCCGATACTATATAGAAGTTTTCTTTTAGTTTTAGATTTCGAGGTGTTAAGTAGTTGAGGTTCTTTGACATAATTTTTGCAGTACAACAGTAACCAAAGAGTATACTGTGGTTGAGATGGTTAGGTGGACAGTGGTATCCCCAACCCACCAGGGTTCAAATCCTGGTGCTCGCATTATTCCTGGATTTATTTCAGGATTTCCGGCGATGCGCTTTCAGTGGGAGGAGACGTTCCCGTCGACGACGAGGCGCCTACGGTTGCTTCATAAATCTCAAGATGATATGCCGGCTCAGTCTCTCGGAGGTGCTCATAAGGGTAGGGTGTGTGTGTGCGCGTTCATAGGGGTGAGTGTATGCGCGTGTATATGAGCGCTTGTGTCTGTACTGATGCTCAAAAAAGTATATGTTGTCTGTGCCCCCGATTAAAGTGCAGCAAATCTGTAGTCACATATTTATTTGGATGTAGCAGCGGCGCCCAAACTACATTATACCGTTCAAGTTGAGCCATTGACAACTTAAAGATTAGAAATAATTTGTATATTATATATCTGTAGGCTGGGGAGATTCGTACTGCTTAAGAAAAAAAACAATTAAAATTAGGAAAAAATTAACACCCACACGTGTGGTATCTTGCACATGGACGCGGCTCGTCTGCCGTGAAGAAGGCACGGCAGAACTGCCGTGGAGCATAATTTCAGCCGTTATTATCTCATCAAGCTGATCCGACGAACAGCAAAACAGCCCGTCCACGTATGCATGCAGGAAGCGCGCCAAGTCTCTTTTCCCTTCTACTCTGTGAGTATTTCCGAGCAACAGACATGACGCAGAAAGGAAAAACAGAGCACAGTTGAACGTCCGGCGACGCTGCGGCCGTCGGCACTAAGCACTGCACGATGACTTGTCACCGTCTCGTCACTCTCGACGGCAAGGGAGCAAAACTGACGACCACAAGCAGATGGCCGGCCTAAAGTTCAGACTATGAGCAAGCCTGAAACACACACAAAGAGAACCAGGAGGTACAAAACAAAGCCACCTTGGCTGCTAAAACGCTCATCTCATTCTTTAATCAACACACAGTCAGAGATACAACTTTTAATCAAGAAATGTCAAAGTGTTGATGCAAATTTAGCACTGGAGCATGCAACTCACAGAGTCACAGACGGATTACTACGCCATGTCCCAAAAGGCCAAAATGCAAATGCTTGTTTTAGAGGATCTCTAAATTTCTGAACACACCAATCCTGGAGCCACACCAAACACTTTTTATAACTTCGTCTTGAAATCTTTGCATGATCAAAAGATATATTCGGCATCAATGTCTTCAATACTAGAAATCTGCATTTTAAAGAACATTTGATATCTTAACACCAATGCATTATTTACTTTAGCAAAACTTGATATCTCAACAGACTTGCACATGGAACATACCTTCAATAGATCGGTGATGCTTCGGAACCCAGAACCTCGGAAATTATTATTCTGATGTTGTGTATTTGTGCTCCCACTTTCTTGTTGCTTGGAACCCAACATTTAAGTAAGTCTCTTGTTTCAGAAAACTTCAACATTTAAGTAAGTCTCTTGTTGCATATAATAAAGAACATACCTTAGGTAACTCTTGTGCTTTCACAACTTCTTGTTCTTTCTTCTTCTTCCCCTTGTGGAATTTGTCAAGCCAACTTAGTTTTCTCTTTTTTATTTTCTTCCGAGGAGACTTTTTCTTTAGGCGCGCAGCGGCTAAATGTTCATTTGATTTTTCTGCTATTACTTGTGTATCACACCCCTTATCAGGGCTACTTTCATTTCCAAGTTGCAGCTTGGCAGTAATAACCTTACCTACACTATCGAGCGCTTCATCAAGTAAAACACAACATTCTTCAGATCTAGACGCTGGAGTGGCCAAATTTACGAACTTGTGCGAGAGATATTTGTAGCGAAGAACAGCAGCCAACATTGGATTCTCAACGACATTTCGTCCACTTCTATCTTGAACAGTTCCAGACGGTGCTTCTCGAGTCCATTGCTTCAAAATATAATGCGCTGGTAGTAACTTAATGTTCATCAAATCAAGAATTCGGAGAGCATGCGCACATTTTTATTCCGAGAAAACGCAAGAAGGGCTTGCATTTCATTGCATTGGAAAGGAAGGAAGTTTCGGTTACATCCTCCCAGGAGGGAATTACAGTGCCTGGGGGCATATCAGTGCACGTCCCAGGTTTGTGGCAAGATGGCACGAAGCCCTAGGGCGCCGGCTCTGGCCCAGAGGGAGGCCTCATCTTTGATCTTCGTGAGCAGGTCGGACGTTGAGGGCTGGCCTCTGTTGAAGACGCAATCGTTGCGGTGCTTCCATATCTAAAATCCCTATTCTCTCAAATTGTCCACAGCTACAAAAGCTGTTTGCTCCAATGGATTAGCAATGACTTTGCATTCCTCTTCAAAGGTTTGGCGCTTCAAAAGGAGTACTAATAGTTACTGCAAATTCACACTCCACATTCAACTGTTTAGTGCAGGCTGCAATGCATCTCTCATATTCTTTTTGGAAACATTCGAATATGATAGGAGTGTAAACTTCGCTTGCTTGGACCAGCATGGTTGTTCTCATTTTGCTCGGATTTGAGTACCTTTTCCTAACACCAAACCCAACTCTGCCACCATAATGCTCCCAAAAAATCCAAGCCTCATCCAAACTGCTAAACTTCATGCCAATTTGTGGTATCCAGCTTGGTACATCATTTCTATAAAATAGACAACACTAGACAATGGTTAGGAGATTGCACACAATTGTTTCTTCTAAAACATAAAGAGGTAGAGAGCGTGAGGGTTAATGGAGGGAGGCAGCGGCGTTCGGATGCCGTCGCCCACGGCAGCCCGCCGTCTTCCAAGTTGATTGCCGTCTGTAGCGACGATCCTCCATCTTGAGCGATAATCGCCGGCAGCCACAGCAGTGCGCCAGTGGATGATCGTCTTCGTCTCTCTGTGCAGCCGAGGACCTGATTTTTGGCGCCAGAATACAAGCAGGCGGCTGCTTTTTGGCGCCAGCGAAAGAAGGGAAGCAGAGATTTGGCGCGCTCCCTGCGTGCTTACGTGGACGGGCTGTTTTGCTATTCGTCGGATCAGCTTGATGAGATAAGAACGGTTGAGATTATGTTCCACGGTAGTTCTGCCATGACTTTTTCACGGCAGACGAGCCGCGTCCCTTACACATAGCCCACACGTCTCCTTTACTACTCATTTTGCCACATGTGAACGGATGACATCAACAAGAATCTTTTTGGTTTTCAGCTTAAAAATGTTTTATCTTTTAATTAAAAAATTAAATTAAAAATCCGTTTTCACCATTAAATCCGTCTCGACGAGATTTTTAAAACTAGATCCCATATTAATATATTTTGATGAATTTTTTTTTTGACCAAAAGTTGCCATGATGTTTACATTGTAGTTGCATAGTGCTTAAATAAAGTTGTCATGTGGCAATTTCAGTTTGTAGAGCATGACAATTTTAGTATTTTGAGGATGGCAACTCCAATACTTTGATCATGAAAATTATTTTTTGTATGAACCATGGCAATTTTAGTTTATGGTTCATGGCAAGTCTAGTTTCTTAATTCCCTATTTATAAATGTCAAAGTTTACTTTTAAATGTAGAAGAAAGTAGCTCAAACATATCATGGCAACTTCAGTGTAAACACCATTGCAATTCATGTTCAATAGACATGGCAACTTTTAACCCAAAAAAATTCGTCGAAATATATTGATAAGAGATCTAGTTTCGAAGATCTCGTCGCGAGGGATTTAATGGTGAAAACGGATCTTCAATCGGATATTTCATTTAAGAGATAAAACATTTTAAAAACTAAAAATCCAAAAAAAATTCCACATGCATGCATGCGGTGACGTGGCACAGTCTGTGTGTTATAAGACGTGTGGGCGGGTTTCACTCTCACCACACGTGTGGGCGTTAGTGTTGTCCTAAAATTAATAAAATAGGAAAGAAAAGTAAAAAACCAATAAGAATGGAAAAAGGAACAAAATAAAACCGAAGAAAAAGAAGAAGAAAAGAATAAACCAATAAAGCCTGGACAAAACGAAGAAAATGGTGAAAATCAAAGAAAACTGTGAAGAAATAAAGAAAAAACAGAAAGAAAAAGAGAAAGAAAAAGGAAAAACAGAAGGAAACCAGAGCAGAACAAAGGCGATTGAGCAACGAGAAGCTAGGGACAAAAAACCGAAAATGGGCCGGCCCGGAAAAAACAGGAAGAGGGAAACCCTCACGCGAGAGCTGCTTCCATCTCGCAGGAAGCGAGATATAGCTCTCGTGCCCAGTCCATGAGTAAATAGTTTTAACCACATACTTCCTCCATTCCTAAATATAGGGTGTATAGTTTTTGGTATGGAAATTAAAGAACGCACGTGGAGGGTAAATTTCACAAGTTCTGGGCAAGATTGCACATGCCTAATTGACATGAGAAAATAGAGGAGATTACCCTTTATAAGGAAATGTAATCAAATTCCTTAAAAAATTATTCAAGCGAGTGGTGAAATGCAATACACCTTATATTTTGGATTTTTTCTCAAAAATCTATACACCTTATATCAAGGAACGGAGGGAGTAGTATACATAGGCAAAGTGGTCTTTTCATATCACACTTCAACACTGTTAGTGCCCAAAGTGGATGGAATGTCACATAAGGAATAAATTTTACACCCTGTGTCAAATAGGGAAGAAATTCTCATTTGGACCGAAAAGGAAGCAAATTTGAAAAAAAAAGCCAAATAAGGAATTTTGTCTAAACGGAATTCCACCCTACACCCCACATTGGTCTTTGAGACGCATCTCCCTTTTCTCTCCGCCGCCGGGCGAGCTATCTAGGGTTACGCCCACCAGCGCTCCCAGAGGGCAGAGGTGGTGAAGGCGACGGTGCACGCGCATGGCCAAAGGCGACGCGCCAACGGGGGTGATGACGGGGCCGGGGGCAAAGAAGGCAGAGGCGGAGGTGGATGCTGGCTTCGAGTTCGCCTTCAATAACAAGGCCTTCTCCGACAGGGTCTTGTAGATAGAGGTCGTCGGCACTAGCTGCAAGCGCCGCCGCTATAAGGCTAAAGGTGCGTACATACCGGCACAGTAGTACCGTACAACCCCATTAATGTATTAGTAGTAGATTATCGGTACTACACTACTCTAAGCACTAGATCTATGTCCGTATGTGTATGTATTTTCACCTGTCTGCATCAAAGTTATTGATCATATTGTTATGTGTCTTTCTTTTTCTCTCCAATTTCTCCCTCATGTATGTAAATTTATCTTCTTTCATGTGATTATGACCTGAATTTATGGTGATTTTTCCACCTTATATGAGCAAGGAGGTGCGATGTTATTCTGAATGCAAGGGGGGTCTTTAAATACAAGGAGTGCAATTATAAAAATTTCTAACAGAATCCTCGGGGTAACATTTATGATTGCTTATTATGCTCAATGAATCTCAATGAGTGTCCAATTTTCCTGATATTTTTTTTTCATGTGTATCTAAAGGTTGATCAAATGAATCTGCAAACATAGTGAACATGATGTTCCAGACAATTTTAACAACAAAAATCTTGTCTGGTAACTATGTTATGTGCCTTCTTCTGGTTTGGTATGCTTCTCTACATTTTCTGACCTTGGCATTTTGCAGATAATGAGGGAGAAGGTATTGACTCTTCTTGTGTTGTAATGGGTACGCCAGGTTTACGAGTCAAGACCATACATGTCAGTTCGTTGATCCTCGCCGCAAGAAGTTCTTTCTTTTTTAAGGTAATTCTGATGATCTTCTAAAATCCATTTGGTTTATAATCAGTTGACTCATATTTCTGATAAGCTTCATGCTTCTTAGCTTTTCTCAAATGGCGTGAAAAAATCTGGTCAAAGACAGACAAAAATTAGAATTGCTGATTCAGGTAACTAATGCGTACGGTGTACTCTACCTCATATTATTATAACTGATGATTCTAGTATGATGTTGTGATTGCATTATTTACTCATGTTTTTTAATTCAAGTAATTTGATTTTTGTAGAGAGGCCTGTTTTAGAGTTCGAGAAATCTAACCACCAGTCGACCGGTGGTTAGCGACAGGCACGTACGATTGGCGGAATCATCGGATCATCATCGCGCGGTCCATATTAATTCCCTCGCGAAACTTGCGGCCATTGCGTAACTTGCGGCCCGTCGGTTTCGCTTCGATCGATCCACGCGCTGCACGTCTCGCCTGTAACAGCCAACTGGTCAACTCCCGATTCAACTGGAGGCGTGAAAAAATTAAGTATTGGTTAGAAGGATCGAACCCACGATCTCATGGAAGCGGAGGCAACGTACTTAACAGCAGGATCAAACAAGGTTGTTGACACAAATTGATTTTTCATTTCTTTTGAGCCTTCTTCACGTAAGCATAAAAAGTCATCTTTTGGGTTTTCTTTGGATTACTCGGTGCACTATTTTATTTGTGTTCCCACGAATTATAAAGTTTTTTTCTCATGTGTCATCAAGAAAAAAAATGTTTGTTTTGAAATATCTCCTGATAAATTCTTTGTAATGAGTTTGAGAATTTATGCACCACAAACCTGATAGCTTACATACAAACATCGTTAACTTTTTGACCTAGAAAAAATCATTGAAAACATATTCTCGATAACTTTTGTGTAAATAGCATGGTAATACATGTGTCGCATACCCGATAACTTACATCTAAATATCATGATAACTTTTAAGCCAATGGAAATTTTCTTTAAACATACCCCTGATAAATTATGTGTAAGTAGTGTGGTAACTTATCGTACTACATGCCTGCTAAATTAGGTACAAACACCATGGTATTTTTGCACCATGAGAGGGGGGGGGGGGGGTCTAACATCTATGTAAAAATAGCATGGTAAAATACATAGCGTAGAGTTGATAACTAATGTATGGACACCGTGATAACTTTTTGACTGAGGAAAATTGTTCAAAACATAACCCCACTAAGTTATGTGTAAATAGCATTGTAATACGCACCACATACCTGATAAGTTATGGACAAACACCGTGGTAACTTTCGACCTAGTGGATAAAAGTTGTTGAAACATAAATATGATAAGTTCTTTGTAAGTAGCGTGGTAAGTTACATGTTGTAAACCTGCTAAATTAGGTACAAACACCATGATAACTTTGAACCGGAAGAAAAAGGTCGTTGAAAAGATACCCCGGTAACATAAGTGTAAATAACATGGTAAATTACACAGCGCGGAGCTGATAACTCATGTACGAATATCATGGTAACCTTTTTGACCCTCAGAAAAAAGTTGTTGAAAATATATCCCGGTAAGTTTTGCGTAAATAGCATGGTTTTTTTAACGCATTACAGACCTGATAACTTATGCGCAAGCCCCCTGATAATTCTGACTCGGAGATTTTTTTTATTAAAAATATACCCCGATAACATGATAATTTACATGCCACACACCTGATAACTTACGTATGAACACCCCGGTAACTTTTTTTCCGTTAAAATAAGAGTAGAAACATCCCCCCGATAAATTCTAGGTAACTAGTATAACATGAGGGGCATGGAGACACCATATATCCATCCGTGAAAATTGTGCAGTACATAAATCCAACGAAAAAAACTGAAAAGGCATGTTTCCTGTACTATATGTAGAAAACAAATGTCTTAATCTAATCACTAGTTCAATCTAGACCGAGTGGTTGTAAGCTACTGCGGGCTATCAAGAGGTAGGGGGTTTGAGTCCCACTTCTGCCAATTGTTTTTATTGCGCTAGAAAAAAAAAAGAAGACGCGGATGTAGCGCCAGGAAAATCGGAGCGAAGTAGATCGTACGTGGGTGGAATCGTCCGGATCTGTCGCTAACGACCAGTCGACTGGTCGTTAGCACAGTCCGCTTTAGAGTTTCCTGCCCCAGTTTTCTACTTTGATAGTGAACTAGCTATTCTCATTTCCTCTACAGACTCTGCCTACCAAATGTATATTTTTCTCGGGATTTACAAGTTTCCTCAATTGACTATTGAAAGTCAATGGTCATACTTAATAGCTATCCCTTTTGTTTTACACTCCCTCCATTCCGCAATATATAGTGCATACAGACTTTTTTTCAAAAGTAAAACATTGTAGACTTTGACCAAATGAATTGATGGAAATGTCAACACAAAAAATATCAAGTAGATAAAACATAAATTATGCCTCATGATGTATCTAATGATATTTATGTGGTATTTTAATTATAGATATTTTTATATATAAACTTGGTCAAAGTTCATGAAGTTTGACTTTTTGTAAAATCTATACGCGTTAAATCATGAAACGGGGGACTATCTTTATCTAATTGTTACTGGCTGAGATTTATTAGAATGTTTCATCAATATTTATGGCTCCTTGCTTTCATTTTTACTTGGAACAGAGGAAAATGCCTTTATGGAGCTTTTACGCTTTATGTACAATGGAAAGTTGAGACCAACAATCGAGTCCAGTCTTCTGGTTGATATCTTGATTTTTTTTAAAAGGGGGTTTACCCCAGCCTCTGCATCAGAAAAATGCATACGGCTCATATTATTAAAAAAACCAGTAACAAAGTCTCCAAGTCTCAAAGTAAGAAATAAAACAAAACGTTCATAAGAGCCAGATCGAAAACCACAACCGGCTGGCAAATAAAATAGGAGCACTACATGCCTATCCTATTACATGACCGCCATCCAAACCAGTTGAAAATAACCCGAGCTACCATCTCCCATCGGGTAGACGCAGTAGCCAAACGCCCCCTGGCCTCCGTCGGAGTGAGTAACGACCACATACGGATCAATGATGTGGCCCTGAAGATAACCTGCAAAAAGTGAATGTTCGATGTTCTGTTAAAAACCAAATCATTTCTGCAGTTCCATACTGCCCATAATAAGGCACAAACTCCAACACGAATGTGCCTCGCTATATCTGAATCAACCCCATCAAGCCACGTTCCAAATAACATGTTGATGGAGGTAGGTGGAGTAATATTAAAAGCAATATGAATCGAACGCCAAAGAATCTTAGCCAGCAGACAATCTAGAAAGAGGTGCCTGATAGTTTCGTTATGATCACAAAAACTACACCTAGCAGAACCCATTCAATTGCGTTTTGCCAGATTATCCTTTGTAAAAATGACTTGTTTATGTACAAACCATATAAACACTTTGATTCGCAAAGGCACCTTTACTTTTCAGACATGCTTCGAGGAGGGAATAACACTAGAGTTTATGACATCCAGGTACATGGATTTGACCGAAAACACGCCGTCGTTAGTCAGTTTCCAATACAACCTATCTGGCTGTTGAGACAACTGGACATCCATCAACCTTCTTACGAGATGAAGCCAAGCCTCCCAACGATCACCAACTAGCGTCCTCCGAAAACTAATATTGAGGGGCGTGGACTGTAAAAAGTTTGCAACATAAGCTTCTCGTCGTTGAACAACGTTATGCAGTAGGATATTGAAGTGCGAGGGGCGTCTCCCCAAGCCACGTATCCTCCCAGAACCTCGTATTAGCTCCATTGCCGACTAAGAACCTTGCCCTTTTGAAAAATAGTGTCTTGACTCTCATCAACACTTTCCAAAACGGTGAGTCAGACGGTCGCATAGTCACCTGTTCCAATGTTTTGGACTGAAGATACTTATTGCGCAAAATCTGAGCCCACGTAGCCTCAGACTCGGACGAAAGTTTAAATAGCCACTTGTTGAGGAGACATCTATTCTTGACATCTAGATTTTCAATGCCTAGACCCCCTTGGTCCTTCGGCATACAGATGATGTCCCATTTTGCAAGCCTATACTTTCGTTTAAGCTCATCATTCTGCCAAAAGAATCGAGATCGATAAAAGTCTAACCTCTTCCTAACCCCCACCGGGACCTCAAAAAAGGATAGAAGAAACATAGGCATACTGGTGAGGACCGAATTAATTAAAATTAATCGCCCTCCATATGACATGAGCTTCCCTTTCCAACAGCTCAGTTTCTTTTCGAAACGATCCTCTATGCACTTCCACTCCTTGTTAGTCAGCTTACGATGATGAATGGGTATACCTAAGGCA
Organism: Aegilops bicornis; assembly: GCA_021605145.1. Lineage (NCBI taxonomy): Eukaryota > Viridiplantae > Streptophyta > Magnoliopsida > Poales > Poaceae > Aegilops > Aegilops bicornis. The sequence continues at coordinate 631,668,155 of CM038673.1, forward strand.
CGTGAACGGTAACGAACCCAACTCACACCCGAACAATTGCTTATACGCCTCCTGGTCATCATTAGCTCTTCCAAAGCAGAACAATTCGCTCTTATGGAAGTTAATTTTGAGCCCGGACAATTGTTCAAATAAGCATAACACAAGCTTCATGTTTCTCGCTTTCACCAAGTCATGCTCCATAGAGATGATAGTATCATCAGCATACTGTAGTATGGAAATACCGCCATCAACTAAGTGCGGAACCAAGCCACTTACCTGCCCCGCATCCTTAGCCCGTCCTATTAAGATAGATAGCATATCAACCACTATGTTGAATAGAATCGGTGACATGGGATCTTCTTGCCTTAATCCTTTGTGTGTCTGGAAATAGTGACCTATATTATCATTCACTTTAATCCCTACACTCCCTTTTTGCGTAAAGGACTCAATCTGGTCTCGCCAGGCCGTGTCAAAACCTTTCATACGCAAAGCTTGTTGAAGGAAAGGCCATTTAACTTTATCGTATGCTTTTTCGAAATCCACTTTAAAAACCACACCATCTAGTTTTTTTGAGTGCGTCTCATGGAGCGTTTCATGCAAGACAACCACCCCTTCAAGGATATTTCTATCTGACATGAAAGCAGTCTGGGACGGTTGCACAACTGAATGCGCAATCTGCGTAAGTCTGTTCGTCCCAACCTCGGTGAAGATTTTGATACTGACATTAAGCAGACATATGGGCCTGGACTGCTCAATGCGAATAGCCTCTGTCTTCTTAGGAAGAAGAGTTATCGTTCCAAAATTTAGCTTGAACAACTGAAGCTGACCATTGAAAAACTCATGAAACATCGGCATCAGGTCTCCTTTAATGAAGTGCCAACACCTTTTGCAAAACTCCGCCGGAAACCCATCCGGTCCTGGCGCTTTATTGTTTTTCATTTGTGCAATGGCCTCAAACACCTCCTTCTTCGTAAAGGGAGCAGTCAAAATCTCATTCTCGTTCGTCTCAAGTTGAGGAACATCCTCAACCCTTGACTCATCCAAGGACACAAAATTCTTTTCCGGAGGTCCAAACAACTGCTTATAATAGTTGGTAATGTAAACTTTCAGGTTTTCCTGACCAAGTATCGTCCCTTCGTCTTGCTCTAATTGGAAAATTCTCTTCTTACGATGCTTTCCATTAGCAATCATATGAAAGAATTGAGTATTGTCCTCACCTTGGACAATTTTACGAACCTTAGCTCTCAACGCCCATTTCAATTCCTCCTCGTGGAGAAGCTCTTTCAGCCGCAACTCGGCCTCCATTTTAGTCTCCAGCTCACTGGTACCTAAAATAGAAGTTTCATCTTTTAACTCAAGGGAGTGAATAAGCAGGAGGAGTCGTTCCTTCTCCGCCTTATATATCCCATGCGTATGCTTGGCCCATCCACAAAGGAACCTTCGAAGATGGCGAATTTTGCACTGCCACCGCTCAATGGGTGACTTTCCACCCGAGTCTTTAGCCCACTCTCTAGCTAACAACTCGATGAAACCCTCTCTTTCAAACCAAGCAAGTCCGAACGAGAAAATATTCTTATTACCCACATGAGTTTGAGCCCCCGAGTCGACTAGTAACGGCGTATGATCCGAGATACCTTGTGTCAACACCTGCACCGTTACCAGGGGAAACTTCTGTTCCCAATCGACACTAGCCAAAACACGGTCAAGCTTCTCAAAAGACGGAACCGGTAACGAGTTTGCCCAGGTGAATTTCCTAGCCGAGAGCTCTATCTCTCCGAGATCCAAGCTTTCAATGATAGTATTGAACATAAACGACCATCTGCCGTCAAAATTGTCATTATTCTTTTCCTCCTTTCTTCTAATAATGTTAAAATCACCACCCACTAAAACGGGTAGCTGCTCGTTACCGCAAACACGGACCAGATCAGCCAAAAAATCTGGCTTGAGTTCTGGTTGCGCAGCTCCATAGACCGCCACCGAAGCCCAATCAAAACCATCGGCTTTAGTTCTAACCCGAAACTTTACCGCGAACTCACCCAACACTACACTCCGAACCTCCAAAGTTTCGCACTTAACCCCAAGTAGAACCCCACCGGATCTTCCTCGAGGTGGGAGGCAGTGCCAGTCAAAATCTACCCCCCGGATAAAGTGCTAAGAAATTGCATAGTGAAATTGCCTCGTCCAGTCTCGGACAAGGCAATAAAGTCTAAATGATGTTCAAGCGAAGCATCTACTAGAAACCTTCTTTTAGCCAAGTCTTTAAGACCTCTGCTATTCCAAAAAATGCCTCTCATATTTCGTCATGAAATTTTTTAGAGGTACGGATCCTAGCACTTCTACGCACAGCCGACACTGGATAAACCTTCCGTTTCCAGGTCTGTTTAGGCTTAACGCAAACCTCAGACGGTTCACCATGCTCGGGCTCTACCTGCTGACAAATTTGATGTGTTTCATGCATCAAGCTTTGCGGTCAGCGGCTCATAGGCCAGCCTATGACCCTTGAATCTGCAGTGAGGTGCCTAGATCTCCCATGTTCCATTTTAATGGCAGCTGACCTATCAGAGGCAGCCAAGAAATTCCTTTCTAAAAGATACGAGAAATTCCTGTCAACAAAGTAAGTAACCACATCGGATTGAGATACACTTTTCTTTTCTTGCTTTATTAGTGAACTTGTGGATATTGTTGTCACAAAATCATTATCAAGGCATTACATGGCTTTGTTGTATTTCAGGTTCCAAGATGAATTGATGACGATTCCTCTCGCTGGGATTGTAGCCATATTATCAAGGAATCACCCTGGGGTTGCATCTGAAGAATCCGTCTATGACTTCGTGCTCACGTGGGCCCATTTGCAGTACCCAAATTCAGAAGAAAGACACAAGATTTTGAGTTCAAGTTTACTTCCACTGGTGACACTAGGGCGTATCATGACCAATGCCATCCTAACTGACCAGTCATCTTGCATAACTAACTTTAGCATAAAGCGTGAGCACTGCCGCGGGCTCTTCCCATCAAGATCGATACGCTCGCCACCATTCTATTGTGCAGGGCATGGGTTCTTCCTCTCGGCGCTCACTAAAACTGAGCCATTCAACTTTTGCGCCGAGCAGGGTGGCCGAGGGACGACGGTTCCCGCGGGTGATAAGGGGGTCGGGATCAGTGAGAAGGCGTCTCCACGGTCCTCCTCCCCCTTGACACTCGCTGCGGACGTTCACTCCACCACGCCCTACCCTCCTTCACCGACGATAAGGGAGGGGCGTGGGAGTCCTGACCGCACCTTTTGCGAGAGGACCACGGAGGAGCTCATCGCTTTTGGCGGGATTGCGGATCCGGTGTCGGCTGGCAGGCGTGTCAGCAACCGGATCCAGGGACAGCCGGACGCGGACAACCTGCAGCTAGCGCGTGCCAAGAGGGCCGCCATGCTTCGTCATGCCGAGACTACTGCAGGTACGTCCTTTGATATTAGTTGTTCAATTTTACACTTCTCTTAGAATGATATAGTTGATAAGGCAAACGACTTAGGCATTTCTTTGGGATCAAATGAAACTGAGGTCGTCAAATCCGTTAATGATCTTTTAGATATGGAAGCGGAGAGGGCTTCTGAGATCATTCGTAATCTTGCATCTATCCAACCTATGAATGACAATGACATGAATAATTTAGGAATTAATAATCTTGCAAATATCTGTAATAATCTCTTGCCTAGTGTCGAGGCTGAAGATGAGGAGGATGTTGAGAACACAGACACGGTAGAGCCTCTCTTGATGGAGGAGGCAAGGTTCCGCATCATAGATAATTCTATCGTCCCGCTGGGTGTTGAGGAGAAGCCCAAACGACCCTGGAAGCGGAAAATCTATCCTACTTCGGCAGTACGCAGAAGTGCTAGAGTTAAACTTAAGAAAAAATTTCATGATGACTTATGAAAGGACTCTTTTGGAATAGCAGAGGTCTAGCAGACTTGGCTAAACAAAGATTCTTAGCAGAGACAACATTAGAGCACCACTTAGCTAGATTTTGTTGCACTTTTGGAAACTGGACGAGATAATTTCACATCCCAATTCCTTCAAACCCTTTCCAGTGGTATAGATTTTGATTGGCACATTTTACCGCCTAGAGGAAGATCCGGCGGGATTTTACTAGGAGTACGGTGTGAGACGTTAGATGTGCTTAATGTGGTGCAGGGAGACTTTTCGGTTAAATTCAGGGTGAGATCAAAATTTGATGGGTTCCGATGGTCGCTAGTTGCGGTATATGGGGCAGCGCAACCTGAATTTAAACCCGATTTTCTTGCCGATTTAGTGCGGATTTGTGGAGATGTAAATCTGCCACTTCTAGTCGGGGGTGATTTTAATATCATTCGGAGAAGAGAAGAAAAGAATAATGACAATTTTGATGGACGTTGGTCTATGATGTTTAACATGATTATCGAGAGCCTCAATTTGAGAGAAATCGAGCTCACCGGTAGACAGTTTACATGGGCCAACTCGTTACCTGTTCCGACTTATGAAAAGCTAGATAGGCTACTTGCTAGCGTGGAGTGGGAACAAAAATATCCGTTGGTGTCGGTTCATGCGATGCAAAGAGCGATCTCAGATCATACACCACTCTTTTTAGATTCGGGCGAGGCTACCCATGTTGCAAACAAAAACATCTTCTCCTTCGAGCAAAGCTGGTTTGAGCGAGAAGGATTTATGGAGATGATTGCACGCGAATGGGCTAAGCCGATTCTGAGGAAGGACACATGTCGAGAGATGGCAGAATAAGATTAGATACCTTCGACAATTTCTGAGAGGATGGGCCAGGAATGAGAGTGGGATTTATAAGCAGAAAAAAGAACGTCTAACTCAGCTCATTGAGACATTAGATGTAAAGGCTGAAACCACTCTTCTTTCTGTTAATGAGCATCGAACCAAGTCTGAGGCTGAGCAAGGCCTACGTGCTCTCTTGAAAGAGGAGGAACCCAAGTGGGAGTTGCGTGCGAAAACGCTTAAGGTTGTCCATGGGGACGACAACACGCAATTCTTCCATATGGTTGCAAATGGTAAACATAGGAAGAAGAAGATCATACAGCTTGAACAGGACGAGGGAACAATAGTGGGGCATGAAAATCTGAAAGCGTATATTTCCAACTATTATAAAGGCCTTTTGGACCTCCGAATACTTGACGGTGTCTCTTGATGAGTCTGTGATTGATGATATACCTCAATTACAGGCAGCGGAGAACGATGTTCTCTGCACCGCCATCGAAAAAGAAGTTCATCTGGCCATAACTCAAATGAAGCCGAATAAAGCACCGGGCCAGATGGGTTTCCAGCTGAATTCTATAAGAAATGTTGGCATATCATTAAAAATGATCTTATGCCTATGTTTCACGATTTTTTCGATGGCCATTTGGAGTTGTTTCACCTCAACTTTGGTACGATAACGTTATTACCGAAGAAGAATGAGGCGGTCCGGATAGAACAATTCCGACCCATTTGCCTGCTGAATGTGAGTTTTAAAATCTTCACAAAGGTAGGAACCAATAGATTGACACAAATTGCTCACTCAGTGGTTCAACGTAGTCAGACAGCTTTCATGCCTGGACGACACATACTCGAAGGAGTGGTCGTCTTACATGAAACACTTCATGAGATTCACTCGAAGAAACTAGATGGGGTTATCTTAAAAGTGGATTTTGAGAAGGCTTATGATAAAGTCAAATGGCCTTTTCTTCAGCAGGCAATGCGTATGAAGGGTTTTAGTGAAACCTGGAGGCACCAGGTGGATACTCACGTCCAGAAAGGAAGTGTCGGAAATAAGGTGAACGATGATATCGGCCACTACTTCCAGGCGCATAAGAGATTGAGACAAGGGGATTCCATGTCACCTCTTCTGTTCAATATTGTGGCAGATATGTTGGCCGTCATTATTGGCAGGGTCAAGCAACATGGCCATGTAGAGGGCATAATTCCTCATCTGGTTGATGGAGGGGTGTCCATTCTACAATATGCTGATGACACTATCATTTTCATGGAACATGACATGGCTAAGGCACGTAACATGAAACTTATCTTATGTTTATTCGAACAATTGTCTGGATTAAAAATCAATTTTCATAAGAGAGAGGTGTTCTGTTTTGGGAAAGCCAAAGACGAGGAACATACTTACTGTCGGTGTCAAAACCGGCGGATCTCGGGTAGGGGGTCCCGAACTGTGCGTCTAGGCGGATGGTAACAGGAGACAAGGGACACGATGTTTTTACCCAGGTTCGGGCCTTCTCGATGGAGGTAAAACTCTACTCCTGCTTGATTAATATTGATGATATGGGTAGTACAAGAGTAGATCTACCACGAGATCAAAGAGGCTAAACCCTAGAAGCTAGCCTATGGTATGATTGTTGTTCGTCCTACGGACTAAAAACCCTCCGGTTTATATAGACACCGGGTAGGGTTAGGGTTACACAGAGTCGGTTACAATGGTAGGAGATCTACATATCCGTATCGCCAAGCTTGCCTTCCATGCCAATGAAAGTCCCATTCGGACACGGGACGAAGTCTTCAATCTTGTATCTTCATAGTCCAGAGTCCGCCAACGGTGATAGTTCGGCTATCCGGACACCCCTAATCCAGGACTCCTCAAGAGCCCCTAAACCAGGCTTCAATGACGCATTTAATCCGGCGCGTATTGTCTTCGGCATTGCAAGGCGGGTTCCTCCTCGAATACTTCATAGAAGATTTTGAACACAAGGATAGTGTCCGCTCGCAAAACAAGTTCCACATACCACCGTAGAGAGAATAACCTTTGCACAGATCTGCTGACGTATCCCGTGGCGTGACATCACACCACGGCCAGCCTTTATCTGAATCGTTTTTACTGTCCCACCTCAGCGCGTTTAGCAAGGCGGTTTCTTCGGCACGTCTTATCAGAGCGGAGATCGTGCCCCCCTTATTCTGGGATCCTCATCAATACGGGTGTGGGTAACCCAATCGTGCCCGTTGGCACGCCTCCTCCGTCGAAGGCGAGTCCCGAACGGTCACGGGGAGGGCTCTTGGTATTCAACCTCTTTATAACGAGACCAAGGCCCGCTCCTTTCTTCCAATCTCAATCGAATCCGCCCCTCGCCTTGAGTTTCAACACCCAAAACTCCAGATTTGGGCGCTTCGGACCTTCAACGATGTCCGGCTCCGACCTGCATGGCCGGTGGATGTCTTCCTCCGTCACGGAAGAAGATGTGCTAAAGCTGAGAGACGCCAGGTATCTAACCGGCGAAATTTCGCATAGGCTGCCTGCCCAAGGGCAGGTTATTCCCACTCCCGAGCCTGGTGAGAGTGTGGTATTCGTGTCTCACTTCCTTCGGGGTTTAGGCTTCCCGACGCACCCCTTTGTGAGGGCTCATGTTTTATTATGGGCTGGAATTCCATGACTTGGATCCGAGTCCATCCTCCACATCTCGTCGTTCATTGTCGTATGTGAAGCCTTCCTCCGCATTACCCCTCACTTCGGATTGTGGCTCAAGACCTTCAAAGTGGAGCCAAGATGATCAAGGGGCATCGAGCAGTCGGAGGGGCTGTCATAAGCAAGGATGCGGACGCTCCATGGCCCGAGGGCTCTTTTCAAGAGGAGCTCAATTTATGGCAATAGAAGTGGTTTTATATCACCGCTCCCAGGGGCACCAAATGGGCGGCGCCACCTGCCTTCCGCTCGGGTCGCCCATCGCGGGCGGGCGTCATGGGTCAATAAAGGGCTCGACTGGGGACCGTCCAAGGACGTACCTCTGTTGCAGGGCCGTATTTGAGACCTCCGAGAGAGAGAGATCAATCTGGTCGTAGTAGCGCAGGTCATGCTGATTCGTCGTACCTTGCCCTGCAAACATCGCCCCCTTCGCCTGTGGGAGTTTAATCCGGAGGGACCACGAGCTCTCCAACATTTTATGGGCGTAACGCCCATGGAGATGTACCAACTGTTCTTCGGATCACAAGCAATGTGTCCGGACTTAACCGAGGACGCAGGTCTGAGCTGCAATCGCCGGATACTCAAGTAAGTAGTCCCAGACCGGACATGCTATCCGCAGATATTTATCATACACTTGCCCTTAAAAGAGCTATCCTTTAAACAGGAGTGGATAGCAAAAGCAAAACTGATCAGTGTCCGCCTCCCCGAGACCACGCCGGATCTGTATTAACCAAGATGCTAGAGGCTGTGCCTTTTGAAGAAGGCGAAGGGGAACAAGGAACTACTACCTCCGTGAAGGAGGCTATCAAGAAAGGGGGATCGAGAATCCCTCCCTCCAAGGAGAAGAGGACCGCTTCAAGATCCGGAGACCAAAGCCTCAAGCGGGGAAGAAATCTTCACCAGAGGGTCCTCAAGGGGAGATGCCCCGGCCGCACTATTTCCCCAAGGAGATCAGCCCTCCAGCGAGTCGTAAGTAAAGGGGGTGTTTTTTTTAAAGAGAGACATCCCCGTTTTATTTCTGAAGGTAACCAAAAGTTTACCTTGTAGTTCGGATCTCAGCCCTTCACAGCAGAGCTCGTCTTCAGGGGATCTTGGTCCGGAGATGATGGAGAGCGAAACGTCTCCGCCTGCCGTACCGTTATGATAGGTGGACGACCCTGAGGTGTCGTCGCGGAGGGCTCCTCCGAATCCGTGGGGCGAAGGCAGCCAGATGTCCCTCAAAGCCCTCCATGTCCGCCTTGAAAAAGGCCACCGGATGAGTCCGGCACCAACGGGTGTGCAAATGGAGGAGCTGAAGGATCTGCTCGGGCGGCGTCTATTCGGAAGATCACCGTACGTTAATGGGTACGGTGATTGAAAGGATTTCATCCATCGAGAGCGGATTGCATGAAGCCGTCAGAAGTCTCATCGACGGGTTTTGAGGTACGCAAAATGATGTACCTTCTGACAGTTTTGCATATAAAATGCGCCATGTATAGATAGTAGCCCCTGAGACTTGGTGCGGTGTCAAAAATGACGGCGCGCCGAGGATCGGATCATAACCCCAGGTATAATATGCGCTCTTCCTATGTAGGTGGCGAAGCGTCCGATGGCTAGCCGGGCTGATGAATTTGCCGAACTGAAGCGGCAACTTGACGTGGCGGATGCGGACATCACGCTTGTTAATAAGCGGCTTGACGAGTCACAAGGTATGCAACTTCTCCGCGGACACCTGGTAAGGGAGCTTGACGCCCATGCCTTACAACATGTATGCTTAATGCAGATGGTGCCGCTGCTATGGAGAGCCTTCGGGCGGAGCTCGCCCGAGCCAAGGAGCAAGCCAGAAAAAGTGATGCCGCTGCTTTAAAGGCGGCCGCAGAGCTAAAAGCCGAACAGGCTGCTCATCGCCAAGCAAGAAAGAAATGGCCGAGATGGCCGTGAAATTGAAGAATGCTATCGACTGCTATGAGCTTCTTGAAAAAGAAGATCGAGCGAAACAAGAGGACCTGAAAAAGGCCGCCACCAAGGCCAAGGATACTCGCTCTACAATGAGAGCTATGAAGGAGGAGCTACGTCAGGCCGGAGATATTGCGGCTAGAAAGCCCTTTCTGTTGCGGAGGAAATTCACGGATCCTAGGTACGCTCAATTGGACCGGCTGTGGGGTGCGGAGGATGCTTATCTGGACTTGGCGGCGAGTGCCGCAGACGCGGCCGAACACTTCCGAGGTCAAAAGGATCACGGAGTGGAAGACCTTTTTTGGTCGCAGTTCCATAGTCCGGAGCGTCCACTTTCATTAACCGATCGTTTGGCCGAATGGGCTGAGCTGAATAGGTTGTCCGGACTTGCCATGAAGGCTGTCGTGACTCATTTGTGGCCGAAAAGGACCGAGCCGAAGAGTTATTTTGGCTTGGTGCAACAGTTCCTTGGTGCGGTGCCGCATATCGATCGATGCAATGAAGCGGTCAGCATGCATAGAGGGTGCGCGGATGGCTCTTGCCCGTGTCAAGACATACTGGGCGGAGATGAAGGCCACCGATGTTGCATCCCAAGATTCGGACAGAAGCCGAGTACCTGCCGAGCACTATTTTGAGGAAGTCCTGCAGGACGCTCGTTTAATAGAGACGCAGTGCTCGAAGGATATTATGTTTTAATGACATGTATGATTTGTGAAAACAATGGTTCAATATAATATAAGAGCTTTTTATACTTGTGCGTTCAAGTATTAAAACACCTCATGTGCGGCCGTTGATGTATATGTGTATATAACCTGAAAGATGCCAGTCTTGAAATTTCACGCACATAGTGCGGGGGTGTTTGCAAAAAGGCGCATTTTCGCACTTAATCCAACGTCTTGGTCCTATAAAGGAGGTGATAGCGTAGCAAACTAGGCAACCAGACTATAATGCTTTATCACTTTCACTTAGCCATAGGAGTTTGATGGTGGGGCTACTATATAGCCCCTAGGGGCACCGTGCTCTCCCAAATTCAGGGCGCGTATGTGCCTGGCCGGGAAACGGTCCTTCGTTAATGCGGGGGAATTCTAAACATTCCGGTGGGTCATCGAGTGGTTGACCAGTCTCACGCTATATCATGACAGTCAGTTTTCGGCTTTCTCTACTGAGGTGCTCACCTGGCGGAACCGGGGCACAATCGCAGTAGTTCTCCTGGTGCCGCGTTAGCCGATAGAACGGAACATAAGGCAGCAAAACAAAGGAGCCGGGCAAACCCAACATTTGACCAAAGACATGATTCGGAGCTGATGCATATAAGGCCTAACTCGAGACGCCGGACACTCCCTAAGGTATTCGGTCTTTATGAAAATAGGCAGAATAATGCCCTAAGCCCCGGTGTCCGTGCACGCGCAAAAATTCTGGTGCGGCCGATGCCAAAACGCCAGCCTCCTCCTCGGTTATAGCAAGAAACCGGGGGATGTGTATCAACAAGAGATAGTAAAAAAAGGTTTACGCAGGGTCTTAATCTAAAAAGAATCCTTGCAACGGGTCCCTACTGCACGTCTACCGTGTCTCCGTTGCAGCCGTATCCTGACGGGTGTAGCACGGTGTTCATCTGTAAGAGAGAAGAACTTAGTTGAAAAGAAAAAAAAGATCGTGCGAAAAATGTACTTTATATTAAATAAACAGAGTACGGTTCGAAAAGTGAATACAATTGATCTTTATTATCTCTTGTTGTACATGCGTGCAGCCCCTTGTACGGGGGTATGCCGCTAGTAGGCGTTTATATGTTTATGCCGGACTCGTCTAGCCATGTCCGGGGTTCGAATGACCTTTTCAGGTGCTTTGATTAGCGGAGCCAGATTAGTGTGGGGCTGTCAAGGCAGTCTCACGTTCTTCCGTGCTCGAGTAACACTTGATACTTCCTTTTAATGAGATGATGCCGCGTGGACCGGGCATTTTAAGTGTAACAGATGCATAATGCCGTATTGCGTTAAACGGGCGAAAGCTTCACGTCCCAGTAGTGCTTGATAGCTACTTTCGAATGGGGCGATGTGGAAGGTTACTTTTCACGGCGGGAGGTGTCGGGTGAGCCAAACACAACTTCTAGCGAGGGAGCCCGCATACAATGGGCATATAGGCTGGCATTACCCCTTTGAAGGAGGTGTTGCTATGGCAAATTTTGGTTGGGTCTATCCCCATTTTGCAGATTGTGTCCTCGATATAGCAGGTTTAGATCGCTACCTCCGGCCCATTAGGACTTGTGTAAATTGGAGTCCGTCGATTATAGGATCTAATATCAAGGCAGTCCATCCTGCGTTCCGGATACTTCCGGAATAGTCCTGATGATCGAAGGTGATTGGTTTTGACAACCATCGTAGGGACTCTGCTGGGATAGACCATGCGGCGCGTGTTTCTATGGGCGCCGCTCTGTTTTTCCCTTTTGTCACTTGAAGTGAGTTCGCTGTTTTGACTTTTTGTGGGAAATTCTTTTGTTTTCCGGTGCTCTGCTTGTGGGTTTCGTCATCGCCCTCGCTTGGTGTGTCGAGCCCCTTGTGTTCGGCATTGAGTTTGCCGGACTGCTTGAAGACCCAACAATCTCTGTGGGTATGGTTTGCAGGCTTCCCGTGAGTACTATGGATTTGGCATATTTTGTCCAAGATTTTGTTTAGGTTGGCTAGCTCGTCGCTGTTGTCCTTGAGGGGCAGTTTTTTATGATTCTGCCCGGAGCTTCTGAATCCGGCGTTGACTGCCGTGCTCTTCGGGCTGTTTCCCTTTGTCCGACGCTGGTCCTTACAAGGCCGTGGTTTGCCATTTCCATCCCTCGACTTGGATGTACTTGGGTCGCTGGTATTGCATCTTGCCAGCTAACTATCCTCTCCCGCGCAAAAGCGGGTCATGAGGCTTGTTAATGCAGCCATGGTTCTCGGCTTCTCCTGGCCGAGGTGTCTGGCGAGCCATTCGTTTCGGACGTTGTGTTTGAAAGCTGCTAAGGCTTCGGCGTCCGGACAGTCGACTATTTGGTTCTTTTTGATGAGGAACCTGTTCCAGAATTTGCAGGCTGACTCTCCCGGTTGTTGAGTTATGTGACTTAAATCGTCTGCATCCGGAGGACGGACATAAGTCCCTTGAAAATTTGTCTAAAAGCATCCTCGAGCTCTTCCCAACTTCCAATGGTATTTTCAGGGAGGCTTTTGAGCCAATGCCGGGCTGGCCCTTTGAGCTTGAGGGTAAGTATTTTATGGCGTGGAGATCATCTCCTCTAGCCATGTGTATGTGGAGGATGTAATCCTCAATCCGCACTCTGTGGTCTGTTGTTCCGTCAGATGCCTCTATGTTTACGGGTTTGAATCTCACCGGGAATTCGTGGATCCAAAGCACCTCATCGGTGAAACACGGGGGGTGTGCGGCACCCCTATACTTGGGTGTGTCGTGATGTTCGGATATTTGGCGTATTGCATTGCTTGGAAGAGCTTGCTTTCTCGGCCCATAGATGGACCTAACTGGGCCATCCTTTTGATGTGAATCCTTATGCGGATCGCGTGCCGGCTTGTGTGCGGCGCCGCTTGCCACTCCATGTTTGTCATGTGGTCGTCTATCCGACCGGGCGGCCTCTTTGTTCTTTGATTGCGGGGGTTCTACGGCCTCCTCATCGAATTCGGGCAGTAATTTGAGCTTCGGGTAGCTCTTTGTTTGGCGACTGTCGCCGTATTTCTCTGCGGTGTTGAGTACTTTGCTCCATCTGATTCTGAGTGCATCTTCCGTTGTTTTGAGCTTCCGCTTCTGCTTTTTCAGGCTACGCGCAGCGGCGACGAGCCTTTTGTGGAGGTTCTTCTGCTCCAACAATTTGTCCGGCGTGAGATCGTCCGGACTGTTATCTTCGCCGGGGACGGGTTGTTTATCCAAGTTGTCATGTTCGGACGGTTGCTCGATAGCATGTTCGTCGTCCACCGGTTCGCCCTGCTCTATGGCTGGGTCTGTGTGGCTGCCGTCTTTGTCGAGGCGGGACTTGGTGCGGCGTTTACGTTGCCGTTTTGACTGCTTTTCGAGGGATTTATCCTTCGTAGTGTCCCGTTGTTCCTCATCGTCACTTCCTTTAGGGATGTCCACCATGTATATGTCGTATGACGAGGTGGCCTTCCAAAGGTTCTCGTAGGGCGCTGGTTCTTGGTCGCTCTCAAAGATCGCCGTCCATACCGTCGATGTCTTCGGAGTCGAAGTCGAACATGTCGGTTAAATCATCGGCGATGGCTACAAAGTGGGTGGTGGGTGGGTGTTCAATTTCTTCGCTGCTCAGATCCCAACCTTCCCGACCGTAGTCCGCCAGGCTCTCCGATAAAGAGAGATTTTAGTGAATTCGGATGTCGCCAAAGGGCGAGTGCTGAAAGATGTCCGCGGCAAAGGAACTCCATAACCGGCGAACAATTGGATTCGATTGGCGGGGCGCGGAGGGTTCGGAGTCCGGAGAGGAGTCCGCACCTTGGAGTCACGGTCTTCGCAGCGACAGGGATGGAGTTCGGCTCAATCGCCAGAGAGATCGTAGCCCCGAGGCGGTGTCCAGCCACTCGCCCTCGATCGGCGGAGTCGGCTCCGAGCTAAGGGTCGGAGCGGACGCCGGTGCGACCTCGTGGCAATCGCTCGCGGCAGAGCTAGATCATGCCCATCGAGACAAAGGCGGGCGCTGGGTGTGGCTCGAATCCGTCAAGATTAAGTCTCCGCGAATGTCGGCCGTGTAGTTCAAACTCCCAAATATGACACGATGGCTGTGGGCGTAGCTTTCGACCGCTTCCAGACGGCCAAGTGAATTGCCCGCAGTGCAAAGCCGCCGAATACGAAGATCTGTCCGGGAGAAAAGTCTCACCCTGGACCGCATCATTGTTGATGATCAAGGAGCCATCGGGCCTAAAGATGACGACCATAGGAACTCTCAATGAAAGCACCAATGTCGGTGTCAAAACCGCGGATCTCGGTAGGGGGTCCCGAAGGCAAGGCGTCTAGGCGTATGGTAACAGGAGACAAGGGACACGATGTTTTTACCCAGGTTCGGGCCCTCCCGATGGAGGTAAAAACCTACTCCTGCTTGATTAATATTGATGATATGGGTAGTACAAGAGTAGATCTACCACGAGATCAAAGAGGCTAAACCCTAGAAGCTAGCCTATGGTATGATTGTTGTTCGTCCCCACGGACTAAAAACCTCCGGTTTATATAGACACGGATAGGGTTAGGGTTACACAGTCGGTTACAATGGTAGGAGATCTACATATCCGTATCGCCAAGCTTGCCTTCCACGCCAAGGAAAGTCCCATCCGGACATGGGACGAAGTCTTCAATCTTGTATCTTCATAGTCCAGGAGTCCGGCCAACGGTGATAATTAGGCTATCCGGACACCCCCTAATCCAGGACTCCCTCACTTACGGACAATTGTTTGGATGTGAATTAGGTGCTTTACCATTCAGTTACTTGGGTATTCCAATTCATCACCGTAAACTATCCAATAAGGAATGGAAGTGTATTGAAGAACGAATTGAAAAAAAACTCAGCTGCTGGAAGGGCAAGTTGATGTCATATGGAGGTCGACTAGTTTTGATTAACTCAGTATTGACTAGCATGCCAATGTTTTTACTTTCGTTCTTCGAAATTCCGAAAGGAGTCCGAAAGCGACTTGATTTCTTTAGATCTCGTTTCTTTTGGCAGTCTGATGAGGCCAAGAGGAAATACCATCTCGCGCGATGAGATATCCTTTGTCGACCTAAAGACCAAGGGGGCCTCGGTATTGAGAACTTGGAGATTAAGAATAAATGCCTTATGAGCAAATGGTTGTACAAGTTAGAGACAGAGCCGGAGGGCATGTGGGCTCAAATCCTGCGCAATAAGTATTTGCACTCGAAAACGCTAGCCCAGGTTACCATCAGGCCGATCGATTCATTGCTCGAAGGGACTTATGAGAACAAAGGATATGTTCTTCGTAGGGTCAAATTCTTGATTGGCAACGGATGTCAACAAGATTTTGGGAGGATACGTGGTTAGGAGAGACACCTCTGGCCTTACAATATCCTACCCTTTACAATATTGTGCAACGTAAGGAAGATTACGTAGGTATCGTCCTTCAAACTATTCCCTTGAACATCCAGTTCAGACGTACGTTAGCGGGTGAGAGATGGACAGCCTGGATGCACTTGGTTCGGAGATTGATTGAAGTTTGACTCTCCGACGTGCCGGACTCCACACAATGGAAGTTAACTAAAAATGGGATATTTACGGTGAAATTTTTTTATACGGATCTGATTAATTCTGGCCCCATCCCAAGGTCACTTCATATATGGAAGGTTAAGGTTCCTTTGCGGATTAAAATTTTCATGTGGTTTGTCCACAAGCAAGTAATACTCACAAAGGACAACTTACTTAAGAGGCGATGGGTAGGTAACTCGCGATGTTGTTTTTGTACTCAGGATGAGACAATACAACATTTATTTATCGAATGCCCACTTGCCAAGTTACTTTGGAGAACGATTCATATAGCTTTTAATATCAATCCTCCAGTAGATATTGCGTCTTTGTTTGGGACGTGGTTAGCTGGGGTTGAATAGATCACGGCAGCTCGTATTATGGGCTATATGGAACTGCAGAAATGATATGATTTTTAACAGACTACACAACTTAACTTTTTTGCAGGTTATTTTCAGAGCTACAGCTTGGATCCGTACGTGGTCCTTACTCACTCCTATGGACTCCAGGGAGCCTTTGGTTACTGGATGCAACCAATGGGAGATGGTGGCTCGGGTTGTATTCAACCGGTTCGGATGGCGTTCGCATAATAGGATAGGAGTCTAGAGAGCTTGTCCTTATTATCACAGTACCGGTTGTCTTTGTCCGCTTGTATTTTTCAGTACTATGAGCTTTGTTTTGCTCCGTTTGCGAGCTGTAAGACCTTTGTGATGATATTTTCTGGATTTTTAATAAAAAGGCCGCATGCATCATCACGATGCAGAGGCCGGGGTATACCTCCATTTCCCAAAAAAAAGAGAAGCTAGAAGGCAATGGCCCACTAAGGGGGACAATAGATTATGAGATGGAGGTAACGGCAAGGCGGTCGTCGGAGTTTGCCTCCATATCGAGGCGCACCACCACCACCGACATTAGACAAGAGCTTTTGGATGCAGGATTCCTTGGTCGGAGATCAGTGCTGATGATAGCCCCTTCTTTGTCGACGACAATCTCCATCTGCGAGTTCGCATCAAGATAACGCCGCAGCCGTAGTGATGCATGCATTTTGCTCTGGTCTCTTTTGGTGAACGGAAATGTAGCAAATGTAGCATGTGAACATCTAGAGTTGGATGATGAAGGTTTCATTGTGTTGTGGACTCTTGTTACCAGACGCAAAACTGTCAAATGCGCGTGTGTGTTTTGATGTCCGGCGAAGTCGCTGAACGGCTAACGTGCACTTTGTCGTGACTCGGATTATGTGATCATCTGTTCATGGTTATCTTTGGACATTTTTTTGTTCATGTCGGTTGACAAACTTATTAGCGAGCCACTTTTTGTTTTCGTGAGCGAGAAGAAGCCCCTGTTCTTTTGACATAGTCATGTGCTAGCATTTGCTCTGCTCTTTTTTGATGACTGGAAATGTAGCGTGGGAACATCCAGAGCCTGATGTTGGAGGTTTCATAGTGTCACGTATTCTTACCAGCGAAGTCGCTGAACAGTTAATGTGCACTTTGTCGGTAAGTTGGTTGATATATGTCGCCGATGACTCTTTGATTCGATGGACTTGTGATCCTTAGAATGAATATTTTGTGCTCATCTGTTCATGGTTATCTTTGGACATTTTTTAGTTCATACTCCATGGCAGTTGATAAATTTCTTAACAATGTGTGCCCTCAGGGCAAAATTCTGCTGTATAGTTCAATGTTGTTGCTTGCAATGTGTGCTCCCTGGAAACAGGAACTTCCACAACACACGCCTCCAGAGTGAAACGCTCATGTATAAGTTGCAGCTTGAGCCTTTCAGGCTGAGAGTTCACCTTGGAGCAAACTCTCAGCCATGGGCCTTGATGTGTGATTCACTAGAAAGAGTCAAAGAAAGGAAATAAACAGGTTCTTCAGAAAAGTACACAACCGCTGCGGATACTGCTTGTTCGTCACTCTGAACTCTAAAGTGCAATGTGGTAGATACTCCCTCCGTCCTATAATATAAAAGCATTTTTTATACTAGTGTAGCATCAAAAATGCTCTTATATTATGGGACGAAGGTAATAATAATCAAGGCAAAGAAGGTAATAAGATATGAAAATGCTGGATTTTAAGTGATCGCTACTTCACATCTAAATCTTAAGAAGATCAAATTCATACAAGCGCACTTCCCAACTTCCAAATAGGGCGGAGATGAATCATCGACTTGAAAAATCTGATAGAAAAAACCAATATTAACATTGTTGTATCTATGTCAAAATTCCATGGAATGATCAGTAAATATATACTCCCTCCGTAAAGAAATGTAAGAGCATTTAGATCACTACTTTGCTTTTATATTTTTTTACAGAGGGAGTACTATATACTGTGCTCTATAATTTTAAAGGTCTCGCAATCAATCAATTGAGATCTTTAATTTAGAATTAGGTAATCCGATTTTGACCGGATCAAGAATTTTTCAAGGAGCTCCATCATTTAATTCTTTTATTACATCTTTAATTTGGAATTGGATCATCCGATTTTGATCGGGTCAACGATTTCTCAAGGAGCTCTCTCATTCAATTCTTTTAGTACACTATGCTCCATAATTTTTAAGGCCTTGCAATCAATTGAGATCTTGAATTTGAAACTGAGTCATCCGATTTTGACTGGGTCAACAATTTATCAAGGAGCTCCCGCATTCTTTTTTTTTGCGAAAAAACTTCCAATCTATTCATCTTCAATCATGACAGTACAACAAACATCAGAAATAAAATTACATCCAGATTCGTAGACCACCTAGCGACGACTATAAGCACCGAAGTGAGCCGAAGGCGCGCCGCCGTCATCGCCCCTCCATTGCCGGAGCCGGGCACAACTTGTTGTAGTAGACAGTCGGGAAGTCGTCGTGCTAAGGCCCCATAGTGAAGGAAATATGCCCTAGACTAGAGGCAATAATAAAGTTATTATTTATTTCCTCATATCATGATAAATGTTTATTATTCATGCTAGAATTGTATTAACCGGAAACATGATACATGTGTGAATACATAGACAAACATATAGTCACTAGTATGCCTCTATTTGACTAGCTCATTAATCAAAGATGGTTATGTTTCCTAACCATAGACATGTGTTGTTATTTGATTAATGGGATCACATCATTAGGAGAATGATGTGATTGACATGACCCATTCCGTTAGCCTAGCACTTGATCGCTTTAGTATATTGCTATTGCTTTCTTCATGACTTATACATGTTCCTGTAACTATGAGATTATGCAACTCCGTTTACGGAGGAACACTTTGGTGCTACAAAACGTCACAACGTAATCGGGTGATTATAAAGGAGTACTACAGGTGTCTCCAAAGGTACATGTTGGGTTGGCGTATTTCGAGATTAGGTTTTGTCACTCCGATTGCTCGGAGAGGTATCTCCGGCCTTCTCGGTTATGCTCATCACTATAAGCCTTGCAAGCAATGTAGCTAATGGGTTAGTTACGGAATGATGCATTACGTAACGAGTAAAGAGACTTGCCAGTAACGAGATTGAACTAGGTATTGGATACCGACGATCAAATCTCGGGCAAGTAACATGCCGATGACAAAGGGAACAACGTATGTTGTTATGCGGTTTGACCGATAAAGATCTTCGTAGAATATGTAGGAACCAATATGGGCATCCAGGTTCCGCTATTGGTTATTGACCAAGAATAGTTCTAGGTCATGTCTACATAGTTCTCAAACCCGTAGGGTCCGCACGCTTAACGTTACGATGACAGTTTTATTATGAGTTTATAAGTTTTGATGTACGAAGTTTGTTCGAGTCCCGGATGTGATCACGGACATGACGAGGAGTCTCGAAATGGTCGAGACATTAAGATTGATATATTGGAAGCCTATGTTTGGACATCGGAAGTGTTCCGGGTGAAATCGGCATTTATCGGAGTACCGGGAGGTTACCAGAACCCCCCGGTGACCTAATGGGCCATAGTGGGCCTAGTGGAGAAAGAGGAGAAGGGGCCAAGGGGCAGCCGCGCCCTCCCCCAAGTCCGAATAGGACAAGGAGGCGGCGCCCCTTTCATTTTCCCCTCTCCTCCTTCCCCCAAGTCCTAGTCCAACTAGGAAGGGGGAGTCCTACTCGGTGGGAGTAGGACTCCTCAGCAGCGCCTCCTCCTAGGGCTGGCCGCACCCCTTGCTCCTTTATATATGGGGGCAGGGGGCACCCCATGGACACACAAGTTGATCTACCGATCGTTCCTTAGCCGTGTGTGGTGCCCCCTCCACCATATTCCACCTCGGTCATATCGTCATGAGTTTAGGCGAAGCCTGCGCCGTAGAGCATCATCATCGCCACCACGCCGTCAGGCCGACGGAACTCATCCCGACACTTTGCTGGATCGGAGTCCGGGATCGCCATCGAGCTGAACGTGTGCTGAACTCGGGGTGCCGACGTTCGGTACTTGGATCGGTCGGATCGTGAAGACGTACGACTACATCAACCGCGTTGTGATAACGCTTCCGCTTACGGTCTACGAGGGTACGTGGACAACACTCTCCCCTCTCGTTGCTATGCCATCACCATGATCCTTGCGTGTGCGTATGAATTTTTTTGAAATTACTACGTTCCCCAACAGTGGCATCCGAGCCTGGTTTTATGCGTAGATGTCATATGCACGAGTACAACACAAGTGAGTTGTGGGCGATACAAGTCATACTGCTTACCAGCATGTCTTACTTTGGTTCGGCGGTATTGTGAGATGAAGCGGCCCGGACCGACATTACGCCAGACGCTTACGTGAGACTAGTTTCACCGTTGCGAGCACTCGTGCTTAAAGGTGACTGGTGGGTGTCTGTCTCTCTCACTTTAGTTGAACCGAGTGTGGCTACGCCCGGTCCTTGCGAAGGTTAAAACAGCACCAACTTGACAAACTATCGTTGTGGTTTTGATGCGTAGGTAAGAACGGTTCTTGCTCAGCCCGTAGTAGCCACGCAAAATTTGCAACAACAAAGTAGAGGACGTCTAACTTGTTTTTGCAGGGCATGTTGTGATGTGATATGGTCAAGACGTGATGCTATATTTTATTGTATGAGATGATCATGTTTTGTAACCGGGTTATCGGCAATCTGGCAGGAGCCATATGGTTGTCGCTTTATTGTATGAAATGCAAACGCCATGTAATTGCTTTACTTTATCACTATGCGGTAGCGATAGTCGTAGAAGCAATAGTTGGCGAGACGACAACGATGCTACGATGGAGATCAACGTGTCGCGCCGGTGACGATGGTGATTGAAAGGACATGCGGTGCCCCATGTGTGGTTTTGGTAATTGATGACATTCTCTATGGACTAATGGTTGCATTGAGTTATATTTGAAGGATTTGTCCATAGGCATTTCTTGAAGTCCATGTGTTGGTTTCAAGGAGTTTATGTGTTGACCAAGGTGCTCTTAAGGAACTATCCAAAGATTGGTCATGTGAGTGGACATGCGGTGCCCCCATATGTGGTTTTGGAGTTTATGTGTTGACCAAGGTGCTATTAAGGAATTATCCAAAGATTGGTCATGTGAGTGTTGAGCTTATTGCAAGCATGTCTTGAAGAAGAAGATTGTGTGAGCATTCATGTTTACCTTCAAGACATCATCCAAACGAATAGAGTTGGAAAGATCAAGGTTGATCAAGACTAAGTCAAGAGTGAATCAAGTTGATCAACTCACAAAGCGTAGAAGATGTACCGAGAGGGATCAAGTGATCCCATGGTATGGTAAGCATTATCCATTGCACTTTGTGTACTAACCCATGGTCTATGTGAGAGTCTATGTGGGGTTAGGTACGTGTCCATGGGCTTGCGCCAAGAGGAAGATATCATACAACCCATGGAAAGGATGACATCAAGTGGTGATCGTCATCAAGATTGCCGTGTGCAAGTTCAAGTGGAGCATCACGAAGAGATCAAGTGCTTGAAGCTTCCCATCCATTGTGGTGTCAATGGACTTGTGAAGATGTGCCGAAGAGTGGCTCACCCATAGTGGAGTATGGGGGAGCAATCATCTAGTCTCCATCGACCCATCACAATCAAGAAAGGTGGTCCATCTTGAGGAGGACAAGATCGTCATCATCTAGCTCAAGTGGATCATGTGCAAGGCAAATTTTGCCCTTGATAGGTTTTCTATTTTACCGGTCTCATGGTGGTAGTTGGGAGACCGGGTTATAGGATCGATAGTCGTACTATCAAGGGGGGCTCTCAAGTGAGTAGCTTGATCATATCGTTCGTCGAGAACTCAAACCATTGCATCCTTGCATCATGTTTCTTGGTTCTTGTTTGGTTCTCTTTGTGAGTCTTAGATCTTATGGTCATCTTTATGACAAGCTTGAGTTCATCGAAAACGGAGTTTGCATGCGTCTTCTATGATGTTTTCGGTGTTGGAGGTTTTACCGGTCTTTTTCGAGGAAGGGTTCTCACCATTTTTCTTTTGGGCCTTTTCTCATTTGCTTATTATTGGTATTTCTCTCAAGATTGTGTTAGCCCTTGTCCCTAGCTTTCCAACAAACTTGGTTTCACGAATTGAGTCCGAATGCAGAAGTTATGGTAGTTTTGGTGTTACGAAAAGGCTGCAGCGGTACTATCATGGGTAGGAGCGGAAGTAATTTTTACTATCGCTTTGGGAGCGGTACTACCGCTCTTGGGAGCGGTACTACCGCTTGGAGCAGTACTATCATGCGGCTACTTCCGTGGCTACTTCCGCTCGGGACCAAAAACTCGTCACAAGTCTAGCGGTGGTAGGCACGGATGTAATTTTTTAGTACCGCTCGCAAGCAGTAGTACCGCTACCATTAGCAGTAGTACCGCTACCCCTAGCAGTAGTACCGTGATGCCAAGCGGTACTACCGCTCGGTGCAGGCTATGAGCACAACGGTTGGATTTTTCCCCACCTATAAAAGGGGGTCTTCTTCCCCATTGAACCTAATCCTTTTGAGCTCGTGTTCTTCCCCCATTGTTGACCTTCTTCGAGCTTGCTAACTCTCAATCCCTCCATGGATTCTTGCTAGTTTTTGAGGGAAAGAGAGAGGAGATCTAGATCCACATTTCCACCAATCACTTTCTCCTCTATGTGAGGGGAACCCCTTGGATCTAGATCTTGGAGTTCTTGGTGTTCTCCTTCTTGTTCTTCCTCTTATTTTCTTCCCTATCATTAGTTGCTTCGTGGGATTTGAGAGAGAAGGACTTGGGCACTCCGTGTGCCCTTGCCATTGCATTTGGTGCATCGGTTTGAGTTCTCCACGGTGATACGTGGAAGTTACAAGTTGAGAAGCTTATTACTCTTGGGTGCTTGGTGCCCTTGAGCTTGTTCCTCTTGGGTGCTTGGGCGCCCTAGACGGTTGGTGGTGTTCGGAGCTCAATCATTGTGGTGTAAAGCTCCGCGCGCGTCGGAGTCTCCAATTAGGTTGTGGAGATCGCCCCGAGCAATTTGACGGGTACCGGTGACCACCCCCAAGCGTTGCCAAAGTGTACGGGTTCGGTGACCGCCCCCAAGGGTTGCCATTTGTATGGGTTCGGTGACCGCCTCAAGGGTCCCTTAGTGGAATCACGGCATCTTGCATTGTGCGAGGGCGTGAGGAGATTACGGTGGCCCTAGTGGCTCCTTGGGGAGCATTGTGCCTCCACACCGCTCCAAACGGAGATTAGCATCCGCAAGGGTGTGAACTTCGGGATACATCGTCATCTCCGCGTGCCTCGGTTATCTCTTAACCGAGCCCTTTACTTATGCACTTTACTTTGTGATAGCCATATTGTTTCTTGTCATATATCTTGATATCACCTAAGTAGTTTTTCTTGCTTAGCATAAGTTGTTGGTGCACATAGGTGAGCCTAGTTGTTGTAGGTTTTGTGCTTGACAAACTAACCGCTAGGTTTATTCCACATTTGTTCAAGCCTCAACCATAATTATTTTAAAGCGCCTATTCACCCCCCCTCTAGGCGGCATCCACGATCTTTCAATTGGTATCAGAGCCTCGTCTCTCTTTGTTGGGCTTAACCGCCTAGAGAGTAAAGATGTCGACTAGGGGTTTAGGATTCTCTGACACTCTTAGTTTCGATGGCACAAATTTTGATATTTGGGTAATTCGCATGCTTAATCTCTTGAGGGTCATGGACCCAAATTTAGAGCGAATTATAGATATGGGTTTTTATCCTACAAAGGATCCCCAAAGGTTATCTTTAGAGGATGATAAAAACTCTTATCTCAATGCTCAAGCTTCTAATGTGCTTTTCGATGCTTTGAGCAATGTAGTTATATTTCAACTCATGCCGTTCCGGGATGCTCATGAGTTGTGGACAAAGCTTCAAGATAAATATGGCGTGTCCAAGATTTGTAGGGATGATTGTTCTCCTCCACCTCCGGCCGTATAGTCTTCTCAACTTCTTCTACTTCACCTACATGTGGTTTGCCACAAGGTAATGATATGGTGAGTAGTGTCGGTCATTGCAATGATGATAGTGTGCTTTTGTGGATGATTCTTCATCACTATATTACTGCAATGCTCCGTCTTTGGGCCTTAGCACTTGAGCACTCCAAATGTTTCACTTGCTTGTGTTGATAGTCCTTGCATATCATGTAGAAATTGCTTGACTAAATCTCATGATGATATGCTTGCTATATCTTGTTGCCATGATAAAAATGCATGTATTTCCTCGAGTTGTTGTGCTAACAATGTAGATGAAACCCAACACTCCATGGAACAAGATGTGGTCTTGAATGGTGCTTCAAGGGATCCTATATCATCATCTACTGCATTTTGCCTTATGGCCAAGGCTTCAAAGGTATCTCCCACTTTGAATCCCAATATATCTTGTGATGATATTGATGATGGCAAGAGTGATGATGATGTTGATTATGATGAAGAGAGTGATGATGTTGCCTCCTTAAAAATTAAGGGGAAATGATTTTTAAAGCTCTTCTTAAGAATAAAATTGCTCGTTCCAACTTCATGGAAATCATGTCTATTGCTATTGAGGCCAAGAAATATATTAATGAGTTGGAATCTCGTCTTGAGGAACATGAGGTCACCATTGATAAAATGGAAGGTCATGAGCATGATTACGCTAATGAGATTGCGGACCTCTCTCAAGCTCTTGAACTTGAACAAACCACCAAGGAATCTCTTGAGGAGACTTTTGCTCTAGAATTATCTAGAGTGAGGGAATCTCGTGATAGAGCTCTTGAGGTGGCCAATGATTTTGAAACTAAAAATGAGGAGCTTGAAGTTGTGCATGCTAAACTCCTTGAGGACTTTGAGCACCTCGAAAATGGCTCAAGGGTCATTAAGAGTGAGCTCATCAAAATCACCGAGTCTCATGCTCAACTTAAAGCTTCATATTCAAAAGAGCTTGCCAAGTTGTCTTCTCCTCTTGTTGCTGATGATGATGCTTGTGCTACTAACTCTATCTCTTGTGAAGCATCCATTTTGAAGGAGAATGTTGAGCTACGGGCTCAACTTGAGTTGCTATCTAGCAATTATGGGAAATTGGAAGAAAGCCATGAAAAGCTCTCAAGCTCTCATGACGATCTTCTAGTATCCCATAATGTGCTAAAGATAGCTCATGAGGCCATGCTTGCTAAGGTAACATCTAGTGAGCCTCATGTGGATACTAGCACTACTTCTAGTCAAAATGCTATATTGATATGTGCTAGTCCTTGTAATTCATCTACTCACAATGTTGGTACATCTTGTGATGAATTGCTTTCCTTGCCTTGTTGCTCTAACAATGAAGCTTATACTTCCTCTAGTACTTGTATTGAGACTAACCATGTAGAGGAAATCAAAGAGCTCAAGGCCCAAGTCACTTCTTTGAAGAAAGACTTGGAAAAGAGTCATGAAGGGAAATCCACACTCAACAATATCTTGAGTGTGCAAAAATCCCCAATGACAAAGGTGGACTTGGATTCAACTCCAATAAGAAGAAGAAGTCCAAGATGAACAAAAAGAAGGGCCAAGAACAAGTCAAGAAATCGCCAAGATTGTTTGCTTCAAGTGCAAAGTAGAAGGGCATCATGTTAGATCTTGCCCATTGAAGAAGAAGGCCATTAGTGTCAAGCAACAAGGGAAGAGGGCACAAGTTCAATATCATGCTCAACCTCAAGTTGAAGAAAGGCCACTTCCCAAGAAGACTCAAGTTAATGCTTCTCTTGTTGAGAAATCAAGTGAGAAGAAAGTGAAGAGTAGACGTTGCTACTTATGTCGTGAGAAAGGCCACGCCGCTTCTTCATGCACTAGTGGTAACTTATCCAACCCAATTATTATTGATGATGTCTATTCTCTTGGGAAGGATAAGGTTGGCAATGTGTTTGCCAAGTTTGTTGGTACTCAAAGTGGTGTCAAGAAAAGAACCATTTGGGTGGCCAAGCCTATTGTGACTAACCTCTTAGGACCCAACTTGGTTGGGGACCAACTAGCTCAAACTTGATCAATAGGTGTTGTTGGAGGTCATTGGAGACTTGGCTACATTATGAAGATTTAAGGGTCCTCATCATTCATATTGTGTCAAGCCAAGTCATTCAGATTATCTTTCTATCATATATCCAATGTTCCTCCTTATGTAACTCGTGCTTAAATTTCTTACATTAAAAGTTACTTGTCCCTTAGCATGTTGTGGTTTTGTATCTTGCATGTGCTTGTATATGTTGTGCTTCCAAATTGCTTATCTTGAGAAATCAAGTATGTGCATGTTGGTTTGCACATCATGTACATGTGTGTTGTGTGTTGAGCCTTTTTGCATCTTGTTTATTTCTTAGTTGGCTCTTGTGAGAGATTAATGGAATATCCCATTATGGGGGAGTGATGTGCTTTGTGCACCTCACAATCCTATAAATGTGTGTACATGAGTAATACCATCTAGTATTGATATTTCAAGATTATCTAGTCTCTAGGTGGTATATCTCTCATGAGAAATTCAAATTCTAAATTGTCCATTAATTATCTCTTGTTGGATCCTTTTAATTGCCTCTTGTCTATCTTTAATTGGTATCACATTATGGGGAGTAATATGCTATGTGTGTATTACTAGCCTAGAAAATGTGTACATTTGAGATATTGTCACCTAGAATTGATATTGTAAATTATCTTGTTCCTAGGTGGCATGATAGCTCTACAAGTTGCAATTTGCTTGTGTTTGATGTGAAGATGATGTCGAATATCCTTGCTATCTACCACCGGGAATTATTTCCAAATACTTCTTGTCTTTTGACAATTGGTACTCACTTATGTGTGGTAGAATTTATTGATCATATTTACATTGGCTTTTATTTTTATTTGCCTTTTCTCTTGCCAAGGTTTGTGTCAACTCATGTTGTCTTCCCTACCACTTGTGGATCTTGTTTGTTTCTCGTTCTTGTCTAGTGCTTTCTAGATATAGTTAAAGTGGTGATCCCACCTTGTGCATTTTGTATTCAAATGCAAATCCTATATAATGCACAACTCGTGGGGGAGCTATCCTATTTTCTTTAGAACACTCTTCTTGTGATCCTTATCAAGTGTGTGTTGGTGGAAGGCAAGCCGTTTCCGTTTTGGTACTTTCTGCCATCATGAAACTTTGTAGAGAGCTTGGTTTGTTTGGAACCATCCTCTCTTTTGGGAGTTTGATATCTTTTATTTTGAGTGTATCAATGGATATCTCATTCCTTGATGTATCTTTTATGGATATCCTCCAAGTGATGTTTTATTCATTTGGTATCCTTTTCACTTGGCATTTCTTTGTCTTTTGGTTTTGGGTTTTGAAGTCTTGAGCATGCATGTTTTCTTCATGTATTTTATTTGGCATGCTTTCTTTCTTTGACTCAATATATGGGAGAAACTCCACCTAGTCTCAATTTGGATGAGATGCGCATGATATTCATTTTCATATCTATATGCACATATTTATGTGGAGTTTGTCCTATGTATTGGTGTTTCTAACTATTTGGTCCCGATGAGTTTGGGTATCGTTTAGTTTGTGTTGTTCTTATAGGAACAGTTGGAGATGCATTGGATGCTCGGCTCACTCACAAGGAAGGTGTTGTCACCATGTGCATATTGGAGTCAAGCTAGGATGATCAATGAACTACTGTCTACCTTCAATTGGTATCTACTACATCCTTCCAATGGTATCTCGGTAATAAGTATCATCATCTACTACATGCACACATTTCTTGCATCAACCTTGTGTAGGTTGTATCATGGCATGTATTTCATTCTTTCTTGTGATACTTGTTTCCTTTCTCAAAGCATCTCAACGATGATCTCATGTTGCTAGTTGTGATGTCTTTGATGTTCATGCGTTAGGAATTCATTTATATACAATAAGACCATATCTAGCCAAGTGCTATGCTTTCAAGCAAATATCTTATTGGTATATTTATGACTTCCTTGTGGATATCTTGTTCCTTCATGTTGTAACTATTTCGGGTGTACATCCCTCTTTGTAGATATATATCATCATGATTTTGTCTACCTAGAACCTTATACACTTGAGAGAAATTACATCTCTAGTTGATATATTTTCTTTCACGTCCACCTTGTCTTTCTTATGTTATTTCTTTGGTGGCTCCGTGAAAGCTTTTGCCTTGAGTGAGTGTCCTCTATCGTTGCATCTTGTTGCACTCTTGTGTGGTGAAGATTATTTTCCTCTTCTTATCTTTACGAGGCTTTTGCCATCTTAATTGGTACCCCTCGTCTTGATGAGCCTCTCATCGTCTATCTTCACCACGGGTTGTCACAAGCATAGGTTCTCTATTTTCTTATTAGTAAGCTTGTGAACCCATTTGCTAGTTGTGAGTGAGAATGAAAGGCTTTGCACCGTGTATCTCATTCATTCGAGACTATGTTGATGCTTATGCTCATCCGTATATTAGTCTTCTCATGTGCTTTGCCATGACTCACACACATCATTTTGGTTGAGCCTATTCTTAAGTTGCCTCTTTTACAATGTTGCTCAACCATGTGCTTGTTGCAAGCGCTTAGGCTTAGTTTCCTATATGCTCTCTTGCACTTGTTGTTAGTTTCTATTGACTTTGGGGGAGCTATGATCCTATTTTGTGCACTTTGTATCCAAATACAAAAATTCTTGATGTGCACAAATCATGGGGAGCTTCTCTAGTTTATTTAGAACAATCCTCTGCTCATATCATAATATATTTTTCATGTGGCTTGTAGGATCTTTGGTCTAGTTGGTTCAGTTGATATCTTTTGATAGCTTGCTTCAATTGGTATCTTTTGATTGCTTGATTGCTTGTTTCTCTCTTTGTTATGTCTTTGTGGCATATCATTCTTTTGCAATCTTGGTGCCTCAATATAGTTGGTCTTCCTCCAAGTATTACCTTTGGATATGTGTATGGCATTCCACTCTCTTGTTGAGAAATACACAACTTTTGGAGGAACACCTTTTATATTGGTCTTCTTAGCTTTTCGCCCATTTTGGCAATCGATGCCAATGGGGGAGAAGTTACATAGAGTTTTATGGAGAAGTCTTCAGAGTTTTCTCCTTGCTTTGGTTTTGTTCCTAAGCATTTGCATCTCATACGCATGCATTATTGGTTGTTGCATTGCATGGTGATGCATAATTCCTTATATAAACTCTCTTGAAAGTGATTGTCATCAATTACCAAAATGGGAGAGATTGAAAGGACATGCGGTGCCCCCATGTGTGGTTTTGGTAATTGATGACATTCTCTATGGACTAATGGTTGCATTGAGTTATATTTGAAGGAATTGTCCATAGGCATTTCTTGAAGTCCATGTGTTGGTTTCAAGGAGTTTATGTGTTGACCAAGGTGCTATTAAGGAACTATCCAAAGATTGGTCATGTGAGTGGACATGCGGTGCCCTCATGTGTGGTTTTGGAGTTTATCTGTTGACCAAGGTGCTATTAAGGAATTATCCAAAGATTGGTCATGTGAGTGTTGAGCTTATTGCAAGCATGTCTTGAAGAAGAAGATTGTGTGAGCATTCATGTTTACCTTCGAGACATCATCCAAACGAATAGAGTTGGAAAGATTCAAGGTTGATCAAGACTAAGTCAAGAGTGAATCAAGTTGATCAACTCACAAAGCGTAGAAGATGTACCAAGAGGGATCAAGTGATCCCATGGTATGGTAAGCATTATCCATTGCACTTTGTGTACTAACCCATGGTCTATGTGAGAGTCTATGTGGGGTTAGGTACGTGTCCATGGGCTTGCGCCAAGAGGAAGATATCATACAACCCATGGAAAGGATGACATCAAGTGGTGATCGTCATCAAGATTGCCGTG
Source organism: Aegilops bicornis (assembly GCA_021605145.1). Lineage (NCBI taxonomy): Eukaryota > Viridiplantae > Streptophyta > Magnoliopsida > Poales > Poaceae > Aegilops > Aegilops bicornis. The sequence goes on from CM038673.1 coordinate 631,697,954, forward strand.
TGCAAGTTCAAGTGGAGCATCACGAAGAGATCAAGTGCTTGAAGCTTGCCATCCATTGTGGTGTCAATGGACTTGTGAAGATGTGTCAAGAGTGGCTCACCCATAGTGGAGTATGGGGGAGCAATCATCTAGTCTCCATCGACCCATCACAATCAAGAAAGGTGGTCCATCTTGAGGAGGACAAGATCGTCATCATCTAGCTCAAGTGGATCATGTGCAAGGCAAATGTTTGCCCTTGATAGGTTTTCTATTTTACCGGTCTCATGGTGGTAGTTGGGAGACCGGGTTATAGGATCGATAGTCGTACTATCAAGGGGGGCTCTCAAGTGAGTAGCTTGATCATATCGTTCGTCGAGAGCTCAAACCATTGCATCCTTGCATCATGTTTATTGGTTCTTGTTTGGTTCTCTTTGTGAGTCTTAGAGCTTATGGTCATCTTTATGACAAGCTTGAGTTCATCGAAAACGGAGTTTGCATGCGTCTTCTATGATGTTTTCGGTGTTGGAGGTTTTACCGGTCTTTTCCGAGGAAGGGTTCTCACCATTTTATTTTGGGCCTTTTCTCATTTGCTTATTATTGGTATTTCTCTCAAGATTGTGTTAGCCCTTGTCCCTAGCTTTCCAACAAACTTCGTTCGCCGAATTCGGAGTCCGAATGCAGAAGTTATGGTAGTTTTGGTGTTCTAAAAGGCTGCAGCGGTACTACCGCGGGTAGGAGCGGAAGTAATTTTTACTACCATTTTGGGAGCGGTACTACCGCTCTTGGGAGCGGTACTACCGCTTGAGCAGTACTACCATGCTACTTCAGTGGCTACTTCCGCTCGGGACCAAAAACTCATCACAAGTCCAGCGGTGGTAGGCATGGATGTAATTTTTTAGTACCGCTCGCAAGCAGTAGTACCGCTACCCTTAGCAGTAGTACCGCTACCCCTAGCAGTAGTACCGTGATGCCAAGCGGTACTACCGCTCGGTGCGGGCTATGAGCATAACGGTTGGATTTTTCCCCACCTATAAAAGGGGGTCTTCTTCCCCATTGAACCTAATCCTTTTGAGCTCGTGTTCTTCCCCCATTGTTGACCTTCTTCGAGCTTGCTAACTCTCAATCCCTCCATGGATTCTTGCTAGTTTTGAGGGAAAAGAGAGGAGATCTAGATCCACATTTCCACCAATCACTTTCTCCTCTATGTGAGGGGAACCCCTTGGATCTAGATCTTGGAGTTCTTGGTGTTCTCCTTGTTCTTCCTCTCATTTTCTTCCCTAGCATTAGTTGCTTCGATGGGATTTGAGAGAGAAGGACTTGGGCACTCCGTGTGCCCTTGCCATTGCATTTGGTGCATCGGTTTGAGTTCTCCACGGTGATACGTGGATGTTACAAGTTGAGAAGCTTATTACTCTTGGGTGCTTGGTGCCCTTGAGCTTGTTCCTCTTGGGTGCTTGGGCACCCTAGATGGTTGGTGGTGTTCGGAGCTCAATCATTGTGGTGTAAAGCTCGGCAAGCGCCTGGGGTCTCCAATTAGGTTGTGGAGATCGCCTGAGCAATTTTACGGTACCGTGACCGCCCCAAGGGTTTCCAAAGTGTACGGGTTCGTGACCGCCCCAAGGGTTGCCATTTATGCAGGTTCGGTGACCGCCCTCAAGGGTCCCTTAGTGGAATCACGGCATCTTGCATTGTGCGAGGGCGTGAGGAGATTACGGTGGCCCTAGTGGCTTCTTGGGGAGCATTGTGCCTCCACACCGCTCCAAACGGAGATTAGCATCCGCAAGGGTGTGAACTTCGGGATACATTGTCATCTCCGCGTGCCTTGGTTATCTCTTACCCGAGCCCTTTACTTATGCACTTTACTTTGTGATAGCCATATTGTTTCTTGTCATATATCTTGCTATCACCTAAGTAGTTTTTCTTGCTTAGCATAAGTTGTTGGTGCACATAGGTGAGCCTAGTTGTTGTAGGTTTTGTGCTTGACAAATTAACCGCTAGGTTTATTCCACATTTGTTCAAGCCTCAACCGTAATTATTTTAAAGCGCCTATTCACCCCCCCCCCTCTAGGCGGCATCCACGATCTTTCAGTGATCACGACGGTGTTTCGGAGATAGAGATCACAAGCACAAGATGTTGATGACCATATCATATCACTTATATTGATTGCATGTGATGTGTATCCTTTATGCATCTTATCTTGCTTTGATTGACGGTAGCATTTTAAGATGATCTCTCACTAAAAATTATCAAGAAGTGTTCTCCCTGAGTTTGCACCGTTGCCAAAGTTCGTCGTGCCCAGACACCACATGATGATCGGGTGTGATAAGCTCTACGTCCATCTACAACGGGTGCAAGCCAGTTTTGCACACGCGGAATACTCAGGTTAAACTTGACGAGCCTAGCATATGCAGATATGGCCTCGGAACACGGAGACCGAAAGGTCGGCGTGAATCATATAGTAGATATGATCAACATAGTGATGTTCACCATTGAAAACTACTCCATCTCACGTGATGATCGGTTATGGTTTAGTTGATTTGGATCACGTGATCACTTAGATGACTAGAGAGATGTCTGTCTAAGTGGGAGTTCTTAAGTAATATGATTAATTGAACTTAAATTTATCATGAACTTAGTACTGATAGTATTTTGATTATCTATGTTTGTTGTAGATAGATGGCTCGTCTTTGTTGTTCCGTTGAATTTTAATGCGTTCCTTGAGAAAGCAAAGTTGAAAAATGATGGTAGCAATTACACGGACTGGGTCCAGAATTTGAGGATTATCCTCATTCTTGCACGTAAGAATTACGCCTGGAAGCACCATTGGTGCCGTGCCCGCCGCAGAGCAACGCCGGAAGTTGTGAACGTCTGGAAGAGCAAAGCTGATGACTACTCTATAGTTCAGTGTGCCATGCTTTACGACTTAGAACCGGGTCTTCAACGACGTTTTGAACGTCATGGAGCATATGAGATGTTCCAGGAGTTGAAGTTAATATTTCAAGCAAATGCCCGGATTGAGAGATATGAAGTCTCCAATAAGTTCTATAGCTGCAAGATGGAGGAGAATAGTTACGTCAATGAGCATATACTCAAAATGTCCGGGTATAATAATCACTTGATTCAACTGGGAGTTAATCTTACGGATGATAGTGTCATTGATGTAATTCTCCAATCATCGCCACCAAGCTACAAGAGCTTCGTGATGAACTATAATATGCAAGGGATGAACAAAACAATTCCGAGCTCTTCGCAATGCTAAAAGTCATGGAGGTAGAAATCAAGAAGGAGCATCAAGTGTTGATGGTCAACAAGACCACTAGTTTCAAGAAAAGGGCAAAGGGAAGAAGAAGGGAACTTCAAAAGGAACAGCAAGCAAGTTGCTGCTCAAGAGAAGAAACCCAAGTCTGGACCTAAGCCTGAAATCGAGTGCTTCTCTGCAAGCAAACTGGTCATCGGAAGCGGAACTGCCCCAAGTATTTGGCGGATAAGAAGGATGGCAAGGTGAACAAAGGTATATGTGATATACATGTTATTGATGTGTACCTTACTAGAGCTCGTAGTAGCACTGGGTATTTGATAATCGGTTACATTGCTAATATTTGCAACTCAAACAGGGACTACGTAATAAGCGAAATCGCCAAGGACGAGGTGACGATGCGGCGTGGGAAGCGGTTCCAAAGTCGATGTGATCGCTGTCGGCTCTCTTCCTCTACCTCTTCCTTCGGTATTAGTTTTAGACCTATATAATTGTTTTTTGGTGCCTGGGTTGAGCATGAACATTATATCCGGATCTTGTTTGATGCGAGACGGTTATTCATTTAAATCAGAGAATAACGGTTGTTCTATTTATATGAGTAATATCTTTTATGGTCATGCACCCTTGAAGAGTGGTCTATTTTTATTAAATCTCGATAGTAGTGATACACATATTCATAATGTCGAAGCCAAAAGATGCAGAGTTGATAATGATAGTGCAAATTATTTGTGGTAATCGCCGCTTAGGTCATATCGGTGTAAAGCGCATGAAGAAACTCCATCTTGATGGACTTTTGGAACCACTTGATTATGAATCACTTGGTACTTCATGAACCGTGCCTCATAGGCAAGATGACTAAAACACCGTTCTCGGTTCTATGGAGAGAGCAACAGATTTGTTGGAAATCATACATACAGATGTATGTGGTCCGATGAATGTTGAAGCTCGTATGGCGGATATCGTTATTTTCTCACCTTCACAGATGATTTAAGTAGATATGGGTATATCTTCTTAATGAAGCATAAATCTGAAACATTTGAAAAGTTCAAAGAATTTCAGAGTGAAGTTGAAAATCATCGTAACAAGAAAATAAAGTTTCTACGATCTGATCGTGGAGGAGAATATTTGAGTTACGAGTTTGGTCTACATTTGAAACAATGCGGAATAGTTTCGCAACTAACGCCACCGGAACACCACAACAGTAATGGTGTGTTCGAACGTCAGAATCGTACTTTACTAGATATGGTGCAGTCTATGATGTCTCTTACCGATTTACCGCTATCGTTTTGGGGTTATGCTTTAGAGACGGCCGCATTCACGTTAAATAGGGCACCATCAAAATCCTTTGAGACGACTCCTTATGAACTATGGTTTGGCAAGAAACCAAAGTTGTCGCTTCGAAAGTTTGGGGTCATGCGATGCTTATGTGAAAAAACTTCAACCCGATAAGCTTGAACCCAAATCGGAAAAATGTGTCTTCATAGGATACCCAAAGGAGACAGTTGGGTACACCTTCTATCACAGATCCGAAGGCAAGACATTCGTTGCTAAGAATGGATCCTTTCTAGAGAAGGAGTTTCTCTCGAAAGAAGTGAGTGGGAGGAAAGTAGAACTTGATGAGGTAATGCGATCAGCTCCCTTATTGGAAAGTGGTTCATCATGTAAATCGGTTCTGTGACACCTACACCAATTAGTGAGGAAGTTAATGATGATGATCATGAAACTTCAGATCAAGTTGTTACCGAACTTCAGAGATCAACTAGAGTAAGATCCGCACTGTGAGTGGTACGGTAATCCTATTACGGAAGTCATGCTACTAGATCATGGTGAACCAACGAACTATGAAGAAGCGATGGTGAGCCCAGATTCCGCAAAATGGCTTGAAGCCATGAAATCTGAGATGGGATCCATGTATGAGAACAAAGTGTGGACTTTGGTTGACTTGCCCGATGGTCGGCAAGCAATAGAAAATAAATGGATTTTTAAGAAGAAGACTGACGTTGATGGTAATATAAGCATCTATAAAGCTCGACTTGTTGCGAAAGGTTTCGACAAGTTCAAGGGGTTGACTACGATGAGACTTTCTCACCCGTAGTGATGCTTAAGTCTGTCCGAATCATGTTAGCAATTGCTGCATTTTATAATTATGAAATTTGGCAAATGGATGTCAAAACTGCATTCTTGAATGGATTTCTAGAAGAAGAGTTGTATATGATGCAACCAGAAGGTTTTGTTGATCCAAAAGGTACTAACAAAGTGTGCAAGCTCCAGCGATCAATTTATGGTCTGGTGCAAGCCTCTCGGAGTTGGAATAAACGCTTTGATAGTGTGATCAAAGCATATGGTTTTATACTGAGACTTTTGGAGAAGCTTGTATTTACAAGAAAGTGAGTGGGAGCTCTGTAGCATTTCTGATATTATATGTGGACGACATATTATTGATTGGAAATGATATAGAATTTCTGGATAGCATAAAAAGATACTTGAATAAAAGTTTTTCAATGAAAGACCTCGGTGAAGCTGCTTACATATTGTGCATCAAGATCTATAGAGATAGATCAAGACGCTTAATTGGACTTTCACAAAGCACATACCTTGATAAAGTTTTGAAAAGTTCAAAATGGATCAGGCAAAGAAAGGATTCTTACCTGTATTACAAGGTGTGAAATTGAGTCAAACTCAATGCCCGACCACAACAGAAGATAGAGAGAAAATGAAAGATGTTCCCTATGCTTCAGCCATAGGCTCTATCATGTATGCAATGTTGTGTACTGCACTGATGTATGCTTAGCAATAAGCTTGGCAGGAAGGTACCAAAGTAATCCAGAGTGGATCATCGGACAGCGGTCAAGAACATCCTGAAATACACGAAAAGGACTAAGGATATGTTTCTCGTATATGGAGGTGACAAAGAGCTAGTCGTAAATGGTTACGTCGATGCAAGCTTTGACACTGATCCGGACGATTCTAAATCGCAAACCGGATACGTGTTTTTATTAAACGGTGGAGCTGTTAGTTGGTGCAGTTCTAAACAAAGCGTCGTGGCGGGATCTACATGTGAAGCGGAATACATAGCTGCTTGGAAGCAGACAAATGAAGGAGTCTGGATGAAAGAGTTCATTTCCGATCTAGGTGTCATACCTAGTGCATCGGGACCAATGAAGATCTTCTGTGACAATCTTGGTGCAATTGCCTTGGCAAAGGAATCCATATTTCACAAGAGGACCAAGCACATCAAGAGACGCTTCAATTCCATCCGGGACCAAGTCGGTGGGAGACATAGAGATTTGCAAGATACATAAGGATCTGAATGTTGCGAACCCGTTGACTAAGCCTCTTCCACGAGCAAAAACATGATCGGCACCAAGACTCCATGGGTGTTAGAATCATTACCGTGTAATCTAGATTATTGACTCTAGTGCAAGTGGGAGATCAAGGAAATATGCCCTAGAGGCAATAATAGAGTTATTATTTATTTCCTCATATCATGATAAATGTTTATTATTCATGCCGGAATTGTATTAACCGGAAACATGATACATGTGTGAATACATAGACAAACATATAGTCACTAGTATGCCTCTACTTGACTAGCTCATTAATCAAAGATGGTTATGTTTCCTAACCATAGACATGTGTTGTTATTTGATTAATGGGATCACGTCATTAGGAGAATGATGTGATTGACATGACCCATTCCGTTAGCCTAGCACTTGATCGCTTTAGTTTATTGCTATTGCTTTCTTCATGACTTATACATGTTCCTGTAACTATGAGATTATGCAACTCCGTTTACGGAGGAACACTTTGGGTGCTACCAAGCGTCACAACATAACTGGGTGATTATAAAGGAGTACTACAGTGTGTCTCCAAAGGTACATGTTGGGTTGGCGTATTTCGAGATTAGGTTTTGTCACTCCGATTGCTCGGAGAGGTATCTCTGGGCCTTCTCGGTAATGCACATCACTATAAGCCTTGCAAGCAATGTAGCTAATGAGTTAGTTACGGAATGATGCATTATGTAACGAGTAAAGAGACTTGCCAGTAACGAGATTGAACTAGGTATTGGATACCGACGATCAAATCTCGGGCAAGTAACATACCGATGACAAAGGGAACAACGTATGTTGTTATGCGGTTCGACCGATAAAGATCTTCAGAGAATATGTAGGAACCAATATGGGCATCCGTGTTCCGCTATTGGTTATTGACCGAGAATAGTTCTAGGTCATGTCTACATAGTTCTCGAACCCGTAGGGTCCGCACGCTTAACGTTACGATGACAGTTTTATTATCAGTTTATAAGTTTTGATCTACCGAAGTTTGTTCGGAGTCCTGGATGTGATCACGAACATGACGAGGAGTCTCGAAATGGTCGAGACATAAAGATTGATATATTGGAAGCCTATGTTTGGACATCGGAAGTGTTCCGGATGAAATCGGCATTTTACCGGAGTACCGGGAGGTTACCGGAACCACCGGTGACCTAATGGGCCTTAGTGGGCCTAGTGGAGAAAGAGGAGAAGGGGCCAAGGGCAGCCGCGCCCTCCCCCTCCCAAGTCCGAATAGGACAAGGAGGCGGCCCCCCCCTTTCCTTTTCCCCTCTCCTCCTTCCCCCAAGTCCTAGTCCAACTAGGAAGGGAGTCCTACTCGGTGGGAGTAGGACTCCTCAGCGCCTCCTCCTAGGGCCGGCCGCACTCCCCTTGCTCCTTTATATACGGGGCAGGGGGCACCCATGGACACACAAGTTGATCTACGGATCGTTCCTTAGCTGCAGGCGGTGCCCCTGTGACGCCCCGATTCAATCGTACACTAATCATGCACGCAAATGTGTACGATCAAGATCGAGACTCACGGAAGATATCACAACACAACTCTACAAATAAAATAAGTCATACAAGCATCATAATACAAGCCAGGGCCTCGAGGGCTCGAATACAAGTGCTCGATCATAGACGAAGTCACGGAAGAAACAATATCCGAGTACAGACATAAGTTAAACAAGGTGCCATAAGATGGCTAGCACAAAGCTGGGATCTGAGATCGAAGAAGCGCGCAGGCCTCTGCACAGGATCCTCCTAAGCTACTCTCGGTCGCCGCCGTGGGCTGCACGTAGTAGTAGGCGCCTCCAGTGTAGTAGTCGTCATCGACGGCGGCGTCTGGCTCCTGGGCTCCATCGTCTGGTCGCAGCAATCAAGTAGAGATAGGGGGAAAAGGGGGGAAACAATGCAACCGTGAGTACTCATCCAAAGTACCCGCAAGCAAGGAGCTACACTACATATGCATGGATATATGTGTAAAGGGCCATATCAGTGGACTGAACTGCAGAATGCCAGAATAAGAGGGGGATAACTAGTCTTATCAAGACTACGCTCGGGTCACCTTCGTGTTGCAACAGGTAGAAGAGGGTAGGTTGAAGTCCTCCAAGTAACATCACATAGCAATAATCCTACCCGGCGATCCCTCCTCATTGCCACGAGAGAGAGCGACCACCGTTGTATCTCGCACTTGGAAGGGTGTGTTTTATTAAGTATCCGGTTCTAGTTGTCATAAGGTCAAGGTACAACTCCAAGTCGCCCCACATCAAGATCACGGCTATTCGAATAGATTAACTTCCCTGTGGGTGCACCAACTTACCCAACACGCTTTGATCTCATTTGGCGGACACACTTTTCTCGGGTCATGCCCGCCGCGGAAGATCAACACGCCGCAGCCCCACCTAGGCACAACAGAGAGGCCAAAGACGCCGGTTCAAACCTAAGCGCCGCAGGGTCCGGGCCCATCGCCTGAAAGCACACCTACATCGTTGCGTGGGCGGCCGGAAGCAGACCTAGCCTAGTGGCTGCCCAGTCCAATCCGGGCGCGCCGCCCATCACGACGTCTGAAGTGCTTGGCCGATACCACGACGCCGAGTGCCCATATCTCTCCCACGTAGTTGGTTAGTGCGTATAAGCTCGTAGCCAACTCAGATCAAATACCAAGATCTCGTTAAGCGTGTTAAGTATCCGTGAACGCCGAACAGGGCCAGGCCCACCTCTCTCCTAGGCGGTCCCAACCTGCCCTGTCGCTCCGCCACAAGGATCCACTAGCGGGTGCTCCACCAGCCGACCCGACTTTAGTCTCCACATGTATCATGTATAAGTATATAGTATATACCCGTGATCACCTCCCGAGTGATCACGGCCCAATAGTATAGCACAGCAGACGGACAAGAATGTAGGGCCACAGATGAAAATACTAGCATCCTATACTAAGCAAGTAGGATAGCAGGTAAAGGTAACAACAGTAGTAGCAAGGACAGTCTATGCAACAGGATAGGTATAACAGAAAGCAGTAACACGCTACACTACTCTAGTGCAAGCAGTATAGAGTAGAATAGGCGATATCTGGTGGTCAAGGGGGGGGCTTGCCTGGTTGCTCTGGCAAGAGAGAGGGGTCGTCAACTCCGTAGTCGAACTGGGCAGCAGCAGCGTCGGTCTCGTAGTCTACCGGAGAGAAGAGGGGGAAGAAACAATGAATACCATGTAAACAGATGCATATAGATGCATGAGAAGACAAGTAACGATGTTAGGCGTGCCCTAACGTGGTATGAGGTGGTACCGGTTAAGGGGGGAAACATGCGGGAAAATATCCCCGGGGTCTCGTGTTTTCGGGCAGAGGAGCCGGAGGGGGAAAGTTGCGGGTTCAATAGGTTAGGGGTGTGTGGCGGACGAACGGACTGTGTATCCGGATTCGTCTCGTCGTTCTGAGCAACTTTCATGTTGAAAATATTTTAATCCGAGTTACGGATTAAAAGATATGATTTTCTAAAGATTTTATTAATTTCTGAATTTAATTAATTATTTAATTAGTTTGAAAAATGGATTTATGACGTCAGCATGATGTCATGCTAACGTCAGCAGTCAACGTTGACCGTTGACCTGGTCAACCTGACATGTGGGTCCAAAGGGGACCCACTGTCATTCTCTGCTTAGGTTAATTACATATTAGTTAATTTAATTAGTGATTAGGTTAATCTAATCAGATTAATTAACTTAATTAATTACTTAATTAACTAATTAATATTTTAATTATTTTTATTATTATTTATTTATTTATTTAATTTTTTAATTCCTTTTTTAAAACGTTATGGGCGGGGCCCTTTGTCACCGGGCCAAAGGCCGATTCTGGTCTTTGGGTGTCGGCCCATACCGTGGGCGAAAGTGCCCAGATCGGCAGTGAAGCGCCACCAAGGCGTGGCGAGGCCGCTGGCGCCACGACGCCGGCCATGGGAACGGAGGGCGGCGCCACGGGAGGCGGCAAGAGCAAAGAATGGGAGGCGCGTGAACGGGTGAGCAGGGGGCGGGCGTGGGTTCCGGCCCTATGGCGGCCTGAGGGGGGAACGGAGGCGAGGCGCCCGACGGGCGAAGCGGCGAGCGGTGGTGCTCAGCTGGGACATGGGGAGGGAACCGTGCGGGAGCGGGGAATGGTGCGGGCGAGGCCACGGTGAGCGCGGCCGGGCGCGTCTTGAGGCCTGGACGGGCAAAAGGGCGACGGTGGTGGCCGGGCGCGTGGTCGAGGCGGGAGCACGGGCTGCCGCCGGAGGGAGAGGAGGCCGGGTTGAGGTCGGGCGGGACTGCCCGGCGTGGCGACAGCGGCAGTGAGCGCCGAAGCGGGCGACAGCCGAGGCGACCTAGGGGAGAGGAGGGCGAAGGGGAAGCTCACGGGGAAGTAGGGGACGGGCAAGGGTTTTGGGGCGGTCGGGGAGGACCGGCGAGGAGGAGGTCGAGGCGGCGGCGCTCGTGGAGGGGGGCCGGGACGACGACGCAGGGAAGCAGGCCGGTGGGGAAGCTGGACGGCGACGAGCTGGCGGCGGCAAGGGGCCAAGGCCCACGGCGTCCCCGGAGAGGGGGTGAGGACGAGCGGCGGTGGTCGGGTCGTCGGCCCGATCCCGATCGAATCTGGATCGGGGAGGAAGGGGACCGTGGGGAGTGGGGGTCGGCGCCTAGGGTTCATGGGGGATTAGGAGAGGGAGTGGGGGCGGATGGGCGGTGGGCCGGCTGGGCCGCTTGGCCTGATTGGTGTGGTTCAGCAGGGGGTTCTCTTCTGCTTTTGTTTTGTGTTTTTTTTGTATTTTCTTTCTTTTATTTATTCTCTTTTCTGTTTTAATTCATTTAAACATATTTAGGCATTTTATAAAAATGGGTTTGTTGCACCATAATTAACTTTGTAATATTTGACAACCCCCGAACTTTTTAGTTTTAAATTTTTGAAAACTTCTATTGCCATCATAATTTTGAATTTGAATTTCGAAAAAGTTTTGAATTAACCGAGATTAACTACGATTGATGAGGTGACGTGGCACCATCAACGTGAGTTCTTGTAGCATGATTATCCAGGCGTTACAAATCTCCTCCACTACAAGAAATCTCGTCCCGAGATTTAGGAGGTAGAAGGAAAGAGTGCGGGGTATTCATCACAAAGACGATCCTCGCGTTCCCAGGTGGCTTCGTCTTCAGAGTGATTCGACCACTGGACTTTGAGGAACTTGATCGCCTTCTGACGTGTGCGGCGTTCAGCTTGGTCGAGAATGCGGACCGGATGCTCTTTATAGGAGAGGTCCTGTTGGTACCGAGCACTTCATGGTCCATCGCCGGATTGGGTCCTTGAAGCGGCGTCGGAGTTGTGACACGTGGAACACATCGTGAACTCGAGAAAGGTTCGACGGAAGCTCCAGCTTGATATGCCACTTTTCCACGCCTTTTCAAGAATAGTGAATGGGCCAATATAGCGAGGAGCTAGCTTGCCCTTGATCCTAAGCGGTGAGCACCCTTCATTGGTGTAACGAGAAGATAGGCCTTTTCGCCAGGTTGATAGACCATGTCTTTATGATGACGGTCATAATTACTCTTTTGACGAGACTGAGCAGTCTTGAGATTCTCGCGAATAATGCGGACTTGTTCTTCGGCATGTTGGATAATATCCGGACCGAAGAGTGGACGTTCCCCAGTTTCTGACCAGTTCAGAGGGGTTCGGCACTTTCGTCCATATAACACTTCGAAGGGGTCCATCTTCAGACTAGCTTGATAGCTATTATTATAAGAGAACTCAGCATACGGGAGAGATTCCTCCCATTTCTTGCCGAAGAAAATAACACAAGCTCGAAGCATGTCTTCGAGAACTTGGTTGACACGTTCAACTTGCCCTTGTGATTTGCGGATGAAACGCGATCGAAAGATAAGTGAGTCCCCATAGCTTCTTGGAAACTTGCCCGTAATCTTGAAGTGAATAAGCTGCCACGGTCCTAATCGATAACCAATGGAATACCGTGAAGTGAAACAATTCTCGACATATAGAGAGTTGCAAGTCGACTAGCGTTGATCGTTTCTTTGACCGCCGAGAAAATGTGCAACTTTAGAAAGCCGTCAATGACGACAAGAATAGAATCATTACCTTCTGCGACTTGGGAAATCCAAAGGACGAAGTCCATTTCAACATGGTCCCATTTCCATTCAGGAATAGAGATAGGTTGCAGAGTTCCAAAGAGGCCTTTGATGTTACGCTTTGATACGACAAAGAACGTCACATTCGGCAACATAACGAGCAATGTCTCGCTTCATATTAGACCACCGTAATCTCGGCGAATGTCTTGGTACATCTTGGTGCTACCGGGATGAATAGACAAAGGCGTATCATGAGCTTCTTTCATAACCCTTGGAGTCAGATTCAGGTTTTCCCTCTTACTCGGTACCACTAGGCGACCTTTGAAGAATAGGGTGCCTGCGTCATCCACAGTGAAGAATGAGGGCTTTCCTTCTGCGAGATAAAGTTTAATCCTCTCGACTTCATCGTCACATTTCTGTATCCATTTGATGGTGTCCACAAGATCTGGTTTACAAACTGTGGTATTGAGAGAACCCCGAAACAACATGGAGGTTCATCTTGCGAAACTCCGGGAGGGGAGTGAGTGCACCGGAGGAACAATATGGAGGTTCAGCTTTACGAACTCTTCAACGAGTGAGGGCTGAACTTTGTGAACCTGGAGGTGGTTGCAGAAGACTTGCGGCTCAAGGCATCAGCCATTACATTAGCCTTGCTCGGTGTATAGGAAATACCCAAATCAAAGTCCGCAGCAGTCTCCATCCATCTCTCACGACGGAGGTTCAGGTGTCTGGCTGAGTAAACAGATACTTCAGACTTTGGTGGTCGGTGAAGATTTAGCAACGACATCGAGAAGGTAATGTCGCCATCGCTTGAAAGCATGAATGACAAAGAAGAAGCTCGAGGTCGTGAATCGGGTAGTTCTCTTCGTGAGGCGTAATTGCCGAGAGGCATAAGCAACCACTTTGCGCTCTTGCATTAGGACACAGCCTAATCCTTGACGGAAGCGTCGCAAAGAATGACGAAGTCCTTCTTAGTATCGTGGAGGAGCTAGTATCGGGCAGAAGTCAACTTGTCTTTGAGTGCCCGGAAACTTTCACGACATTTATCTGTCCATTGGAACTCGACGCCTTATGCAGCAAAGTTAGTCGAGGCCTGGCAATCTTGGAGAAGTTCTCGACGAATCGACGGCAATAGTCAAGTAGACCGAGAAAACTTCTGACTTGCTTAACGTTCTTCGGAGGAGTCCAATCGAGAATAGCCTGAACTCGTTCAGGGTTGACGGCAATACCATCCTTAGAGATGACATGCCCGAGATAGGTTACTTCGGGAAGCCAGAATTCACATTTGGAGAACTTGGCATAAAGTTGATGCTCTCGTAGCTTTTTCAGCACAAGACGAAGATGTTCAGCATTATCTTCTTCATTCTTGGAAAATATCAGGATATCATCCAGATAAACCACGATGAACTTGTCGAGGTAATCCATGAATATATAGTTCATCAGGCGTAGAGAAGGTGGCGGAGCATTGGTTAAGCCGAAGACATGACGGTGTACTCGTATGAACCATAACGAGTCACAAAGGCGGTCTTGGGGATATCCTCCTCACGAACACGGATCTGGTGATAACCCAACCTCAAGTCGAGTTTAGAGAACACTGATGAACCAGCCAGTTGATCATACGGATCATTGATCCGAGGAAGAGGATACTTATTACGAATTGTAGCTTGGTTTATAGGACGGTAGTCATGGACCAATCGGTTTGTCCCATCCTTCTTCTTGACAAAGAGAGACCGTGCTCCCCCAGGAGAGCAACTTGGGCGAATGAAACCACTGCGAAGAGACTTGTCGATTTCCTCCTTAAGCTCAAGGAGTTCATGCGGCGGCATCTTGTAGGGTCACTTGGCTATAGGAGTGGTGCCTGGTTTCAAGTCGATGACGAATTCGACAGCTCTAGCAGGGGGAATCCCTGGGAGTTCTTCAGGAAGACGCCGAGGAATTCACGTACAGTGAATGTTTTCAATACCCTCGAGTGGTGCAGCGTTCAATGCATTCAATGCATAGAGCCTTGCCTCGGCATTTTGCACCAGATGAGCTTGGTAAGTGACTATTTCGTCGGAAGGGTGTAGCAGATGAACGGTCTTAGTGGCGCAAACTATAGAAGCAGTATGCTCCTTTAACCAATTCATTCCCAGAATGAGGTCAATGTTGCAAGACTTCAGCACGATGGGTGAGACAAGGAATTCCAGTTCTTCGATTTCAACGGGGACGTCGTTGCAAATCATGGAGGTTCGACATTGGCCCGCGGGGGTGTGTACTAATAGTGAAGCATTCATGTCTTCGCATTTAATGTCGTGCAAGCATGCAAAATCTTCTCGACATGAATGAATGCGATGCACTGAATCAAATAAAACGCATGTCGGTAATCTGAATTTACGAGAAGTGTACCCATCACAAGAGCAGTGCTGGTCTTGAGCTTCGCTCGGATCAACGTGGTTGGCATGAACTTCGACCATAAGGCTTGGCATTGTTGTTGCGGGGCTGGTTGCTTCCACGGCCAGTCATTTGGAAGGGCCGATTGATTACGGTTCTCGTTGCATTCTATAGCGCGGTGCCTGGTTGACCACACGAAGCACAAACCATTATTGGGAGTGGGAGCAGGAGCTTGGGGTGGTGGATCTCGAAGCTTTGGCTGCCTAGCTGGAGTAGGCGACGAGGTGCAAAGATAGCTTTGCCTTGGGGCAGGTGCATTCGGCTGGTACATGCTGTTGGGAATCCAAATCTTGCGCCTGCGAGGACGGGTTCAAGATGAGCCCGTGTCACGGTTGCCATACCGTTAGAGCTCTGGTATTCCTGCAGACCAGTTTCGACATTGATATCCTTGTTCACCAAGGTGGCGAAATCAGCAAAGTCGTGCACTAAAAGTGCGAGCTTGATGTCAGCTTGAAGGCCGTCACGAAACTTCTCTTGTCTGCGTGCATCAGTTGCAATATCCTCTTCAAAGATAGCGGGACAAGTCCAGAACTCTCACGATAAGCTTCATGATCTTGTTGCCTTGGGTGAGGTTATGGAACTCACGCTTCTTCCATTCCATGACTCCTTGAGGGATGAAGCGGCACGGAAAGCGACTTGGAATTACTGGCGGTGATGATTGTTCCAATCGGCAGAGTACGCCTGTGGCTGTCCCACCATTGAGTCAAGGGTCCCTTCAGAAGAAGGAAGCAAAAGTGACATAGTGGCAGGGGCTACATCAGCAGACTCCATCTCATAGGTGATGTCACGGAGCGATCCATCGGCATCCGAGGGCTGGGTTGAGCTGCGGTACACACTTGGGTTGAGGCGTATGAAATCTCGCAGAGTTGTTGTGTATGGCTGCTGGTTCATATTGGGGCGAGGAACCGAGCCATCATGTTCTCCATGAACTGGCGATTCATCTCAAGCTGTTGGATCATACCAGCCATGTACTCAAAGCGGTGGTGGGAAGTTGCCACCACGACCACGACCAGCTGGTCTAACCATCCCGCTAATATATAACGGGGTAGTTCAAAGACTTGAGAAATTATGCAAAGGACAAGAATCATTCATGATGAAACATGCATAATGAAAGCAAAGACGATAGAAACTACATAGTAGTCGGCATATCTTACAAGAGGGATCACGCATAGAGTTCGGTACACAGAGTTCAGTACATAGACTAAGACATCATAGGCGGCACGCAGGCTCGCGGCGAATGCATCTAACACTAACAAGCAAGCCTACATCAGTCCCACGCGGTGCTGCGGAGGTAGCTGTAGCCTGAAAGCTGGTAGTGTGGCAGCGGATAGTCCTCCACGCCGCTGACTGGGGTCGCGGATACTCGTGCGTAACCCGACGACCAAGTGGCAGGAGAGGACCAAGCGCGGAGAGTAGCCTCCCACCTCTCGCCAACCGACACCTTCGGGGCATCACGGTCTGGCTGGGTAGATCGCAGAACGCGGCAGCTCTGGATCGGACAAAGGCGCAACAGCCGCCGTGAGCACGGTAAAGGTGCCGACGGGTGATGTACAACTCGTGGCGAAGAGCTCGGTTAGCTCGATCCAGCCCATCAAAGATGCGTAACAAAGTTACGATGGTAGAAGGGCTCTCTGGTGACGATGGAGTAGGCAGCAGTAGTAACCCTCCTCACCAACATCGAGGCGATAGCAATGTGCTGAAGGGGAAGTGTCCAACTCCGGTACTCTCCACGGCGCGTGTCGAGCAAAGATAAGCAAGATCGTGGATCGCCATATCGATAGTCACCCCCACACCATGTGCGGTGTAGCACAAAGAGTGGAGTCATACTCCCGAGAGTAGAGGTGGACGATGGCTCGGCATCGCTCTCGGTTAAAGTCCCGGTACTCCTCAAAGACGGTGTACTCGGGGTGCCGTGATTAACCAGATAGGTCATCATCTCTGCTAGCACCGCAGGTGATCCCGAGGCACCAATGGCCGTCAGGTGTGGCATTTACACGCCTCGTGGGTTCCATCTGAAAACAAAGATGTTTCAAAGGAGTCAAATGACAAAGGTGGAAATTGATCAAAATACAATTCCAAGGAAACTATGGCTTTATCCAACTTTGGGGTGAACGTGGTCACGGGATCCTAGTGTTAGTTAGTAAATTCGCTTAACCCGAGTAGAAGAGAGTTCAGAGTCCCGCAGTAAAGGTCGAGGAGTAAAAGATCCTAGTACCACCCGATGGCGACGTGGGCCCGTAAGGCACACAACCAAGTTAGTAAAAGTTTTGCAATGTCTAGACTCGATTTCGCCAAGGAGTGTGGAAGGGGATTCTCATCGGCAATCGGCTCGATACCAATCTCAGGACGCTTCGATTCAATCGTGACACTAATCATGCACGCAAATGTGTACGATCAAGATCGTGGACTCACGGAAGATATCACAACACAACTCTACAAATAAAATAAGTCATACAAGCATCATAATACAAGCCAGGCCTCGAGGGCTCGAATACAAGTGCTCGATCATAGACGAGTCGGCCGGAAGCAACAATATCTGAGTACAAACATAAGTTAAACAAGGTGCCATAAGATGGCTAGCACAACCGGGATACAGATCGAAGAGGCGCAGGCCTCCCGCCTGGGATCCTCCTAAGCTACTCCCGGTCGCCGCCGGGCCGGCTGCACGTAGTAGTAGGCGCCTCCGGTAGTAGTCGCCATCGACGGCGGCGTCGCTCTGGGCTCCATCGTGCAGTCGCAGCAATCAAGTAGAGATAGGGGGAAAAGGGGGGAAACAATGCAACCGTGAGTACTCATCCAAAGTACCCGCAAGCAAGGAGCTACACTACATATGCATGGATATATGTGTAAAGGGCCATATCAAGGACTGAATCGCAGAATGCCGTAATAAGAGGGGATAACTAGTCTTATCGAAGACTACGCTCGTCACCTTCGTGTTGCAACAGTAGAAGAGGGTAGGTTGAAGTCCTCCAAGTAACATCACATAGCAATAATCCTACCCGGCGATCCCTCCTCATTGCCACGAGAGAGCGACCACCGGTTGTATCGGCACTTGGAAGGGTGTGTTTTATTAAGTATCCGGTTCTAGTTGTCATAAGGTCAAGGTACAACTCCAAGTCGTCTCACATCAAGATCACGGCTATTCGAATAGATTAACTTCACTGCAGGGTGCACCAACTTACCCAACACGCTTTGATCTCATTTGGCCGGACACACTTTTTCGGGTCATGCCCGGCCGCTGAAGATCAACACGCCGCAGCCCCACCTAGGCACAACAGAGAGGCCAAAGACGCCGGTCTAAACCTAAGCGCCGCAGGGTCCGGGCCCATCGCCTGAGCACACCTACATCGTTATGCGTGGCCGGAAGCGCACCTAGCCTAGTGGCGTTCAGCCCAATCCGGCCAAGGCCGCCCGCCGACGTCTGAAGTGCTTTCGCCGATACCACGACGCCGAAAGTGCCCATATCTCTCCCACGTAGTTGGTTAGTGCGATAAGCTCAGAGCCAACTCGCATCAAATACCAAGATCTCGTTAAGCGTGTTAAGTATCCGTGAACGCCGAGCAGGGGCTGTGCCCACCTCTCTCCTAGGCGGTCCCAACTCGCCTGCCGCTCCGCCACAAGGATCCACTCGCTGGTGCTCCACCACCGACCCGACTTTTAGTCTCCACATGTATCATGTATAAGTATATAGTATATACCCGTGATCACCTCCCGAGTGATCACGGCCCGATAGTATAGCATGCCAGACGGACAAGAATGTAGGGCCACAGATGAAAATACTAGCATCCTATACTAAGCAAGTAGGATAAGGTGTAAAGGTAACAACAAGAGTAGCAAGGACAAAGGCTATGCAACGGGATAGGTATAATGTAAAAGCAAGAAGATGCTACACTACTCTAATGCAAGCAGATAGAGTAGAATAGGCGATATCCGGTGATCAAGGGGGGGCTTGCCTGGTTGCTCGCAAGAGAGAGGGTCGCCAACTCCGTAGTCGAACCGGGCAGCAGCTGCCGGTCTCGTAGTCTACCGGAGAGAAGAGGGGAAGAAACAATGAATACCATGTAAACAGATGCATATCGATGCATGACAAGACAAGTAACGATGCTTAGGCGTGTTCCTAACGTGGTATGAGGTGGTATCGGTTATGGGGAAACATCCGGAAAATATCCCCGGTCTCGTGGTTTTCGAGCAGAGGAGCCGAGGGGAAAGTTGCGGTTCGATAGGTTAGGGTGTGGCGATTTAACGGATCGCGATCCGGATTCGCCTCGGCTGCTCGAGCAACTTTCATGTTGAAAATATTTTAATCCGAGTTACGGATTAAAAGATATGATTTTCTAAAGATTTTATTAATTTCTGAATTTAATTAATTATTTAATTAATTCGAAAAATGGATTTATGACGTCAGCATGATGTCATGCTGACGTCAGCAGTCAACGTTGACCGTTGACCTGGTCAACCTGACATGTCATTCTCTGTTTAGGTTAATTACATAGTAGTTAATTTAATTAGTGATTAGGTTAATCTAATCAGGATTAATTAACTTAATTAATTACTTAACAAACTAATTAATATTTTAATTATTTTAATTATTATTTATTTATTTATTTAATATTTTTTAATTCCTTTTTTTAAACGTTATGGGGCGGGGCCCCTTTGTCAGTGGGCCAAAGGCCGATGCGGGTTTGCGGGTGCTGGGTGTCGGCGCCCGACTGGGCGAGTGCCCAGATCGCAGTGCGGGGGGGGCGCCACCACGGGCATGCAGGTCGAGGCGTGGCCGCTGGCGCCACGACGCCAACCATGGGAACGGAGGGCGGCGCCACGGAGGGCGGCAAGAGCAAAGAATGAGGGAGGCGCGGTGAACGGGTGAGCAGGGGGCGTGGCGTGGGTTCCGGCGGCTTATGGCGGCCGGAGCAGGGGAACGGAGGCGAGGGCGCCACGACGGGGCGAAAGCGGCGAGTGGTGCTGCGCTGGGACAGGGGGAGGAACCGTGCGGAGTGGGGAATGGTGCGGGCGAGGCCACGGTGAGCGCTGGCCGCCGTGGAGCGCTGGTCGGGCGCTGCCTTGAGGCCTGGGACGGGCAAAAGGCCGACGGTGGTGGTGGCCGGGCGCGTGGCCGAGGCGGGGAGCACGGGGCCGCCGAGGGAGAGATTAGCCGGGTTGAGGTCGGGCGGACGGCCCGGCTGGGCGACGGCTATGCGCCGAGCGTTGCCGAGCGGCGACGGCCGAGGCGCACTTAGGGGAGAGGAGGGCGGGGGAAGCTCACGGGAAGTAGGGGACGGGAGGGCTCGGGGCGGTCGGGAGGACCGGCGAGGAGGAGGTTTAGGCGGCGGCGCTGTGGAGGGGGGCCGGGACGACGAACGCAGGGAAGGCCGGGGAGGCGACGACGATTTATTCGGCTCGGCGGCAAGTGGACGGCGCCAAGGCCCACGCAAGCGCCCGGCGAGGAGGGGTGAGGACGAGCGGCGGTGGTCGGGTCGTTGAGCCGATCCCGATCCGTAATCTGGATCGTGAGGGAAGGGGTGGGGAGCGTGGGGGCCGGCGCCTAGGGTTTATGTGGGGATTAGGAGAGGGAGTGGGGGGCGGATGGGCAAGAGGTCGGGCCGGGGCTGCTTGCCTGGGCTTGTGGTCCAGCAGGTCCAGAGAACCCCCCCCCCTTTTGTTTTGTTTTGTGTTTTTTTTGTATTTTTCTTTCTTTTATTTATTTTCTTTTCTGTTCTAATTCATTTAAACATATTTAGGCATTTTATAAAAATGGGTTTGTTGCACCATAATTAACTTTGTAATATTTGACAACCCCCGAACTTTTTAATTTTAAATTTTTGAAAACTTCGATTGCCATCATAATTTTGAATTTGAATTTCGAAACAGTTTTGAATTAACCCGAGATTAACTACAGTGACAGAGGTGACGTGGCACCATCAACGTGAGTTTACTATAGCATGATTATCCGGGCGTTACACCCCTCCACCATATTCCACCTCGGTCATATCGTCGCGGAGTTTAGGCGAAGCCCTGCGCCGGTAGAGCATCATCATCGTCACCACGCCGTCGTGCTGACATAACTCATCCCCGACACTTTGCTGTATCGGAGTCCGGGGATCGTCATCGAGCTGAACGTGTGCTGAACTCGGAGGTGCCGTACGTTCGGTACTTAGATCGGTCGGATCGTGAAGACGTACGACTACATGTCAACCGCGTTGTGATAACGCTTCCGCTTACGGTCTACGAGGGTACGTGGACAACACTCTCCCCTCTCGTTGCTATGTCATCACCATGATCCTTGCGTGTGCATAGGAATTTTTTTGAAATTACTACATTCCCCAACACATAGGACCAGCACCCCAGAGCAGCAACCGCCGCTGAGGAAAAATAATGTAGATCGGAAGGATCCAAACCGAAGACACATGAATGTAGACGAACAACGACGAGATCCGAGCAAATCCACCAAAGATAGATCTGCCGGAGACACACCTCCACACGCCCGCCAACGACGCTAGACGCACCGCCGGAACGGGGGTTAGGGCAGGAAACCTTTATTCCATTTTCAGGGAGCCGTCGCCGTCTCGCCTTCCTGAGTAGGATACAAACCCTAACAAGATTGGAAAAACGACTAAAAACGGAGCCCTCCCGCTGGCCCTTGCCAGGCGCCTCCATGGCCCTAGGGCCACCGGAGACGAGGCGGACCTGCGCCGGCGCCGGCGAGAGGCACAAACCCTTAACTTTCTTTCTTGGAGGAGGAGGAGGAGAGCTCCCGCATTCTTTTAATACACTATTTATCTTATTTCTCAAGAATTGATGCATTGATACACGACTTTGACCTTTAATATGTCTATAAAATTAGTATAAATGATATCCTCGTATTTCTTTTGCAAAACAATTTTATTTTATTTGTCCTTACACTAATTTTATAGACATAGAGTAAGTGAAAATCATTGTGCCTTGTTTTTATTTTGGGAACAAAAACCATTTCTTTCCCGCCTCGGTATTCGAGTTTGGGAGAGAAGTGCAGGCGCGCCGCGGTCAATTTCGCCACTGGCACACGGCGAGGTCACATCACCATCAATGGCGTGGCGTCCGACCTCCCCTCCCCTCCCTTCTCTCTCTCTTATTAGTGGAGCACCTATCTGTCCCAAGGCCCAGAGCAGCGCCCCCGACCTTACCCACACCCTCTCTCTCCATTTTCCCTTCTTCCTCCGCCGCCAGCTTAGGGTTACCGCCAGCTTAGGGTTACGGCCGCCGGGTAGCGCAGCTCAGCAATATCTCTGACAGCGCCGGTGGGTGGCGGCGACGCGCGCGCGCATGGCCGGAGGCGACGCGTCGTCGGGGGAGGAGGTGGACGCGGGCTTCGAGTTCGCTTTCGACAATGAGGCCTTCTCCGACAAGGTGCTGCGTCTAGAGGTCTTCGGCAGCGACGACGCGCCTGGCTCCGGCACTGACACCGCCAGCTGCAAGCGCCGGCGCGAGGAGGCCGAAGGTGCGTACGTACAGTCGATCTGGATTCGATATTATATAGAAGGCTTTTTTTTCAGTTTTAGATTTACGTTCTCTGACACCATTTTTTCAGAAGAACAGTTGACAAATTAAAGATGTTCTAGTAACTTTTTTCTGATTCGGATATATATAGATAGTATGTTTTGTTGTGTTTGTTCACTCATTTCAATATTCATACCGGTTAAGGGTAGTTCTGTGTGATTCGTGTACCGAGTTTTTTCTGGAATGTATACTTGAATATGAATGAGCAAGTTAGTGAGCATTAGTCCTTGAGTTGTTTTGTATGAGCAAGTTAGTGTCACCCTCCACATTTGAGGTCAACATTATTTCGAGTTTTTTTTTTTGCATTGAAACATTTAAGGTCAGTATTAGTCTGCTCATAACCACTTGCTTTTAAGTAGTACAAATATATTTTGATTGTGGTATACACTGCTAATGTTGATAGCCACAGTCCATTGATCAACTAGGTAGTACTTGGTTGCCTATATCTTCGAGCAACATGCTATTTACGACCCAATCCTGGCGACATACAATGCTACTGCTTCTAGTTGGTTGGGAGGTATATAATACTAATGAATTAGATAAAACAAGATGAAAATGAAGATTTCTTTTGTTTTTGTTAATCGAATGCCAGTTAAACGAAAATTCCAATAGGATATTTGGGGCAACTTTCATGATTACTTCACTCACTGCCATACAGGTGTGCTTATTATGCTCGATGCAGCTCAATGTGTATCCAGTTTTTGATATGTTTAATGGTTTGCCGTGTTTGTAAAGCTTGATTAATGAATGGGCAAAATAGAGAACATGTTTTCCCAAACATTTGAACAGCATAAAACTTGTCCAGTAATTCTGTCACAAACCTTCTATTCCCTAATTTTGCATGTTTGGTATTTTCAGGTGATGATGGAGAAGGTATTGACTCCTCTTGTACATTGATGACTAAACCAATTTTACGAGTCAAGACCATACATATCAATTCGGCGATTCTCGCTGCAAAAAGTCCTTTCTTTTTCAAGGTAGTTTTGATGACATTCTGAACTGCATTTTTTCTGTAGCCACTTCACATAGCTTTCTGATAAGCTTCATGCTTCTTAGCTTTTCTCAAGTGACATGAAAGGGTCAGAGAGACAGACAACACTTAGAATTGCTGATTCAGGTAACAGTATACAGTGTACTCTTAACATTCCTCATTTTGTAAAGGATATTTCTGTTTCGCTATTGTGATTATATTGTTGATTTCTATATTTCTGAATTTTAGAAACATCATTCTTCTTGTAGAGAAGGTGTTTTCGAGTTTCCTGCCACTTTTTTTTTACATGGATAACTGGTTATTCTCATTTCCCTATAGACCTTGCGTACAAAACGGCTACTTTGTCGATTCTTTGTGCATTATGGTTTTTCCTAATTGATTATTGAAAGTTGATGGTCATAGGTAAATAATAATAAAGGCATAAAGTGCCTCTCCTTATATCATACTTCTATTTTATTTTATTGTTTCATGTTGAGTTTTATGAGCTGAACCATTACATGACTCCTTGTTTTCCATTTTCTACTTGGAACAGAGGAAAATACTTTCATGGAGCTCTTACGCTTTATGTATAGTGGAAAGTTGTCACCAACAACTGAAGCCACTCTTCTGGTGGATATCATGATGGCTTGTGAAAAATTTGAGGTAGTTTCTTGCATGAGGCTGTGTAGGCAGCGGCTCAGAAATCTGCCCGTGATCCCAGAAAGTTCCGTGACGTCCCTAGATCTCCCATGCTCCAATTCGGTGGCAGCTGAGCTGACAGAGGCAGCCAAGATATTCCTTGCTAAAAGATACGAGGACTTCCTCTCAAGAGAGTAAGTGATTCCCATTGTACAGAGTTGTGCTGTGTTCTTTCCTTTTCGAGGAAACATATCGACAATGTTGTCATAAAATCGTTATCTGAAGGCGCCGCATGGATTTGTTGCGTTTTCAGGTTCGAAGATGAAGTGATGAGGATCCCCCTTGCTGGGATCGAAGCCATCTTATCGAAGAATGACCTGGGGCTTGTATCTGAAGAAGCTGTCTATGACTTCGTGCACTGGTGGGCCCATTCACGGTACCCGAATCCAAAGGAAAGACGCAAGATCCTGCGTTCACGTTTAGTTCCGCTAGTACCAATCATTTTCTATTGATCACCGACCCGTCTTGAATAATCATCTTCAATCTAGAGCGCGCTTGCCGCCGTTCAGTTGCGAGGGGCATGGCTTCTTCCTCTCGGTGCACGGTAACATGGAGCCTTATAACCGTTTTGGCCTCCTAATAGAGATGCAAGAGGTGTTTGAGGAAATATAGATGCTTGAAGATGAGCGGCAGTGAGGGGGGCAGATTTTAAGTTTGCTAGCAGTTGCTTTTGCCATCCTTTGGTGACTGGGATGTGGGCATATGCAAACATGTAGTAGTAGAATCTTATCCGGGCGGTTTCACAACTCTCAGCATATTTCTTGCTCCCTCTGTAAACTAATATAAGAGCGTTTATATCACTAGAGTAATGATCTAAACACTCTTGTATTAGTTTACGGAGGGAGTAGTTCTTACCAGTCACAAAACTGTCAAGTGTGTGCAGCTCAAGTCGCTGAATTGCTAATGTACACACTTTGTTGTAAGCTGGATGGTACGTATTGCTCAGGACCTCTGCGATTCGATGGACTGTAATCCTCAGAATGAATATTATGTGACCATCTACCTGTTCATGCTTATCTCTGGACATTTTAGTGCATATTCTTTGGCAGTAGTGGACAATGTGTGCTCCCTGGAAACAGGAACTTTGACAACATGCACTAAAATGCAATGTACTACTACGTACTCCCTCCGTTCCTAAATAATTGTCTTTCTAGAGATTTCAACAAGTGATTACATACGGAGCAAAATGAGTGAATCTACACTTTAAAGCATGTCTACATACATCCGTATGTTGTCCATTTAAGATGGCTAGAAAGACAAATACTCTCTCCGTCCGGAAATACTTGTCATCAAAATAGATGAAAATGTATGTACCTAGAACTAAAATACATCTAGATACATCCATTTCAATGACAAGTATTTCCGGACGGAGGGAGTATTTGGGAACGGAGGGAGTACATGATAATCAGGACATGGCAAAACAGGATATGGAAGTGCTGGAATTAAGTGATCGCTCTTCCACATCCAAAATCAACGGATACAATTATACAAGCACGTCTGCCAACTCGCAAGTAGTGCAGAGATGAATCATTGACACGAACAATTTGGCGTGAAGATAACATTCTTACCACTCATCCACGATTATATCCACATTCAAAGTTTCATGTGATGATCAGTGAACGCACTGAAGATGTTCCAACAGTTATGGAGATGCTCAAAACTCTAGGCACATAAGAGCAGACAGTACAACATCTTTTGCCTGTTATCTCAAAAATGAATGATGAATAGTGTACCCACTATGATACACAATTTCTTTCCCTCAAATGCTCCGCCCGGTTAATGATGCCACAGATGTAACAAATGTATATCTTATCTCTCTCTCTCTCAAAATCTCATGGAAAAAGAATTACTTGGGTGCAATATAACAAATTGTGCCTGTCTATTGTGAAAAAACAAAATGTACACTATACAATCTGAACAGTGTGACGCAAGGAATCAAAGGCATAATTTGAAGATCCTATGTAGCCTGGTACCATTCTGCCATGGTAGAAGAAACAAGCATGAGAAATTCAATTTTCTTTCTGAGCGGAAAGTCGCCGTGCTTGTGGACACCATCTGTTTCTGTTGTATGACTGAAAACAGGAATTGGTGTGTGTGTGTGTATCTGACACTGGGAGATACAGATTGATCTACGCTATCTACTACTCATCTGGTCTGGTGAGAGGCTCAAGCTGCACCTCCATTACACCAGAAGGCCTAGATTCTGAACTCCTGGCAGAGCTGTCAGGATGCAAGAGATCAACCGAGTCATCTTCCTCGGTGTTACCTAGAACCCAGTGCCCTCTGAAGCTTCGGTTGCCGCCCCTTCGTTTGACCTCTTTATATTCTAAGGACAGAGCTATAACTATGGTGGAAAGCACCCAGAGCATCAAGGCCCAGGTGAGCTCCTCTACATTTTCACTGTCATACCTGTGGCCTAAGTGCTTCATTCCGGTGAAAAGCGCCACGACTCCGACGACAATTGCTGACCTCCCTGTGATGACATGTACGTACTCCCAGAGGACACGGTTTCGGGGTGGAACCTCCCCGTTAGCGGGCCTCTTGGGCCGGAAATAGGCATTGAGCGGCTGAAAAGCTGCCAACAGTAAGGCTGATAAACCAAACTTGACGTGCACTGAATCAACATAGAAACCTCGGAGCTCGGCTGCAGCAAAAAGGACGCCAAGGAACATTATAGAGATCCCAGAATATTGCAGATAGACATGTATTTGGTACCACCCGTCTCCCTTCAAGCTCTTCAGATACCGGGCAGCCAATATTCCACCAGGAAGCAAGATGCCCCAGGCCACAAACATCATAAATCCATGCACAGCCAGAACGGGACGCAAGTCCTGTTCTGCCTCAGCTGAACCTCTCAACAAAAGAACACGTATGGGGCGACTGCTTGTGACCGAATGCATATTACTGTCTGTCAGATCATCTCCTGACCAGCTTGCACCCATGGCCCAAACAACCTTGAGGGGTGTGGTTGGATCAATAATATTCTTGCACTCTACCTTTCCAGTACAGGAAGGCTTAAGAGGACGTGTAAACTCAAATGTAATAACGCCATCTTCTGATTTACACCTGACATAGGTTAAATTTTCAGATGTTGAGTGAATACCTGCTGCACTCTTTCCATCAATCCAGTAAGTCTTGACCCTCCCAACTCCATCATTGCCTACCCAGCCAACATAGGCATAACTGTTCAGCATCCCACTCCCAAACGCGACAGCAAGGTACCCGCTTTTCTTCTCACCTCGAGCTGCTATAGATATAGAATCAGTGGACAGAGTCCAAAACAGAGTAACCTGCTGATCATCCAACAATACACTGTTATTGTACATGTCACTGAGGCCTCCATCTACCACTTGAACCTTCCACCCCATCTTTGCTTCATACACAGACTGGTAGTAGACAAGATCAGGTGTATTCCTATCAGGCAGCCAAACCAGCTCTGTGGGGGTTGCTGGCACACCATGAACATCAGGGCCACCGGCATATATGACCTCAGTCTTATTCCGCAAAGTGGCATTTCCACCTATGGGGTCTGAAGTTACATACAGTGCCACATCATGCCCAGCCTGCACTGAGAACTTCACCGGCACACCCCTCTCGACCTTCAGCAGTGGCGCCTCCTTCTTGTTGATGTAAATCACCTTGTCCGGGTTTGGTGGGTTTGGGTAGCGCAATGCTGGAGCGGATGTCACAACCAGCGGTGTCTTCCCATCGGCAATGATCCTGTCCTGGTCTTGCTTATTGTCAGCATCCAACGGTCCAAGGCAACTGTCCACCGCCTCGGACAAATTGACCCTCATCAACCCAAAGGTTTCGTCCCTCGGCCCCCCATGGTTCTGCGGGAGGTAGTGTGGGCGCAGAGTGTCCGGTGGACGCAGCTTCCCGATGGCCCAGACCACAGCCATCTCCTCCGTGGCACCAACGAGCACATCATATTTGTCATCCTCACTGTCGAAGTTTCCTCTTGTACCTGACAAAGGACACGCCATCACGCCGGTGCCCATAGACCAGCCTGGAGTCGTTCCTCCCATCATCATAAGCACTGTCCGGGCACACTCCCGACACTGGCAGGTCATCCTTCCCCATGGTGCACTCACTGTAGTCGGTAATGTAGTAGTCCTCGGCGAACGGCATACCTTCCTCGGTGAAGCCAGCGACGACGACGTCGGAGCGGACCATGGCGGGGGAGTTGGCCTTGGGGTCAGCCCACCCGAAGGCCATGTAGTACTCGGAGCCGACGGCAGCCTCGAGGCCGATGTCGACCTCGCCGGCAGACGCGTTGAGCGTCCAGCGAAGGCGGTAGCCCTCAGAGAGCTGGACGCAATTGTCGAACATGGTGGGCGTGGCGATCCGGGAGGCGAGAGCGGCGGTGGCGTTGGAGGAGTTGGAGGAGGCGGAGAGGAAGACGTGGCCGAGGTCGGAGGAGGTGTCGGGGTCGAAGATGGCGAGGAGCGGCGGCAGCGGGGCGGAGAAGGGGAGGCGGAGGGTCTCGTTGCGGAAGGTGGCGTTGAGCGGGAGCGGCGAAAAGGGGCGGCCTTTGGCGAGGTCGTCGAGGGAAGGGCCGTCGGCGGCCCAGAAGCGCGCGGAGGGGGAGGCCGCGAGGAGGTCGAAGCGCGTGAGCTGGAGCGCGCAGGCGCCGGAGGGGTCGAGGCGCACCGTGCCCCGCAGCTGGTGCTGCAGCATGGTGAGGTCCGCCGCGAAGCCCGCCGTCAGGTTGGTGTGCCGGCACGCCGCGTCGGCCACGGCGGCCAGGACCGCGGCCGCCACCGCGAGGCTGGCGAGGAGCGGGGCGAGGGCGGGGGCCATGGGATCACCCGGCGGCCCGCCACGCCGCGGCGGATCCGCGGATCGAGATCTGGGCCGGCGGGGCGGCGGGGAGTTGGGATCTGGGGGGGAGGTTGGAGTGGGGTTGGGCTGGGTTCTGGGAGGGAGGGGAGGGCGGCGAGACGGTGGCGTGCGTGGGAGGCGAGGCGGCCGGGGGCGGTGGATATTCGGAGGAGGTGGGGTGGGGGTGGGGATGCGACCGCCGCAGTTTGGTGTGGCGGTGGTGGCGAGGCGACTGAGCCGGTGCGGTGCTGGTAGGGAAGCACCACCGGCAGCGCCTACAACTGTCAGTCACTGGCAGGTGGTCCTCCAGGCCCCACGTGTTAGAGAGGCAAGGACGTGTTATTTTTTCCAAAGAAACGAGAAAAAAAAGAGAAAATATGTGTCATTTTGTCAAGCCGAAATAAAAACGTGGCATTTTCTCGAACCACTAGTAGTGAATCTTGTAGATGAAAAATATCAGGGTTTTTTTTCATCGGCATCCAAGGGGCCAACTGAAGTCGTCGATCCGTAGAAAAATTCTAGATTTCGTAACATTTTTTGACCCGGTTCTTGGAACGCAATGCACGGCGGACTGTTCAGCACGAGGAGATGAATGGTGGATGAAGGGCGGAGAGAAGAAAGATAAAAGGGAGGAAAGACGAGAAAGGGGGAGGGAAAGGATCAGGGAATGGCGAGGCAAGGTAGATTGTCGATGCAACGAGGTCGGTGACACGCTGACATGCACGTCGATTGGGTCTCAACTCCTACCTCTAGGGCTTCAGCGTCACCGGTGAGAGTAGTGCCATACACAACAATGACGAGGGAGAGGAGGAGGGCAGCGACGCGGAGAAGAGGTGAAAGGATGGACGACAAAGACATCGAGGGTGATGACGTGCGCCAAAAAGGAATATATTGATTTGTAGTTGGTTTTCTTTGCTGTTTTTTTTACCGTCAGAGAATGCTCGTGGTCAGTGGATCAGTGGTCGATTGTTGGTTTTAGCTACTAATAACTAGCAATATAAAAACAATTATACCATGCTTCACAGGAGGGTAAAGCAGTTGATGCCTCGATGCTTACGATAACTCGTTGCACATGCTCTCATGAATTTTTTTCTAGTACTATGTACACTCTGTCGACTATAGTTGATAAGTGTAGATAAAATAATTGTGTATTTTATTTTTTGTTTTTTAAGAAAAGACATCTTCGAGCCTGAAAAAAAGGCTCGAACCTAGCCTGGCTTTGCATTAACAAAGTCATCAATCGGCCAGAATTACAACGACGAACCACATACAAGCAACAGAAAAAGAGATAAAAATAAACTAGGACCACACTCGGCTTCGCCGTCCAGAGCTAATCGTCTTCAGAGAATTAGAGTGATGAGATTAGAACCACACTGGGCTTCTAATTATGAAAATTAGAGGATATATGTCAAGCTCTAATTGATCAACTAGAACTAGAACTAGAACTAGAGAATGCTAAAAAACTTGTGTGTTGAAAAGGTGCAAAAACTTTTAGTATATATAGGTTAGAGGGGAGAGGAGGGGGACCACAAGGAGGGGAAGGACTCCCCTCCTTGCACCGGCCAAGGGGGAAGGGGGAGTCCTTCCCCCATCCCAATCCGGCCTCCCCTCTAGGGCCCTTGTGGCCGAAGTAACCTTCCACTTCTTGGCCTTTTAAGGCCCTTTGATATTTATTAATTATAAAAGTCTCGTGACAATTACTAGAGCTTGTTTTAAAAAACAATCACTAGAGCTTTTTATTATTAATTTAACATCTTCAGAAACATTTTTCACCTATATATTATTTATCGGCAATACCCGGTATTGCCCGATCAACTCCGAAACCCTTCCGGTGAGCCCGATACACTTCCGGTTCTCTCGAAATATTTCGAATATTAACAAAACTATTTCGCAAATAAATCCTCGTAACTCCCGTCCTACTAACACTCAGCGGATCGTGATTAACTTAAGCTTGTGACCCTCTAGGTTCGGTAAAATATAGACATGAACAAAACCCCTTTGTTCAGTGACCGATAGCGGGCACAGTTTGCTGCGATCGTGCCAGCGGCATCACCGATTGGTTGCGCGGATGTGGTCACAACAGGCAGTAAAAACCTTATTATAGCAGTTAGAGTAGTGGTTTAATACATGTCCAAGAGATTCGTTTCCACACGCCTGATCCGCAGTTCGATTCGTGCCGGTGCCGGCAAGAGATCCTGTTCCTGTTGGGCAAGGGATTTGATAGCTAGAAAAACAAGCGGCGGATTCGATTCTTTCTTTGATAGCAGAACGAGATATTCCACTCTTTTAGATGCGCACCGCACTTCATCAGTAGAAAAGCCCGGCGCCCGTGGACGTCCATATCGATACCTATGAGTACATGAATGGCATTCGAGTGAACCTTTGGGTATCATGTGATATTCCCTTTGCTTTACGATACTTTACAAAACCCAAGGTGAGATGTATCAGTATCCTCTTGAGTCATACACATGCTCATTATATCGTTCTCTTCGTTACCGTTTTTGTTCTTCTTTCTCGTTGAAATCTTCCAGCATCTGACATAGTCACCTGTGTCTGGCCAGAGGATGATGGGTGTCATCACACCGAGAGGGTTCTAAGAATATCTCTGAAAGAACATGCGGTGCCCCCATGTTTGGTTTTGGTAATTGATGACAATCTCTATGGACTAATGGTTGCCTTGAGTTTATTTGAAGGTTTTGTCCATAGGCTTTTCTTGGAGTACATGTGTTGGTTTCAAGGAGAGTTTGTGTCGACCAAGGTGCTATTCAAGGAATTATCCAAAGATTGGTCATTTGAGAGTTGAGCTTATTGTAAGCATGTCTTGAAGAAGAAGATTGTTTGATCATTCATGATTACCTTCAAGACATCATCCAAATGAAGAGAGTTGGAAAGAATCAAGGTTGATCAAGACTAAGTCAAGAGTGAATCAAGTTGATCAACACACAAAGCGTACAAGATGTACAGAGGGATCAAGTGATCCCATGGTATGGTAAGCATTGTACATTACGCTTTGTGTACTAACCCATGGTCATCATGAAAGTTATTTGTGGGGTTAGGTTGCGGTGTGCAAATTCAAGTGAAGCATCACGAAGAGATCAAATGCTTGAAGCTTGCCGTCCATTTGGTGACAATGGACTTGTGAAGATGTGCGGAAGAGTGGCTCACCCATAGTGGAGTATGGGGGAGCAATCAACTAGTCTTCTTCGAGCCAACGCAATCAAGAAAGGTGGTCCAACTTGAGGAGTCAAGATCGCCATCGTCTAGCTCAAGTGGACCATGTGCAAGGCAAAGGTTTGCCCTTGATAGGTTTTGTATTTTACCGGTCTCATGATGGTAGTTGGGAGACCGGGTTATAGGATCGATTGCCGTACTATCAAGGGGGCTCTCGATGAGTAGCTTGATCGTATCATTCAGAGAGAGCTCAAACCATTGCATCCTTGCATCATCTTTTGGGTTCTTGTTTGGTTCTTCTCCTTGTGAGATTTGGAGCTTATGGTCATTTTTATGACAAGCTCGAGCTCATCGAAAACGGAATTCACTTGCATCTTCTATGATGTTTTCGATGTTGGAGGATATGCCGCTTTCTTCTGCTGGAGGTTTCACTCCTTTGTTTGTTAGGCATACCTCCTCCGCCTCTTCTTACTATATCCGATCACTGTTCGATGCTACTCGTTGTCTTGTTTCCAACAAGCTTGAGTTTTCTCAATTCAAGCTCATTTGTAGAAGTTATGGCAGTTCTGGTTTTATTGTTTCCCTCTGTTGTCTTCTCTCGCAAAATGAAGGACTCCTAGTGTTGCTAATCTGGGGCATGCGGTAGTATCGCTCTGAGCGGTAGTACCTTGAGGCCCTTGCAAGAGTACCACAGTCCACGCGTAGTATCGCAGGTGCTCACGGTAGTACCGCCTGTGGGAGCGGTAGTACCGCGGCCTCGTGCCAGCGCAGCTACTCGAAGCGGTAGTAGGGGCGGATGTAATTTTTACATCCGTGCCCTACGCTGTAGTAACCGTGCAGCTGGTAGCGGTAGTACCGTGGGCTCGCCAGGCTTAGCAGCATGAGCGGAAGTAGGCGGATGTAATTTTTACATCCGCGCCCTCTGTGATAGTACCGCTCTTGGCGTCTTGGTAGTACCGTGCGGATTTTTGCGCAGGTCCTCCTCACGGAAGTAGGTACGGAAGTAATTTTTACTTCCGTGCTTTCTCTGCGACTAGTGTTGCCTGCCTTACGGTAGTACCAAGAAGGCATGTAGTACCGCTCCAGTTCTACCGTTCGTTGTCTGTGCAACAGTGCCTTCATCCGCCGATCTTGCACTTGCGGTAGTACCGCAACTGCAATGGTAGTACTGCTGTCGATCATGGTAGTACCGCTGGTGATCATGGTAGTACCGCAGTCTCGCGGTAGTACCTGCGTCGTCGGGCTGAGTGAGGGGATAACGGTTGGTTTTTCTCCCCACCTATAAAAGGGGGTCTTATTCCCCCTTGAGACCTAATTTTTTGAGCTCGTGTTCTTCCCCCATTGTTGACCTTCTTCGAGCTTGCTAACTCTCAATCCCTCCAATGATTCTTGTTCTTGAGGGAAAAGAGAGAGGAGATCTAGATCCACGTTTCCACCAATCACTTTCTCCTCTTAGTGAGGGGAACCCCTTGGATCTAGATCTTGGAGTTCTTCGTGTTCTTCTTTCGTTCTTCCTCTCATTTTCCTCCCTAGCACTCCGTGTGCCCTTGCCATTGCATTTGGTGCATCGGTTTGAGTTCTCCACGGTGATTCGTGGAAGTTACAAGTTGAGAAGCTTATTACTCTTGGGTGCTTGGCGCCCTTGAGCTTGTTCCTCTTGGGTGCTTGGGCGCCCTAGACGGTTGGTGGTGTTCGAGCTCAATCATTGTGGTGCAAAGCTTGCAAGCGTGGGGTCTCCAATTAGGTTGTGGAGATCGCCTGAGCAATTTGACGGGTACCGTGACTGCCCCAAGGGTTGCCAAAGTGTACGGGTTCGGTGACCGCCTCAAGGGTTGCCATTTGTACGGTTCGGTGACCGCCCTCAAGGGTCCCTTAGTGGTATCACGTCATCTTGCATTGTGCGAGGGCGTGAGGAGATTACAGTGTCACTAGTGGCTTCTTGGGGAGCATTGTGCCTCCACGCCGCTTCAAACAGAGACTAGCATCCGCAAGGGTGTGAACTTCGGGATACATCGTCGTCTCCGCGTGCCTCGGTTATCTCTTACCCGAGCCCTTTACTTATGCACTTTACTTTGTGATAGCCATATTGTTCTTGTCATATATCTTGCTATCACATAGTTGCTTATCTTGCTTAGCATAAGTTGTTGGTGCACATAGGTGAGCCTAGTTGTTGTAGGTTTTGTGCTTGACAAATTAACCGCTAGGTTTATTCCGCATTTGTTCAAGCCTCAACCATAATTATTTTAAAGCGCCTATTCACCCCCCCCCTCTAGGCGTCATCCACGATCTTTCAATCTCTCGGTTGTCGGAGGATCAAATCTCACTCTCGAGCTATCTAGTCCCCTGTCAAATTTTTCGATGAACCTGTAAGTTATCGTTACGATCACCGTATTACAGATGATGTTTGAGGAACCCAAAGTCCAATATATGGTAGGAAGTGACTATGATACTCTCATGGTCTAAGGAACTAAAACACACGTTAACACTCCGTGTTATAGCAATTGACTTTTGAAGATATTATCTCAAAGTATAACAAACTAGTTCAGGCCGATTCAATATAATCGTTCTTCTAAAGTCAACCTATCAGTGTTGTTTTAGGACTATTGTTACACTTAACAATATTCTAAAATCAAGAAAACATGATCAGTGAGAACACTTGAGCTAGTCTTAGAAGCGAGACTAGGAATCTTATTTTTTCGTTTGTCATTCCACACGTGCTTATTGATACGTCTTCAACATATCTATAATTTTTAATTGTTTCATGTTATTATAGTACGTATCAATCTTTGATGTTTTATATGC
This sequence comes from Aegilops bicornis, assembly GCA_021605145.1. Lineage (NCBI taxonomy): Eukaryota > Viridiplantae > Streptophyta > Magnoliopsida > Poales > Poaceae > Aegilops > Aegilops bicornis. The sequence goes on from CM038673.1 coordinate 631,733,041, forward strand.
AATTATATATAATTTTGGGGACTAACCTATTAACCTAGTGCCCAGTGCCAATTGCTGTTTTTATGCTTATTTTTGGCTTTTCAGGAAATCAATATCAAATAGAGTACAAAGGGAGAACAAACTTTGGGTTAATTTTTTTTGGACCAGAAGAGACCCTAGTGAAGGAAATATGCCCTAGAGGCAATAATAAAGTTGTTATTTTATATTTCCTTATATCATGATAAATGTTTATTATTCATGCTAGAATTGTATTAACCGGAAACTTGATACATGTGTGGATACATAGACAAAACATCGTGTCCCTAGTAAGCCTCTACTAGACTAGCTCGTTAATCAAAGATGGTTAAGTTTCCTAACCATAGACATGAGTTGTCATTTGATGAACGGGATCACATCATTAGGAGAATGATGTGAAGGACAAGACCCATCCGTTAGCTTAGCATATTGATCGTTCAATTTTATTGCTATTGCTTTCTTCATGTCATATACATATTCCTTTGGTTATGAGATTATGCAACTCCCGGACACCGGAGGAATACCTTGTGTGCTATCAAACGTCACAACATAACTTGGTGATTATAAAGATGCTCTACACATATCTCCGAAGGTGTTTGTTGGGTTGGCATAGATCGAGATTAGGATTTGTCACTCCGAGTATCGGAGAGGTATCTCTGGGCCCTCTCGGTAATGCACATTATAAGTAGCCTTGCAAGCAATGTGACTAATGAGTTAGTTGCGGGATGATGTACCATGGAACGAGTAGAGAGACTTGCCGATGATCGAACTATGTATGAAGATACCGACGATCGAATCTCGGGCAAGTAACATACCGATGACAAAGGGAATAACATATGTTGTGATTATGGTACGACCGATAAAGATCTTCGTAGAATATGTGGGAACCAATATGAGCATTCAGGTTCCACTGTTGGTTATTGACTGGAGAGGTGTCTTGGTCATGTCTACATAGTTCTCGAACCCGTAGGGTCCGCACGTTAATGTTCGATGATGATTTTGTATTATATGAGTTATATGATTTGGTGACCGAATGTTGTTCGGGGTCCCGGATGAGATCACAGACATTAAGAGGAGTCTCAAAATGGTTGAGGGGTAAATATTGATATTTAGGTCGATAGTATTCGTACACCGGAAGTGTTCCGGGGATACCGGGTACGTATCGGGTCACCGAAAAGGGGTTCCGGGCACCCCCGGCAAAGATACGGGCCTAATGGGCCAAGAGGGAAAACGCATCAGCCAACATGGGCTGCTGTACCCCCCATATAGGCCGAACCTGGAGGGGAAGAGAGAAAGGAAGGGGAGGGATTCGGCCTCCCCCTTCCTTCCCTCCTTCCTCCTCCTTCCTTTCCCCTCCGGAAATTATGGTAGGGGGGGGGGCGAATAGGACTAGGGCCCCAAGTAGGATTCCTCCTACTTGGGTGCCCCCTCTCCCTCCCACCTATATATATGAGGGGGGAGGAGCCTAGAACATACAACAACATCTGTTAGCCGTGTGCGGCGCCTCCCTCCACAGATTACACCTCCGGTCATATCTTCGTAGTGCTTAAACGAAGCCCTGCGCGGATCACTTCACCATCACCGTCACCACGTCGTCGTGCTGACAGAACTCATCTACTTCCTCGACACTCTGTTGGATCAAGAGTTCGAGGAACGTCATCGAGCTGAACGTGTGCGGAACTTGGAGGTGTCGTACGTTCGGTGCTTGATCGGTCGGAACGAGAAGAAGTTCGACTATATCAACCGCGTTGTCAAACGCTTCCGCTTTCGGTCTATGAGGGTACGTAGACATACTCTCCCCCTCGTTGCTATGCATCTCCCAGATAGATCTTGCGTGAGCGTAGGAATTTTTTTGAAATTGCATGCTATGTTTCCCAACAGTGGCATCAGAGCCAGGTCTATGCTTAGATGATATGCACGAGTAGAACACAAAGAGTTGTGGGCGGTGATGGTCATACTGCTTACCACCAACATCTTATTTTGATTCGGCGGTATTGTTGGATGAAGCGGCCCGGACCAACCTTACATGACCACGTTCATGAGACTGGTTCCAGCGACAGACATTCAACTAGTTTTGCATAAAGGTGGCTGGCTGATGCGGCTTGAAGCTACGTCGGTATTTCCTCAAAGAGGAAGGGATGATGCAGCATAGTGACGGTAGGTATTCCCCTCAGTGATGAGACCAAGGTTATCGAACCAGTAGGAGAACCAAACAACTCTACGCAAACAGCACCTGCACACAAATAATACTCGCAACCCGACGTGCAAAAGGGGCTGTCAATCCATTTCGGGTAGCAGCGCCTGAAGATAGGCAAATGGACGTGAGAGAGCTGTAAATATTGATAGATCGAACACCAAATAAAATAAATTGCAGCAAGGTATTTTTGTATTTTTTGGTTTAATAGATCTGAAAATAATAGGCAAATAAAATAGATCGCAAAGGCAAATAGTATGAGAAAGAGACCCAGGGGCCGTAGGTTTCATTAGTGGCTTCTCTCGAGAAAAATAGCAAATGGTGGGTGAACAAATTACTGTTGGGCAATTGATAGAACTTAAAATAATCATGATGATATCCAGGCAATGATCATTATATAGGAATCACGTCCAAGATTAGTAGACCGACTCCTGCCTTCATCTACTACTATTACTCCACACATCGACCGCTATCCAACATGCATCTAGTGTATTAAGTTCATGGAGAAATGGAATAACGCAATAAGAACGATGCCATGATGTAGACAAGATCTATTTATGTAGAAATAGACCCCATCGTTTTATCCTTTGTAGCAATGATACATATGTGTCGGTTCCCCTTCTGTCACTGGGATCAAGCAGTGTACACTACAAAAAAAAGATACATCTGTGACATTTTGGGCCGAACGAAATTTTTTTCTGTCATACATATGACATTTCTATGACGATAATTGTGACAAAACCCGGTATCATCATAGATGTGGTGGGCTCCTACTTCTATGACAAAAAATCATGACAGAAAATGGGCTTTTCGTCACAGGCGGGCGGAGACGCACTGCATGACATTCTTTGGGCCGCCCATGACGGAAAAAACAAATGAGAAGCGAGGGGAGGAAAATTTCGGGAGTTCCTGTTTACGGTGGGAGGTCGGGGCCGAAGCGATGCGTGTTTCTCGTGACACGCACGCTGCAGTGTGTGTAGGCGTTGGCTCTAATCAACCCGAAGCGAGGCGTTGAGCTCTAATCGAACCCGGCGACAGTAATCGCAGTTACGCGTTAGTGAACCCGAGCGATCGATCGATGGTCGTTAATCGAACCCGATCGAGCGATTCTTCACTACTACCGCTAATCAAGCCGATCGATTGGATGAACAGTGAGCGTTGCCGGGGTGGGGGGTTGGATGAATAAAGGAGCGGTGGCGTTGCCTCTGGATGAACAGGAACCCGTGGTGTGGTGGAGGCTAAATGAACAGAGACGGTGGAGGGGTGCCCGTGGAGGGTGGTTGAACAGACCTGTTGGTGTGGAGGGCTGGATGAACAGAGACGGTGGAGGGGTGGTTTAACAAAGAGCCGGTGGAGTAGCACGCAAGTGGAGGCCGGATGAACAGGAGCCCGTGGAGGATGGAGGAGGTCGACGTTAGCCCGTGGAGGCCGGAGGAGGTCGACGGTGGAGATGAACAGATCCCGTGGAGTCCCGCTTATGGCACGCCACACCCTTCCGGCGAACAGGACCCTGCTTTGACCGTAGCGCCTAACACAAGTCCGCTTTCATCCGCTTTGGCACGCCACACCCTCCCGATCAACAGGACCCCTGCTTTGACCGTAGGGAGGTCCGCTTCTCCGCTTTGGCGGCACGCCACACCCTCCCGATCAACAGGACCCTGCTTCGACCGTAGGAGGTCCGCTTCTCCGCTTTTGGCAGACGCTAGGCCCTCCCGATCAACAGGACCCTGCTCCGAACGTAGGAGGTCCGCTTCCTCCATTGTGCGGTACGCCAGCCTTGTTTCCATCGCCTGCTCCGTTCAAGCCTCCCGATAAACACGACCACGCATTCCGCTCGACCCACCGGTTGGCTCCCACGCTGCCTGCTGCCTCCCGATGAACACGACGCATTCCGGTGCCTCCCCATGAACACGACGACGACGCTGTTTCTCCGTTCCGACGCAGCCATGTACACGAGCCCTGGCTGTACGTATGCGCGAGTAGGCATTCGAGACCCTGCCCATATGTACGTGACGCGGGTCAGATTTTCTTTCTTGCACCTTGTCATCAGACGTATGTGTACATGCTACGTCGCGCGCCTCTACTACGACACGTCTGGCGCCTCTACTACGACACGCGGCGCGCCTCTACATCGACCAATATATATGTACGCATATCGTCACGACTGAATGACAACGCCACGCACGCTTCGACCAGGTGGGTCCCGACCGCCGTGCACTTCCTTGCGTGCGAAGATGTAGCTGGTGGGTCCCAGCAGTCAGGGGGCAAATCGTTTTTTTTGCCCGGAAGCAGTTCCTTGCGTGCGAAGATGTAGCTGGTGGGTCCCAGCAGTCAGGGGGGCGAATCGTTTTTTTGCTCGGACGCACTTCCTTGCGTGCGAAGCTGTAGCTGGTGGGTCCCAGCAGTCAGGGGGCGAAATTTTTTTTTTGCCCGGAAGCACTTCCTTGCATGTGAAGATCAAGCTGCTGGGTCCCAGCAGTCAGGGGGAAACATTTTTTACGCGAAATACAGTGGCCCGTCCGGTGGGTCCCAGCTGTTAGGTGGAGGAATCATTATTTTCTGCGTAATAAGGAGGCACTTCCTTGCTGCGGCCGTGGACCCAACTGTCAGCCTCTCCACGTACATTCCACATCCGATGGCAGTCGTTCCTTGACCACGTTGACCAAGCCGCGCCGAGAGCACCATGGTGGTGGACGACGGCGAGGCCTAGGAAGGGGACGGCACGGAGCCGGGGAAGACGCGACAGTGGAAGCCCGCGCGGAGAGGAGTACGAGGGTTCACTGGTTTGGCTGCGTGTGAGGTCGCCGCCGCAGTGGCTCGCCACGGTGGGAATAGTAGGGGCGGTGAGGCCTCCGTGGCAAAGATGGCCACGGGAGGCAGGAGCATGCGGCACGACCGGCGCTGCTTTGGACGGCTGGAGCAAGAAGACCATAGGTTGAAGAAGCACTACGGCCGTTGGATGGACATCGTACGGTCACTGGAGCTAGAATCATTCATATTGACTAAGTTGCCCTCTGTCCCCGTCAACTTAGTTGACCCACAAGTCATCCTCCCACTATGGTGCGTCCCAGCTAGCAGGAGGGTATTCATTTTTGTGTGCGTAATAAGGAGGCACTTCCTTGCGTGCAAAGACATAGCTGGTGGGTCCAACATGTCTGCAGGGAGAACGTTTTTTTCGCAAAATACAGAGGCCCTTCCGGTGGGTCCCAGCTGCCAGGTGGAGGAATCATTATTTTGCTGCATACGGCCACTACCGATGGATGTCGCTCGATTGACCACGATGACCAGGGCAGCCGAGAGCACCATGGCGGTGGACGACGGCGAGGCCTAGGAAGGAATGACACGGAGCCGGGAAGGCTCAAGAATGGTTGCTCACGCGGTGGGGAGTACGAGGGTTTATCGGTCCGGCCGCCGTCACGGAAAATAACAGGAGGTGTGGGTGAGTAGAGGAATGGCTCGCCAGCAATGAAGTAGGGTTGGTGCGGTGCCTGCGGCAAAGACAGCCGCCACGGAGGCGGAGCGAGCAGTCCCACCGAGCTGGTTTGGGCGGCCGGAGCAAGAAGATCAGATATTGAAGAAGCAAGACGGCCGTTGGATTAACATCCAACGGTCACACCGCTGCTAGAATCGCTTTTTGGACTAAGTTGACAAAGCCAAAGTACACGCCAACCTAGTAGACCCACAAGTCAGCCTCCAAATATGTCCCAAACAAAGATACAGCCCGAAATTTCTAGCCGATTCAAATTAATTTTAAATCTAAATATACCTTAATTAAATTCAATGAAATTTTACCCTCACAAAAACAATGAAATTTAAAATATCAAAATCCGAAAGAAAACAAGATTTTGGAACTAATAGCCTGTTTGATATATTTTTTCATATTACAGCCCATATATTAGTACTTATAGCCCAGTTCTTATTACTTATAGCCCATTTCTTATTACTTATAGCCCATTTTCGGGCAAAATGCATCCTCGCTCGCCTTGAAAGATTTCCGCCAAATAGGGCGAGAAAAGCAAGTAGGCCTATGTTGGTTATTCTACAAAAACAAAATAGCTGGCTAGCCATTTTTAGAAAGGAAAAACTAATCTGGCTGGTCATGTGCTAAGCATATGAAATAAAAGTTCAGGCTAGACGGGCCACGGGTCCCGCAGACAACCCAGCTTGATACCCTTCTTCGTCCCGAAAAAAAATTACTGCGCTCATTGGGTCCCTCTTGTCATCCTCACCATGTACAAATATCTCCTTATTCCTCTCGGTTGTTGACCATGTTGACAACACCGGAGGGCGGCTGGGCGAGCGAATCCAAGGCGGAGGACAACGGTGAGGCCTCGACGGAACTAACAGAGCCGGGAAGATCACAGCCACCGTGGGAGGCGGAGAAGGCGGTCCCACGGCCGTGGTTTGGCTTTGGCGGCTCGAGGAAGAAGAGACTGAATAAACGCGACAGACGTTGAATGTCAATCCAACGATCAAGGTTGGCACAATCGTTTGTTGACTAAGCGGTCACCAAGTAGCATACTTTTTATATATAGGAAGAAAACTGTGAGGAAACTGCGTTCATCTACCGTCCTCCTCAGAGGGAACGTTCGCCACATAAGTGACTAGCACCCTTGGTTTTCAACCGAGAGGTCTTGGGTTCGAGTCCCAGGAACTCTCAATTTTGTCCTCCTTCCTTCCTCGCAAAAAAGGGAAAGAAAATCAAAGACTTGGGAAGGCGTACAGAACAAGCTAGTGTACCAATAAAGAGACGTTGCCGAGTTTAAAAAAAAAGAAAGACGTGCTCCTGTAGCTGGTTCGAATCCAAACCTAGACTATGACTATATATGGTGCTATGATACTCTGCAAGTAATGAAACTGACATATCCAACGTTCGCTTCTCCTCTTCTCTACTTACTCGCTTAGCATCTAGTCTGCAAGAACCATGTCCGCTGGCCGCTCGTCCACCGCTTCTTCAAGAGGGCAACAACCAGATATGCGCCAAGTCGCCACCCGCATTCATCGCCTGTGGGTCTCATCACACTTCGCCAAGACGCTGCATCGCCGGCCGATTGCTCATCGCAACCCATCGCCGCTGGTGTGGTGCCACTGCTGCAAATCATGCAGAGTCATCCGTCGGCGTCTCAACCGTAATCCGCAACCCTGGCCGAAGTCTTCTACAAATGCCCGAATCATGGGGTAATAATATGTTTAAGTGTTGTTCGCTGCTTTCAGCTTGCTGATTTTTTTAATAGTTTGGTTGATGATCTTCCAATTTGATTCATGCAGAAAAGAGAAGATTCGTGTGATCTGTATTTCTGGGAAGTTGCTGATGTGGGGGAATGCAACTACGCTGATTATTTGGTTAGCCGAGGAATCCCAATACCAGCAGGTTGGGGTGTTGGACAAGTAATCAAGGAACGATGTAAGAGGAAGATGCAGAGCAGAAGGTTAAAGATGCAGTTCATCTGATCATGACCAAGCAACAGCTGTTTAACGGCCTTGACAACAATGAGGAGATGAAAGAGCTTGTGAGATAATGGGCAAAATCGATGTGCTCTGTAGGATGATTGTCTCTTTATTTGTATTGTATGTAGCATCCGTGATGTATTCAGTGGCTACGACATGACCACTTTGCTGAAACTAGTAATGAATGAAACCTGTGTAGTAGGCTGGGCGTAGTGTTGTGAAAATCTAATGATTTGTATTAACGGAAATCGGGGGGTATCCCCTTTTGCTCATATAAATAAATAAATAGCAGAGGCCCTGTCGGGTCAGCTTTGTTCTCATTCGAAGACGTCGAGCAAATTGCAGTCCAACAGCAAACTATGTAATCAAATTCAAGTTTCACAGCCAAATATGAGTACAACTAAACAACAATGTCATCATGTTTTAGTTGTCATACAATCACCAAACACAAATCATCATACATAACAAGTGATGTTCTCACAACAAAATACTAAACAACATGTTCATCGTGTTTCAAAGTGGTCATAGCAAACACAATTTCACATAGTAGATAAAAACGCCTCTCGACAGTGCAAATACGACAAAAGCAATGTAATCATCATCCGCAGCAGCTGGCCAACATCTTCGCCATGTGTATCATCGAATCATAATTCCCCATGGTGTCATCTTCTTCTTCGTCCTCAACGCCCTCAAACGTTGGCTTCTTCTTGATCAACTCTTGTATGTCCACAAAGACGACATGCAATCTTTTCGCCGGCGTCATTGACGTGATGGTTCTCAAAGATATTAGGCACATCTGTGTTATCTTGTACATCAGGAGCAGTGTAAACATCATCTTGTTGTGCAACTTCATTAAATGAATTCCTCTGCTCAAACCTTTGCAATACCCACCAGTCATCCCTACGTGCAAATGTGTCTTCCAAGAAAAATATCTGTGTTGCTTGTTTTGCCAAAATAAAAGGCTCATTGGTCTGGTACGCCGCCTTGACATTGATGGATTTGAAATAATCATCAGCCGGGTTTTGCGATCCTCGAAAATAGGTTATACCAACGACAAAGACAATGTAACCACACACCGATGATCCTCGAAATCGAGATATACCGAATCGAACAATGTTTGTTATGTTAGCATACATTTCAGCTTGTCTCTTTGTCATAATGATCCGTGCTCATGATGGCACTGCTTTTGTGTCTTCCCGCCTTCGTCTCGTGCAAGGGTGTTGTAGCGCACATCTCCAACAACGCAAGATTCATAATGTCTTACCCGAGTATCGGGACCCATTGCTAGTGAGTAAAGGGCATCATCAATCAAGTGCCCATCCTCCCGCATCTTCTTAACCTATGGTTAGAAAATAGACAAGCTAATCATCTTATGTACTCAATATATTAAAAAAAAACTGACAGTGCACTTCAAAAGCTTACATGGTTCTTGGACCATTTCGCAAATCCTGCCATAACCAGTTTGTCAATGTTTCTTGGATTTTGCGGCAGTAACTCCTCTTTGTAGATGCTGCACAACATAGTGATCGCGTCAAACATCTAAATATATAAGAATGTGCTGCAAGTTTAGTAGATGATGATGTATAAGCTGCAAGATCGCACTTAATTGATATAAGGTAGTATCTCGTGACAGCTTATTCAACACATACCAAACCATTTTGTCCAAATCTTTAGGTTTGTCCTCTTGTCGACTCTTCCTCGTAACTCGAGCAGAATAATCGAAAACATTGAGCCCGGGATTGTCTTCAACCATCTCTTTGCTAAGCTGATCACCGTTTCAATGTATTTTGAGCAGAATGTCAACGCTTCAGTAGCAATGTAGGCCTCTGCAATGGAACCCTCGTGTCTAGCTCTGTTCCTAACATAGCCCTTGAAAGTGCCTAGCCGCTTTCAAGAGGGGTACATCCAGCCATACTTGTCGGACCTCTAAGTAGTGCCTCATCGTAGATGAACAACCAAATGCACCATCACATCAAAGAAGGCCGGAGGATATATCTTCTCAAGGTCGCATAGGATAGTTGGTATCTTGTCTCTAAGACGGCTCCAAAGCATCTATCCCGATATTTCTATCGCAGAAGTTCCTCAAGAATTGTCCCAACTCTGCAATCGCTTCTCAGATAAGTCGTATGCCCAATCCTCTAAGGATAATAGGTAAAACCCTTTGAAGTAGGACGTGGCAGTCATGAGTTTTCAACCCTTGTACCTTGTTTCCATCTTCACTGACTCTCCTTTCAGGGTTGGAAGCAAATCCATGTGGGAATCTCACACGTGACATGACCTCGCAGAATTCTTTTCTTTTTACCTTGTCCAAGACGTACACAACTGGTGTCATATCCAGTGGTTTACCTTCATCTTGCACCTGCAAATCCTTTCTGATGCCCACGTGTGTCAAATCAATCCTAGATTTTAAGGTATCTTTCGTCTTGCCTTCAATATTAAGAAGTGTGTTGATAATGATGTCACATATACTTTTCTCGATGTGCATCACGTGAAGATTGTGCCGCAGATCCAAATCTTTCCAATACTCCAAGTCCCACAAAGTGGACCTGCGGGTAAACAATAATTTCTCTTACATACCGCCACGCTTCCTTTTCCCGCTACCATTACCAGGATGGTTTCCTGGTGTAATATGCCTGACCTTCTCTAATTCCACTTGCAACTCATCAGCGGTGAGCCTCTTTGGCGCATCACGGTTTTCATGCTTTGCATTGAACACATGTCTTTGGTATTTTCTAGGTTGCGGCTTGTCCTTGGCAAGGAAACGGCGGTGTCCAATGTAACAGATCTTGCTAAGTATTGCAGATGACAATGGATTCTGTCACAACGAACACATGCATTGTAACCATGTGTCGTTCGCCCTGACATAGTGCCCAAAGCCGGATAATCATGGATGCACCAAATTACAACAACACGCATAAAGAAATCAGCTGGTGGGCTGCTATATACATCTCAAGTGAGAACACCCTTCCATAGCTGTTGAAGTTCCTCCACAAGAGGCTCCATGAACAAATCAAAATCCTTTCCAGGACTTTTTTGACCTAGGATGAGCAAGGCCATCATGTAGTTTGATTCTTTGGTGCGTACATTTGGAGGCATGTTGTAAGGGATAACAAGCAATCGCCACATGCTATATGTGGCGCCTGTGGCCAAATGGGTTAAATCCATCTCAAGCTAAGACAAGTCTAATGTTTCTCGGTTAGCAGCAAACTCTTTGTGTTTATCATTGAAGGTTTTCCACTCACTACCATGAGATGGATGGCTCATTACATTCTCGATCTCTGTACTCCTGGTTCCTAGAATGCCACAAGACATCCTCTCTTGTTTCAAAGATCATGAAACAACCTCTCGCAATCTTGGTGTAATTGGAAAATGTCTCGTAACATTATGAGGAATCCTCTTCATAGCATCGCCATCTTTCCATCTTGATGATTTGCATTTCGGGCATTCACTTAAGTTGGCATAATCCTTCCAAATGTAACACAATTATTCTTACAAACATGGATCATATCATATCCAATTCCAACCGCACGAAGGAAATTCTTCATTTTATCGGAGGTGTGTGGCAGCTAAGACGCATCTGGGAAAGATTTGCGAAAGCAGCCAACATCGCATCGAATGATTGGTTGGTCATCCGCCGAGATGTCTTCACACGAAGAAAGGTGACCATAGCTGAGAATATCGACAGCTTATTTCTGGGGTGACAACAACGTTGCATTGTTCCAACATGCGGGCCCACCGCTTTTTCTTCTGCGGGTGAAAGTTCACGGAATGCACGAGCATTTCATAGCATTGTTTCAATGTTGGTCAAACTCATCGCTCCGCCACCACCACCTCCTCCTCCTCTTCCACCGAGCATCAGTGATCAAGATGGTGATCTGCTGCTTCCACGTAGTCAATAACATTGACGTTCACAGCTTCACCATGATGAACCCACCTAGTATATGTGACCGACATCCCATACAGTGTAGATGATTTTGCACAGCTTGATCGAGGTCTTGTAACTGAATTCATACAATCGCTACACGGGCAGAGCACATCTGATTTCGGACCACCGCATTTCAGCTCGATAAAGTTCATGAAGTTTTCAATCCCTCGACATATGCAGCGGAGAATCTTCGAGCAGAAGTTATCCAAGTCCTGGCCCATCTGTTAGACATACAAATTAGTTCTTCTACTAGATATTACAGGAAAAACATATATGCTTTTTTATGAAGTCCAGAAAAAAATACCTAGGTCGATGTCTAAAGCCATGGCAAGATATTTGGACGAGCAGATCTAAGTAATGAAATATATGTAAAGCTAATTCAACAAATAGATTTGGGTGCCAAATTATGGTAGGCTGTTTCAGCAGTCAATGAGGCCGAGCACACAGCCATCGAACTATCGAAGGCCATCGCAGCAACAAAGATCGAGTATAAAACGGTGTAGAGCTATTTCACCTAACAGATTGGCTACTAGACCATGACAATCCATGTCACAATAAATATATGGCAGGATATTTTAGCAACTAATCGGCCTTGGCATGCCATCACAACTAAGCATGATTGAGTGCGTATTAGGGCAAGGAAGCTTCTTAAGCGAGCATATTGACAGTAAACTACTTCGCAAATAGTGAGATTAACAACGCCTATCGCCTAACATTCAGCGCTACACCGACATGAACGGGACTCAGTCTAGAATGCGTGCATCGTGGGAGAAGCTGAACGCCGTATGCCTCCACACCTAACGCCGCCCGGTGGCGGCGCTGACCGCCGTGCGCCTCCACAAGAACGTAGCCAGAGGTGGCAGCGCGACTAGATGACGGTAGTCTACGAGAGCGTACTGTGGGAGCGAGAGGATCGCCGAACCGCGGCGCCGATGTATCGGCACGGCGGGGAGGGTGGCTTTGGCGGAGCGAATGGAGTGGAAGGGGGACAGGGGAGGGGAGGGGGGTTTGGGGAATATTATTGGCTAGTTGGCCGAAGGGCGGTTGAATCGGATTTGGGGGGAATTTTTGTGTGTGGTGGAGGGGAGGATTTTCGCGCGGTGGGCAGGGGGAGTTTGGCGCATGGTTGGTTTCTCCAAATGCACCCCACGTGTCGGTGAAGAAGCAAGTCAAGCACGCCCGCTTTGGGTGATCCGTGTGCAGGACCGAATGTGTGTGGGGTGCAATGCGACCGCAACAGGAGTGTTGTGAGTGTACTTCCTTTTTTCCTCTTAAACTAGGTGCTTCGCCCCCTAAAAAAATTTTGTTGCTTCGCGCGATCCATCGATACTACTACTAGTAATCCGGTAATCCCCACTAAAACGGCGCGTCCGGGTCTTTTCCCGCGCGATATGCTGGGAGGTTGGCTTAGTTGGTTTTTTTAGGACGAGTAATGCTACACCTACGTAATCCCAGTTACGTAATTAACGTAATGTGAAACGTGTGAGGTGTTGATTGTAGATTGGGGGGAGGGAGGGGCCCACCACCATGAAAATCAGGGAGGAGAGAGAGAGATAGGCAATTTACGTTAACCCTTTCATAGGTTCCCGTAGATGTAGAAAGATCTGAAATGCGTGAATGTGTAGTGGACGTACTATTGGAGTGCCTAAGATAATTTGTGTATGTATAGACCCTATGTGTTTATTTTACTGCATGTTAGATTTGTCTCGGTTCAGTAAAAGCAGAGTTGGTGATGATGGTGTGCTGTCATCCCGCAATATAGGCTGTCCGATCTATATCTAACGGATAGGAAGGAAACTATCACAATTTACCGCACTCCTCTCCACATTTGCGTATAAGGCTTTCCCTCGTTCATCCTTTTCTCCCACAAGATCTTGATCTTCCGTGCAATGCACGGGCATCTTGCTAGTACTCCTACAATATGTATATTATTGTGAAAGTTCATATACACCGGCCGAGATTAATGCAAACACGGCAAATTTTCATTACATTTCGAACTTTTATAGGACAGAAAAATAAAAGAAACCCGACCTTAAACCTATTCTATGGTGGCGACCGACGTCCTCCATCTGCGATCTCTATGTACAGGGGCGGGGTTCAAGACCCGTGAAGTGAAGGTGCGGTCTCCGGCGAGGAAGAGTAGAACACGGGATACGGACCGGCCAGTTGGCACACCATGCCCTGCCACCTCCCATGCCCTACTCATCCTCGGAGGAGTCCCGACCTCGGCGGTGCCGGACGTTGACGGTGGCAAGTAGGCCGCGTGGTCGACGGTGCTCCCATCGTCGGCCGCCAAAGCATGGCCACCGCCAGCGGTCGCGTCTGCGGTCCGCTTCACGCCGCTATTGCGTCGCGAGAGGCGACTTGAGCGAGGGCGGCGACCTCGAGCTTCATCCTCAAGACAAGCTCTCCCGCAGAGCGTCGTGACTTGCGGTCATGGCGGATGTGGTGCCAGGTAGGAGGACGATGCGCTATGGTGTGGAGGTAAGCTGGGTGTTGCCGCTTTAAGTAGCGCATTCCGGTGAGGCCAAGCGTCCGGGTGCGTCATTTAGTCGCCGGAGTTGGTTCCTCGGGCACCGAGCCTCTTAACGATGACATATGAACGGACGACATGAATGCGGGCAGCTGGCGCCGTCTGGGAACACACCGTGTGACGGCGCGAGGGACGAGGGTTTTGGTGTGCCAGGGTAGTCAGCTGCGGTCGTGGCAACGTTGGAGATTCCCTTTCCTCACATGCGATCCCCGCATGTCATTGAAGAAGCAAGACGACCCGGCATGGTCTCAGGTCCAGAGGATGCAGTTGGCCGCGCTACACCACTCCACGGACGCGTCGTGGCGCCCCGTGCATCCTCGACGAGCCGGGTGTAGGGGTGTGTTTGGATTGTGGCCAAAGTGCACCTTACCAAAATTTTGGTCATGACCCAAAGATTGGTCTTTGTTTGGATGGTTGCCATTTTTTTGGCATGCCAATGAACTCTAGCCAACTCTAGTTGATTTTTCTTGCCAATGTCGGCCAAATCATGGGCAACCAATACCTCAACCAAAATTTTGGTCGTGACCCAAAGATTGGTCTTTGTTTGGATGGTTGCCATTTCTTTGGCATGCCAATGAACTCTAGCCAACTCTAGTTCATTTTTCTTGCCAATGTCGGCCAAATCATGGGCAACAAATACCTCAACCAAGATTTTGGCTACCCAATGCTTTGATGGGGCAACCTTCGGCACAAACCAAACATACCGTTGGTCGTGCCACAGCACTAACACCACCCTCGGCACACTGAAACCGACCGTGTCTAGCGATGATATGAGCGTGTCGCTCACCGCGGTCGCCGTGTCCAGAGGCGGTGCTAGAGCTGCGCCCCGTTGTTGGCCCGAACGACCCACATGAACGGTTGTCGGTGGCGAGGAGGTCGTGGGCCAGCTTCTCCATTGGACTAGTCTGCGCTACGTCGTCCCGACGGGTGTGTCCCACATGTCGGTTTCCTTGTTTTCCCGGCCATATTCGAGCGTTAGTGCTCCGCATTGCGCATTAGGCCTTTCACTATGTAGGCCAAGAGAGACAACTTATTGTTTATTTGATCCGTTCAAGTATAATCATGTGGCATTTGCTTATTTCTCATTCCTCTCCAACCCTCTTCTCCATCGATCATGTCGCCCTCCGCCGAGTCCATCCTCCGCATGCCTCATTTGAACATTCCGCCGAGTATCATTCGCATGTACCCACCCTAGTCCTCTTTCAATAGATCTCGGACCCGAGATGAAATCGAGAGGAACGAGTGGGGGCATGTGATACCTAAGGCGGATTCAAAATTTGAACCGTGATCATAGCATCCGCAAATCATATATAAAGGGTATTCAATGTTCGTTTCATTTTGAACGCATACAATATACTCCCTCCTATCCTTTCTAGTTTACATATAAGTTTTATGTGTAGTCAAAGTATCTCTACTTTGATAAAAAAGGTATCAACATTCAACAACGCCCAATCAATATTGTTAGATTCAGACGCATACTCTAGATTTGTACTCGAGATGGTTTCCAATTTGACTATTGACAAGATTAATAGTACATGAGATGTATAATGTGAAAATTATATCATTGGAAACTCCTTTCACATACGAATTTGACCGTATGCTCTGTGTAAGTTGCATGTCATATATTATTACTCTAACATTTGGTCAAACTTAGCCTCAAAAAATGCATTAGACCCTGTATGCTTTGTGTAAGTTGCATGTCATATATTATTACTCTAACATTTGTGTAAGTTGCATGTCATATATTATTACTCTAACATTTGGTCAAAGTATTATAGTGGAAGTGGATCCTCTGACGTAGGTATCCCTGCCTTACCCTCCCTTTCGGTCACCTACTGGCGGACCCCATGCTTGCTAGGCCCTGCATGTCAGTTACTCAATGGGTTCGGCCACGTCAGGGGATCCTCATCCGTAGTATACTCCCTCTGTTTTTATTTACTCCGCATAAAACGGAGGGAGTGGTGGTATAATAAATGACGCGGGCGGGGGAGGGGGAGGGACGTCGGTTTGCTCTCAACTGCGGTCCCACAAGCGAGCGAAAACGCAAGACGAAGCGCGTTCCATTAGTGAGAGATGTGGAGGGTCCAGCATGCCGGGCTGCAACGCGAACGCGACAAGAGCGATGTACAGTCAAAACCGATTGACCGGTCGTCACCGGAACCACTATTCACACCAGAACCTTCGCTGCTCGGCCTACGCCAGCCACTGCCCTAAAACCACACCAAATCTCCAGCCCATTCCCCCACCTTTCGATCCCCTAGCCCGCATCAAGAGTCCCTAGTTTGCCGGAAAGCCATGGTGTGCCGCAAGATCACTTACTACAAGATGCTGACGCCAGAGCGCCGCGCAGAAATCATGGCGGCGGTCGGCGCCACAGACTTCCGTTCCCAAGCTCGCTTTGCGGTGGGCCAATCTCCGAGTTCTCTGGAGCCAAGCTACGAGGAGGAGGAAGCCGATCCAATGTTCATGGCGGAGGTCGCGGCGCAGAAGGCCCCTGATGGGTATGAGACGATGGACGTCGACTTCGTGCGGGCGTCCGAGTCCCCCATGGTGCAGGCGGACCAGCGGTTCAACATGGCGATACTAAAGGAGGACCGGGAGGCAGAGGCTCAACTCGACGCGGAGCGCGCGCATGCCGCTACCATCGAGGCTCTCCTGCAGGCGGAACTGGATGTCGCGGATGTGAACCGGGCAGCGGAGGCTCAACTTGAGGCGGAGCGCGCGGATGCCGCTGCCATCGAGGCCCTCCTGCAGGCCGAACCGGACGTCCTGGACATGAACCGGGCGGTAGAGGCTCGACTCGATGCAGAGCGCGCGGATGCCGCTCTCATCGGCACCCTCCGCAGCGGAACCGACGCCTGGACTTGAACCGGGCGGCGGAGGCTCGACTTCGACGCGAGCGCACGGATGCCGCTGCCATGGAGGCCTCTCCGCAGCGGAACCGGACGTCCTCGACTTGAACTGGTTGTGCTCTCGTCTGCAGAAGCGCCCAGACGCCCGCTTGAACGAGTAGCTGGAGGCCGAGGACAACCACGGTGTGGAGACACACGTCGACAGCGACGACTAGTTCGCGCCTGCAGCCAAAGACGACGAGGCCGTCTCTTTCTGCGAGTAGTGATACTTTTTCTTTATGTTGTTGTTTTTATGGATCTTTTGCTGTGTAAAAACATATATTTGTTATGCAAGTCGCCTGACTTGGCCGGGCCTATCATTTCAAAGTGTTGGATGAATATATCCTACGTCTCCTAACCCTTCTTTCCTTCCTCCTCGCCTCTTCTTCTTCCCCAATAGACCACCGCACGGGCCGTACAGATACTCCCCAACATGCGGTTGGATAAACATACTCTATGAACGAAAATTATGTGTCAGCGATAGGATGGCTGAGTTTGGTTTGTTCACATGCGACAACACGTGTCAGTGAGGGTGCATTACCTTGGTTGGGTTTGCGGCGCGCAGGAGCGACTGTGTAAGGGTGCGGTGCGACCGCGGCGTGCAGGAGCGACCGTGTGAGGGTGCAGTGCGACCGCGACAGCCGTGCACAAGTGTACCTCCTTCTCATTTTGAAAACTTTAGGCAAGCTTGGCAAAAATGTGTGGCGAAGTTTGGCAATGCAAGGCCTAGACCCAAACATGATAAGTACGTACGTACTAGGAGTACTAGTGTTAAAAAAGAAAGGCGGGGTTTTCCTTCGCGGGATTTAATCGATACTAATCCTCGTTTCACGTGTCAATTAATGCGTATTTTTTTCTCCAAAAAGAGCTAACCATCTCACTCCTCATCGCTTGATTAATGCAGCGCCATGCAAACCAACCTTCTCACTTCCGCATGCATGCAGGGGATATTAATGTCCTTGGTTGCTAACCCCATCAATTTTGCCTTGATTAGTGTTAGTGGCCCTTTGTAAATTGTAGTTTTGATATACTGGCCTTGTGTACAAAAAAATGGAGGTAGTAACTATATTTGACTTCCTTCCCCATTGAGGTGACGTCGACGATCTTTTTTTTGTGGTTTGGCGAAGTGCGTTCGACGGAGAACACCATTGAGGGAGACCATGGTAATTCATTCGCAAGTGCCGCCTGCAAGCCGAGACAACCGCCTTATTTGCATCTAGGAAGTCCTTTACTAGTACTACTAGGAGTACTAGTGCGGTGAGATGGTTTCTCGAAGAAGACGATGGAGAAGCGGAGTCAGCGAAGAGTGAAATGATGGTTGCTTCGTCCGTGCTTTTGTGATTTGATGCCTCACTGCTTTGTGATTTGTGATAGAAGGGACAGGGGCGTAGACTCTTTGCTCTATACTGTACTACATGCATCCAAGCATGGGAGAAAGAGGAGCGACGTTGCATTTTTCTATTCCTTCAATCAATCAATCAGGGAGCTTCGGTTCCATCTTGTTGGCTTTGGCAACACCGTCCACAATGGTTCCCACGATGCCAAAAGCTATTTTCACATTTGGCTACACATTGTGGATGCCCTTAACCGTACCACTTGGTTTTGCTCCTGTGTGCTATCTATACAAATCTCAATTATATTGATCTAAAAAATTATAGAATCAAGATTAGTCAAAAGGAGGTGATTTTGCCGTGCGGATGGCGGGGGAGGCTTCTTATTTGAGCAATGCTACATCCACGTAATGGTTTACGTAAAGTTACAAACTGATGTGATGTGGGACTATTTGATTGGATTAAAGGAGAGGATTAGGCCCACCCCACCTGAAAATCAGGGGGGCATATATAGATTAGATGGAAAGTATACGTAGCAGCTACGTAGCCCTTTGTAAGTCTAGGATTAGGCTTCTTATTTTCGGAGGACGTTGTCCTGGCGGTTTGCTAACATGCGGTCCCACGTGTCAGTGCTTTTACCAAGCCGATCCGCTGGCCCCACATGAGGCGTAACAACGGCAGAAGCAACACGTGGTTAAGTTGAAGAAGATGAGGGAGAAGCGGATTCAAAGAACGATTGAAATGATGGTTGCTTCGTCCCTCCAACTTCTTTTTAGCATTATTACTTCATCCCTCCAACTTAACTGCGGGAAAGGTGCAACTTTGTGATATGACGCCTCATTGCTCATTACTACGCCGGCGCTATGACTGGGGTGCTTCACCCCGGCTGCTCTGCACTGTATTCCGGTATGGCACGTGGACCCGGTAGCTTGATGTCCCACATGTCGGTGAAAGGGACTAGAAGATTTATGAAAGCGAGCGCTCCACTCTTATGACGGAGGAGTAGACGACATGACGGCCCAAAGTGAACTCACTTGTCTTGTATAGTACTATAGTTTTGTTGTTCCGCACGATCCATCGATACAAACCCGATTAAACAGGAAAGAGCGGATTTTTCCCGCGGTAGATGATATTGGCCATACATTTCAAAGGCAATTTTAATGTATGCAAACTGAATAATTATAAGTAACAATATGATATCTAGTAAAACTAAAAACACAGATGATATATTGTGTTAGAGTGTAGTAGTATTGCTGTATTGCATAGTTGTTAGATGTAACATGTGAGAACGTGTGGAGATGTAGTTTTGGAGGGCCTACAGAGAGAAAAGCGTAATACGGTTACTGAACTTCAGAATAAGCTGACTACGGTCACTATATACGTTTTGCGGTGATTATACGGTCACTTGCTCACGCTTCAGCATCGGATTGCACTTCATTGACCGCCAAATAGTCTGCGTGGCGCCATGTTGACTAGTTAAATTGACCATGTTCCTTGTGGGTCCCACCTGCCGATTCGCATAGGAAAAGGTCCGATAAACACAAATTTACGCAGCGCGACAAGGCTCCAACCCGCGCTGGAATCACCTGGTTGTGTATGTATGCTGGGGCATCGATGTGTGCGCATGCACGTGTAGGTTGAGCACTTGAGCGTGAGAGTGTGTGTTGGTCGTGTGGTGTACTGGTGTGTGCATGCATGCGTGCGTGTGTGCGTGTGAGTGTTGCGTGCATGCGTGGCTGCGTGTGTACGTGTGAGTG
Organism: Aegilops bicornis; assembly: GCA_021605145.1. Lineage (NCBI taxonomy): Eukaryota > Viridiplantae > Streptophyta > Magnoliopsida > Poales > Poaceae > Aegilops > Aegilops bicornis. Next base: position 631,753,135 of record CM038673.1, read on the forward strand.
TTGCATGCGTGCGTGGGTGCATGTGTTTGTGTGAGTGTTGCGTGGATGCAGTTCATGTGCATGCGTGCGTGTGTGTATAATCACCACACCAGCTCCTGTGTGTTAAAACAGACGGCTCGGCATACCAATACAAGGCCACCTTGTCCGTTGTGCCCATGGTCATGACTTCAACCACCGTCCAAATATTTTGTTGTTGTTTGTTTTCATTCTTACTAGCAAGATGCCCGTATGCTTGCACGTAACATCAAGATGCATTTGTATGACTTGTTTATCTTGTGAGAGAAAAGGATGAACGAGGGAAGACCTTATTTGCAAATGTGGAGAGGTGTGTGGGTACCTTTTTGCAAAATTGCCATAGTTTTTTCCTATCCGTCAGATATAAATTGGACGGCCTATATTGCAGGATGGCAGGCACACCATCATTACCAAATCTGTTTTTTATAAGAGTGTATTTTATGTATTTTATAAGAGTGTAGATGTAGAGTAGATACTAGTCGGTGTGGGCACGATGGTAGTGAGATAATGTGATGCAACACTAGAGGTGCCACGTGGAGCGTTTAAGCTGGTCAACTAGTCATGTCATGAGCAAATACAGAGTTGTACGGTGAGCACGTGGATCGTATAATAACCACTAAACATAAATGGTGACCGTAATGAGTGGATTCTGAAGTCCAATGTACGATCGTGCTTTCGCTTCAAATACAATGATCGTCATTGCATATATCGCGAGAGAAAGATGAAACATGCGTGAATTTTCCGGGGCTTACTCTTAGAGGACACGGAGATAGTTTTGTGTGCATACGTGAAAGGGGCGACAGGGGGTATGCGATGGAGAGAGATGCTCTTCGCTTTCTCTTTATTATGACTAACTTTGTATATAGTATAAAAATATACAAATTCACGGTGGAATAAATATCATTGTGGGCACAATGCAATGCAAATTAAGCGTCAGACTCCTCCATATAACTTTGTAATGTTGTATATATGTAGAAACTCTAAAATAATTTTTGGCCACACTTTATTCAAAAGGAATATTGTATGCAAAATAAACGTGAAGAGAGGGCTTTTAGATCAATGGGGTGCGTGATGTAACATGTGTGAATGTGTAGTTTATGCATTCAAGGGGCCTAGAGAGGTATGTGTGTGTATTACGTATTCGAGAGAGGCATGGATAGAGGGGCCGATGGGGGGCGTGGGAGAGATAGCACGAGAAATGAGAGTGGTCTAGACAGAGAGACGAATATGACATCACGACAAGAGATTCCATTCCCTTGAGCGTGTATATGCAAGGGGGGGGGGGGAACAGAGGCACCATGAGAAATTTTCTGTGTGTGTGGTGTTTGTGTTGGTATGTGTGGGTGTGAGAAGATAATGAGACATGGGGGCAGAGGGTGTGTCACCGCGTGAGGTCCGGTGGGTCGAGGTGAGGCCCTTCATGCGGTTCCGTCCTGCGCCACATTGGTCGGCCCGTGACGCATTTAGGAAGAACCATGGATGACTAGTCGTACAAGACAAAGATAGCAGAATTGTGAAGGACTCTGTGTCCACTGACAAAGCCGGCTAGGATTTGTAACCCTAGGTTCTCGGAATAAGGTAACCCCTTTATCTCTGATATTACTATTCATCCAAACTAACTTTAAGGGGCATCCTACAGAATGCTCTGCTAGAATCATACTCGTCGATTAGGAAGAGAGGTGTGAGACAATGCGTGAGAGACATGCGTAAAGATAATGTGCGTACATGAGACACGTAGGCAGGTCCATGTATATAGAAAGGGTCGATGAGGATTGTGCGTGTGTATGTTTAAGTAGAGGAAGAGTGTTTGTGATAAAGGTTAGTGAAAACAGTTGTAAATGGTTACGAGAGGGAGGGAGGGTTATATCTAGAGCATGTGTGCAAGAAAGACACCTCGGGAGAGAGTGTGTGAGCATGTGTGAGAGACCACCGATGGAGAGTGAAACTACACGTAAAAGACTGCTCTACACATTGATTAAAGATATACATTGTATCCAAACATTAGGATGGGATCATGATATTTGCAATTCGCGTAAGGAGCGGTTATTGATCCATCAGACATCTAGATTCTATCGAATTTGAGCATGTCTATGTTATTATTCGACACAATTTATCCACATAGTTAGTATTTTGAACTCCAGACAATGCATCGCTTTAGCAATCGAATATAAACGTGAGTACAGTTCATGTTGTGTGTGTAAATCACATTATACATACGAAAGTTACACAATGGACATTATAAATAGCTACCTATGAACTAGCATACATTTAAATTCAACTTAAGGTGGTCTAAAAAATCGAATTCAACATAAAGTCCATTCAATTATTTGAATTTGATATCATGGCATTTGTAAACCATACCTAAATTATGGGGGCACCAATCTTTGCTCTGGTTTTGTACATAATAGCATATGTACTCGTGTACAAAATATATTCAAATTTAGCTCCTCCATTCCAAAATAATCGTAGTTATAGGATTTTCAAGTGTCAAAATTTCAAAAAGAAGCGGATAATTTAATGAGGTTTTCAAACATACAAGGTCAAATATAACGTTATCTATTTAGGTCAATCCTCATAGTTCAAGAGTACTCTAAACGTGAATGATTATGTTTCAAAATTTCGAGCGAAGCGCCAAAAGAGCCTCTACTCGCCCGAAACCGCGTGAGACCAATGTTTGGTAGTACAAGGAAATTACTTTTCTAATAACTCTGACCCGTGAAACCTATTGGCCCGACGTCCAAAGGTCTAAACCGGGGTAGGTTTGTAGCTTCATCTAGACGCCACGCAACCGCCTCCGAAAAGCATTCATACACAATGGCCGCCTAAGCACACATGCGGGCGGTCAAATCGCCTCCCGCCCACTATTTGGGACACCTGGGATTACCATCCTACCCCGACCGTAGTAGGTCTGAAATTTAAGAGGGGCAAAGTTTGTACTTTCCCCAAATTTCAAACAAGCTGGCCCCATCTTCTGCTCAAAAAGCCAAAAACAAGCGCGTCCGGATCAAAACATGGTTCCCCCACCACCCGTCAATTCCCCATTCGTACTTCATGGGCGCCAAAACTACCTCTCCACCAACAAGGAAACCCCGGCCCTCCGTCCGCCACCCCATCCCACCCATCAACCGCTGCCCTCCTCCATCACGCCGGAGCCGATACCGCGACCTCGTCGTCCACCGCAACCTCAACCGCAACACCCTCCACGGCTAGTAGTTGAAGCCGAGGCCGAGCCGTCCGTACCCAAGCCCGTTCAACCACGCTGTCCTGCGCCTCACCGCTGCCGCTCCAACTTTGCCACCCTCCACCGCACCGGAGTTGTTCCTGCTACGCCGTCCTTCGCCGCCTCGGATCTGCTTCCCCTCCGCCGACATACGGCCACGACAACACAGTCAACAATTTGGCCATGGGTTCGTCCAAGCCTGCACCCTCCAGAACATCGGTTTCCCCGTTAAAAAGAAGAAGATCGGCGCGACATGTGGAGGTGACCACACCAACAACCAAAAAAGGTACTCCTCTTCCCTTATTCGTGCAAATCTTACGTCTTTGCTTGCACGGTATTCATCCCACAGAAGACACTAGTTGACTGCTTCTTCTTGATACTAGATGTTCCTAGTAACTCGCGATGCACAAGGTTTCTCCTCATATACTATTTCACCTTAGCTAGAGGTCCGCCAGCCTCAATTTCAATTTCTAGCAGTTGATTCCCAATTAACGGAAGCATTCCCGGCATAATAGGCGCTTAGTACGCCTATTACGCCGTGGAAGCAGCTTTGGTGTTTATCTTAGGGCGCAGCGGCCTAGAGCTACCGGGCGCCCGATCCGGAGGTCGGCCGTGATTAAAGGGATGGCTCGGGACGCCGCTGTGCACGGGGTGGTGTGAGGTCGATGGGAGGCGGGCGGCGGAGACAGTGCAGGGCCGGTGGTCATTGGGCGGTTCGAGAAAGATCGTCAATAGTGACTGGCGGCAGGTAGACGAAGGCCATCTGCCCGTTCTTTATAGATCGGACGGTTCATTAAAAAAATCGACTGACCTATTTATTTTCAGTCGACTGTTATCTTAGATATGACCACATGTGGTAGTGTCTTTGGAGGAGTACTGCATTTCCTGTGCTCATATATTACAAAATCATACGGAGTAGAATCTAATTTTGTTTGCCATGCAATGTTGTAGATCTATCATATGTCTCCTGTCATTTATTTTTCAGCCACCTGCTATCTGCTACTTTTACAGTGCACTAGTTCTGCACACACTTCACCCTTACTCTCACTATTGTGTTTTTATGCAAGGGTATTTCAGACCCTGCCTTGACAGAAGCAGAAAAGAATAGAGAGAAGTCGCACCAGCGTGGTACGCGGCTAGGCAAAAAGGTTTCAAGGCTTTAAAGGGTGTAGTGTCAGCAAATGGAGACGAGGAACGTAGCTTTGGAGTTGATGATCTCGCTCGCCGTGAACCACCAACCCAGGTGCTTGCTTTAACTTCACGGTGTCATATGTGGTTGCATGTTGCATATGGTGTCTAGCTTGTATTCAAAAGGCCGAAGTCAGTAAGATAAGGAAAGATATTTTTTTTACATGAACCACCATCCCGTGAGCACCAAAAGACAAATAGCTAGTCGTAATCGGCCGAGCCAAAGTGACAAGCCCAAAGAAAGATAGGCATCACCGAAAGCCAACTAAAAAGCTGCGATGGTGGCGAAGCAGTCCGCCTCCCACCAGGCTCTCGTGTCCTAGATGATCATGCTCACCACTCCAAATAGGATGTCTAGCTTGTATTGCTTCCAATTTGGTTAAATTGCATCCGCTTAGCTTACACATTATACCTTTGAATATGACATGCCTTTCTCGCTTTTGGTACATACTAGTACATCTGTGTATTAACCATGTTCTTACATCAAACTAATGTTCTTGTGTATCCCTCATCAATCACTTATGACGAGGCAGACATGCAAGGGGACTACTCCTCATTTAAAGAATGCAGCGTCAGCCTCCCGACATGATTCTCAAGAAACATAAATGCTAGATGAAGATAGTGAACGTAGCTCTGTAGTTGATTACATCATTTCCCCTACACTAGCATCGCAGGTGCTTGCTCTAACTTGGCAGCGTTATATGTGGTTGCATGTTGCATATGGTGTCTAGATTGTAATTCTTCCAATCTGGTTAAACTGCATGTGCTAGTATGCTTAGCTTATACATTATACCTGTTAATGTGACATGCTATCCTGTATTTAGTACATAGTACATCTGTCTATTAAGCATGTACTTACATAAAACTATTGTTTTTTTGTATCCCGCATCAATCAACATGACGAGACACCTTTAGTATATGCAGTGCGATATTAGTTGCATCTTTCATATGATTAATAGCATGTGCTGCTTCTAATTTGTTGAAATTCCATTTATGATGGGACGCTTTTAACTTGGCAGAGTCATATTGGTTGCATCTTTCATGTGGTGTCTAGCTTGCATTGCTTCTTATTTGCTAGAATGGTTTCTGCTTAGTTTACACAAACAATTGTGAACATGCCATGTCGTCCTGTTTTTCGTACATATTCCATCCTGGTATCATGTGTTTGCCTTACATCAAGTAGTGATTGTCAGTATCATGCATGAATGAGTTCAAAAGAGAGAATTTTATTGCTTTTTCTTGTCGGTTTTACTTGACAATTCAAAATCAATAAAGCGGAAGGAAGTTAGCAAGGCAGCGGATAAAGGTGCTCCTTCTGAACGGAGGGCCTCTACAGTTTCTACTCCTCCACACCCCCAAGATGATTTCCAAGACAACACATGCATAGAAACTCAACAAAGCTGTGTTTATGATGAGCACGTCTCCCCTAGTGCAGCATCACCGGTGCTCCCTCTAACTTGGCAATCATTATATGTGGTTGCATGTTATGTGTGATGTCTAGCTTGTATTGCTTCTAATTTTGTTGAATTCCATCTGCTTACTTTACACATTATACTTGAATAAGACACGTGTTCCTGTTTCTAGAACATACAATATCTGTCTATCACACCATGTTCTTACATCAAATTACTATTGTTGTGTAACCTACAACAATCACTTATCATAAGACACATTTGACTTCGGAGTGATATAGGTTACATCTCACATTCTTTTCTAGCTTGTACTACTAATTTGTTGAAATGGCACTTATGACGAGACAGTTTTAACTTGGTAGAGTGATATTGGTTGCATCTTTCATATGGTGTCTAGCTTTCATTGCTTCTAATTTGTTGAAATGCCTTCTCCTTAGTTTACACATCATAATCTGTGAGTATGCAATGCTGTGAATATGCAATGGCACTAATGACGAGAGACCTCTAACATGGTAGTGTGATGTTGTTTGCATCTTGCATATGATTTATTTCTTATACCGCTTCACATTTGTTTAAACTCCATTTATGATGAGACACTGTTAACTTGGCAGAGCGATATTTGTAGCATCTTTCATATGGTGTCTACCTTCCATTGCATTGCTTCTAATTTGGTGAAATGTCTTCTTCTTAGTTTACACATCATAGTTAAAGTTATCTCTTCCGTCTGCTTTTTCATACATATTACATCCTCCTATCATGTGGTTGTCTAACATCAAAGTTCAGTTAAATGCGCATCACACATCAATTTGTTTTGAAGAACTAAATTGTTATTCGCTTTTTCTTGTCGGCTTGACTTAACATGGCGCAGAGAAAGAGGAAGAAACAGAATGGCAGTGAATGAGAAGCGGATGAATCCTGCAGATTCTGCTGGTACTGATGGTGCAATAGAAGGTCAAAGTCCAACGGAAAATTCTACAAACACAGCATCCCATGCTACACGAGTTGCAAAAAAAGCCAAACAGAAACAAATAGCTGCCACCAAAGAAACAGAGACAACCCTAGTTTTTGCAACACCTACCACAGTACTACCAGCTTCACGACTTACTCGTAAGGCCAACCGAGCTAGCAAAGACGTTCCCAAGCTCCCTTGCCACTTGACACTACTTCCCAAGCACTCTTGACACAAGACGAGTTGGCAATATCAGATGAACCTTGTGAGCTTCAACAAAGAAGAAGGTAGTTCTTGGAGTCAAGTTACAGCTTGCATGCTTCTTTATATGTAGTCTCACGCTTTGATGTACACTAACACTTCCTATGTTCGTTGTTGGACTAGCACCTAGGCGCAAGATGAAACAAACATCGTGGATAATGCTCGATAAAGTTAACTAAATCTAGAGGAGGAAGAATGGAGATCCGTTTTGAGGCAGGTTTAAAAAGGCCACGTGATGCTACTGAGTCAGCCAAGTTAGTATCAGAGGCAGCGGTTGCCGTTAGGTGTCATGTACGTATCCTCCCAACATGGATTCAGTACAGGAATGACAAAGACGAAACCCAGTTCAACACCTTCCTCGACCATTTATCTGTAAGTATGGTTATGTATGGAAACTATAATATCGTCTTGCTCATTCCCATACTTTCTAGGTTCTTGATAATGAGACTCCCATAATTTTCAACAGATGAGGTTCAAGTTGGATAGCCAAGATGATGCAACGGACAAGCTTGCACCCATGTTTTCAAGTCTGCTCATGACAAGATCGGTATAACTTGAGAAAACTCACTTTGAAGGCAAGGCTAACGATGAACTTTCCCAAACATCTCCAAAGGGAAAATATATCGGATGAAGACCGGAGGGGCCTTGTTAAACACCGGTCCGATCCAAGTATCGTGTACATTATATATATGTGATCAGATCATATGTTGAAGTCCTATTTACGCATGTGCCACACAAATCTATCTTCTTGTAGGTGAACTGTTCAAAGAACAAGGCCAACCGCATTTAAAGTGAAATTCCAATGCATAACAGGATCTTGTAGCTATATTGCACATCGCGAGGCTCTTGTAATTAGTCATTGCTTTCACTCTTTTCATTGTACCATATTATCGGATCTATATTGACTTGTTCGAAATGCGAGGAAAGCCCGCAAGGACCAAAAAGTACCTGAACCAAATGTTGTGGAAATCTTCAAGGACTGTCACACCAAAGAAGAAGAAGGGCATCACTACACCACCAAAGCCGCTGTTGTAAGTCCTTAATCCTCATGCCTTTAAACTACTACTTACTCTTACTTGTGCCTTGAACTGCATGGTTTGCAGCCAATGTCTATTACTCTTTTCAATTTTATACACAATTGTCTTAGCGTATCATTGCACCTTACAAGGTTTAAAAGAGAGGATTGATGTTCCTTTGATCTTGACCCGTAATCTAGTTCCATGTCGGACTTGCCCACACAACGTTACAATTGCCTCGTTTGTCTGCATTCTCGGTTGTTTTGTGATATGAATGATGTCATACTATGCTTACCGTATTATAAACTTCGTCTCTTTATCCTTAGCCCTCAATACAATGTGAAGAAATAGACAATACATTAGCGATGGTACATGGTCATATGTTTGGAACCTGGTTTTATTATGTACTTTGCAATAAAATACAACTAATATTTTACATGGGTTCACCGTAATAAGTTACGTATATAGACCAAAGCTATTTTGTTTGGTTTTGCTGCCTCCTTAATATCTTCTCGCTCGGTACTACTAATGTAAAACCTCAACTTTTCAAATGAGCTATGGAAAAATGGTGGAACCGCCACCTTACGAAGGTGGCGAGGCAACTATAACCGCAATGTCGCCTCTTGGTGCAAGGTCAAGACTGCCCACTAACAAAGGCCAAAAGCACGTTCCTCGTATCTGGGTTCGTTGTTAAGGCAATATTGTCCAAACCGCCTCATGATCAAGATATGCAAGCTCAAAGCAATGTTGTATCTGCGCCTGCATACACAAGTCCATTCCCTAACAGAGACCCTTTGTGAAACAAGGAGAAACATTGCTCAATGTCGTCGAGATACGCATGGTTTTGAAACCAGACTATCAGACATTTGCTATGTTGTTCAGGAGCCTAGGGGAAATGAAGGCGAGGGTTATAGTGCTCCATCAGAAAATACATCATGAAAACGTAACAGTCAGGTCAAATGAACTGAGCTTCTGAACTTCTGGTGGTGCATTTATCTGCTAGACTGTTAAGTTTTATGCCAACCTTCCTTTTGTTATATAGTTGTAATTTTTTTGGTGCGATACAAAATTTATTCTTAACGTGCAGCCACCGTCAAGAAAACAACAAGCCATTTTTGTATAGTGTAGGGTGTTCCCTATATTTGCACCGGTGGCGATCTTTTATGCCGAGTGGATGTAATCGTGCAATCGCCTTTAATAGCCTAGCGTTAGTTTCGCCTTATTTATTTCCTAGTCTTCTTTTCCTGGTTTGCTAGTGGCGCAACTACCATGGGCCATATACGGGCCGTAGGATCCATGGGTCTCCTACAAAGCCGTCGATAAATGGGCTCAGAATCGGTGGGCCTCAGGCCGTCGGATAAATGGGTCCACATGGGCCGTAATGGGCGTAATTGGTATCGGCCCAGCACGGTAACTGGCGTTAACAGGCCGTAGGACAGCAAAGGCTTAATTCTGTCACATGCATAACATGTCGTTAGAGGGCCAGAATATAGGACGGACCGGAAACGGCGCAACGGGTTAACTGGCCAGAAACGGGCCGACTCTTGCCATGGGCCGAATTTGGCCCATTAGGGTAACAGGCCAGTAATGGGCCGACTCTTGCCATGGGCCGATTTTGGCCCATTAGGGGAACATGCCAGTAACGGGCCGACTCTTGCCATGGGCCGAATTTGGCCCATTAGGGGAACAGGCCAGTGACGGGCCGGAAGTAATCGAGGGCTGAAAAGGAGCCCAAGAATGTATGGGCCATCAATAGGCCGAAAGCTAACAGGGCTGGAAACGGCCCATGTAAATCACGGGCCGTTAACGGGTACAAAGAAAATTACTGTTCATTATGGGCTAGAGTCACCGTGGGCCTGCAAAGGACCGAAAGATACGAAGGCCTCATATGGGCCGAAAGACGTCGTGGGCCATACGTGGGCCGAAAGTGAAATGGGCTGGTGTTATATTCAACGGCCCACATGATGTTGTTGGGCCGATTTCCTTTAGGGCCTAACGGGCCGTGAGTTAACGGGCCGTAAAATGGGCTATTTGCGAAGAGACCGTTAACAGGCTTTTCATGGGCCAGCCCGTTAACTTTTGACCAAGTCAAGCGGGTCAGCTTTGTAAGCTAAATGGGCCAGTGGTGGGCCGTGGCACGTGTCGACATATCATAGGCGCCTTATCTCGACCCAATCGACAAGTCGACACGTGTTTCGTCCAGCCAATAAGAATTTTACACGTGGAAATTTCCCATTGGTCGGGGCTGTTAACGGGTTATCGGATCCAAAACCCGACCCGATAGCTTAACGGCGTTCCGTTACGGTGGATGCCACGTGTCGCTCATCCTTGACGAAAGCACTTCGCGGACGATGATTTACAAATCATGGAAGTGGACACTTCCGTGATGATAATTTTGGTAATGTCATGGAACACTTCTACGACAACACATGTATGACTGTCTTGATTCTGTCATAAATTTGTCATGGATGTACATGCATGAAAAAAAACGCGACCTACTGTGACAAACACGTATCATCATGGAAGTGTATTTTTTGTAGTGGTAAGATCGAACACACTACAAAGCAACTCTTCCCATTGCAAGATAAATAGATCAAGTTGGCTAAACAAAACCCAAATATCGGAGAAGAAATACGAGGCTATAAGAAATCATGCAGATAAGAGATCATAGAAACTCAAATAACTTTCATGGATAAGAACATAGATCTGATCATAAACTCAAAGTTCATCGGATCCCAACAAACACAACGCAAAAAGAGTTACATCATATGGATCTCCAAGAGACCATTGTATTGAGAATCAAACAAGAGAGAGAGAGAGAGGAAGCCATCTAGCTACTAACTACGGACCCGTAGGTCTACAAAGAACTACTCACGCATCATCGGAGAGGCACCAATGGACATGATGCACCCCTCCTTGATGGTGTCTAGATTGGATCTGGTGGTTCTGGACTCTACGGCGGCTGGAATTGATTTTCGTCGACTCCCCTAAGGTTTCTAGAATATTGGGGTATTTATAGAGCAAAGAGTCGGTTCAGGGGGCACCCGAGGTGGGCACAACCCACCAGGGTGCGCCTGGGCCTCCCGGCATGCCCTGGTGGGTTGTGATCCCCTCAGAGCACCCCCAGGCGCTTCTCCGGCCCACTCGATGTCTTCTGGTCCAAAATAATTCCACAAAAAGTTTCGTTGCGTTTGGACTCCGTTTGGTATTGATTTCCTGTGATGTAAAAAACATGCAGAAAACAGCAACTGGCACTTGGCACTATGTTAATAGGTTAGTACCAAAAAATGATATAAAATTACTATAAAATGATAATAAAACATCTAAGAATGATAATATAACAATATGGAATAATCAAACATCATAGATACGTTGGAGATGTATCAGCATCCCCAAGCTTAATTCCTGCTCATCCTCGAGTAGGTAAATGATAAAAATAGAAATTTTGATGTGGAATGCTGCCTACATGTCATATCATATTCTTTTTTTATAGCACGGACATTTGGACTTTTATATGGTTCAAAGCAATAGTCTAGTTTTGACATGAGACTTAAGTACTCAAGCATATCAACAAGCAACCATGTATTTCAGAATATCAATGATAAAATAATTTATCCCTAGCCCATCATGCTCAATCATTGATCCATTCATGAAACACACTCGCATATTAGCTACACCCAATGCTCAAGTACGATCATAGTGCCCCCTAGCTGGTGCTTTATAAGAGAAGATGGAGACTAAAATTATAATTTTTTTTGCATAAAGTAAAAGAAAGGCCCTTCGTAGAGGGAAGTAGGGATGTGTAGAGGTGCCAGAGCTCAAAGCAAAAAATATAGAGATAAAAACATTTTGAGAGGCATACTTTTCCCACCAACGAAAACGACTTAGAGCTCCCAACACTTTCCATGCTAGATATATCATAAGCGGTTCCCAAACAGAAAATAAAGTTTATTCATTTTTCCACAATACTTTCACTTTCCATGGCTAGCGGAATCCACGGTTGCCCTCCATACCAACACTTTCCAAGGAATTTATTATTTGACAACATAAAGTAAATTCATTTTTCATTTCGGGACTGGGCATCCCTAATAACTTTGCCTTACTCCCGTGCAATGCCAAGTGAATAAACACTCATCATGAGACTAACACATCTATCATGGAAAATATTGGCCACCCCTCATCGCCTCGCGAGCGGTACGAGCACACAAAAGAGAAATTTATTTTGAAAATTAGAGATGGCACATACCAATTTTCTTAGAACGACAAAGAATACCACATATAGGTAGGTATAGTGGACTCATGTGGAAAAACTGGTTTAAAGGATTTTGGATGCACAAGTAGTGATCATACTTAGTGCAAAATGAAGGCTAGCAAAAGATTGAGAAGCGACCAACCAAGAAACGAATAATCTCATAAGCGAGCATTAAGCATAACTAACACCAAAATAATTCACCACAAGTAGGATGTAATTTCATTGCATGACTATTAACTTTCGTGCTTGCATAGGGAATCACAAACCTTAACACCAATATTCTTACTAAAGCATAATTACTCATCAACATGACTCACATATCACATCATCATATCTCAAAACTATTACAAGGAATCAAGTTATTTTGTCCAATGATGTTCATGAAAGTTTTTATTATATCCTTCTTGGATATCTATCACTTTGGGACTAATATTCATGTGTTGCTTTTGATAAGCTCAAACAAATATAAGTGAAGATCATGAGCATAATATTTCTTTCTCTCAAATTAATTTAAGTGAAGCAAGAGAGAATTTCTTGAAAATTTTACTAAATCTCAAACAAATCTAAGTGAAGCAAGAGAGCATTTCTTCAAAAATACTAAAGCACACCATGCTCAAAAAGATATAAGTGAAGCACTAGAGCATAACCATAGCTCATAAAAATTTAATGAAGCATAAAGAGCTATTCTAACAAGTCATGGAATAATTTTGGCTCTCTCAAACAAGTGTGTCCAGCAAGGATTCATGAATTAGAACACAAAGCAAAACAAGCAAAGACTCAAATCATACAAGACGCTCCAAGCAAAACACATAGCATGTGACGAATAAAAATATAGCTTCGAGTAAAATACCGATGGTCCTTAGAAGAAAGAAGGGATGCCACTCGAGGCATCCCCAAGCTTAGTTGCTTGCTTCTATTTGGATAATAACTTGGGGTGCCATGGGCATCCCCAAGCTTAGGCTCTTCTTACTCCTTATTCCTTCATCCATCGTAAGATAACCCAAAACTTGAAAACTTCAATCACACAAAACTCAACAAAACCTTCGTGAGATCCGTTAGTATAAGAAAGCAAATCACTACTATAAGTACTGTAGCAAACCAATACTTATTTTATTATTACATTATATCTGCTGTATTCCAACTTTTCTATGGCAAAAACTCACTAAAGAAAACCATAGAATCATTAAAACAAGAACACAACGCAAAGAAAACAGAATCTGTCAAAAACAGAACAGTCTGTAGCAATCTGAATATTTAAAGTACTTCTGAAACTCCAAAAATTCTGAAAATTTAGGAAGACATGAGAAATTTGTATATTAATCTTCTGCAAAAAGAATCAGGGAAAAAACACGTTTCTATGATTTATGGAAATTATTTTCGTGAGTGCATAAGTTTTTGTTTTTCAGCAAGATCAAACAACTATTACCCAAGAAGATCCTAAAGTCTTTGCTTGGCACAAACACTAATTAAAACACAAAAAACACAAAAAACACAAAAAACACAATCATAACAGTAGCATAATTGTGCAAACACTCATGAACAGAAAGCAAAAAGCAAAAATAAATTTTATTCATTGGGTTGCCTCCCAACAAGCGCTATCGTTTTACGCCCTTAGCTAGGCATAAAGCAAGGATCTAAGTTTTGTCATCTTTGTTTCGCATAGGATGCCCTCATGATTGATCCATATGGTGGCCTCATTCTTGTTCTAGGGAAGTGTTCCATTCCCTTCCTTAGTGGAAATTGAAATTTTATATTGTCTTCTTTCAAATCAATCACGGCACAGATAGTGCGTAAAAATGGTCTACCAAGAATAATTGGACAAGACGGATATAAAGAACAATAAAATCTATCGGCACATACTTCCTATTTGCAAGAATAAGAACATCATTAATTCCTCCCATAGGCTTTTTAATAGTAGAATCTGCTAAGTGCAAATTTAAAGAGCATTCTTCAATATCGGTAAGACCAAGCACATCACATAAAGATTTCCGAATTGTAGAAACACTAGCACCCAAGTCACATAAAAAAAAACACTATAAAATATTAATCTTGACTTTGATAGTAGGTTACCACTCATCATGTAATTTTCTAGGAATTGAAACTTCTAATTCCAATTTTTCTTCAAAAGCTTTGAAAATAGCATGTACAATATGTTTAGTAAAAGCTTATTTTGTTCATAAGCATGGGGTGAATTTATCATCGATTGCAACAAAGAAATACAATCAATCAAAGAGCAACTATCATAGTTAAAGTCTTTGTAATCCAAAAGAGTGGGCACATCACTAGTTAAAGTCTTGACCTCTTCAAACCCACTTTTATCAATTTTCTCAACAAGATTTTCACCCTCCGAATTATCGGGACGCCTTCTAGCTAAAGTTGACTCTTCTCCAGTCCCTTTATCATCAATCTTAAATTTACTAAACAAGGAATCAATATAAGAAACAACAATCATTTTAAGATCTTCATCGTTTTTACGAAAGCAATCACTAGGAAACACTTTTTCTAAAAATTCTCTTCTAGCTCTAAGCATAGCGGTTCTTTTCTTACTTTCATCCATAGAAACATAAAGAGCTTTAATTGATTAATCTACTTTAGGCACAAAAATTTTCATCTTGAGATTTTCAACATCATGAGAAATTTTATCAACACTTCTAGACAAATCATCAATCTTATTCAACTTTTCTTCTATGGTAGTGTTGAAAACTTTTTGCGTGTTGATAAATTCTTTAATATTATTCTCAAGATCAGAGGTGTTCCTATTAATATTATAAGAAGGATTTACATAGGAATTACCATAATTATTAGAGGAATTACTAGGAAAAGGCCTAGGATTAAAATTACCTCTATAAGCATTGTTATTGAAATTATTGCGAGAGATAAAATTCACATCTACGGCATCACTATTTTGCTCAATCAAAGTAGACAAAGGCATATCATTGAAATCGATAGGAACACTTTTACTAGCAACCAATTTCATAAGAACATCAACTTTTTCCCCCAAAGAAGAAATTTCTTCAACCGAATTAACATTTTTACTAGTAGGAGCTCTTTCGGGTATGCCATTGTGAATAATTTGCCATGATATTATCAAGAAATTTGGTGGCTTCACCCAAAGTAATTTCCATTAAAGTCCCACCCGCGCTGTAATCTAAAAGATTACGAGAAACAAAATTAAACCCCGCATATAATTTTTGTATGACCATCCAAAGATTTAACCCATGAGTTGGGCAATTCCTTAGCATCATTTTCATCCTTTCCCAAGATTGTGCAACATGCTCATGTTCAAGTTGCTTGAAATTCATGATCTGGGTTCTAAGGGAAATAATTTTTGCGGGAGGGAAATACTTAGTGATGAAAGCATATTTGCAATTGTTCCAAGAATCAATACTATTGCGAGGCAAAGAGGAAAACCAATTTTTTTCAGAATCTCGCAAGGAAAATGGAAATAATTTCATCTTCACAACATCATTGTCCACATATTTTTTCTTTTGCATATCGCATAATTCCATGAATGTGTTAAGATGGGATGCGGCATCCTCATTAGGAGTACGGGAAAATTGATCTTTCATAACAAGATTAAACAAAAGCAGTATTAATATCACAAGACTCCACACTAGTGGAGGGAGGAGCAAGAGGAGTGCCAACAAAATCATTGTTGTTGGTATTTGAGAAATCAAACAACTTGGTGTTCTCTTGAGTCATGGTGACTACGCAACAAGATTGCACTAAAAAATAGACCCGACAAGAAAACGGCGAACGACAAAGAGGGCGAATAAAACGACAATTTTTTTTGTGAAGTGGGGGAGAGGAACAAGAGGCAAATGGCGAATAATGTAAATTGCGAGAAGATGAGATTTGTGATTAGGGACCTAGTAGATGTTGAAGATCCTCCCCGGCAACAGCTCCAGAAATTCCTTTTGATGCGGCTTGAAGCTACGTCGGTATTTCCCAAAGAGGAAGGGATGATGCAGCACAACGACGGTAGGTATTTCCCTCAGTGATGAGACCAAGGTTATCGAACCAGTAGGAGAACCAAGCAACTCTACGTAAACAACACCTGCACACAAATAACAATTACTCACAACCCGACGTGTAAAAGGGGTTGTCAATCCCTTTCGGGTAGCGGCGCCTGAAGATAGGCAAACAGACGTGAGAGAGCTGTAAATATTGATAGATCGAACACCAAATAAAATAAATTGCAGCAAGGTATTTTTGTATTTTTTTGGTTTAATAGATCTGAAAATAAAAGGCAAATAAAATAGATCGCAAAGGCAAATAGTATGAGAAAAGACCCGGGGGCCGTAGCTTTCACTAGTGGCTTCTCTCGAGAAAAATAGCAAATGGTGGGTGAACAAATTATTGTTGGGCAATTGATAGAACTTCAAATAGTCATGACGATATCCAGGCAATGATCATTATATAGGCATCACGTCCAAGATTAGTAGACGGACTCCTGCCTGCATCTACTACTATTACTCCACACATCGACCGCTATCCAAAGATGCATCTAGTGTATTAAGTTCATGGAGAAACGGAGTAATGCAATAAGAATGATGACATGATGTAGACAAGATCTATTTATGTAGAAATAGACCCCATCGTTTTATTCTTAGTAGCAACGATACATACGTGTCGGTTCCCCTTCTGTCACCGGGATCAAACACCGTAAGATCAAACCCACTACAAAGCACCTCTCCCCATTGCAAGATAAATAGATCAAGTTGGCCAGACAAAACCCAAATATCGGAGAAGAAATACAAGGCTATAAGCAATCATGCATATAAGAGATCAAAGAAACGCAGATAACTTTCATGGATAAAAACATGGATCTGATCATAAACTCAAAGTTCATCGGATCCCAACAAACACACCGCAAAAAGAGTTACATCATATGGATCTCCAAGAGACCATTGTATTGAGAATCAAACAAGAGAGAGGAAGCCATCTAGCTACTAACTACGGACCCGTAGGTCTACAAAGAACTACTCACGCATCATTGGAGAGGCACCAATGGACATGATGCACCCCTCCGTGATGGTGTCTAGATTGGATCTGGTGGTTCTGGACTCTGCGGTGGCTGGAATTGATTTTCGTCGACTCCCCTAGGGTTTCTAGAATATTGGGGTATTTATAGAGCAAAGAGTCGGTGAAAGGATCGAGAAGAGGTGTCTAGAGGGGGGTGAATAGACTCTAAGTAAGAAAAGTTGCAATTTTTAATTTCTTTAAGTTGAAGTGGAGTTTTGGCACAAGTTTAGACATTCACAATACATATCAAGCAAGCATGACATGAGTATATGAGCAGCGGAAAGTAAAGCATGCAAGTTGCAAGAATGTAAAGGGATTGGACTGGAGTGTGCAAACGCAATTTGGAGACGCGGAGATTTTTTATCCGTGGTTCCGATAGGTGGTGCTATCGTACATCCACGTTGATGGAGACTTCAACCCACGAAGGGTAACGGTTGCATGGGTCCACAGAGGGCTCCACCCACGAAGGTTCCACGAAGAGGCAACCTTGTCTATCCCACCATGGCCGTCGCCCACGAAGGACTTGCCTCACTCGGGTAGATCTTCATGAATTAGGCGATCTCCTTGCCCTTACAAACTCCTTGGTTCAACTCCACAATCTTGACGAAGGCTCCCAAGTGACACCTAACCAATCTAGGAGACACCACTCTCCAAGAGGTAACAAATGGTGTGTTGATGATGAACTCCTTGCTCTTGTGCTTCAAATGATAGTCTCCCCAACACTCAACTCTCTCTTATAGGGTTGGATTTGGTGGAAAGATGATTTGAGTGGAAAGCAACTTGGGGAAGGCTAGAGATCAAGATTTATGTGGTTGGAATGGAATATCTTGACCTCAACACAAGTGTAGGTGGTTATCTCTCAGAAAATGTATGTTGGAAGTGTAGGCATGTTCTGATAGCTCTTTCCATGAATGAAGAGTGGGTGGAGGGGTATATATAGCCTCCACACAAGATCTAGCCGTTACGCACAAATCACCAAACTCGGTGGGACCGATTCAGAGAACTCGGTCAGACCGATTTAGTTCAAAATGTGAATGTTAGGATTTTTGGTGGGACCGAATGGATCAACTCGGTGGGACCGATGTGCTAGGGTTAGGGTAAAGCCTCATCTCGGTTTGACCGATTACTCAAACTCAATGGGACCGATTTGGGTAATAAGCGAAACAGAAAGTTGTCCAAGCAAACTCGGTGGGGCCGATTGCCAATATCGGTGGGACCGAAATTATTGCAATAGGTAACAGAGAGTTTGCAAGCCCATCTCGGTGAGACCGAATTGATTAGGGTTTCTGGCAGTGGCTATGTCAAGAGAACTCGGTGGCGCCAGATAGACAGTTTCGGTGGGGCCGAGTTTGACTTTTGGTTTGGGACATATGTGGATAAGAGAAAGTGGTTGAGGGCTGAGAGAGTCCTGGATTTGGGGGTGTCCGGATAGCCGAACTATAACCTTTGGCCGGACTCCTGGACTATGAAGATACAAGATTGAAGACTTCGTCCCGTGTCCGGATGGGATTTTCCTTGGCATGGAAGGCAAGCTTGGCGATACGGATATGTAGATCTCCTCCCATTGTAACTGACTCTGTGTAACCCTAGCCCTCTCCGGTGTCTATATAAACCGGAGGGTTTTAGTCCATAGGACGAACAACAATCATACCATAGGCTAGCTTCTAGGGTTTAGCCTCTCTGATCTCGTGGTAGATCTACTCTTGTACTACCCATATCATCAATATTAATCAAGCAGGAGTAGGGTTTTACCTCCATCGAGAGGGCACGGACCTGGGTAAAAACATCGTGTCCCTTGTCTCCTCGTTACCATCCGCCTAGATTTACGCTTCGGGACCCCCTACCAGAGATCCGCCGGTTTTGACACCGACATTGGTGCTTTCATTGAGAGTTCCTCTATGCCGTCGCCATCAGGAAGGATGCCTCATCCCGTCTTTAAAGACGGCATTGTTGCTAAAGGAGCTTTGGCTATCGTCCAAACTCTCCGGCTAGGCGGTTTTCTTATGACCGCCTGTTCGGCCGCCGCGCCGACGATGACTTCTCGGGTCATCGAAAGTAATGTTCACGTCAACTCGGAACTCGCCGAGCAGTTAGATCCGACGGAGCTCTCTTCCTTAAACGAGCTCCTGGATCACATCGCCGCCCTGGGAGTCGCTACAGACTACGATCAGATCGGGCCTAAACCCGATCTGAGAGAGATTAACTCTCCCCGGGTCACCCATCACGTTGCGGTGGTGGAGGAACAATGCAGCGACCCTTCATCTATCTTAAGGACTAGCTATGTCTGGATTCCGGATCCCTCCAAGCCGGATACCCGCAGAGGGGAGGACGTCACTCAAGACCTGAACTTAGAGTCAGGCAACGGGCTAGATTCATTGGACAACATCCAAGAATCTAAGCTTCCGAGTTCGGAAACTCCTTGGCCCTAGAGCCTCAGATTGGGTGAGGTTTGGGATCTAATTCCACCCACCCACCCGAACATAGGCGATCTATCCAAAATTAGGCAAGAGCGTGAGGAAACAAAGACATCATTCTTGGGCGATTCCTCCGGTTATGAACAGGATAAAGGATCGCCGCGAGGAAGACGTAATTTCATTCTTCTGCGATAATTGCATGGACAAGGGAATCCTCAACGCCATAGGTCGCCGTGAAATTACACACTTTGCTGACTTGGCGTCCATAGTACGAAAGTACTGTGCGATGGAAAGCGCCTGGAAAACCGAAGTAAGATTTTGGGACAATCCGGCCCTGAATACAAACCCAGTCTGAAATAAAAGGGTGCATTATAGCCAATCACCTTGGTTAAACACCAAAAAACAAAAACCCCCTACGGGGCATGGAACCGTACAGGAGGGATGGCTCAACGGACCCTGTAAAATTAGATGGTACAGAGGGTGCCACACCAACTCATAGCCTTAGAGCATGTTGGATACTCCGGCAGGTGGCCAAAAGTGGCGAAGAGCTTCTAACCCCAACATCCACAGAGCACCCACCCAGGGATACCAGTATGGTGTTAATAGTCTTCGAGACTTTCGCATCAAACAATATGCGAAAACAAACACTCCGCAGCCTTGCCGAAGTCTACCAAGTAGCAACAATAAATCCATGGAGTGACACGGCTATTACCTTTAATGCCAGTGATGAACCTAAATTCCGAACAGCCCGAGCACCACCAGCATTGGTCCTCAGTCCAATAGTGGACGACTTTCGCCTTACCAAGGTACTCATGGACGGTGGCAGCGGATTGAACCTCATTTATGAGGAAACCCTTCAAAAAATGGAAATAGACTGGAGCCGCATTAAGCGAAGCAGCACAACCTTTAGAGGAATAATACCTACCGGGAAGCGTGCGTGCACAGAAAAAACACACCGGATGTGGTGTTCGCACGCCGGATAATTACAGGTCCGAGGAGGTCACGTTCCAAGTGGCCCCGTTCAGCAGCGGATACCACGCTCTATTAGGGCGAGAGGCACTCACAATTTTTCAAGCTATACCCCATTACGGGTACATGAAGCTCAAAATGCCTGGGCCCAACAGAATCATCACTCTTGCTAGTGACCCGGACATAGCACTCCGCGCCGAAAATAAGACAGCCGCACTAGCCCTTGAGGCACTATCTAAAGCACTAGCGGCCGAGGAACTGACCGTGCTGCGCTCCACGGTGAACAGGGATGATGTGATACTCGATAAAAGATCAAAGTCCACCTCCTTTAAACCAGCGGACGAAATAGTCAAATTCCAAGTCCACCCAACGGACCCTACAAAAACGACCTCCATCGGGGCACAATTCAACCAAGATATAGATGCCGCACTACGAGAATTCCTACGCCGAAAATTGGGACAGTTTTTCCGGCACCCTTGAGACATGCCAGAATCCCACGCCGGGCCGAAAGCACAACCTAAACATCCTAAAAGGATTCAAGCCAGTCAAACAGGCTCTTGGCGTTTCTCCGAACCTCTGAGACAAGCCATGGGAGAGGAGCTAGCCAAACTATTGGAGGCCGGATTCATCGTGAGATATAAAACATCCGGACTGGCTAGCAAACCTGGCGATGGTACCAAATAAGGACAAATCCTGGCGCCTATGCGTCGATTTCAAGGACCTCAACAAGGCTTGCCCAAAGGATCCCTTCCCCCTCCCCCGCATCGATCAAATTATCGACTCTACCGCAGGACACGATTCATTGTGTTTCCTCGACGCATACTCCGGCTACCATCAAATTAAGATGGAAGAGCGACCAAGTCAAGAACGGCATTTATCACCCCATACGCCCATTCTGCTTCAACACAATGCCCTTCGGGCTCAAAAACGCCGCGCAACATATCAGCGCATGATTCGTATACATGTCTAGCAAACCAGATCGGCAAAACAAAGGAGGCATACGTAGATGATGTGCTCGTCAAAACCAAGCATGTCGAAACTCTAGTAGACGACTTGAGGCTCACGCTCGATAATCTCCGAACATATGACATCAAGCTTAACCGGAAAATGCGTTTTCCGCGTACCAGCCGGAAAGCTCTTGGGCTTCATTGTATCCGGTAGAGGAATTGAAGCAAACCCAGCCAAGATCCGAGCTCTCTCACAATTGGATATCCCAAAGGACCTCAAACAAATACAAAAAATGACTGGATGCGTTGCGGCTCTAAGCCGCTTTATCTCCCGTTTGGGAGAAAAGGCATTACCCCTTTATCGCCTCCTCCGGCGCACCGAACACTTCGACTCGACGGATGCCGCCACGGCCGGACTCGAAGAAATAAAATCCATATTGGCAACAAACCCGGTCCTGGTCGCGCCCAACATGGGCGAACCAATGCTATTATACATCGCGGCAACTCATCAAGTTGTAAGCGCGGTGCTCGTTGTCGAACGAGAAACGGACGGACACAAGTTCCCCTTCAAAACCAGTTTACTACGTGTCCACCGTCCTCACTCCATGCAAGTCACGGTATCCGCATTATCAAAAGATAGCGACGCAGTGTTTATGGCATCCGGAAGCTGCGACACTACTTTCAAGAGTGTTCGATAACAGTAGCCTCCGAAGTACCTCTTAACGACATTATAAACAACCGCGACGTGACGGGCCGGATTGCCAAATGGGCCATTGAGCTCCTCCCGTTCGATATAACCTATAAGCCATGGCGAGCCATTAAGTCGCAAGTTTTGGCCGACTTCATCGCCGAATGAACTGAAGTCGAACTCCCTAGAGAGTACGACACATATTCCAACTAGATCATGCACTTCGACGGCTCCAAAATGTTGGCTGGGGTCAAGGCGCTCGCTCGACGTCCCCAACAGGAGATATAGTTCAATACGTACTCCAGATAATGTATACGGACTCCAACAACGCAGCCGAATGCGAGGCCCTTCTACATGGTCTCCGGTTGGCAGTATCCATGGGCATTCAACGCCTAGAGGTGCGCAGGGATTCGAACCTCGCGATATCCCAAATAAATGGAGACTTTGATGCCAAGGATCCAAAAATGGCAGCTTATTGCAACGCTGTCCTAAAAATGTCAGCTCGGTTCGAAGGGCTAGAATTTCACCATATAGCTCGGGAAAACTATCAGTCAGCAGATGTCTTGGCACGCATTGGCGCAAAGCGCGATGCCGTCCCACCAAATATCTTCTTAGAGAGGCTGTTCAAGCCATCCGTATTATGGGAAGGGGAGTCCAGAAATAACAGCCCGGACCCAACAAAGACCTTGCCGACACGAACATTCGACACAATTGGAGGCTCGCCAACGAAGTAACATCTTCACCACGTAATAATGGTAGTCATTGCCCGTGGGCGGAACCATTCCTAGCCTACCTAACCAGGCAGGAACTTCCCGAGGACCAAAAGCGAGGCACGCTGCATAGTGCGGCGATCTAAAGCCTATAAAGTCCATGAGGGAGAGCTTTATAAAAAAGCATCACGGAGTCCTTCAAAGGTGTATCTCCGAAGAGGAAGGGCGGAATCTTCGGCTGAAATTCATGCGGACTCGGCGGGCACCACGCTTCAGCAGCCGGGCCCTTGTAAGCAAGGCCTTCCGTACAAGATTTTAATGGTCGACGGCCCGGCAGTGCTCAGGACTTAGTCCAACGATCGTCGGTTGCCGCTCTTTGCTAATCAAAGCCACATGCCACCCACCGCCTCCAAACTATACCCATCACCGCCCTTCGCAGTGCAGGGGTTTGACATGGTTGGACCCCTTAAAGGAGGAACCCACAAGCAAAAATACCCTCTTGGTCATGGTGGATAAATTCACCAAATGGATAGAGGCCAAGCACATTAAGGCGGCGAATCCGGACGATGATAGACTTCATATCGAGGGTGCATTACACGTTCTGGCGTCCCTCACGACATCATCGCGATAACAGCCACGAACTTCATGGCCGACGAGGTCAAACTCTGGTGCAAAAACATGGGCATCAAGCTCGACTATGCTTCAGTCTATCACCCTCAAACTAACGGACAAGTCGAAAGAGCAAATGGTCTAATCATGAGCGGCATCAAACCCAGATTAGTGCGGTCCCTCAAGGAATCTAACACGCACTGGGTAGAGGAGCTCGACTCCGTACTCTGGGGGTTGCGGACCACGCCGAATCGCACCACCGGATTCACACCATTCTTTATGGTATAGGGCGCAGAGGTAGTTCTGCCCTGCGACATAATTCATGACTCACCTCGCGTGCGCATGTACGAAGAAAGAGAAGCCGAGCTCGATCGGCAGGACAGTTTGGACGCCTTGGAGGAGGAGCTTGACGTGGCAAAAGCCCGTTCCGCATTCTATCAAATCAGGCCCGAAGATATCAAAGCAGAGAAGTACGGGCCAAAACTTACAATGTTGGCGAGTTAGTTCTACGCCTGCTGGACAAGAAAAAGGACAAACTCAAGCCCAAATGGGAAGGTCCCTTTATTATCGACCAAGTCCTGACCGGCGGAGCGTACCATCTTTGAGATGCATCGGATAACCGACTCGAGCCGAACCCATGGAACGCAGCCCGTCTCCGAAGATTCTACGCCTAGCACCGGTTCCGAGTTCGTCTCCTTCCTCTGTCTATTTTTTACACATTAGCTGTCTTATATTTCTCTCCTTCTCCCTTCTTTTCTCTTACAGCCTTTACAGGCTCGTTCGCGCATTGTTCGCACACACTTGACACGCTATCCGCGCTCATTATACCTGGGGCTCCTTTAACAGAAGTTTTTTTATACGGGCTTCATGCCCAACACATGTGTCACACTTCAGCATATACCTTTTATTCACCATTATATGCATCGATATGACTTAAGTTTTGGCCAAGCTGGGTTGCCTGGCTCCTGTGCTTACCCCTACGTTCCCGATTGTTCGGCTAGGCGGTAAACGGAGCACCTCTACGATTGTTACTGCCAGGTCAGCAGGATGTGTACCTCAGACTGGGTGAAGCCGAAAGCTAGCGTTCTCAAGGGAATATTCAGTCGGTGAACTAAAGATGTTTTCTCACTTGTTTATTTATCTGCCCCCAGATGCTTTTCTGCTTTTTTCACAGTCCGGACATGCACTTTAGGGCATGCCTCCCAGGGAAAGGAACCCCTAATGAAACTATTCTCCCTGGAAGATGTTTCTTACTAACCATGTAATATAACATAACTAGTTGGGCACTTGTCTGTTCAAGCACTAATGACCCCTACGCCTGGTCTCCATGCATGCCCCGGTTCCTACATAACCGAGAGGGTATTCGGACACACTCTGGACTATCGGGTCCCGAGGTTGAAGTGAAAAGGTCCGCCATGACAAACGATCTACAATCCGGCTAGAAGGCATTTAACATGTTATCTTAAATTACATAGTCAATTTGACTAGGCATATTCCTCTTCAATACCATCCAACAATGCGCTAACAAGCCTTCAAAGGCTGGAGAGAAAAAGGAGGGAGAAGGAGAAAAATAGAAGACAGCTAAAATGTAAAATATGGACAGAAGAAGGAGATGAACTCAGAATCCGGCGCTAGGCGTAGAATCTTCGGAGACGGGCTGCGTTCCATGGGTTCGGCTCGAGTCGGTTATCCGATGCATCTCGCAGACCAGACGCTTCCACCGCCAGGACTTGGTCAATGATAAAGGGACCTTCCCATTTGGGCTTGAGTTTGTCCTTTTCTTGTCCGGCAGCGAGAACTAGCTCGCCAACATTGTAAGTTTTGGCCTGCATTTCCGCTTTGATATCTTCGAGCTCGCTGTTGATAGAATGCGGAACGGGCTTTTACTACATCACGCTCCTCCTCCAAGGCGCCCAACTGTCCCCGCCGATCGAGCTCGGCTTCTCTTTCTTCGCATGCGCACGCCGAGGTGAGTCATGAATTATGTCGCAGGGCGTAATCGCCTCGCGCCAGATACCATAAAGAATGGTGTGAATACGGTCATGTGATTCGGAGTGGTCCGCAACCCCCAGAGTACGGAGTCGAGCTCCTCGACCCAGTGCGTATTAGATTCCTTGAGGGACCGCACTAATCTGGGTTTGATGCTACTCATAATTAGACCATTTGCTCGCTCAACTTGACCGTTAGTTTGAGGGTGATAGATTGAAGGCAGTCGAGCTTAATGCCCATGTTTTTGCACCAGAGTTTGACCTCGTCGACCGTGAAGTTCGTGCCGTTATCGGTGATGATGCCGTGGGGGACACCGTAACGGTGTAATGCACTTCGCTATGAAGTCTATCACCGGTCCGAATTCGCCGCCTTGACGTGCTTGGCCTCTATCCATTTGGTGAATTTATCCACCATGACAAGTAGGTATTTTGGCTTGTGGGCTCCCCTTTAAGGGGTCCGACCATGTCAAGCCCCTGCACTGCCAAGGGCCGTGATGGGTATAGTTTGAGGGCGGTGGGTGGCATGTGGCTTTGATTAGCAAAGAGCCGGCATCCGACGCATTGTTGGACTAAGTCCTCGGCATCTCCGCCGCCGTCGCCAATAAAATCTCAGACGGATGGCCTTGCCTACAAGGGCCCGGGCTGCGGCGTGGTGCCCGCCGAGTCCGGCATGAATTTCAGCTAGAAGATTCCGCCCTTCCTCTTCGGAGATACAACTTTGAAGGACTCCGGTTGTAATTTTCTTATAAAGCTCTCCTTCATGGACTTTATAGGCTTTAGATCGCCGCACTATGTAGCGGGCCTCGTTTTGGTCCTTGAGAAGTTCCTGCCTGGTTAGGTAGGCTAGGAATGGTTCTGTCCACGGGGCAATGACTGCCATTATTACGTAATGAGGGTGTTATTTCATTGGTAGAACCACCAATCGTGTCGATGTTCGGTGGGGCAAGGCGGTTGGGTCCGGAAGTTGTTATTTCGGACTCTCCTCCCATAATACGGATGGCTTGAACAACCTTTCTAGGAAGATGTTGGGGGGGACAGATAGCGCTTGGCCGGTGCGTGCTAACACGCCCGCTTCCTGGTTGTTATCCTGTGCTATATGGTGAAATTTGAGCCTCAAACCGAGCTGACATTTTTAGGACGGCATTGCGATAGGCTGCCATTTTCGGATCCTTGGCATCAAAGTCTCCATTTATTTGGGATATCGTGAGGTTCGAATCCCCGCGCACCTCTAGGCGTTGAATGCCCATGGAGACTGCCATCCGGAGACCATGTAGAATGGCCTCGTATTCGGCTGCGTTGTTGGAGTCCGTATACATTATCTGGAGTACGTATTGAACTGTATCTCCGAGTCCAGGACCGAATTTGCGTATTGAACTGTATCTGCATTGTTGGGCGTGGCCAGGACCGAATTTGTTGCCAATATGGCTTTTATTTCTTCGAGTCCAGCCGTGGTATGCATCCGGCCCACGAAGTGTTCGGCAAGGCGTCAAGGAGGCAATAAAGGGTAATGCCTTTTCTCCCAAACGGGAGATGAAGCGGCTTAGAGCCGCCACGCATCCAAATAATTTTTGTATTTGTTTGAGGTCTTTTGGGATATCCAATTGTGACAGAGCTCGGATCTTGGCTGGATTTGCTTCAATTCCTCTACGGATACAATGAAGCCCAAGAGCTTTCCGACCGGGTACGCCGAAAACGCATTTTTCCGGGTTGAGCTTAATGTCATATGTCTGGAGATTATCGAATGTGAGCCTCAAGTCGCCTACTAGAGTTTTGACGTGCTTGCTTTTGACGACCACATCGCTTCACGTATGCCTCCACCGTGTTGCCGATCCGGTTTGCGGACATGTCCGAATCATACCGATATGTTGCGCCGGCGTTTTTGAGCCCGAAGGGCATTGTGTTGAAGCGTAATGGGCCGTATGGAGTGATGAATGCCGCTATGGCTTGGTCAGGCTCTGCCATCTTAATTTGGTGGTAGCTGGAGTATGCATCGAGGAAACACAATGAATCGTGTCCTGCGGTAGCATCGATGATTTGATCAATGCGGGGAGGGGGAAGGGATCCTTTGGGCAAGCCTTGTTGAGGTCCTTGAAATCGACGCATAGGCGCCAGGATATGTCCTTCTTTGGTACCATCACCAGGTTTGCTAGCCAGTCCGGATGTTTTATATCTCTGATGAATCCGGCCTCCAATAGATTGGCTAGCTCCTCTCCCATGGCCTTGTCTCTTGGGTTCGGAGAAACGCCAAGAGCCTGTTTGGTAGCTTGAACCCTTTTAGGATGTTTAGGCTATGCTCGGCCGGTCGGCGTGGGATTCTGGCATGTCTGAAGGGTGCCGTGCAAAAATGTCCTAATTTTCACAGAGGGAATTCTCTTAGTGCTGGCGCCTACATCAGGATTTAATTGTGCCCCGATGGAGGCCGTTTTTGTAGGGTCCGTTGGATGGACTTGGAATTTGACTATTTCGTCCGCTGGTTTGAAGGAAGTGGACTTGGATCTCTTATCGAGTATCACATCGTCCCTATTCACCATGGAGCGCAGCGCAGTGAGTTCCTCGGCCGCTAGGGTTTCGGATAGTGCCTCAAGGGCCAATGTAGCTGTCTTATTTTCGGCGCGGAGTGCTATGTCCGGGTCACTAGCAAGAGTGATGATTCCGTTGGGCCCGGGCATTTTGAGCTTCATGTACCCATAATGGGGTATAGCTTGGAAAATTGTGAATGCCTCTCGCCCTAATAGAGCTGGTATCCGCTGCTGAACGGGGCCACTTGGAACGTGACCTCCTCGGACCTGTAATTATACGGCATGCCGAACACCACATCCAGTGTGATTTTTGCTGTACAGCGTGCTTCCCGACTGGGGATTATTCCTCTAAAGGTTGTGCTGCTTCGCTCAATGCGGCTCCAGTCTATTTCCATTTTTCGGAAGGTTTCCTTGTAACTGAGGTTCAATCCGCCGCCACCGTCCATGAGTACCTTGGTAAGGCGAAAGCCGTCCACTATCGGACTGAGGACCAATGCGGCTGGTGCTCGGGCTGTTCGGAATTTAGGTTAAATCCTTTGGCATTAAAGGTAATAGCCGTGTTACCCATGGGTTTATTGTTGCTACTTGGTAGACTTTGGCGAGGCTACGGAGTGTTCGCTTCCGCATATTATTTGATGTGAAAGTCTCAAGACTGTTAATACCGATCGGTATCCTCGGTTGGTGCTCGAGAGCTAGAAGCTCTTCGCCACTTTTGGCCACCGCCGTAGTATCCAACATGCTCTAAGGCTATGAGTTGGAGTGACGCCTCAGACTATGAATTTTACAGGTCCATTGAGCCATCCCTCCTGTATGGTTCCATGCCCTATAGAGGGTTTTTGCTTTTTGGTATTTAACCAGTGTGCTGGCGATGATGCACCCTTTTATTCCGGATCGGGTTGTATTCAAGGCCGGATTGTCCCAAAATCTTGCTTTGGTTTTCCAAACGCTTTCCATCGCACAGTACTTTCGTACTATGGACGCCAAGTCGGCAAAGCATGTAATGTCACGGCGACTTATAGCATTGAGGATCCCGTTGTCCGTGCAATTATTGCAGAATAATGAGATTGCGTCCTCATCGCGGTAGTCCTTTATCCTGTCCATAACCAGGAGGAATCTGGCCCAGTAATGGTGTACTGTTTCTGCGGGCTCTTGCTGAATCCGCCCCGTGAGACAATGTGAATGGCGAGGGAGACGATGGCGGGGAAGCGTCGTCGGGCCAACCGCTTTTCTCCTCTTGCAGTTGGGTTCGATCGACGAAGACTCCACCGGCTCGCTCTGGCAGGACACCCTCACAAACGGCACCCTGTAGATGCTCGATCCTTCAATCTCTGGTGGATGCTCCATCTGGGATCGATACTCCCACCACCGCTCCTTCACGATCGGATTCGGTGAATCTGTCTGCTCCATGGCCCAGAGGAGCAGCTCTATGTACTCCGGCGCTACTCCCTCCGGGAGTATCGTTGCCTTTTCGCTCTGTTGCAGATATTTGGCCATGGATGTCGCCGTCGCCGCTAGTTGGTCCTTGTTGTCAAACCAAGACTATATCTCCAACATCCTAGCTAGCTTCATAGGGTCGCCGTCTGCGATCCTCATGTATCGTTTGTACCCCTCCATCGATCTACTTTCCACAACACCTTCACTTCCCGGCGGTGGTTTTTGAATGGAAGAGGAGAGGAGCAGCGCTGGTTTTGGATTAGAACGGGAGAGGAGCGACGCTGGTTTTGGACTGGAACATGAGAGGAGGGGCGGTGGTTTTGAAATGGAAGAGGAGAGGAGCGGCGCTGGATTTAGATTGGAACAGGAGAGGAGCGGCGGTGGTTTAAGAGGAGAAGAGCAGAAGAGCGGCGCTGGTCTTGGAAGTATTTTTTTGTTGTTTTGCGTATTTTGGGTCAAAGTTTGACCACGTACTGTATTTGACAAGCAAAATGTGAATGCATGTCACCAAAAATTGTATCGTTTGGTTCGTATCTGAATGTACTTTCAAATTATATTATTTTTGCAACGTATAACATATATTTTATGTGCGAAAATCATGGTCAATTATGACCCAGAATAAAAGGGAGACTAGTTAATGTGGGGTCACTTTCTTAATTGAAGGCTAAATTGATTTTGATTTTGATCCAGCCACAACGCGCCGGCCCTCTTGTCCAATCCTAAATCGCCGCCGCATGCTCCTCTCCCTCTTTTCCACTGCAAAACCACCTCCTCTCCTCTCCATCATCTCCATTCCAAAACCACCGTCTTGCCTCTCCCTCTTCTGATCTTCTCCATTGCAAAACGACCTCCTCTCCTCTCCATCATCTCCATTTCAAAACCACCGTCTCGCCTCTCCCTCTTCTCTATTGCAAGACCACCGTCTCTCCTCCCATCTTCCAAAGCTAGCACCGGACCACTCAGAAGGACATCTATGGAGAGCATGCAACATCGAATCAGGCAGATCGTCGGCGGCGACCAGGAAAAGTTAGCCAGGTTGAAGGAGATCCTTACTTGGTTTGACAATGAGTGGGAGATTTCGAGGACGGTGCAGTCCATGTGGCAATGTATGCGAAAGAGCGAGACGGCGACGATGTACATGTACTCCTCGGCGGCATCACGCTGTAGTCCTCTGAGTTCATCGAGTATCTCCTCTAGGCGATGGAGTAGACAGATTCGCCCGAGGCAACAGTCAGGCGGAAGTGGTGGGCGTACAGGTCGAAGGTCGAGCACCCAGAGGATAACGAATCGATCGATTATGGTGTGCCGTTCGTGAGGGTGCAGAGCCAGCCGGAGCCACAGGAGTATTCGTTCTCCCACCGCAAGAGGAGGTCAGATGGCACGATGTCGCTTCCCCGCCTTTCTCCATGGTTTCCTCGACGCTCGCCTCGTTTCAACGGCGGCGGTAGGGTTTAAGGTAAGCTTCGCACTAACCTAATCTTCCACCTGCTCATGCTTACAATCAGTGTGACAGCTAATGAAAATCATGCTTACAATCAGTCTCCGAGTACTACGCCAATCACCCTAAAATAGCTCTGGACCTTTGGGTCAAAGTTGTGACACAATGTACAAATAAAGAAAAATAGATTGGTGCTTCTTTCAAAAAAGAGTACTCCCTAGAAAACTGCCAATATAAGCTACTAGTATTTGGTTAGAGGATTTGCTGCCGAGAAAGATCCATCCACAGAGAGCGCCACACATCCCACTAGTGGTGGTGGATGCCAATGCGTGCATGCAGCATGGTTGGTGTCGGTAATTTTTACTTGGCACACCTCGCACTCTGCATATATGCCGGTTCCATACGTACATTTGTGCAGTTCCACCAAAATGCAGCTGAATAACCCTGCTTTTACGAGATAATGAAAAGCGTGATTACATTATAGTGGCACTAGTTGATGAAACACACAAAATAAATAGAAGAAAATATTGTGATAGTATCATAGTATGCCATGCTACGAGGGCGAGATGGGCCCTGCGACGCCTCATACGGTACGCCTCATACTCACTACAAAAAAAATACACTTCCGTGATGGTACGTGTTTGTCACAGTAGGTCGCGTTTTTTGTCATGCATGTACATCCATGACAAATTTACGACAGAATCAAGATAGTCATACATGTGCTGTCATAGAAGTGTTCCATGACATTACCAAAATTATCATCACGGAAGTGTCCACTTCCATGACGATAAATCCAGCGTCCGCATGAAGTGCTTTCGTCAAGGGTGACCGACACGTGGCATCCACCGTAACGGAACGCCGTTAAGCTATCGGGTCGGATTTTGGATCCGATAACCCGTTAACAGCCGCGAACAATGCCGATTTTCCACGTGGAAAATTCTCATTGGCTGACGGATCCACGCGTCAGCTCCGCGTTGGCACAGGTGTCACTCATCCAACGGTCGAGATGGGCCTATGATATGTTGACACGTGGATCGGCCCAACAGAGGCCCACAAAGTTTAAATGGGCCGGCCCAACCGAAGGCCCATAAGATTTAGCGGACCATAATGGGCCGGCCTAGCTAAAGGCCCACAAAATTTAGCAGACCATAATGGGCCGGCCCAGCTAAAGGCCCACAAGAATTTGCAGACCATAATGGGCAGGCCTAGCTAAAGGCCCACAAGATTTTGTGGACCACAATGGGCCGGCCCAGCTAAAGGCCCACAAGATTCTGCAGACCATAATGGGCCGGCCCAGCTAAAGGCCCAACATTCTCTTTCAAATCGGCCCGTCAACGGCCTGCCCTAAACTTGCCATCAACGCGGCCCATGGTCACTTCTGGCCCGTTAACAGTCCGCTAAGTAATTGGGCCGAATCACGGCCGGTGTATTTCCGGCCTGTTAAAGGTCCGGCTTCATTTGGGCTCATTTACAGGCCATCAAAACTTTCGGCCCATATACGACCGTGAAGGATTTGGGTCATATTCGGCCATGTCTGACATTCGGCCTGTTAGATGCCCACTATAGATTTGGGCCACTTTCTTCCTGTTGTCATTTTCGGCCTGTTAACGCCGGACGTAAACCATGGGCCATATGTGGCCTAACGTCATATCGGGCCCATTAACGGCCCATATAAAATGACGATAATCTAGCCCGACCGAAGTTCCTACTGTTAAAGGCTCGTGTATTAGGTCGGCGCATTTACGGCCCGTCCAATTTCGGCTCACAAAGATCCGCTGTGATAAATGGGCCACCATTTCGCCTGCTAAGTCCAAAGGTTATTTGGCACAATCAGGGGCCCAATCTCACTTTCGTTCTATTAAAGGCCCAAGTTTTTATGGGCTCGAGATATTTACACCGTAAATGGCCTATTTTTACCGAGGGCCCAAATTATGTTTAGGCTCATTAAAGGCCCACTATGGGCACAAAGCTTACCGAGAAAAATATGAAAGCTTATGCTGATTTAGGCCCAGATATTTTTAGTGGGCTACATGTCAATTTCGGCCCGTAATCGTTTTTAGCCCAACTGGAATGGGACCGACGAATGTTGGCATGTTGGGCTCCTACGAAGCTTTCGGCCGAATACATTACTAAGATAAATCTACACTATAAAAAAATAGCGTCGTAATTACTGCAGCGTGGGGCAGCATCATAAATGTTGTATCACAACAAAATAAATTCCAACCATACAACAAAAGGCATGTTGGCATAAAGTTTACAGTCCTTCCAGATAAAAGCACCATCAGATGTATAGAAGCACAGATCATTTGACCTGAGTGCTAATGTTTCAGGCTGTAGAATCTGATGGAGCAGCACGATCTCCACCTTTTTCCGCCATTGCTCTTGAACAATGAAGCGAATGTCTGATAGTCTGGTTTCAAAACCATTCATATCTTGACGACATTTCTCAACCACTATTCTTGTTTCCGAAACAACATCCATTAGGGATTGGACTTGTGTCTGGAGCACAGATATATCACTCTGTCTAGCAGGAAGATTTTGTTCAGTAGGCGATTTGGACGAGGTTACCTTGACAACCAACCCAGAATTACACAGGAAGGTGCTTTTTGCACTGTTAGTGGAGAGATAATGATGCACTACAACAAGAGGTGACATTGTGCCTGTAGTATCCTCGTCACCTTCAGGTGGTTGTGGCTGTTCAATCATTTGTTCCATAGCTTACTAAAAGTTTGAACTTGTAGATTAGTGTACCGGATAAGTTACTAATGAGATAAAAACAGACAAAGTAGGTTAAACGTTTATACATAACTTATTTTGGTGAACTACTGTAATACATTTAGCATGTATTGTAGTGCCAACTACATAATAAAATCACTTTCAGAACATATGCCCATGTAGCATGTCTACTGTATTGTCTATTTCCTCACATTCGTTGACATCTAAGGATAAAGAGACATGGTTTAAAGTAGGATGAACAAAGTATGACATCATTCATATCATGGGCAAACAGATATAAAACAAACAGCCTATTTTATTATTGTGTGCGCACGTGAACATAACAGCTAGATTACAGACCAAGACCAAAAGAATATCCTTCATTTCTTTTAAACCATGTAAGGTGAAATGATATGTTAAGACAACTGTGTATAAAAGTGAACAGCGTAACTGACATTGGCTGCAAACCAAGTAGTTAAATGAACACACCACAGTACCAATCAGTTCAAGGAAGGAGGAGTAAGGACTTATAACAGCGGCTTGAACTGGTGTGCTCAGGCCCTTCATCTTACTGGTGTGGCAATCCTTGAAGATTTGCACTGCATTCGGTTCAGGTTCTTTTTGGTCCGCACAGGCTTTCCTCTATATTTGGAACAAGTCAATATAGATATGATAATATGGCACAAAAAAGAGAAGGAAGTGGCAGCTATTTACAAAAGCCTCGCAGTGTGCAATATAGCTATGATATCCTGTTGTCTGTTGGAATTTCACTTTAGAACGGTTGGTTTTGTTCTTAAAAAAGTTAGCCTAGAAGAAGATACACTTGTAAGGCACATACATAAATACAAGTTCAATATGTGGTCTGATAAAATACATATAGCCTACCTGATACTTTGGATCAGACCAGTGTTTAACGAGGGATGTCCAGTCTTCATCTGTAATATATTCCACTGGAGATGTTTGGGCGATTTCATTGTTAGCCTTGCCTTCAAAGTGAGATTTTCTAAGGTGGTACCGATATTGTCGCAGAGCAGACTAAAAAACATGGGTGCATGCTTGTTTAGTTGCATCATCTTTCGAATCCAACTTGAACCTCATCTGTTGAAAAAATAATGTGAGTCTTATTAGGAGGAAGCTAGAAAGTATGGGACAGAGCAAGACAATATTAATAATTGCGATGAATAACATTACTTACGGATAAATGGTCAAGGAAGGTGTTAAACTAGGTATTGTCTTTCTCATTCCTGTACTGGATCCATGTTGGGAGGATACGTGCATGACACCTAACGGCAATGGCTGCCTCTGATACTAACTTGGCTGACTCTGTAGCATCACGTGGCCTTTTTAAACCTGCCTCAAAATGGATCTCCATTCTTCCTCCTTTAGATTTTGTTAATCTGTCAAGCATTATCCCTGATGTCTGTTTTCGCTTGCGCCATGGTGCTAGTTCAACAACGAATATGGAAAGTGTTAGTGTATATCAAGCGTGAGAGTACATATAAAGGAGCATGCAATCGCAACTTGACTCGGCCAGTACCGTCTTGGTGTTGATGCTCATGAGGTTGATCTTATCTTGCCAAGTCCTGTTGTGTCGCCAGTTAGCTAAGTAGTGTTAGGTGTGAAGGAAGCTTGGGAACCGGCCAGTGAGCAAACGAACGAGCAGTAACTGGTTGAGATGCTTGGTACGCTTGAAGCGGATGCTGCAGCTGGTGGAGCAGTGATACTGTATTTGTAGATTTACCGGTGGATTTGGACCTTCTCATCGCACTATAAGTACTACCGTAATCTCGACGGCGTAATCCTTTTCCGCTTTCACCCGACGAGTAACAAAGACTCCCTACTATATTATTTTCCTTGCTCTTTTTGACTTTGCCATGTCAAGTTGTACCCGTAACACAAAAGAATAAAATCACTCTTCGTAACTCATTGATGCATGATACTGAGACAAGCTATACTTTGATGTAAGACAACCGTATGAGGATGGAATATGTAAGAAAACAGACGGCATGACATATTCATAGCTACGATGTGCAAACTAAGCGAAGGATTTTCAAGAAATAGAAGTAATGCAAGCTAGACACCATATGAAAGATGCAACCAATATTACTCGCCAAGTTAAAAGTGTCTTGTCATAAGTGGCAATTTGAAAAATTAGAAGCAAAGACAACGTAGAAATCAATGCAAGATGCAACGGTATCAAACTGCCATGTTAAAAGCGTCCAATCATGAGTGGTGATCACGGGATACACAACAGCGATAATTTGATGTAAGAACATGGTATGATAGATAGATGAAGTGTATTCTAGACACGTAAAAGCCATGTCATATGCACATGTATAACGTATAAACTCAGCAGGTGCAATTTAATCAAAATAGAAGAAATACAGGCTAGACAACATATGCAACATGAAACCAATTATCACACCGTTAACTTAGAGCAAGCACCGCGATGGTGGAGTACGGAGATGAACTCATCATGTAGACTTGGGACCTCAACTTCATTAGCGATGGCAGGGGAAAATCTAGAGAGTCTCTGCTTTGCGCTGGTGCGGAGGACCACCAACATCCCCTAGATTTCTCTTTTCCTTCCTATTTTCCGATATTGCCTTATGAAGTCAAAACCACAAGAAGATGAATAAAATTAGCTCTGCATAACTGGTTGATGCATGATCTGCATTTAACACTACTTTGATGTAAGGCTAGTGCAGGATAGGAGGATGGAATATATACAAAAAGACAGCGTTTCATATTCACACGCACGATAGGAGGATGGAATATGTATGAAAAACAAGAAGCGGAAGGAATTTCAACAAAATTAGAAGAAATGAAAGCTAGGCACCATATGAACATGCAACCAATATCACTCTAACAGGTAAAAAGTGACTCATTGTAAGTGCCATTTCAATAAATTAGAAGCAAAGTACAAGCTAGAAGACAATGCAAGATGCAACCTACATCACAGTCCCAAGTTAAATGTGTCTTATGGGTAAGTGATCGTTGCAGGTATAAGTTGTAAGCTACGCAGATGCAATTCAACATAATCAAAAGCAATACAAACTAGACATCATACGGAAAACGCAACCACGTATAATAGTTCCAAGTAAGAGCAAGCACCTGTGATGGTGGAGTAGGGAGATGTGCTCATCATGTACACGTATGTTCTAGAAACAGGAACACATGTCATATTCACAGGCATTATGTGTAAAGTAAGCAGATGCAATTCAAGTTAGAAGCAATACAAGCTAGACATCATACGCAACATGGAACCACATATAATAGTGTCAAGTTAGAGCAAGCACCTGTGATGGTGGAGTAGGGGAGATGTGCTCATCATCTACACAGCTACGTTGACTGTCCAACCTTGAGTTGTCTTGCGAATCTTGTTGGGAGGATGGCGGAGTAGAATCAGAGAGACCCCTGCTTGAGTTGTTCAAGGACCACCATCGTCCCATCGCCGGACTAATTTCCTTCAGCTGTAATGATTTTGCATTGTGAAGTCAAACCGATAAGAAAAAGGAATAAAATTCGCTCTTCGTAACTCATTCATGCATGATCTTGGAACACTACTCGCATTTAAAGGAAAACACATGATGCGAGGATGGAATATGTATGAAAACAGGATGGTGTGACATATTCACACCTATGATGTGGCAACTAAGTAGAAGGCATTTCAACAAATTAGAAGCACTGCAAGCTAGACACCGTATGAAAGATGCAACCAATATCACTCTGCCAAGTTCAAACTGTATGGCATTTCAACAAATTAGAAGCAGTACATGCTAGAAATCATATGCAAGACACAACCAATATCACAGTGGCGACTTAAAGGTGCCTTATCATAAGTGACTGATGCGGGGAGATGTGCTCATCATCTACACAGCTACGTTGACTGTCTAGCCTTGCGTTGTCTTGCGAATCTTGTTGGGAGGATGGCGGAGTAGAATCTGTACAGAACCTCCGTTTCAGTTGCTCGGAAGGACCACCATCATCCAATGCCTTGCCAATTTCCTTCAGCTTCATTGATTTTGCATTGTGAGGTCATACCGACAAGAAAAAGGAATATCATTCGCTCTTCAGAACTCATTCATGCATGATAATCTTTAACACTACTCGATGAAAGGCAAAGTCATGATACGAGGATGGAATATGTACGAAAAATGGATGGCTTGACATATTCACACCTATGATGTGGTAACTAAGCAGAAGGCACTTCAACAAATTAGAAACACTTCAAGACACCATATGGAAGGTGCAATCAATATCACTCTGCCAAGTTAAAACTGTCTCGTCATAGGTGGTGTTATCAAACTAGAAGCAATACATGCTAGAAATCATATTCAAGACGGAAACCAATATCACACTGCCAACTTAAAGGTGTCCCATCATAAGTGACTGATGCAGGATACACAAGAAGAGTAGTTTCATGTAAGAACATGGTGTGATAGACAGATATAGTTTGTACCAAAAACAGGAAAGCGTGTCATATTCACATGTATCATGTGTAAGCTAAGCAGATGCAGTTTACACTAATTAGGAGCAATACGAGCTGGACACCATATGCAACATGCAACCAAATATCACACTGCCAAGTTAGAGCAAGCACCTTGGATGGTGGAGTAGGGGAGCAGAGACTTGGACCTTGTAATGCACTATTAGTACAAGGAGAATCGGTACAGATGCTCCCTTTACGTTGCTGCAGAGGACCACCATCATCGCCTTCCTTACTCTTTTCCTTCCTCTTTCTTGATTTTGCCTTGTCAAGTCAAACCCACAAGAAAAAGGAATAAAATTTGCTCTTCAAAACTCACTGATGCATGATCTTGATTTAACACTACTTTCATGTAAGGCAGCCGCATGATAGGAGGATGGAATATGTATGAAAAACAGACGGGCGTGACATATTGACATGTATGATGTATAAAATGTAAACTAAGCACAAGGTGCTTGAACTTGTTAGAATCGATGCAAGCTAGAAACCATATGAAAGATGAAACCAATATCACTCTGCCAAATTAAAAGGGTGCCCTAATAAATGTATTTGACCAAATCAGAAGCAATACATGGCAACAGGATAGAAATAATATGCAATATGCAACGAATAAAGGTGACTCATCGTAAGTGATTGATGCAGGATATAGAAGAGAGGTAGTTTCATGTAAGAACAAGGTTAGCACATAGATGTAGTGTGTACCAAAAATAGGAAGGCATGTCATATTCACAGGTATAGTGTGTAAACTAAGAATATGCAATTTACCCTAATTAGAAGCATTACAAGCTAGACACCGTATGCAACATGCAATAACATATCACACTGCGAAGTTAGAGCAAGCACCTGTGATGGTGGTGTAGGGGAAGTGCGGTCTTCGTGCGGAGCTACGTTCAATGTCTTCATTTAGGCTTGCTGTTTCTTGAGAATCATGTGGAGAGGATGAAATTGCATTCTTTATAAGAGTATTGCGTCTCATATTAACCCACGCGCGTGACTGTCTCATCATAAGCGATAGACGCAGGATACACAAGAATAGTAGTTTGATGTACACTACAAGAAATATGTCAACTTGTGACCTTGACTATTGGTCACTGAAAGGTCATTGTTTTTCATTTGTGACCTTTTTGTGACCAAAAACAGAAGGTCAAAAGCTGAGGGTCGTTAACTGACTATAGCGACCTTCTCTGTGAGAAGGTCGTGGACGTTTACGACCAATATATTCCTACTGTGGTGTTTTGGTCACTAGCAACCTCCCCAGGCCACATAGGCATCCAGCGTGGCAAGCTGATGTGGCACAAGATTCAGCCCGGTCCGATTCGGTGTTTTACATGGGCCGAGCCCATTAATTCAGCCTTTTTAATATTTATTTTTCCTATTAATTTTTGCTAGCTACATGGGCTGGCCCAGCAATTCGGCCTTTTTATTTCTAGATGCGGCCTTTTACAGCGTATGATCTTTTATTTTTTGCCATTTTATTCCACTATTTTACATTTGTCCCCAAGAGTTTCAGTTTTTCTTTTTCTTAGAAGATTGGTCCCAATTGTCAGTTTCTTGTAATAGGACCCGGTTGTCAGGGTCAAGTTCTTTAGATTTCATTTCATAGTAAATAAGTAATAAATATCTAAATCAGCACTGGCAAAATACACTGCTTGAAATAGTAGCTAGAATGGCAATCACAGTATTACAACGTGAATACATTTTTTGTGGGTAAACACGGAAAAATACAATGGCAATGACAGTATTACAAGCTCTACTGCTTCTGTCGACCTTCTTCAACATGGACCTCCTTCAGTCCTTCTCCTTCTCCTTTCAACCTTCTTTTGCATGGAGCTACTGTGAGAGGAAATCTACAGTTAAGAACAAAATACGTATATAAGCAGTTGGGTACATATCACTTTGGAAAGCACGACATATCATTTGGCTGGACATGAATATCACTTGTGCATGGGACAGTAAAAGGAATTACAACTAAACAACAATTCAACATGAATTGGTAAAATGAACTGGCAAAGATATGAGATGGGTGCAACGTAATCTCCCTTACTGAATTATCCATTTGGCTGACATGTTATGACAGGCTTCATGGTCAGGCTTTTAAGTTTTAACACATGCCATAACTAACTGTTCCACCATAAGTACATGAAGTCTAATCACTAGACGCTAAACATACAACTAAGACTGTCCTTCATAAGGAACTACATGAAAAGATATAGTTATACGATACCGGAATGTGGTGAGAATTGCTAAGAACTCTACTTGTCTATGAGACTTCTTCCCACCCTCTCCTAAATACACCATCTGACAGGAGACATTACTCAAAAATTATTTTGTTCCTTTTCCACACTCTACACCCAAATAGAGAGCAAAACAATGCAAACCTTTACTTAATGCTATGTAGATAGTACAATTCATTGTAAATCCTGAAACAATCAAGCAAACCGTAGCGGGTAGTCCACCGTAACCTTCTTCCTCTTTGGTTGCACCATGGCCTCGCAGATCCGCCATGGCGGAGGCTGACTTCGAAATGAAAAAGAGCACAATGAGATGTTAGCTTTGCCATGATCATATAGTAGTAACAGGGAAGCATACCAGGGATAAACTGTACACAGGGAAGGCGATAAATAACAAAAGCAGCAGTAACATATTCTCATGACAACCAGGACATAACCATCCCAATTCCATTTTACCATGTACTGTATAGTTTAAAACTGAAGCATATCAAGAAGAAATTGTACACAGGCAAGGCTGAAAAGAAGAACAGAACATTGTATCTTGCGGGCATGCAACAAGCTGTGCGGGCATATATAGTAAATCAACATTGTATCTTGCAAGTCAACAGTTATCACAGAGAACAAGATACCATAAGATGAATGATGGCACTCAAATTCTAATCTCACATAGATAAAATTCACTGCCATAGTAACAGTACATCTTCACTTGGATATATTTGAAGTCCAGTTGGTTCTCATAAGCAAGTGTTCTCAGGTTTGCCTTAACATGATAGGTTAATTTATACTTAACTGTGAGCAAACAGTACATAACAAAATCATGGATTTGACTTCAAATAACCAAGAGACTAATTAATGTGTTACCGCCTCGACATCGTCAATTTAAAAAGCAAAAGCAACAAAAAATATCCTTTATATCAATGGATTCACTCAGTGGAAACAAGGTGACAAACTAGGCACCTGCAAGGAAGAGGAGCAGAGCAGGTCCTTGATGGCCAACTAGATGCGTCCCTCCTTCTGCCCCTCGAGGATGGGTGACCTGCAGTAACAAATATATTATACAACCCAGGATCGAATGTAGCACATACTATCGCTTACGAACTTAATCGTGGCAGTCTTTTATCATTACCCAGTCTCCGACAACAAATAAGCTCACTAAAACAGCATTGTTGAGATCTCTTTTGACTTTAAGGACGTATCCATCAAGACATGCAAGTCCCAAGCTCCACAACGCTTGCAATCCCAACGACGCAATCAGATAGCTGAAACTCGAAAGAGACAAAGAGCTCATTACAAAACTGAAATGCCATTAGCAGTAGAAATTTTAAAAGGGGAATGATGTGTTAATACAAGTCTGGAAACAAGCCACGATTGCACTAAATTTGTAGCTGAATCTAGGAATTACCACCACCATGCACTCACACCACATGGCCTACAGAAGGCCCAATTTGGCCTTGAGGGGCTCTCAGCCATTAGTTTTGGACAGTACTCACCCGTGCAAGAGCACGCTTGTACTAAAATCACCACTCATTACAAGTCCAAACCTACATATTTCCTCAAGCACATGTCTCACAGGACAGTGATGGTTAACATAGATTCTCTAACCAAATATCTCAATAATCTGGTTGACTACTCACTGATTAACAAAGCCCCTCGTGATTAAACTATCCATCGCTCACAGCTTAACAGACTAGTAGACGGTACTCCGCCCAGGAAAAAACCTCTCAAACAAGACAAGCAGGTTACCATGACGGCGATGGAGGCGGCGGCGAGCGCGGCCTGGCCGAGCCGCAGCCAGAGCCCGCCCCATGTCCCGGGCCTCCCCACCAGCTCCCTTCTCTTGAGGCCAACACCGCCGCTGCCGATGCGCATGCTCTGCTCCAGGTACGTAGGCACGAAGGGAAGCCCTAGCTTCTCCGCTGTGGTACAACAACAAAAGGGATCAGAAGTCAAGAGAAGGGAAACTAGGAACATCACATGGGGCTGCCATATTCCTGCGGATTCAGACCACAGCAGCGACAGAAGATTACACGGAGCAGAGACGAGGTCGTGAGCGACACACCGAGGTAGTCGACGGGGACGCGGCCATTGGAGAAGCGTCCCGTGGGGCGGTGGGTGTCGAAGTCCCGCCCGTAGGGCTCGCGGTCGGCGCGGGCGAGCGTGCCGAGGTAGTTGTTGGTGCCGACGTCGAACGTGGAGTCGCCGATGACGAAGAGCGCGGGGACGAGCCGGGTGGGTCGGGTGAGGAGCACCAAATCTCGATGGAGACGGTGCAGCAGCGAGAGGAGAGCCCGGTGGAACTGCTCGATCCAGATGGGCGCCGCCCTGATCCCGGATCCGGCGGCCTCTAACCTCGCCGTCACCATCGCTGGTGGCTGCTCTAGCTGGAGTAGCCGCGGCCAGAGACGACAGAGCCGGCGTCGTGGTTGGTGACGACTAAGGAGAAGACCATGAAGACGAGCCGGCGTCGCGTCCGGTAGCTCAGCCAGATGCCGCCGCGTCCGGGGTCTAGGACGACGAGGGAGAGGACCAGGACCCCCACTCGCGGTCGGTGGTGGCGACCATGTCCACGACGGCCTCCGTCTCGGGCCAGTTGGATCCGAGAGTGGCGAGGGAAGGGATCTGGATCGGGAGCGCGATGGGGAGGGCCGAGCGGTGACCGTGTGGTGGAACGCCGGAGGGGGCGGCGGCGCGTTGAGATCTAGAGGGAGGGAGTGAGGTTGGGGGCGGCGGCGGGGGATCCAGAAGGAGGAGTGGTGTGCGGCGGTGGTGGATCCAGAGAGAGGGAGAGGGTGAGAGCGCTAGGGTTCGCTGCGCGGGGAGAGTGTGGAGTGGTGTGCGGTTGGTTTTTTTTTCGAGGGGTAGCTCGCGGTGGGTGAGGTGCGGGCCGTTGGATCTAGGAGGATCCGACGGTGGTTTATCCATGATCCGCGTGAGAGGCCTTTGGACCAATCAGAACGTAGTATACATGTATGATATTTTGACCATTTAAATTGGTCATAATTGACTAAAAATAAGGTGCTAAATCATGTTAGCTATTTTATTATGACCTGAAAATATGAAAAAAAAAAC
This sequence comes from Aegilops bicornis, assembly GCA_021605145.1. NCBI lineage: Eukaryota > Viridiplantae > Streptophyta > Magnoliopsida > Poales > Poaceae > Aegilops > Aegilops bicornis. The sequence continues at coordinate 631,796,693 of CM038673.1, forward strand.
TTCTCATTGTGTCAGCAAATTTGACTATAGTTTTCACGAATAATCACAAATTGAAATAAGACAAATTTCCAGCGATTCAGTTGGAAGCGGGTCAAATTTGAACTGCGGTTGCCTCATAATTTGCTTTTTATTTTTTCCAAAAATCATTTCTAGGTACATAAGTATCTATTTTATCAGAGGAACACCAAAAAAATTCCAAGATTCAACCACTAGCTAGGAACGGTCATTCCCGCCGTTTTGACCGCATTTTGAAACGGCCATAAAAAATTCAAAAAAAAATCAAAAAATTGGGAAACCTCCGCATTGTATCATAATATGTGGCCAAGTTCCCAGGAAAAATAACAAACTTGTAATACGGCAATTATTATAAAAAAAGTGTTCTCGGAAACGAGCTATCATGTGTGAAGATTCATGGCTTTCAAGCCAAATGATCAATCTTATGGCCACATTCATGGCATAGTTTGTTCAAATGATGTCATATTTTGCACAAGTTTACATCTTAGATTGGCAAACAACATTAACAAAGGGAGTTTTCATTTCTTTTGCATGAAAAAACAATTTTCCATTTTTTGAGTGCCCAAAATAAGTTTTTTTTGAAGGACTTACGATATATTTGTTGCAAAATTGTACCAAATCAATTTTCTAAAATACTAGGCCATATATAATGCACAATTGACCAAGTGGTTGGGTGTAAAAAGTTTTGATCCACCTCTCGTGAAAAAGACAAATTTCCGCCGATTCAGCAGGAAGCGGGTAAAATTTCAACTGCAGCTGCCTCGTAGTTTGCTCCTTATTTTTTTCAAAAATTATTTCTAGGTACATAAGTATCTATTTAATCAGAGAAACACCAAAAAAATCCAATATTCAACCACTAGCTAGGAACGGTCATTCCTGCCGTTTTGACCGCATTTTGAAACGAGCATAAAAAATTCAAAAAAATCAAAAAATTGGAAAACCTTCGGATTGTGTCATCACATGTGACCAAGTTTACAGGAAAAATAATAAACTTGTAATACGGAAATTATTTTTAAAAAGTGTTCTAAAAAATGAGCTATCATTTGTGAAGATTCATGGCTTTCAAGCCAAATGATCAATCTTATGGCCACATTCGTGGCATAGTTTGTTCAAATGATCTCATATTGTGCACAAGGGTGCATATTGGAATGGCAAAAATTGTTGCCTAAGGAAGTTTTCATTTTCTTTGGACGAAAAAACCATTTTTCATTTTCCGAGTGCCCTAAAGGACGTTTTTTTGTGAAGGACCTCCCAAATAATTGTTGCAAAATTGGACCAAATCAATTTTCTAAAATACTAGGACATATTTAATGCACAATTGACAAAATGGTAGGGTGCAAAAAGTTTTGATCCACCTCTCGTGAAAAAGACAAATTTCCGCCGATTCAGTTGGAAGCAGGTCAAATTTGAACTGCAACTGCCTCATAGTTTGCTCTTTATTTTTTCTAAAAATCATTTCTAGGTAAATAAGTATCTATTTAATCATAGAAACACCAAAAAAAATCCAAGATTCAACCACTAGCTAGGAACGGTCAAGCCCGCCGTTTTGACCGCATTTTGAAACGGGCATAAAAATTCAAAAATTGGAAAACCTTCGCATTGTGTCATTATTTGTGACCAAGTTTCCAGGAAAAATAATAAACTTATGTCTGGTAATTATTTTTAAAAAGTGTTCTCGAAATGAACTATCATGCGTGAAGATTCATGGCTTTCAAGCCAAATGATCAATCTTATGGCCACATTCATGGCATAGTTTGTTCAAATGATCTCATATTGTGCACAAGGGTACATCTTGGAATTCCAAACAATGTTGCCTAAGGAAGTTTTCATTTTCTTTGCACGGAAATTTCATTTTTCATTTTCCGAGTGCCCAAAAGGAGGAATTTTTGTGAAGGAGCTACCAAATAATTGTTGCAAAAATGGATCAAATCAATTTTATAAAATACTAGGCCATATATAATGCACAATTGACAAAATGGTTGGGTGAAAAAAGTTTTGATCCACCTCTGGTGAAAAAGACAAATTGTCGTCGATTCAGATGGAAACGGGTCAAATTTGAACTGTAGCTGCCTCATAGTTTGCTCTTTATTTTTTCTAAAAATCATTTCTAGGTAAATAAGTATCTATTTAATCAGAAATACATGGTTTGATGGCGAGACATCGAGGTTTGGACGGTGGCCGAGGGCCCCAACTCTAGAGCGCGTAAGCTCGCATGCCCGCCGCGTGGTCACCGCGTGACCGTGGCGTTGCCATGTGTTCTGGGAGGCCTAGGCATGTCTAGTGGGTTGGGCACTCCCCAGGTAGGTGCTAGGAAGAAAATCACAACATAAGATTCTCACGAGGAGACCGATCGATGCTCAAACATGAATTAGCGACCCAAGTGTTTGATTTGCAGACGGGAAATGCACATGGCTAATGGGCGTGAGTTTTGGCTGAGGATGATCAATTACTAAGAAGACCGTCTTCACAAATTTTCACCTCAAAAGGAGGAGCCTAGGTGGTACTTGCTTTACAAACTACCACCTTTGGACATAAATCTGAATGTTGAAGCTGGGCCCAAAATAATGAATGGATTGAGCTGGCATTTGGTGGAGGATGGTTATTTGGGCATAGGAAAGCATCAGAGAAAATGGACACCATTTGGACATGCCAAAGTGGTACTTCCTTCACAAAGTGTTGCTCTGATCAGAATATGAAAATGAATATTTTTGAATTATTTTTGAACTAGGCAAGGAAGGTTTTTACATATTTGACGAAGATATGACCCAAAGAATTTATGAGATTTTTTTGGGAATTTTGGGAATAACAGAAATATAGGTTGCTTCACAACCTAGGGCAAAAACCGCCACATGGACATGACACATAGGCAAAACTGATGAGATGGCGCCTAGTCATCACAACCCACCACAATCTACAAGGCTATGACCATCTATATTGGTCATTAACAACTAGAAATAAGGCAGCGGACTAGCACTGCTTTGCTTTGTGACCTTTTCGTGTAAAGGAAATTATGACCTTCTGACCAAAATGGTCGCAATGGTTTAGGGTTTGGAGCCCCTCGAACAGCTTTTGACCAATTGGTCTGAAATGGTCATAGATCTATGACCAATTCTTCCAGGGTCACTGACGAAAGGTCACTAGTTGACATATTTCTTGTAGTGGTAAGAACATGGTGTGATAGGCAGATGTAGTATGTACCTAAAACAGGAAGGCGTGTCATATTCACATGTATAATGTTTAAGCTAAGGAGATGCAATTTAACAAATTAGGAGCATTGATGAGGGATACACAAGAAAATTAGTTTGATGTAAGAACATGGTTAATAGAAAGACGTAGTATGTACCAAAAGCGGAAGGCATGTCATATTCACGGTATAATGTGTTAACTAAGCGGATGCAATTTACCCTAATTAGAAGCATTACAAGGTAGACACCATATGCAACATGCAACCACATATCACACTGCCAAGTAAGAGCAAGCACCTGCGATGGTGGTGTGGGGGAATTGCGGTGATCAACTAGAGAGCTACGTCGACTATCTTCATTTAGCCTTGTTGTTCTTGAGAATCTTGTTGGGAGGATGACACTGCACTCTTTAAATGAGTAGGGCGTCTCACAGTAACCCACCCGGGTGACTGTCTCATCATAAGTGATTGACGAGGGATACAAAAGAGCATTAGTTTGATGTACGGACATGGTTAATAGACATATGTAGTATGTATCAAAAACAGGAAGGCATGTCATTAGCAAAGGTATAATGTGTGAAGTAAGCAGATGCAATTTAACCAAATTGGAAGCTATACAAGCTAGACACCATATGCAACATGCAACCACATTTGGCAACGCGAAGTTAAAGCAAGCACCTGGGATGGTTGTGTGTGGCAATTGAGATCATCAATCGCAGAGCTACGTTTCTTGTCTCCAGCTACGACCTTGCACCCATTAGAGCCAGAAACGCTTAGTGCTTTTCTTGAATTACACCGAGCGACTTACATCTTTTCTTTTCTGCATTCATCAACACTGCGTCAGGGTCTGAAATACCCATGCATAAAAAAATAGTGTGAGTATGGGTGAAGTGTGTGCACAATTAGTATAGTGTAAAGGTAGCAGATAGCAGGTCGGTGAGAAATAAATGACGCGAGACATATGATAGCTCTACAACATGCATGGCACACTAAATTACTATAGGATTATATGAAAATAACGATCATTTGAAAAGAAAATAGGTCAGTCCATTTTTCTGCACCGTCCGATGTCTGAGAGAACGGGTAGATCGCCTTCATCTACCTCCGGCCGATCGGTCTTGTGATCTTCCTCGAAAGCTAGTGACCACCGCCCAAGATTCCTCCCACTGCGCCCTCCCTCAACCTCACCGCTTTGGCCGTGCTTGGCGCCGCCCCCCCGGCCATCCATTCAAGCCATGCCGACCTCCAGATCGGGCGCAAGCAGCTCATGCGCCCCACACACCTATGATAGACACCGATGCGCCGCTTCCTCGGGGAACAAGCGGACTAGGTGAGGGAGTCATGGATTAGGGGGTATCCGGACAGCCAGACTATATACATCGTCCGGACTATTGAAGCATGAAGATACAAGAATCAGGAATTCGTCCCGTGTCCGGATGGAATTCTCCTTGGCGTGGAAGGCAAGCTTGGCGATCCGGATATTATATTTCCTTCCTTGTAACCGACTCCGTGTAAACTCTAGCCCTCTCCGATGTCTATAAACCGGAGAGGTTGGTCCTTAGAAGGCCGATCATAGTCACAATCATACCATCATAGGCTAGCTTCTAGGGTTTAGCCTCTACGTTCTCGTGGTAGATCTACTCTTGTACTACCCATATCTTCAATATTAATCAAGCAGGAAGTAGGGTTTTACCTCCATCGAGAGGGCCCGAACCTGGGTAAACATTGTGTCCCTTGCTTCCTGTTACCATCAGCCTAGACGCAGAGATCGGGACCCCCTGCCCGAGATCCGCCGGTTTTAATACCGACATTGGTGCTTTCATTGAGAGTTCCTCTGTGTCGTCGCTGCAAGGCTCGATGTCTCTTCTTGTTGTCAGGGACAACATTACCGCGGGGGGAGCCCTGGCTGTAGGCCAAACTCTCCGACTATGCGTCTTCGTCAAGGCCGCCCCATCGGCTATCGCGCCGACGATGGCCTCTCGGGTCATCACTCATAAACTTCACATCAATTTGGAACTCGCTGAACAGATGGATCCGATAGAGCTCTCTTCCCTTAATGAGCTCTTGGATCGTATCGCCGCTTTGGAAGTCGTAATGGACTATGACCGGATTGGGCTTAAACCCGACCAAAGGGACATTAAATCCCCGCCAGCCACCAATGAGATAGCGGTAGCGGAGGAACCACACAGGGAGTATCCCTCTATTTTGAGGACGAATTATGTCCGGATCGCCGAGCTCCCGGAGCTGGACACCCGCCCAGGGGAGGATATGACCCGGGTCCCGGACTTAGAATCGGGCACGGGGCCGGAAAATTTGGGCAGCGTCCCGGATCCCGAGCCGTCGAATTCGGAAGCTCCTTTGCCCCAGGGTGCAAGATCGGATCATAATCCGGATTCAGCTATAACCACCCACACGGACTTAAATCGTCTCTCCCATATCAGGCAAGATCCCGTGAGGCGATTGCATCATTCTTGGGCGATTCCTCCTTGCGCTAAAGAAGGTCGAGGACTGCCACGAGGAGGACGTAGTCTCACTCTTTTGCAAAAACTGCACGGACAAAGGAATCCTTAATGCTATAAGTCACCGTGACATAGTATGCTTTGCGGACTTAGCAATCATAGTACAGAAGTACTGTGCGATGGAAAACGTCTGGAAAACCCAAGCTGAATTTTGGGATAGTCCGGCTGTCACCAAAACCTTTGTCTGAACTAAACGGGCGAACTCTCGTAAGTCGGCCGATCCAATCCCCAAGAAACCAAAGCCCACCCTGTATGGGAACCGTATTGGAAAAATGTCTCAATGGGCCATGTAAACTCCACAAAGACTCGGACACAACACCAACTCATAGCCTTAGGGCATGTTGGATACTCCGGCAGGTTGCAAAAAGTGGCGAGGATCTTCTTACAGAACAGTATCCCGCCAACGAGCACAATACAGTACTAACAGTTTTCGAGACTTTTGCCTCAAACGGTAGGCACAAGCGAGCTCATCGAAGCTCCGCGGAAATTTGCCATATGGCAAAAATAAACCCCTGGAACAACACTGCTATAACTTTCAATGCTAGTGACAAACCTCGATTCCAGACTGTCCGGGCACCAGCCGCTCTGGTTCTTAGCCCAGTCGTGGATGGCTTTCGGCTCACTAAAGTGCTCATGGATGGCGGAAGCGGATTAAACTTGATCTATGAAGAGACACTCAGCAAGATGGAAATTGACAAAGGCCGCATTGAACAAAGCGGCACAACCTTCAGGGGAATTATCCCTAGCCGAGAAGCGCGGTGTGCAGGAAAAATCACACTTGACGTGGTATTCGGCACCCCGGAGAATTATAGGTCCGAATAAATCACATTCCAAGTGAACCCTTTTAGCAGCGGATACCACGCCCTTCTAGGGCGGGGCTTGTTTACAAGCTTTCAAGCTATACCCCATTACGAGTACATGAAGCTTAAAATGCCCGGACCCAATGGAATCATCACTCTAGCCAGTGATCCGGACGTTGCACTTCGCGCCGAAAACAAAACCGCAGCACTAGCCCTGGAGGCATTATCAAAGCCCTAGCGACCAAGAATTAACAACATCAAGGGCCACCATGGACAGGGACGACGTGATACTTGACAAGCGACCCAAGTCCACCTCATTTAAACCCGTAGACGAGATAGTCAAATTCCAATTCCATTCAATGGACCCCACGAAGACAGCTTCCGTCGGGACACATCTGAGCCCCGTGATGGACGCCGCACTGCGAGACTTCTTACGCGAGAATCGGGACATCTTCGCCTGGCACCCATCGGACATGCCGGGCATCCCACGCAGATTGGCCGAACACAACCTCAATATACTAAAAGGATACAAACCGGTCAAGCAGAGTCTAAGACAGTTTTCAGAGCCCAAGCGGCAGGCCATGGGGGAAGAGCTAGCCAAACTACTCGAGGCCGGATTCATCAGAGATATCAAGCATCCGGATTGGCTAGCAAACCTGGTAATGGTACCAAAGAAGGACAAATCCTGGCGCCTATGTGTCGACTTTAAAGACCTCAACAAGGCTTGCCCCAAGGATCCCTTTCCCCTCCCTCGCACCGATCAAATCATCGATGCCACAGCAGGACATGGCTCACTGTGTTTCCTCGACGCATACTCTTGATACCATCAAATAAAGATGGCAGAGTCTGACCAAGCTGCAATAGCTTTCATAACACCATATGGCCCTTTCTGCTTCAACACTATGCCTTTCGGGCTTAAGAACGCCGGCGCAACCTACCAACGCATGATTCAAACATGCCTGGAAAAGCAAATCGGCAAAACAGTGGAAGCATACGTGGATGACGTGGTCATAAAAAGAAGACACGTTGAAACCCTAATAGATGACTTGAGGCTTACATTCGACAATCTCCGGACATACGACATCAAGCTGAACCCGGAAAAATGCGTTTTTGGCGTCCCCTCGGGGAAACTAGTCGGCTTCATCGTTTCCAATAGAGGAATTGAAGCGAATCCAACAAAAATCCGAGCTCTACCACAGTTGGCTATACCAACAGACCTCAAGCACATCCAGAAACTAGCCGGATGCGTGGCTGCTCTAAGCCGCTTTATCTCCAGGTTAGGAGAAAAGGCATTACCTCTTTACCGCCTTCTTCGGCGCACCGAACACTTCGTGTGGACGGATGCAGCCGCGGCCGGACTGGATGAAATAAAGACCTTATTGGCCAGTAATCCAGTACTAACAGCGCCAAATATTGACGAACCTATGCTGCTGTACATAGCTGCAACGCATCAAGTTGTAAGCGCAGTGCTCGTCGTTGAACGAGAGGCTGACGGATACAAATTCCCGCTCCAGAAGCCGGTTTACTGCGTATCCACGGTCCTAACCCCATGCAAATCCCGATACCCACACTATCAAAAAATAGCATACGCGGTGTTCATGGCATCCCGGAAGCTATGACACTACTTCAAGAGTGTTCAATTACCGTGGCCTCCGAAGTACCACTCAATGACATAATAAATAACCGCGATGCTACGGGCCGGATTGCCAAATGGGCAATTGAGCTCCTTCCGTTCGACATAACATACAAACCACGATGGGCCATCAAGTCGCAAGTATTGGCTGACTTCGTCGCCAAATGGACAGAAGCCGAACTCGCTAAAGAGTACGGCGCATACTCAAACTGGATCATGCACTTTTCGACAGCTCTAAAATGCTGGACGGATTGGGAGCAGGTGTAGTCCAGACGTCTCCCACCGGAGACACGGTCTAGTACGTCCTCCAAATATTATACACAGACTCCAACAATGCAGCCGAATATGAGGCTCTGTTGCACTGTCTTCGGATGGCAGTCTCTATGGGCATTCAACGCCTAGAAGTGCGCGGGGATTCAAACCTCGCAATATCACAAATAAACGGAGATTTTTATGCCAAGGACCCGAAAATGGCGGCCTACTGTAATGTCGTCCTCAATATGTCAGCTCGGTTCGAGGGGCTCGAATTCCACCATGTGGCCCGAGAAAACAATCAAGCGGCGGACGTCCTCGCTCGCATCGGCGCTAAACGCAACCCTGTCCCACCTAACATATTCTTGGAACGGTTGTTCAAGCCATCCGTAGTATGGGAAGGGGAGTTTGGCAATACTAGCACGGATCCGAATACACCCCCAGATTCTGAACTATCAGACATAATCGGAGGTTCTACCACCGAAATAACGTCCTCGACCCATGAAATCATGGCTGTAATCGCCCCGTGGACTGAGCCTTTCTTGGCCTACTTAAATAGGCAGGAGCTCCCCGAGACCAAAATGAAGCACACTGCATCGTCTGGCGCTCTAAAGCTTACAAAGTCTACGAAGGGGAACTGTACAAGAAAAGCGCTACCGGAGTGCTCCAAAGATGCATCTCCGAAGAGGAAGGGCGGCGGATCTTGGCTGAAATCCATGCCGAACTGGGCGGGCACCACGCCGCGGCTCGAGCATTAGTCAGCAAGGCCTTCAGTACAGGTTTCTACTGGCAGATGGCCCGAGCAGACGCACAAGACCTTGTCCAACATTGCGTTGGTTGCCAGCTCTTTGCCAATCAGAGTCATATGCCTCCTACCGCTCGCCAAACAATCCCCATAACTTGGCCCTTCACAGTCTGGGGGCTGGATATGGTCGGACCCCTTAAAGGGGGAAGCCATAAGAAAAAATACTTATTGGTCATGGTGGACAAATTCACCAAATGGATAGAAGCCAAACCAGTCAAAACGGCCGAATCCGGACCAGTAATAGACTTCATATCCGGGGTCGTACACCGATACGGTGTCCCCCACAGCATCATCACTGATAATGGCTCAAATTTCACAACCGACGAAGTGAAAACTTGGTGCGCAAAAATGGGCATTAAGCTTGATGACGCTTCCATCTACCATCCCCAAACAAACAGCCATGTAGAGCGGGCAAATGGTCTCATCATGAGCGGCATCAAACCCAGACTAGTGCGATCCTTGACAGAGTCAGATACGCACTGGGTCGAGGAGCTCGACTCCGTACTCTGGGGGCTGCGGACCACGCCGAATAGCACCACCGGATATACACCATTTTTTATGGTGCACGGCGCGGAAGCAGTATTACCCTGCGACATAATACATTATTCGCCACGCGTACGCATGTACAAAGAGAAGGAAGCCGAGTTAGATCGTCAGGATAACTTGGATGCCCTGGAGGAGGAGCGCGACGTCGCAAAAGCCCGCTTCGCATTCTATCAGCAGCAGGCTCGACGATATCAAAGTAGAGAAGTGCGGGCCAAAACTTACAATATTGGCGAGCTCGTTCTACGCCTACCGGAGAAGAAGAAGGACAAGCTCAAACCCAAGTGGGAAGGTCCTTCGTCATTGACAAAGTTCTCACCGGAGGAGTGCACCGCCACGTAATGCATCCGATAACAGACTCGAGCCGAACCCATGGAACGCGGCCAGACTCCGGAGATTCTACGCCTAACGCCGAACTCAATGTTCGTCTCCTAACCCCTCCTTTTTAATTATGCTCCATCCCTTTTTCCTTTCTCGACCTTTTTTCCTCTTCACACAAAGTATTCAATACAGTGCGGACTCCCGGATCACTCCGGCCGCACTAGGTGTGTAAGTAATACCTGGGGGCTTCCTATACGGAAGCTAAAAATAATAACTCACATGGCTTTCTGCCCATCACATATGCATTCTTTTTCCATATGTGCCTTTTCTTCACCATTATATGCATCGATATGACTTAAGATGTGGCCAAGCTGAGTTGCCTGGCTCTTGTGTTTATGCCCTACGTCCCCGTTAATTCAGCTACGGCATAAGGGGAGCACCTCTGCGATTGTTACTGCTGGTTCAGCCGGATGTGTACCTCAGACTGGGTGAAGCCGAAAGCTAGCTTCCTTCAGAGAATATTCGGTCGGTGAACAAAAGATGTATTCGTTTATTACAACGCAAATCCCCAGAAGTTTTGTATCCTGCACAATCATTCGCAGTCCGGACATGTGCATTATCGCATGCGTACCCAGGGAAAGGAACCCCTAACGGAACTATTCTCCCTAGAAGATGTTTCTTACTATCCATGTAATATAACATAACTAGTTGGGTACTTGTCTGTTCAAGCACTTATGACCCCTACATCTGGTTTCCACGCATACCCCGGTTTTGTAAAACCAAGTGGGTTTTCGGACACACCCCGGACTATAGGATCCGGGGGCTGAAGCGAAAAGGTCCGCCATGACAAATGATTTTAATCCGGCTAGGGACTAATTATGTCCATTGAATTACAGTCCACTTGGACTGACTATATTCCTCCTCTATATCATCCAACAGGCTATCTAGCTTAGAATCCTGTTGAGAATATTTTATGACTAACGCTACTGGTCATATACCGGACTCACGGGAATTTCTTGCCCATCCGCCTCGCCGGTCCGACTTTCGCCATATGGTTCGGGTCCAGCTTGGTGTAGCGTCTTCACCATAGCCCGTGCTTCTCTTGCACCTTGCCCGCAGGCTGACATCTTCCACAATCGGAAGCGCCGCCGTGCTCCTTGAAGCATATCCACAAGCTCCCCCATGCCATTCGGCAGGAGGATTGATGGCCACAAGGCCTGAGAAACGCCCTGCATCACCTGCCGAGCTCGCTCGTGCAATTTTAATAGGTCTTGTAGTAAATCGCCTGCAGATGAGGGCATCTCCTCCTCAGGGCGACCCGTTAACATTCCTACAAGCACAATCCTTTCAATATACTTCCACGCCGAACTATACTACAGTTCGTCTATGCACTTACCATAAATGCCGCGTCGAAGCCTTTTGTTCTCCTTCACGGAGTCCGCCAGCTGAGCGCGGAGATCTTTTAACTCCACGTCCAGCTGGACTTTGGCATCTTGAAGATTGTTCTTCTCCTGACTAACTTGTGTAAGAATGCGCTCGCCAGCCTTCCGCTGCCTTTCGAGATGCGATTCGTCCTCTCTTACGCCCTCCGGATTCATCCTGGGATTGTCTGCAGAATTTTCTGTTAGACTTGTCATATCAGCCATTTACTAACTGGTGCATCTTCGTACAATTGAGACAAATGTTACCAGATGAGGGTTTTTGGGATTCCTCTAACTTGGCAACTGCGGCCCTCAGCTCGGCCTTGCACTCCTCCAGCTCCCGAGACAATTGCTCATTCTTATCTACAAGGACCTGTGCATAAATTGATCCTTAAAACAGTTGTTCCAACCGTTTCAAGTCTCAGGGGCTACTGCTACACATGCTTATCAAAATTTCTTACCCGTATATCTTTGGTATACTGGTCCGCTGCTTGGGCAAGCCCGCCTTGAGCAGCTCAGATGTATGCGTCTCCTGAATTAAAGGCATTAAATGCCTCTTTGGAAAAGATGTTGTTCCGAAGCACGGCTCGTTGGTGCCAGTGATTCATGGCGCTCTCTACTTCAGAATTCATGGCCGAGAGCATATCCGCATTCTCCATTGGAGAATTATGTGGCATCGGCCCCGCTCCCGCCTCCGCTCTCGAAGCCGGTTTTGGAATCCGGCTGGTGGAGGCGTGGTTGGCAGGATCCCCGGATATAGTCCGGCTGCTCCTCTTCCTGCCAGGACACAAAGGGTGCTGTCATATTTCAAAAATGCCCGATCCGGACGCCCTTGGCCGACGAGTCCCTAGGGGCTCGGCCCCACGCTCCGACTGTCGTCTCTGCAAAAACATGATACTTCAAGGGTAAGGCATGACATCTGAAGGGAGTCCTCTTCGGAGGATAGGGTTTTTCGGCTTGGCTTACGTGCAACGTAGGCAGCGGTCCGGGATAGTCGGCAGTAATGGCCACTGAGGCGCCATCGCAGCTCGCTTGATAAAATATCCCGTTGATGAGCTCCACGGTAATATCCGGATCTTCTTCGAGACCTAGATCTAGGGCCCTTCCGGGGTCCTCTGGCTGCGGGAAGGGGCTAGAGATTCCTTCTACGGCCCTCGTCAGTTCCTGCCCGGGAATATCGAGGCAGATGATCTTAGCGAAGAACGCCACAATAAGTGACGCGGGGAAAGGAATGACAACTTACCCAGTTTGGGGGGTTGTACATGGAGAATCCATCTCGCGGTTTGATGTGAAGGAATTCCTCCTCTTCCCCTTTGTATAAATCGGACAATATCCTTGCCAGAGCAGTGGCGGAGTCCGGACCCTTACGGCCACCGTGGGTGGCATCATCTTCCCCGTTGAAGTGCCACATGGGCTTCGCCTGATATTGAAGCGGTTGCACTCCCCGTATTATGCATATTGCCATAACCTCGACTATCGTCAGTCCGGATTTGGCCAGTAACTTTATCCTGCTCATCAGGTAATATATTTCCCTGGTATCCTCCTCTTGGGGGCCTCGGGGGCGCCAGCTTAGACGTGCCCTCGGCGGGGCGTTAATGAACTGGGGGAGACCTGTCCGGACTGGATCCAGAAGGGGAACGTCGTTAATGTAGAACCACTCAGAAGGCCAGTTCTCTGGTGCCTTCTTGGGAGTGCCGGATACGTATCCGGTCTCGACAATGCGCCATACTTCGGCCCCGCCCACCTGACATAGGGATTCTCCCTGGTTGTGGGGGACAAGGCAGAACAGTTTCTTCCATAACCCGAAGTGAGGCTCGCAGCCTAAAAATAGCTCGCAAAGGGCAACGTACCCTGCTATATATAGTATAGAGGCATGGGTAAAGTTATGTAACTGGAGGCCGTAGCATTCCAGGAGCCCACGAAGGAACGGCTGGATAGGAAACCCGATGCCCCTTAGCAGATGCGGTATGAGGCATATTCGCTCCTCTGGAGATGGATTGGGAGATCTCTCCACTTGCTCCCCGCCATTATAGGTGGCTATTCCGGCCCGGACGGGGACCATGAATGCTGGTGGGAGAAACCCTTGGGTTTGTAACTCAATCAAACGGCTATGGGGAACTGAACACTCTTCCCAGTCCCCCGGCTTGGTGCGAGGAGAGCGAGCAGAGGAGCTGCGACGACCGGCCATATTGGAATGGTTTTTCCGGAGCGCTCTGTTGGATGCTTGCTCGAGGGGGAAGAGTGAGTTTTGGATCTGAGAATCCCCGTCTCTTCAAATAGGCAGTCAGCCCAAAAGGATTGAGGGTGGCAAATGCAAAAAATAGCTCGGCTCCTCCCATTCGCTCGACACGTGGAGATGGTCATTATTGAAACCTTTGAAGCCAAGGAGTACAACATTGATGGAGTTCAGACACTATTAAATCGTAACAGGTACTTTGGAGTATTCGGAGATGGAACCCGCCCTGCAATGCGAAGACAAGATCGCGCCACGGACTCATCGTCATTGAAGCCTGGTTCAGGGGCTACTGAGGGAGTCCTGGATTAGGGGGTATCCGGACAGCCGGACTATATACATCGTCCGGACTATTGAAGCGTGAAGATAAAAGACTCAGGACTTCGTCCCGTGTCCGGATAGAATTCTCCTTGGCGTGGAAGGCAAGCTTGGCGATCTGGATATTATATTTCCTTCCTTGTAACCGACTCCGTGTAAACCCTAGCCCTCTTCGGTGTCTATATAAACCGGAGAGGTTGGTCCTTAGAAGGCCGATCACAATTACAATCATACCATCATAGGCTAGCTTCTAGGGTTTAGCCTCTATGATCTCGTGGTAGATCTACTCTTGTACTACCCATATCTTCAATATTAATCAAGTAGGAAGTAGGATTTTACCTCCATCGAGAGGGCCCGAACCTGGGTAAACATTGTTGTCCCTTGCTTCCTGTTACCATCAGCCTAGACGCACAGATCAGGACCCCCTACCCGAGATCCGCCGGTTTTGACATCGACACTAGGTGCTCCGCGGGCCTAAGTGGGTGGTGCTTCTTTTAATTGCGGTTCGACTGACCCTGAATTGAAATCCAGGCGGGCTACTGACCTCTAGCAAAGGTGAAATAGTAAAAGGGAGGAAACCTTGTGCATTTAGTATCACGAAGAAGATGAAGTAGAAAGCGCTCAACTAGTTTCTTTCGTGGGATGAATACGGTGTGAGCGGAGACGTGAGATTTGCACGAATAAGGGAAGAGGAGTACCTCTTTCTGCTGGCAGTGCTGTGTCCTCCTTCTGTTTTTCCGATGATCTTCTTGTTGTTTGCTGGAAACCAGAAGTTGTGGAGGACGGTGCATCCTTGGACAAACCCATGCCCAAGTTGTTGAGTGTGGTGCGGTGGCCGTCTGTCGGCGGAGGGGAAGCAGATCCGAGGCAGTGAACGACGGCGTAGCGGGAACAGCTTCGGTGCGGTGGACGGTTGCGACAGTGGAGGCGCAATAGTGAGGCGCAGGACGGCGTGGTCGGAGTGGTTCTGGTATGGCGGACGTCGGCGTCGGAGTCATGGAGGCAGCTCTGCCTCGGCTTCAGCTGCTAAGTCCTTGAGGGTGTTGCAGCTGCGGTTGCGTTGGACGAAGACGTCGGGGTACCGGCTCCGGCGTGATGGAGGAGGGCGGCGGTGGATTGGCCGCTATGGGGTGGAGGACGGACCAACAGAGGAGGCTGGGGTTTCACAGCTGGTGGAGAGGGCGTTTTCGCGCCCACGGAGTATGAATGGGGAAACAGAGGGAGTCGGGGAACTAAGGGGGAACAATGTTCGGTTTGAGACGCGCTTGTTTGAAATTTGGGGAAAGTTACAAACTTTGCCCCCATCTAAAATTTCGGACATATTGCGGGTTGGGGGTAGGAAAGTCATGTCAGGTGTCCCAAATGTGGGCGGGTTAAATTTCGGCCGAGCGCATGGGTGTTTAGGCGCCCACGGCGTATGAATGCTTCTCGGAGGCGGTTGAGACTGGCGTCTTGGTGAAGTTACAAACCTACCCCGGTTTAGACCTTTGGACATCGGGCCGATAGGCTACACGGGCCAGAGTCAGGACAGTAATTTCCTACCACCAAAACATTAGTCTCGCGCGGTTTCGGGTGACCAGAGGCCTATTTGGCGCTTCGTTCAATATTTGGGAGCAGAAGCATTAACGTTTTCGGTTCTCTTGAATTGAACATTCAGGATTTGTCAAACTTCACAAATCTTTACTCTTGAAAATCCTAAAGCTACGGTTATTTTGGAATGGAGGGGGTACATTTGAATATACATTGTACACGAGTATATATTAAAAAATATGCAACTTACCTCAGTTCATGCATGGTTCCAGATATAATCTCCTTGGTTGCAAAAAAAAGTTAGATATGCGTATGAATATATATAGCATGTTGAAACTCACAACAAATATTGATGCCCCCATATACATATGATTTACAAATGACATTATCTCGGGTTCAAATAGATGAATGCACTTCCTATGAATTGAATCTTGAAACCCCTTTATGTTGAATTCGACATGTATTATATTTCGTAGCTAGCAATTTGGAATGTATCCATGCAAGTGACAAATGTATAAAGTGCTTCACACTAACAACATGGAGTGCACTAATTAATGTTTATATATGAATTGCAAAAGCATCCATTGCCTGTATTTCAAACCGCTCTCACTCTATGGATTGATAATATGAAATAAACACATGCACATGCTAGAATTCAATAGAGTATGGGTGCCTGATAGACTGATTTTCGTCCATACGCAATTTGAAGAATTCATGATCTCATCCAAAAATAATAATGCCATTTATATTTTAATTTAATGTGTAGAACCGCCTTTTACACGTAGATGCACTATGCCTCACCCCGTTCTCACAGACGCGTTATATATCTCTCTATCTAATGCATAAGTGCATACACTTTATATGCATCGGCATTTCTCTTTCACACATGCTCACAATCTCTCTCAGGGTGTCGGGGTGTCTCACACACATGCTCTCTCTCTCTCTCTCTTTCTGACTACTATGTACCACTCTTTTCACTAATCTCAGTTGGAGAACACTATTTCTCTCACATGCATATATACACATGCACAGTCTCTACTAGCCCTCTATACGCACATATATGTGCCTACGTGTCTCCCACACGCACATTATCTTTAGGCCTCTCTCGCACACATTGCCCCCCAGAGACACCTCTCTCTTAGTAGTTGGCAGATATGATTTCATCATATCATTCGGTAGGATATCCCTGTTTGTTAGGCTGGATGGTAATACGAGGCAAAGTTTTACCCTACTTCGGATCGGACCCTTGCAGTTGAAGAAAGAGCCTACTCCTGGTACTGTATATTAGTGATAGGGGTGTGTACAAAGTACACGTGAATACTAGGCATTGTGCGTGTGTGTATACTATCGACGAACTAGCCCCCAAGCTTGTATAACATACTGGGGGCTAGGGTTACAAATCATATATAGTCGGCTTATCACTAGTGGGGATAGAGTCCTCCGTGACTCTGGTAGCTTCGTGTTGTACGCCGAGTCCTCCACATGGGTTCAGATAACACGTCCTCGGTCCAACCTATATGTGGCATGTGATGGAACCGACCCATGAGTCTTGATGTTGACCCACCACAACTAGAAATGATGTGCCCACCACACCACACACGCAATGGGCCACTAAGAAAATAAGCATATACAATAGTACAACGGTATCTAGCTCACGATACGTGTCCATATTTTGTTTATGACACTGGCGGACTTTGCATTTGATGCGTGCTCCGTATTTTGTTGACGACACTTACGATCATTGTATTTGAAGCGAAAGCACGATATGGTCACTGGACTTTAGAATAAGCTCATCAGGGTCACCACATACATTTTGTCGTGCTAACCAACATGTGGTTGGATGGTTAGAGGACAGTGGTTTCTCGAGCCCACCAAGGTTAAAGTCCCGGTGCTCGCATTTATCTTGTGCTAATTTCAGTATTTTCCAGCGATGTACGTTCAGTGGGAGGAGACGTTCCACTCGACTACGAGGCACCTATGGTGACTTCGTAAAATCTCAAGATCATATATGCTGGCCCACTCTCTCGAAGGTGCTCATAGGGGTAGGGTTCGCGTGTGTGCGCTTATAGCGGTGAGTGCTTGCGCGTATATATGAGCCCTTGCGTCTGTACCGTGTTAAACAAATACATGTCATGATTATACGGTCACTCGCTCACTCGTACAACTCCGTATTATGTTGATGACACAATAAATTGACCAGTCAAACGTTCCACGCGGCGCAAATAGTGTTGCACCATTGGAGCGCGTAACCGTGGGGCCCACCTGTTAGCCCGTATATGAAAGAAAGAAATGGTAGTTTGAGTCTGTACTGTGTTAATAAAATAGGAGTACATTTTAGGGTGATCATACGGTCACTGGCTCACCATACAGCTCCGTAATTTGTTGATAACACGACCAGTTGACCAATCAAATGGTCCACATTCAGCAGCGCACATTACCATAGGACCCACCCGTCAACGCGTATATGAAGGACATAAATGGTAATAAATTAGTGGCCGGTGGGTATTCGAAGTCGTGAGACCTCTAGTTGGCAGTCACCGGCGGTTGGGGGGCGTTCATTGGGCGGTGGGGTGGGGATCCCCGGAGAAAAAAGCTCAGCGCGGGGGGGGGGGAGCTAGAGGGATGGCCGGTGCGGCGGCGGACCGGCGGTGTGGAGTGGTTTCGGGGAGGGCGGTGTCGGTGTCAAAACCGGCGGATCTCAGGTAGGGGGTCCGGATCTGTGCGTCAAGGCTGATGGTAACAAGAAGCAAGGGACACAAATGTTTACCCAGGTTCGGGCCCTCTTGATGGAGGTAAAACCCTACTTCCTGCTTGATTAATACTGATGATATGGGTAGTACAAGAGTAGATCTACCACGAGATTGTAGAGGCTAAACCCTAAGAGCTAGCCTATGATGGTATGATTGTAATTGTGATCGGCCTACTAAGGACCAACCTCTCCGGTTTATATAGACACCGGAGAGGGCTAGGGTTTACATGGAGTCGGTTACAAGGAAGGAAATATAATATCCGGATCGCCAAGCTTGCCTTCCACGCCAAGGAAAGACCCATCCAGACACGAGCAGACATCTTGAGGCTTGTATCTTCACCCTTCAATAGTCCGGACGTTGTACACAGTCCCGCCGTTCGATACCCCTAATCCGGGACTCCTCGGTAGTCTCGAACCAGGCTTCAATGATGATGTGTCCGGCGCGCAGTCTTGTCTTCGGCATTGCAGGGCGGGTTCCTCCTCCGAGTACTCCAAAGTGGTCATCGAACACGCAGACCGTGTCCGGATCTGCAAGATGATCTCCGTATGGTATAGATCTGATTCGCTGGCAATCTTCGTGTATCGTGCCCTCGCGTCGGGGTTTGGTCCAACGCGAACCGACGTTTCCTGCCCCACTACGACTCGTGTTGCGAGGCGGTTTTATTGGCATGTCCCGTCGAGGCAGAGATCGTGTTCCTCTTATTATGTGATTTTCCATCAATATGAGCACGCGTGACCCCACGACGGCTGTTGGTATAACCCGTGTGTTTTTAGGTAAGCCTCAAACGGTCACACCGGGGACTCTTGATATTCACCCTCTTTATAAAGCGGTCGGGACCTACGCCTCTTTTTTCACCTTCATCGCGCCTTCTCGCACCTCGAGTTCTAACACCCGAAACCTAAGCTTCAACACCCCAGATCCGCCGGTATGTCCAGATCCGTCCCTCAAGGCCGGTGGGTGGCCTCCTCGATTGTAGAGAAGGACATTGCAAAGCTTAGGGAGGTCGGATACCTGACCGCAGATATCCAGCATAGGCTCCCTGCTCCAGGGCAGGTCATCCCTACGCCAGAGCCCAATGAGTGTGTCGTTTTCGTCCCACACTTCCTCCGCGGTCTGGGTTTCACCCTCGATCCCTTCGTGAGGGGGCTCATGTTCAACTATGGTTTGGATTTTCACGATCTGGCTCCTGACGCTATCCTCCATATCTCGTCGTTTATTATTGTGTGTGAGGCTTTTCTCCATATCGCCCCACACTTCGGCTTATGGCTCAAGACCTTCAATGTGGCGCCGAAGATGATCGAGGGGCGACATGTGGAGTGCGGAGGTGATGTAATAAGCAGGAACGGCGATGCCCTGTGGCCAGAGGGTTCTTTCCCAGAAGTATCCGATGTATGGCAGCGGAGGTGGTTTTATGTCACGGCTCCTAGGGGCACAAAGTGGGTGGCTGCCCCCGAGTTTCGTTCGGGCCCTCCGTCACAGTTGGCGTCTTGGACGGACGTAGGACGGAATTGGGGACTCGCTGGTGACATACCCATATTGCAGAATTGCATCCAAGAACTTCTTGCAAGGGACATCAATCTTGTCAGCATAATGCAAGTGATGTTGATCCGGCGGATGTTACCATGCCAACGCCGGCCTCTCCGGATGTGGGAGTTTAATCCGGAGGGTCCGCGAACCGTCAAGCACTTCTTCAGCCTGAAGCTCGAAGAGATGTGCAAATTATCCTTCGGATGGAAAGTAAAGTGTCCGGACACCACCGAGGATGCGGGCCTAAGCTGTAATCGCCTAGATACCCAAGTAAGTAAACTTGATACCGAACACCGTGTTTTGTATATGTTATGATTGTTTATTCTGAAAATCATCCGCGTCCAGGAATGGCTCAGCAAGGCAGAGAGAATTAGGTGTCCGGTGCCACTTCCCGAAGGCTCACCCGCCCCCACCATGGCCAAGATGCTTGACCGAGTACTCAGCAGGATGCCTCCGGGGAAAGACAAGGGGAAGGATGGAGAATCCGAACCCCACACGCTACGCATCCGAACCGGGGGAATTGTCACCTCCCCTAAGGAGGATAGTCGGGAGGGGAGGTTAAGGCCTCCTCCCTGCACGGGAAGAAGAGGGCCGCCTCCGAAGACCCGGAGACGGAGATGCCCAAACCCGGGAAAAAGATAACACCAGGGGGCTCTGCCCCGACGGGCACCCTCACCGCATCATGCCCAACAACGGGCCAGCCCTCCGCCGAGCTGTAAGTAAATTTTTTAATTAGAAGATGCTGCGTTCCTCCTAGATCAATAACCAGCATTCGTTTTTCGCAGTTCGGCTAGCAGCCCCTCTCACCAGAGTTCGTCTTCGGGGGACCTTCCTCCGGAGATGATGGAGAGTGAGACCCCACCTACCTCTCCGGCTCGCGAAGCGGGCGACACCGAAGTGTCGTCACGGAGGAGTCCGAATCTTCCGAAGTCGAAGGCCAACGCGTCAGCCACCCTGAGCTCGGAGCGTTTGGCTCCCGCAAGGGGCGATGGGAAGGGTCCGGCATAGCTCGATGTCCGGCCGGACATACTGATGGGCCTACTAGAGCGGGCTGCGCTATCGGAGGAGCACCGCTCATTAATGAATGCGGTAGAAGATTTCGTCCGCTGCAAGCGGTTTGAATGAAGCATTTGCAAGTCTGCTCAGAGGCTTTGAGGTATGTAGTGAAGAATACACTGTTTTTGGCTGTGAGGCATGCGTTAGGTGTGCTCCATATAGATAGTAGCCTCGAGACATTGGTTGCCCGCCCTAGGGGCAAACAGGGATCATAAATCAATGATTGCACTGTAAATATGTGCAGGTACCTGTGAGTCCGGCCGCCGACCAGTCCGTGGAAGTTTCCGAACTGACCAGGCAGATTCGATCGATTGATGCCGATATCATGCTGGTGAACGAGCGGCTGGACAAGTCACAAGGTATGTGCTCTGCCTTCCTTCGTGTAAGAAAATATGCAGGCGGCATGATATTAATGTAATATGTTCGGACTGCAGATGGTGCTGCTGCCGTGGAGGCCCTGAGGGCAGAGCTTGTCCAAGCCAAGGAACAAGCTCGGAATAGCAATGCGGCTGCCCTAAAGGCGACCGAGGAACTGAGAGCCGAACAGGCTGCTCATCGCCGAAGCGAAGAAAAGATGGCCGAAATGGCTATTGAGTTAAAAAATGCCGCTGACCGGTATGAGCTCCTTAAAAAGGAGCATAAAGATAGCTTGGCCGAGCTGGACAAGGCACGCAATGCCACCAAGGAAATACGGACCAAGCTCAGGGAGGCGCGGGAGGAGCTTCAACAGGCCGGTAAAATCGTGGCTGGAGGTTCCTACTTGCTGCAGACAAAGTTTTTCGATCCGGCACGCCTCGGATGGGCGGTGGAGTCCCGCGGACGCATATGCGGATTTGGCGAAGAGTATGGCTGACGCTGCCGAGTTCTTTGATGGTCAAGGTGATAAGGAGGTGGAGAAGCTTTTCTGGTCGCAATTCAATGCTCCCACTCGCCCGCTGCCGTTAAATGACAAGATGGCTGTTGTAGCGGAGCTTCACAGGCTGTCCGGTCTTGCAATGCGGTCTGTGATAGACCATCTTTGGCCGGAAGGGCCTAAGCCGGACAGTTACTTTGGCTTGGTGCAGCGGTTCCTTGGGGCCATGCCTCGGATCGAAGCCATGAGGAGGTCGGCGTGCATAGAGGGTACACGGATGGCTCTTGCCCGCGTTAAAGCCTATTGGACGGATATGGAGGCCAACATTATAGCGACCCAAGATCCGGCGGGGGGCCAGTATCCGGCGGAGCACTACTTGGCGCAGGTCACAGAAGGTGCCCGCCTAATAAGGCGCAGTGCTCGAAGAATGTCTTATTTCAGTGATGAGTCAAATCATTGTAACAAATAATGTTAGTTTGCTTGTAAGGCTATATTTATACTTTTTGCCCGAAAGTATTATTGTGTCCCCTGTATGGCCGTTTATATATATATATATATATATATATATATATATATATATATATATATATATATATATATATGAATGTTTAATCCGAAAGATAGCAGTCGTTGGCTTCATCCCTCATGCAGGCAATGCGGGGGTGTTCGCAAAAGATATGCTTAATCACACTTGATCCAACGTCTTGGTCCATGAAGGAGGTGATCGCACGTCGAACTAGGCAACCAGACTATATAGCTGCAGCACTTTGGCTTAGCCATGGGAGTCTAATGTTGGGGCTACTATGTAGCCCCTAGTGCCTTCACGTGCATCCGGATACGGGCGCGTGTGTACATGACCGGGAAACGGTCCTTCGTTAATGCGGAGGTATCCTAAAGATCCCGATAGGTCTTCGAGTGGTTGAACAGTCTCTCGCTGTATCACGACAGTCAGTTTTCGGCTTTCTCTACTGTGGTGCTCATCCTGAATTACAAGGGCACAATCGCAGTAGTTCTCCTTTGGCCACCTTAGCCGGTAGTAACGGAACATAAGGCGGCAAACCCAGGAGCCGGGCAAACCCAACATTTGACCAAAGACATGATTCGGAGCTGCTGCATATAAGGCCAAACTCATGACGCAGAACACTCCCGAGGGTATTCAGACTTTATAATAGTATGGGCTCAAGAATGCCCATTCGTTATAAACCTTTTTCAGGTACGTGCGTTAATCTGCCGTGGCGAGATGCCAAAAACGGCAGTATCCTCTGTGGGTATGGAACCCATGGGATGGTTAAACAACAAGAGGCAATAAAAAAGGTTTACACAGGGGCTTAATCTAAAAAGAAACCTGTTGGACGAGGCCCTGCTGCACGTCTGCGCCTTTGTCTCTGTTGTGCCATATCCTAGAAGGGTATCGCGCGAACATTGTCTATGGAAAGAAGGAAAACTCAAGAGTGCAACATAAGTATGCGATGGATAATAAAAGTGTGAGATGTTGGCCTGCCCAGAAGGTTGAGCCAACTGTGGGACTGTGTTAAGTATTTATAGCCCCTGGTGTTCGCTATGGGATTACATATCTGATGCCTGGTTCAATTTTATCCGGGCGACCGGACTCGTCCGGCCGAGTCTGTGGGTCTTTAAGGACCAGTCATGTTTTCGATGTTGGAGGTCGCTTATAGTCCGCCGCGAGGGCCGTCAGCGTGTTCCTCTGCGGCGTGATTTAGCGCTCGTTAGTCCGCTAACGGTGATGACGCCACGTGGACCGGGCATCTTAAGTGTAAGGTAGCCATAGTGCGGCAATGCGTTGAAGTGGGCGAAGACCGTTCTTCCGAGCACTGCGTGATAGTCGCTTTGGAAGGGTGCAATGACGAAGAGTAGTTCTTCACTTCTGGAATTGCCCGGGCGAAATAATGTTACCTCCAGCAGACGGAGCCCTGCTGGGCTTCAACGCCTGGTATCACCCCTTCAAAGGTGGTGTTGATTTGGTTAATTCTATATGGGTCTATCCCCATCCTGCGGACAGTGTCCTCATATATTAAATTGAGGCTGCTGCCGCCGTCCATAAGGACGCGGGTGAGACGGTATCCGTCGACTATCGGTTGGAGCACCAAGGCCTTTGATCCTCTGCGCCGAATACTAGTACGGTCATCCAAGTTATAGAAAGTGATCGGATAAGGCATCCAGTGGTTAGGCGTGAGTACGATGGGCTCTATATCGAGCGCATCTCTATGCGCGCGTTCGTGCCTCCTCATGGATGTTTGAGTCGCATGGATCATGTTCACTATTTTAACCTCTGGCGGGAATTTTTTCTGTCCTTCAGTGTTCGGCCGGCGAGGTTCATCCTCGTCTTCACTTGGAGTTTCCCTTTCCTTGTGTTCGGCATTTAATTTGCCGGCATGCTTGAAGACCCAGCACTCTCTGTGCGTGTGGTTTGCAGGTTTGTCAGGGGT
The DNA here is from genome assembly GCA_021605145.1 of Aegilops bicornis. Taxonomy (NCBI): domain Eukaryota; kingdom Viridiplantae; phylum Streptophyta; class Magnoliopsida; order Poales; family Poaceae; genus Aegilops; species Aegilops bicornis. The sequence goes on from CM038673.1 coordinate 631,820,900, forward strand.
GCCATGAATTTGGCATAGTCTGTCTAGGACTCTATTCAGACCGGACGGTCCCTCTTTGCTGCCTTTAGATGGCTTGTTTTGCTGATTAGGTCGAGAGCCCCTGAATCCAGCATTAATCATTGTGTTATCCGTGCTCTCTTCCATGTTTTGGCGTTTGTTTTTATGACACCGTGGCTTCCCGTTGCCATCCCTTATTTCGGATGTGCTGGGGTCGCTGGTGCCTTTATGGGCTAGCCAGCTGTCTTCTCCCGCGCAAAAGCAGGTCATAAGGCTTGTTAGGGCTGCCATTATCCTTGGCTTTTCTTGGCCGAGGTGTCTGACGAGCCACTCGTCACGGATGTTGTGTTTGAATGCTGCTAAGGCTTCGGCATCCGGACAGTCAACAATTTGATTCTTAGTGAGGAATCTGTTCCAAAACTTGCGGGCGGATTCTCCGGGCTGTTGGACTATGTGACTTAAGTCGTCAGCATCCGGAGGCCGGACATAGGTCCCTTGAAATTTGGCCCTGAAAGCATCCTCGAGTTCCTCCCAGCTCCCAATTGAATTTTCGGGGAGGCCTTTCAACCAGCGCCGAGTTGGTACCTTCAGTTTGAGGGGGAGGTATTTGATGGCGTGGAGGTCATCCCCAAGAGCCATGTGTATGTGTAGGATAAAGTCCTCGATCCGAGACCCACAGGTGCATTGTTCCGTCAGATGCCTCTATGTTCACAGGTTTAAAGCCCTGTGGGAATTCGTGGTCCAGTACTTCATCAGTAAAGCACAAGGGGTGAGCAGCCCCTCTGTATCTGGACGTGCTGCGGCATGCCGTCGGCTGTTGTTGTGTCCGGTGTTTATTTCGGACTGGTATGCGATTGGCACAATCGTTTTGGTGACCATAGTCCCTCGCCGGGGTGCGTCCTTTGGATCCATAAATGGACCTGGTTGCGCCAACTTTCTTATTTAGGTGTGCACGTGAATCGAGTGCGGCATCGGTAGCCGTCTTGCTGCGGCTACGAAGTGGCACGGCTTCGTCATCGAATTCTGGCAGTAGCTTGCGTTTTGGATAGCTCTTTGTACGGCGATCATCGCCGTGTCTTTCTTCAGTGTTTAGCACTTTGTTCCATCTACGGTTGAGCGTTTCCTGTGCGGCTTTGAGCCGTTGCTTCTGCTTCTTTAGACTTCTTGCGGTGGCCGTAAGCTTTTTGTGGAGGTTATCTCATTCCGCATGTTTTTCCAGGATTGCATCATTATCCAGACTGTTTTCCTGTGCTGGTTCTGTTTGATGACCTCGTCCGTCGGGGTCATTATCGTCGGGCATCTCCTCCGAACTGTGTTCGGGTTGACCTGGTTCGTCCTGCTCCATCGCTGGATCCATATGGTCGTTGTTGCCTTCGGAGTTGATTGTAGTATCGATCCTTCTGGCGCTCTTGTCACTACTTTTACTTTTGATGGATTTAGAATGGCGTCTGCGCCGTCGCTTTGGCTTTCGTCCAGGGGTTTTATCGTCCGGATTGTCGCCTTTGTCCTCTTTGGGCATATCCACCATGTATATGTCGTGTGACGAGGGGGAAGTCCGGCGCCCCATAGATTCTGCATCTTCTCCTGCATCGTCGTCCATACCGTCGATGTCTTCGGAGTCGAAGTCAGGCACGTCGGTTAAATCATCGACCGTGGCTATGAAGTGGGTGGTGGGTGGGCAACGAATTTCTTCGTCGCCTGCTTCCCACTCGAACCGGACGTAGTTTGGCCCAGAAATTTTTGTCAAAGAGAGAGTTTTCAACGAGTTCAGCATGTCGCCAAAGGGCGAGTGCCAAAAAATATCCGCGGCGGTGAACTCCATTACCGGAGCCCAACCTGGCTCAACCGGTTCGGGAGTGCGTGGGCCAGACTCAACATCCGGATACGAATCCGGGGGTTTGGAGTCATAGGCCACCACAGAGGTAAGGCCCTTGTTTGGCTCCAACGCCGATGAGTGCGCGACCTGCGGGGCGGGGTCTAGCCCTCCGTCCTCAGGCAACGCAGCCTGCTCCAGATTTAGGTCCGAGGCTAATGTGGGGGTGATACCCCGAATTTCGTCCGACAGCAGGTCTAAGCCGTGCTCGTCGTGACTGTCCGGCATCGTATTATTGACGATGGTTGAAGGAGCCATCGAGCCCGGTGGCGACGACACAGAGGAACTCCCAATGAAAGCACCAATGTCGGTGTCAAAACCGGCGGATCTCGGGTAGGGGGTCCCGATCTGTCCGTCAAGGCTGATGGTAACAGGAAGCAAGGGACACAAATGTTTACCTGTGTTCGGGCCCTCTCGATGGAGGTAAAACCCTACTTCCTGCTTGATTAATATTGGTGATATGGGTAGTACAAGAGTAGATCTACCACGAGATCGTAGAGGCTAAACCCTCAGAGCTAGCCTATGATGGTATGATTGTAATTGTGATCGGCCTACTAAGGACCAACCTCTCCGGTTTATATAGACACCGGAGAGGGCTAGGGTTTACATGGAGTCGGTTACAAGGAAGGAAATATAATATCCAGATCGACAAGCATGCCTTCCACGCCAAGGAAAGTCCCATCCGGACACGGGCCGAAGTCTTGAGTCTTGTATCTTCACGCTTCAATAGTCCGGACGTTGTACACAGTCCGGCCGTCCGGATACCCCCTAATCCAGGACTCCCTCAGGCGGGCCGGCCGTGGGCGGCGGGGGCTGGCGGTTCGGCCGGTGGTGGCTGGCGGCTCAGGGGGGTGGAGTTTGATGATAAACTGGAGGCCCTTGATTTCGTATCCAACGGCTGGAAAATCTAATGACCAGAGATGAAAAAGTCAGTCGACTGACGTGTAGCCTCACCTCGCACGTACATTACGCACGACGCAAGACACGCACGCATGTAGGCGTGCAACACTAACACGCATACATAACTTACACACGCATGCATCTTTGGCGTGCAACATCGACACGCATACATGCACTCACGAACACACGCACGCACGCACCCATGCATGCAACATCGAACGCCCTTTGCGCGCAAGACGCAACACTCGTGACGCCTGCATGCACACAAAGACACGACATAAGACACACGCTCACACGATACGTGCATGCACCCTTTGTTAAGGACATGGATTGTTACGGGTATTAATCAATCTTATCTGTGATTAGCAGAACATTGATGTTTGCAGCGATCTTTATGAATCACAACGTATCGAATGGGCTATCAACATAGTAGGCTTATCTACATGAAAAAGATGACATCACACTCAATGAACAATCATCGGTTTATGAAATGCCCGCTTCTGACCGCCCTGGCCCACCAAAGGTTCCTCTGTTGTGCGCTGCCTGCATTGGGTCACTGACATGCAGGCCATGCACCCAAAGAGCCCACACGTCAGTGGAAGAATGGCGCGGTGTCCTAGGTCAGAGTCGAGGGCGCCACTCGCAGCACGCCCGGCTGAACACGCCTCCGTGCCGCATTCAAACGCCTCCATGAAACCCGCCCGTGTGGAAGCCGAGAAACCCACTCTGGACACACGTCCGTTCATGACCGGGCCGGCTTTAAACGCAACGCTGACCGAACTCCTCCCATCCGCCGTCTATTTAATCTCCTATTTAAACGAGGCCAAACGCCGGCCAAGAAACGCACACCTCCGCCGCTCCCCTATCTCCTCCACCATTTGTCCACTCTTACAATGGCTTACGAAGAGTAGTTATCCCGCATCCAAGCCGGCTGGGTAACCCGCCGGATACGAGCTATGCAGCTCGCTGATGCACCTCCTCCCCTCGCCCGGAGCGGGCGATTGCCGCCCCAAGCCGGCGCGCGGTTCAGCAACTCGCCGCTCCAGGCCAGCTCGACGAGGAGCGGCGCATGGGCGTCGTTGCTGCCGTCCACACCGCCGCCTCGTACCGCGTCTCCCATTTTTGTGGCCGAGCCTCCCATGTCGGCGGCCGCGCCATGCAAGCAGTGACATAATCCGGGTGCGCGGAGAGCGACGAGTTGGTGGCCAGCGCCTCCGCGTCCGCCGCCATCATCGAGGATAAGTATAACACGGGAGGCCGCCACCGCTTGGGTCCCATGAAGGCCACCACGGAGGCGACGCCGTCGTACACAGCAGGTGTCTTTCCGGATACTTTTGTTGTGAGGACCTTCGTCGACCCCGCATGGGCTCCACGGAAGAGGGGAATGTTAGGATGAACTCGAGTCGGTGCCGGCCATGGCGAAGTAGTGGCCGGTGATGAACTCGAACCGGTGCCGGCCACCATCATCTTATGGCACCAGCCAATGATATCAGTTGGGCAGTGGGGAAGTGAGCCGTCCTTTTCGCTGAAGCATATACCTCCGGGCTCCCAGCAGTCCGGTGATCATGCTGCCGGACATGAGGAACACAAATCGATCAGCGGGCGACCATTTAGGCCAGGTATTATATACCTGTGCTGTCCAGAACTAGCACCGCGTAGTTCATTTGAATGTAATGAAATCCATCATGTTTGTATGAAAATCCGGTATTTTATATGATTTCCGTCCTTGTTTATATGAAATATCAATTTGTCTATGTGTTTGCGTGAATTCCGTCCGGTTGGTTGAGTTGCTGTCATAATGTGTGCGGCTACGGTTGGATGCGTAATTTGCGGGTCACCTGTCGGTCTGCGGGCGGCTCGGGCGGCGTTGTGGGACAAAAAAACACAGCTCGTGCGAGCTCGTCTCCAACGTGCGCGCAGGAGGATGCATGACAGCATGAGCACCCGAGCCATTCCTCGTTCATCGGTGGCAAAGGCACCGGTGGACAAAAGGGTCGCCAATATTTTGGCTACCCCGGCAAGATCCAAAAGCCCCTCCCAACAGATTCAAATCCCTCGCTCGCCGTGGAATTTTTCCATGTGTTGCTTTCATGGACTAGCAAGATGCCCGTGCATTGCACGGAACATCAAGATGCATTTTTACAAACTCCCGCATGCATGCAAGGGATAATTAATGTCCTCCTTTGCTAGTACCACGAGGCAAACACCATTAATATTGCATCGATTAGTGTTAATGGCCTTGTATATCTGCAAATTGTAATTTTGATAGTGGCCCCTTGTATATAAAAATGGAGGGAGAAAGATGAGAGATAAGGTGAGGAGGAGTGGGGTGTGGTGGTGACTGGTGGTCGGACTGGGCGGAGGCATGGGGATGGACGATGCATTATGTCTAGGTTTGTATCTCTCTCACGCACACCCACGTAGGTGGGGGACGTGCATGAAGAGAAGAGGTGCACGCATGGCGCACGTACTCCCATCTCTTTGCCAACCACACCCGCGCGGGTACACGGTGGAGCTCATTTCTGTACGTAAAAGGCAGCCCACGTGGTAATTTGGCACGTGTACTGGTTGTCCACTTGGTGGAGGGAGGATCGTCTACCACGGGTGAACAAACAAATTGCGACTTGACGCGTTATGTTAAATTAAAAAAGGAGGCAAACCATGTGGGGCCTACCTTAGAGGCAAGACTCTATACACTGGAGTACTTTTGATGTGTCCCGTCAACTCGCAGAACGAGGAGAAGCTTGCTTAGTACGTCGTCTCCCTTGCCCACGGGCGCGGTGGCTCGCAGGATGAGGTGAAGCTTGCTTACGAGTAGTAGTACTACTACTACTGTACGCCTTTACGTCCGCTCCCTCGCCCATCGCCAAGACGGTGGCTCGCAAGACGAGGAGAAAATTTTACTACTCCCTCCGCTTTACTCCTCGTCCCTACTACGTATATTGGTTAGTACTCCCTCCAATTACTTAAACAAGGCCACTATAAAAAAAAATACATTTTGCATCTATACAAGGCCACAAAAAGTAATCTAGACAAAAGTTACAACTCCCTCCTATCCAGATTAAGGCTCAATTTAAAAATCTCTACAACAAAGGTAGACGGTGAGTGGTCGAATTAATTTCGTAGTTTGCACAAGTAATTAGTACGCCTGCTTTTTCTCAAGAAGTTATGTTTACCGAGGCATTAATTAGAACGAATGCATGAATGACCACTAAATTTCCATGAACTTGTACATGCATCAATGAAGTACAATAGTGCGCTTTACTACATGGCATTTTTGCATAGGTGGAGGAAAGAGAGGCAAGGAAAAGTGGAGAAGTGGGCTCTCATGCAAGAGCCAGCCTCTACTACATGGTGGAGCACTGGGAGAGGCACCTGTATGGAGGTGGTCAGGAATCAGGAGACTCACGCCGGTCGTAGTGCCGCAGTTAAAATGATAATGGCAAGTCAAATCACAGGGCCTCACCTGTCCAACAGTAACTCGCCATCAAATCACACAGCCCTACATTTGCAGCAGCCTACTCCCTCGTCTTCTCGCGTCTCTGTCGAACCGACTAGGCGGAACTGCCCCGTCGCATACCACGTAGGAAAAGCCCCGCCCTCGACTTTTAAATACAACTACATCCGCTTAAGAATCCAATGATATACTTTTTGTGACATATTAACTCATATTTAGTTAGTCAAATGGATGACCTAGAACTACGTGCAGGCCCTATAAACCGAGACGCCTAAAAATAAAAAAACCGAGAAAATGAGCGATGAGGGGTCAAATCACAAAGCCCCACCTTTCCCGCATTAAGCTGGAGTGCTGGACGGATGAAGCAACCATCATTTCACTCTAGGGCGCAAGAGCATAAAGAAAAGAGAAAACAATGATGCGTGCGGCAGCTACCTAGGGCACCCTAGGGTAGGGGTCTCCACTACAGATCCTTTTTTATAGCGCCTCCACTACAAATCGGCTTCTCCCTTGTCCTCTTGAAGAAAACCGATGATGAGTGCGGCGGTAGGGTTTGTAGGAGTACTACGGCGTGCGGGGCCACGTCGTAGTAAACGGGTTCGAGTCGACGCCTTAAATATGTGTGGGCCTCTTGGTTTTAGGGGAACGAGGCAACATTTTGGGTTCGGGGACCAGTGGAGATATAGTACGTACAAAAAATTGTGGACGTAGGTTCGACCGAAAGGCAATGATGCATGGGCCCTGCATTTTGATATACCCGAGGCCGCGTGAAATTTGCTACTCTACTCAAAACTAGTAAGGTACACATGTATTGAACGCATGAGATTTCGAAACCAAATTATGAATAAATACACACTATAGCATGTAAAGCTTTGAGTCATATATGCATGATGTAGATGTTCTTTTAGTTCTTATAGTTCATCTCATTCAAAATCAATTAGTTTTATAAAAATGTTAAGATTCATGGGGTTGTGCATTGTAAATCATAAAGTAAAAAACAAATAATGGCAATTCATTTAGAAAAAAATAATCAATTATGATACAGAAGATTTTAGAACAAATGAGAAGTGCTCGTGTTTTGAGGTTTGTGCATTATGCTTAAGTTCAACCATGGAGTCTTCTAAATTGTACATGTGGCAGATCTGGTGGAATGTTGATGATATCCAACGGCCAGTAGTGCTCGGATTTGCCTATCTCTGACCTTTGTCCGGGTTAGCTTCATCCAAATGACCATCTTTCAAAGTTATTGGCACACTATATAGTTCTTGTGCCATAGTTGCATGTTTTGGAAAAAAACTACTAGTGGGTTGTACTATCTATTTAGGAATAGAAGATGTATACACGGAAGTTGTAGGGAAAGAGATGACATGGAGCATCTCAATTCCTATGAGTAGGGATTGGAAAAGAGATGTCATTTGGTTCACATCATAGGAACTTTTCTATTGAATCTAGAGATGACATGTATCTCAATTCCTATGAGGAGGGATTAGAAAAGAGATGTAATTTGGTTCATATCATAGGAACTTTTCTATTGAATATATGCTAATGTTTATTTTCCTTTGAAATTAAGGGTGTATAGGAATCCATTCATATGAACCAAGTGGCTCTAAAGCTATAGAAATGATATCATGTTTATTTCCTTTGAAATGTGGAGTATATGAATCTATTCCTATGAACCAATTGGCTCTAAAGGAAAAAATCCTATTAAAATCATATCATATAGAGTTCCTATGATATTCCTCGACACTAAAGGATGCTTGAAATTGCTGCGGGTGATACGATGGTCTTTCTTTGTAGACTCCTCACCCATATTTTTAGTTACCTCTCGAAGATGAATGAAATGATATATGCTGTGGTATTCTACATGTGCAATTTGGTACACGAAAACTCGGTAAAAGTTTGCGAGGTTCGAATTTTCAATAAAGCTATATGCACTGCATTTCAGAACGGAGGGAGCATACGGCAGTTGCTAACACTCACGTGGAAGATTTGTGTGTAGGAGGAGTGGCTGTTCTGTTAAATGACATGGCAAAACTGACACTGTCGGACGCCGACATACCGGTTCTTAGGTGTTCGTCAGGAAAAGGCTTGTGGCAAACGTTTGTCGGATAATGATTTACGGACACATGCATTGCATTGATACGTGCCCCCCTCTCTCTCACGCACACGCACCCTCACGAGTCACGACTCTCCCGAGTCCTCTCGCAGACTTCAAGACGTCGCACCCACCGTCTATCTGTAGGTAGACGTCACGCACATATGTGCTCTTCACACCCTACCCTCAGAACTTCTAAAAAACAAAAGACGACGCGCACATTTTATTTTAGCTCACACGTCACAAACTTATACTATTACTCTTGCGGTGAACGTTCTTTGGGCATAGTATATTGTACTCTCACGAAGAGAAGCGGTGCACGCACGAACTAGTTCTCTCACACCCACTCGCGGGTACACATAGGAGCGCATTTTTTTAAAGCTGGTTCAACAAAATCACTCCACTATATATAAAAGCAGGAGCCTTAGCGCTTGCTTTACTAGGGTTCCTCTCGTTCACTCTCTCGTGCTCTCCAGATCTAAGCAAGACATAGGTGGCCACACTCTCTCTCAGCTCACGGCTGGTCACAAATCTGGCCGGACAACCTCGACTGGGGCAGGGGTGTAGGTGCATCGTTCACGCTGTCGTCGGCGGCGAGGGAAGAGACCAACGGCTGCCCGTGCGTCCCGATCGGTGGCCTTGCCGTTCTCTACGAGAGAGCGCCGGCTCGGGAGGGCCTCCGACCCCTTCTTCCTCCCTGCGGTATTGTGGCCAAGATGCGGCCTCCCGACGCCATCTTGCCACATGCCGACGACCCTCAAGTATATATTCCTTCGAAACCTGCCTTGCTCTACTGCCCCAGCTCCCTTCGTGTGGATCCTTTTCTACTTTCGTTCGCTGTTCCAAAGCCACCTAGACTTCTACTATTATTAGAAGTAAAGCTAGTTCATATAGTCGACTCAGAGCGTTGGTTCAAACAGGGAAGAAAGTGGGAAAGCTGTAGCATGAATCTAGGATTTGGTTCTAAGAGTAAACGGGGGAAAGTAGTAATATCTGTCACTGTTTAAATAATCGTATTTCGTATTTGCGCAAACAGGGATGTCTGTCTCCATATCATTTCTATCCGTGCAATCAAAAGCACACACCTCAGTTTTAGTACAACTGCGCAAAATGAGATGACTATCCCTCGTTGTCGTCATCCAACCTCCCGTCTTCAAGGTATCCCTACATTGGTAGTAGTTACTAAGGTAGAATGACCAACGCAATCTAAAAGAAGCTGATTCGTACGTTTTACTTCCTGATTGCAGTGCAGGGACGAGCGAAAGCAACTGCATCCTGGTCTGAATGCACTTTCTACCAGTTCATCCATGGACCGAGGACTAGCTGCACGGCTGCATCGGCGGTTTTTTGGACAGAATCTTGCGCGGACAAGAGGCATTGTGGTCCGCTTATTTCTGCAAATAGTGGTGCTTAAATTTAGTGGAATGCACAAGCATTCAGCTGGTCAATACCTTTGCATGGTTCGGTTCAACATTCGATTGAGACCACAATTATAACTGGTTATTCTGGAATGAGAGAACCTAACCCTAGATGGTGGCAACAAGAAAAAACCAGAGTGAACTCCAGGAAATTTAAGCCTGCCGGGAGGCCCTTTGCTCAGAGAAGCATTTTGCTTGTTTTTTCCTTATTTGTAAACCTTCTCACAACTTTGTCTTTTGCTGTGAACTAGTATATGTTTGTTATGTTCAATGAACCCTTGAGATGTATAAAATTGCTTAACTTATGCTTTTCAAGTTTTTTATGAAGACGAGTTTAATGTGAGTGTTCCACATGAGCGCTGGACTAGCGTGTGAACGTTTGGAATTTATTACATTGTGGCCTCAATTAACTGCATGAACCACTGTAACAAGATACATAGTTGCTTATGTGTCAGATAACAGATTGTTGATTGTTAGCTGGTCGATAGCTTAGTGTTGAAGCGAGTTGAGCCAATGTGCCGTGTTTTGCACAACTGCTTACAAGTGGGATAGCACCAACAGTGTTTACAAGTACTTATGTATATGTCGGCGCATGGTTCTCGAACGAGTGCTCTATTTCATCAAAACACACATTGCTCATATATAAACCGTGACAACTTATGTCTTACCATGCCATATTCATGAAAAAACTAGTGAGGACACATCTCTTTCGGCAACAATTACGATGGTTCTCACATGATTCACGGGCACACAAAAGTAGCAGCAGTTCCCATAGACGGATTCAAATAGAGTACTAGCCCCAGAGGGGTCGATAATGAGCAAGGTTAGGACAATTAGACACAATCCAAACTACTATTAAACACTAGCTAGGGCAACTATTTCATGCCTCGATCTAATTTGGGCTGGACACAAGACGGACCTTGCCATGAACATCATCGAGGACGTCCCGCAGTAGCTCAATCCTGAGAACCTTCATGAAGACAACCTTGTGGCCTTGCCACTGATAAACTTTCTTGACAAGAACAGTATGCCTCACAAACGAAGGAGTAGCTTTGAACTTCTTGTGCTTCAGTACACCCTGGACAACACGCCTGACAACAGTGAGGCTGGAATACAACTCTTCATTGGTATAACCGCAAATGGCTTCCAGGATACAACAGCCTAAGAACTATGTATTCCCAGTGTGTATATTTAGGTCGTCTGCCTCATAGCGAGTGACATGTACAACCACACAATCCTTGTCTGCATCAGGGCTCTAATTGAAACAGAAACAAATTCTGAACTACTTTTCAGTATAACAAACACAAGTTATTTAAACCACTATGTATAGCATGGCATCGAAGCTAATAAAATTTTGCAATATTAATCAGCACATACTTCCTTTTCTAAAACAAATCACCACATACTTAGGTGAAAAACCACAATCAAGATCGGCAAAGAAGGAAATCACCTTGGGCAGCTCAGCAGGGGGGGACACATCCTCAAAGGGGGAAAACTGCTCCTGCAGTGCCACGGGGGTTGTAACCTCAAACGGGGTGTTGACCATCTCAGTAGTGGCCGTGAGCGTATCTGGGGTCAGCTCGGTAGTTGCCTCCATCTTCTTGGAGCTCTTTGTCTCGTGGGGATCAGCCTCCCGCGTCTGCTCCAATATCGGCAGATCTTTGCCTGGTTCTCCTTGGTCCATCATGAAACTGACGAATACTAGGAGACCACTTGAAAGGAAAACACAATCGCAATGACAATGAAACAAAAAGAGAGTGAGGATCGGTTATCGCTTTGCAAAAGTTCTTTTTTTCTCTGAACGAAAATATACCAACATCAAGGATCCGCTTACCTTCCCTTCTTCGGAGAGAAGAACAGTGGCAGATGCGAGTGTTGCCTTTCTTGAAGGCGGTGAGGGAGAAGGGGATTCAGCGAAGAGTGAAATGATGGTTGCTTCGTTCGTCAAACTTAGACTGCGGGGAGGTGGGGTTTTGTGATACGACGGCTCGTTACTGCCACGCTACGACCGGGGTGACTCTCCGCCTGCATACTGCCTTCTAATTTGGTGGATGGCATTTGGGCCTGCGCGCTGCATGGCCCGCATGTCGGTGAACAAAAGTATAACGGCATTCAGTACAGGGAGACGTTTCAAAGACCTAGGAGGAGCCAAAAGCGGTAGAGTGTCTCCTTTGTACTAGTAGTAATTTTTTTTCTGGGTAGCTGTAGAGTGTCTCCACTGTACTAGTAGTAATTGTTTCTCTGGGCCCAAGACAAAATAGCCCATCCACACTAGTAAATAGTAAAATCAATTCAAAAGCCCATATATTTACTGAATGAGAGGCGCTACCCACACCCCCCCAAAAAAACCCTGGGTGCTCTTCTTCCTCCTCGCTCCCACCCACCTCACGTCAGCTCGCTCCACTGCACTCCCAGATTCCTCACCTCACTCCTATAGAAAACCCCAGCTCCCCTTCTTTATCACTCCTCTGAAAACCCCAGCTCCTCTTCTTCTTCTTCGGCACTACAACTAGGCTCATCATTCATTACTCTGCTCAAATTCGTGGCCTTGACGCGACGCCCTCGAGGAAAATGGAGTCGGCTGACCCCAGCGCCAAGAAGATGAGGCTCCCGCCAGCGGCGACGCCTGTTGTAGATCCCGCACCCGACGGAGTGGGGAGAAGTGGCGACCCCGCCCCCACCGGATCCCAGGAACCCGTAGAATCTCGGGTGGACCGCATCAGCGATCTCCCGGACGCCGTCCTTGGGGAGATCATCTCGCTTCTCCCCACCAAGGATTGCTGTTGCACCCAAGTCCTCTCAATTCGGTGGCGCCCTCTATGGCGCGACGTGCCCCTTAATCTCGACTGTCATCATCTATCTCTCTGCAATGATTTTGAAATCCCCAGAGCCATCATCTCCTCCCACCAGGATTCTGTTCAAAGCCTCTGCATCCCGTCATGCTACCTGAGCAAGCATACCATGCCCTGCACGGTGGATGCCTGGCTGAAATCCCCTGAATTCACTGAACTACAGCTGCTTGAGTTCTACTATTCCCCTGGAAATCACATACCACATACCGAACGCCATGAACTTGCGCCCTTAGCACCAATGTCCATCTCGCAGTTTTCCTCCTCTCTCCACACCGCCACCTTTATAACATGCTACCTACCGAACAATCTGGTACTAAACCTTCGACTCCCATTTCTCAAGAAACTTTCACTTGTGCGGGTTCGTATATCGGAGGCCTTATTGCACTGACATCATCCACTCCAGTTGCCTATTTGGAGTGCTTGGTGCTTGTTTTCCACAGTTAGAATCGGTTGTCTCCAAATAAAGTCGCCTAACCTTGTAAGAATTGGAATTTCTTTCGACGGAAGGCAGCTCATCATCCAAGATGTCCCTTCACTTCAAAGGTTGATCCTTGATTCTAGTTATTCACCATTGCAAATAACCGTCCTCTCTGCACCTAAACTGGAGACCTTGGGTGTAATACATGATCTCTGTGCTCATTTCAATATGGTGTTTGGCTCCAAATTTATATATCATCTTGGAGTACACATTTTGTACTAATATTATGTTCTATGCTCAATGAAGAGTTTCTCCATGGCTGGCCTATCAATGGTGCTGGATTCTGTCAAGATCTTATATATCCAAATGAATAGTTTTGATCTGAACAAGATTATTGGCTTGCTACAACGCTTTCCATGTCTGGAGAAGTTGTATATAAAGGTGATAATTTCACGCACATTGGAAGCCCGCATATAGTGTACTAGAATTAACCGTTCAGCTATTGCTCTTTCGACACTCTTCTTTTAGCCCTTAACTGTTTTCAATCTTCATGTATATTTAGGCAACATGACAGGGTAAGAAAGTTATAACCAATCGGTGGATTCGTAAGCATCGGGATTTCCTCACTTCTCATGAGATTCGATTGAAGACAATAACGCTAGAACGATATGTAGCCAACCGTGCAAACACAAGATTTGTCACATTCTTCCTGCTGAATGCGAGGTTACTATTGTCCATTATGCTTCAGTTTGTCAGCAGCATGGTTTTCATGGATGGGTATGTCGAAGAGCAAAAAACGGAGTTTCAGGTGGGCAAAAGAGCTTCTGAATGTGTCGGGCTTCTATTTACAACATATTGTGGTCATAATCCAGTAAATTTTATGACCCAGGATGTTCATTCTGTGGACTTGACCGATCCATTTGACTGTGGATTGCCGAAAACAGTCTTTGGAGTTAGATGTTGTTGCCCTTTTCAATCTGGGTTTTTTTGTAAACCTGATGAACAATTAACCCTCGTGCTTTTGTACAGTCTGTAAGCTGGAGTTAGATGTTCCTGCCCTTTTCAACTCGGCTGTGACTGTCATATTTCCTTTGAAACAAGGCAAATGGCTTGCCATTCGTTTAATTTATAGTGAAATCTTGTAACAAATCCCAACCAAGGGAAATAACATCACTCTCGCTTGCTTGAGCTCACTTGTGCATTCTGAAGCCAAGTGATTAGCCCCACCGACACCCACAAACTTATTTCGAACTAGCACATCAAATGAGCTGTAAATTTTCATAGGAAAGGCTGCATGACCGTGACAAATTTGGATTCTGACAATTGGGACCCGCGAGGAAATAGCCTATCCAACGTGGTTTCGACTTACTAGCCAGTCAACAAATGACTCTGCCTACCAGCCGTTGGATTGACATCCAACATCTGTCGTGTATCTTCTATCTCTTGTCTTCTTATTCCTCCAGCCGCCCAAACCAAACCACCCCGTCGGCTCCGCCTGCTCCCGCCAACCATGGCTGGCTGCGCCTCCGCCGCCCTACCGTACGTACCCTCCAACGTTGGCCAGTCCCTCCCTCTATTCCCCCACATGTCCTGTTATTCTCCGGCGACGTCAGCCCCAACACGCACCCGTGCCCGAACCAGTCAACCCTTGTACTCCCGCCGCCTGCAACCGGACCGGCGCATGTTCAACGGCTCCTGTTCGTTCCGTCCGATGCCTCGCCGTCGTCCTCCGCCTTGCGGCCTTGGTTCGCTCGCCGTGCGCGGTGCGCCGCCCTCTTGCATTGTCAACGTCGTCAACAGCCAAGAGGAACAAGGAGATGACTGTACGTGGAGAGGATGACAGTAGGGACCCACCAGCGTCATGGCGATCGCAAGCAAGTGCCTCTATAGTACAAGCCCAAAAATATGGTTCCTCCTAATGGTTGGACATCTGGGGCTCACGCCATTGTCAACGTAGTCAATAAACGAGAGAATTACACTACGAGCGGCTGACACCAGGGACCCAGCAAGTCGCATAGTTTTTTCTAGGAACAAGCAGTTGTTATTTATACTAGTTTTAGCGATGGATCAGGGTAACAACGGGGCTGTGCGGGGCTGTGGCCCGTCTAGCTAGGGTTTTATTTATGTTTACCACATCATCAGCCCAGTTGTGTTTTTTTCTTGCTGAAAATGGCTAGCCCATTTCTATTTTTTTAAAGAAATACCCAAACAAGGCCTACTTGCTTTATCGGCCCTGCTGGGCTGCAAATCTTTCAAGACGAGGAGAGTTTCATTCGTTTTGCCCAGAAATGGGCTGTACATTTTTAAAACACATCAAACCGGGAATTAGTTTCAACTTTTTTTCATTACAAGATCTTAAATTCCATTGATTTTATGCGTGGACAATTATTTGGATTTTATATTTATATAAATTATTTTTCAAAATAGTTTGAGTGTGAATCGATATTTCTGGATTAAAAACAGTTGACCGCACCAAAATATGCAAAATTTTGTATACTTTTTAACCGTGGCCACAATATGGGGTGTAATGCTAACAAAAAGAAGATGGGCTCCAAAAAAATTCTTAAGAATTAGCAAATGGGATGTACATTATTAGAAATAATGGCAGATGGGCTGTATGTTGTTTTCCACAGATTTGAGGCTGACTTGTGTGCCTACTATAGGTTGACGCGTATGCTTTCATAAAAAAAGGTTGACGCACACGCAACGCCCTGTCAACTTAGTGAACACACGAGAGCAAAGGATTGTTGGATGTCCATCCAACGACGTCGTCTTCTTCAATCTCTGCTCTTCATGCTCCGGCCGCTCAAACAAGCGGCCAAGGGACTGCTGCTCCCTCCTCCAGCGGCCGGCTATCTTTGCCGCAAGAGCCTCACGGCCCCACCGTACTCCCATCGCTGGCCTAGCCAACCCTCTACTCACCCACACATGCTGTTATTCTCCGGCGACGGCAGACGGACCAGTAAACCCTCGTACTCCTCCGCATGGGAAACAACTGCCGAGTATTCCCTGGCTCCATGTCGTTCCTTCCTAGGCCTCGCCGTCGTCCACAGCCCTGGTGCTCTCGGCGCGGCCTGGTCAACGTGGTCAATGAACGACATCCATCGGAAGTGGACTGTACGTGGAGAGGCTGACAGCTGGGTCCATGGCCGCACGCAAGGAAATGCCTCCTTATTAGGCACAAAATAATGATTCCTCCACCTGACAGCTAGGACCCACGGGAAGGGCCTCTATATTTCGCGAAAAAAATGTTCCCCCCGCTGACAGGTCGGACCCACCAGCTATATCTTCGCACGCAAGGAAGTGCCTCCTTATTACGCCCAAAAAAATGAATACCCCCCTGCTAGCTGGGACCCACCATATTGTTGCGCTGACTTGTGGGCCTACTAAGTTGACGGGGCCGGAGGGCTTTGTCAACTTAGTCAATACTCCAGTGACCGTATGATGTCCATCCAACGGCCATAGTGCTTCTTCAACCTCTGGTCTTCTTGCTCCAGCCGCCCAAAGCAGCGTCGGTCATGCCGCCTGCTCCTTCCTCCCGTGGCGGCCAGGTGCTACCATGGAGGCCTCACCACCCCTATACTACTCCCACCACTGGCGAGGCCATCCCTCCACTCACCCACACCCCCTGTTATTCTGCGGTGACGGTAGCCTCACACCACAGTCGAACCAGTGAACGCTCGTACTCCTCTCCGTGTGGGCATCCACTGCCGCGTCTTCCCCGGCTCCGCGTCGTCCCCTTCCTAGGCCTCGTTGTCGTCCACCGCCGTGGTGTTCTCGGTGCGGCGTGGTCAATGTGGTCAACGGCCGACTTCCATCGGAAGAGTACTGTACATGGAGAGGCTGACAGCTGGGTCCATGGCAGCCACAAGGAAGTGCCTCCATATTACGCGGAAACTAATTATTCCTCCACCTGACAGCAGAGACCCACCGGACGGGCCACCAGTAATTTGCGAAAAAAATCGTTTCCCCTGACTGCTGGGACCCACTGGACGGGACAATGTATTTCGCGAAAAAAACGTTGCCCCCGTTGTCAGCTCGGACCCACCGGAAGTGCCTCCTTATTACGCACAAAAAAATGAATACTCCCCCGGCTAGCTGGGACCCACCTTGGTGGGAGTATGACTTGTGGGCCTACTAAGTTGACGGGGACGAAGGGCTTTGTCAACTTAGTCAATATGAACAATTCTAGCTCCAGTGACCGTACGATGTCCATCCAACGGCCGTAGCGCTTCTTCAACCTCTGGTATTCTTGCTCCAGCCGCCCAAAGCAGCGCTAGTCGTGCCGCATGCTCCTGCCTCCCATGGCGGCTCTGCGCTGCGCAGAGGCCTCACCGCCCGCTACTGTTCACACTGCTGGACAGGCCCTGCGGCGACGGCAACCTCACACCGCAGCCGAACCAGTGAACCCTCGTACTCCTCTCCGCGCGGGCTTCCACTGCCGCGTCTTCCCCGGCTCCGCGTCGTCCCCTTCCTAGGCCTCGCCGTCGTCCACCGCCGTGGTGCTCTCCGCGCGGCGTGGTCAACGTGGTCAAGGAACGACTTCCATCGGAAGAGTACTGTACGTGGAGAGGCTGACAGCTGGGTCCATGGCCACACCTGCTGTTATTCTCCAGCGACGGCAGACGAACCAGTAAACCCCCGTTCAGTCGTACTCCCCTCCGCGTGGGAAACAACTACCGAGTCTTCCCTGCCTCCGTGTCGTCCCCTTCCTAGGCCTCGCCGTCGTCCACCGCCGTGGTGCTCTCGGCGCGGCGTGGTCAATGTGGTCAACGACCGACTTCCATTAGAAGAGTACTGTGCGTGGAGACGCTGACAGCTGGGTCCACGGCCGCAGCAAGGAAGTGCCTCCTTATTACACGCAAAATAATTATTCCTCCACTTGACAGCGAGGACCCACCAGAAGGGCCACCGTATTTCGCGAAAAAAATGTTTCCCCCCTGACTGCTGGGACCCACCAGCTATACCTTCGCACGCAAGGAAGTGCGTCCAGGCAAAAAAAACATTCGCCCCCTGACTGCTGGGACCCACCAGCTACATCTTCGCACGCAAGGAAGTGCGTCCGGGCAAACAAAAACGATTGGCCCCCTGACTGCTGGGACCCACCAGCTACATCTTCGCACGCAAGGAAGTGCGTGACAGTCGGGACCCACCTGGTCGAAGCGTACGTACCGTTGTCATTCTGGTCGCGAACGTGTACGTACATACTGGTCGTTGTAGAGGCGCACACGTGTCGTAGTAGAGGCGCGCACGTAGAATGTACACGCACGGCCGCCAGGGTGCAAGAAAGAAAATCTGACCCGCGTGTGTACATACGGGCGGGGTCTCGAACGCCTACTCATGCATACGTACAACCAGGGCTCATGTACATGGCTGGGTTGGAACGGAGAAACAGCGTCGTCGTCGTGTTCATGGGGAGGCAACGTAGTGCGTCGTGTTCATGGGGAGGCAATGGAATGCGTCGTGTTCATCGGGAGGCAACGGAATGCGTCAGGTTCATCGTGAGGCAGCAGGCAGCGTGGAGCCAACCGGCTTGGACGGAACAGCGATGGAAGCGAGGCTGGCGTACCGCTAACGGAGGAAACAGACCTCCCTACGTTTGGAACGGGTCATGTTGATCGGGACGGGTGTGGCGTACCGCAAAACGGAGGAAACGGACCTCCTACGGTTGAAACGGGGGTCCTGCTGATCGGGAGGGGTGCGGCGTACCGAAAACGGACGAAACGGACCTCCTACGGTCGAAACGGGGGTACTGTTCATCGGGAGCGGTGTGGCGTACCGCAAAACGGATTTAAACGGACCTCCCTACGGTCGAAACGGGGTCCTGTTCATCGGGAGGGTGTGGTGTACCGCAAAAGCAGGACTCCACGGGATACTGTTCATCTCCATCGTCGACCTCCTCCGGCCTCCATGGGTTCCTCGTTCATCCAGCCTCCACCGTGCGCTACTCCACGGCTACTATTCAACCACCCCTCCACCGCCATCTGTTAATCCAGCCCTCCACACCACGGGGTCCTGTTCAACCACCCCTCCACGGGCACCCCTCCACCGTCTACTGTTCATCTAGCCCTCCACACCACGGGGTCCTGTTCAACCACCCCTCCACGGGCACCCCTCCACCGTCTATTGTTCATCCGGCCGTCCACCACACCATGGGGTCCTGTTCATCCAGAGGCAAACGCCACCGCTCACAGTTCATCCAAACCCCCCGCAACACTCACTGTTCATCCCAGAGGCAGCATCGATCGGCTCCAGTTAGCAGCAGTAGCGAAGGAATCGCTCGATCAGGTTCAGTTAACGGCCATCGATCGATCGCTCGGGTTCAAGAACGCGTAACTGCGGTGCAATCACTCGGGTTCGATTAGAGCCCAACGCCTCGCTTCGGGTTCGATTAGAGCCAACGCCTTGCACACGCAGCAGACGTGCGTGTCGACGGAACGCAGCGCATCGCTTCGGCCCCGACCTCCCACCGTAACCGCAACTCCTCAAAATTTTCCTCCCCTCGCTTCTACCACGGTTTTTTTCCGTCATGGACGGCCCAAAGAATGTCATGCAGCTGCATCTCCGGCCCACCAGGAATGAAAAGCCCATTTTCTATCATGATTTTTTGTCATAGAAGTAGGAGCCTACCACATCTATGATGATACCGGGTTTTGTCACAATTATCGTCATAGAAGTGTCATATGTATGACAAAAAAATTTCGTTCGGCCCAAAATGTCACGGATGTGTCTTTTTTTGTAGTGACTGGATATCGTCCCGAGTCTCCCAGATACACCTTCTGCCAGTGATGAACATCAGTGTACAGCGGTAGTACAAGGAGGCGCCTTGAGACATTCAAATCTCTATTTTTTTACAGATCAACTAAAATTAAGCACCCAGTTTGCGTAAACGGCTTAAACATTAACAATGGGACTAGTTGATGAAACATACATTAACAAAGAGAAGCACTTTCTTTATCTACATTAGAATTGAAATGATAGAGATGACACTCGCTCTATTTTAAGCGTATTATTACTTCATTTTATCGGTGACACTAGGGTTGACGGTGGCAAACGAGGTGTATCGCAAGCGTCGCCAGGATGGAGGCCGGGGTGCTTAGGCGGGATCTTTGTCAAGCTGGCTCTTTCAGTCACCAACATGGATGATTCAATTCATGGGACCTTTTGGTGCAGTTCACCAAAAATGAAGCAATGTCCCGTGAGCTAGCAGCTTCTTCTTCAAATTTTTTTAAGAAAAGGGCTCCGGGCGCAGTTCCATTTCCATCAGAAAACGAAACCCACAGAGCTTCTTCTTAAATAGTTGCAATAAAATTGAGCAACATCAAGTTAGGTTGTGAAGCTCCTGGAATGCTCAACTATAATTTGGATATCATTTGTGCAGTTCAACTAAGATCGAGCGTGAAATGTATTTCTCTGTTTGCACAAAAAAGGTGGAAAGGAGGGTGACTAACAAGTGATGAAACATGCATCAAATGAAAAGAAGCATGTTCCTTTTCTGAATGGCAATCCTACAAGGACAGTAGCAATTTCTAAAGCAGTGGCATTGCTAGATATTAGTGTGGGCATTAGGATTAACTATGACAACCGTTAAATACGACATTACTTTGGGCACGGGAGATTAGGAGGACCAGGTCAGTTGCATTTCTAAAGAAAAAAACCAACTTATCTTAATGGGAAATTTAGTAGGACACGTAAAAAGTGCCATTGATTCATATTACTGGAGGCATTACATCGAAAACACCATTGGTTTAATGTGTCCTTACTTTTAATAGTGTGACTACTAAATTTTACAAGTGACATTACATAAGAGTGGCTCGGGGCAACAAACATCAGAACAGGATATCTGTGTTGGTCCCATTTTTGTCCGGTATAGCAACCTTATACTGTGTGAGGCTAGCAAATCTAGTGCTGGACTAACTCTGCTGACTTGTCCCCCAGTCCCCACTTTCTTTCCTTTTTCAACCAATAGATCGGGTTTATATTGAGTTTGTACTGCGTTTCCCTTTATTTCCTATTAGACCTACAGACCAGTTGGATAGCCAATCTCTGCTACTTTTCGCCCCCATTATTTCCTCTTTCGACCAAGTCCTAGATTCAGGTAACAAATCCTCCCCCACCCCACCCCCTTTCTTCCTTGTTTGAACCAAGTAGTACTAGATTCAAGTGCATGAACTAGTTTTACCTCTAAAACGTATAAAAAATAGGTGGTTTTCGAACAGCCGATCGATTCTATCTACGAGGGGGCCTGATAAATAGTAAAAGATACAAATGCAGCGACGTCAGGAACTCGGGAAATAGAGCAAGGCCGGTTTCGAAGGAAGTTATACCTGATGGTCGCTGGGATGTCGCTAGGTGGGCGGTGGGAGGCCGGATCT
Organism: Aegilops bicornis; assembly: GCA_021605145.1. Classification (NCBI taxonomy): domain Eukaryota; kingdom Viridiplantae; phylum Streptophyta; class Magnoliopsida; order Poales; family Poaceae; genus Aegilops; species Aegilops bicornis. Next base: position 631,842,285 of record CM038673.1, read on the forward strand.
GGCCACACTATGGCAGCGAGGAAGAAGGGGTCGGAGGCCCTCCCTCACCAGCGGTGCTTGGGAGAGAACGACAAGGCAGGCTGATCGGGACGCGCCAGCAGTGGGTAAGAGCCATCGCCGAGGACGACCGCGTGAACGTTGCACCTTCTCACCTTCCCCGAAGAAGAGGATCCGGCTGGATCTGTGACCAGCGGTGAGCAGAGAGAGAGAGAGAGAGAGAGAGAGAGAGAGAGAGAGAGAGAGAGAGAGAGAGAGAGGCCATCGTTGTCGTGTTTAGATCTGGAGAGGCCGAGACAGTGTGAAGAGAGCAACACTAGCAAGCAAGAGCGGAGGCTCCTGCCTATATAGTGGAGTAGTACTAGTTTTCTTTTGTCTACCGGAGCCGGCTTGACCTCGTCAATGACTGTCGAGAAGTCTTCATGCACGTGGCCCAGAGGCGCAGTTGTCGTCATTTTGATCTGAAGCGCCGGATTATAACATATAACACGAAAAAATGCCACATGACAAGAAATCATAACCTCACTGCCCAAAGGAGACAACATGAATCCCGACGGACAAACTAGACGAGGAACAAAGCTCAAATTAAAGATAAACTCGTAGAAAAGGGGCCCGTCGATAGATGTCCTAATTAACATAGCCGACTTGACCTAGATGGCAGTCGAGTAGTCTTCGTGCATGTGCCCCCAATGACTAGCCCAACTCAGTTGTCGCTGTTTAACCCTCGCAGTGATCCGAATCACATGACACCTAATTTTGCGAGGTGACAAGAAACCTTTTTTTAGATTTATCACCACAACTACAACCATGTACAACACAGCCTGCACGATATGTAGATGATAGCCAATCTAGGCATGTCTGCTGGAGTTTGGTCACATGCATGGATGAACTGATCTTCCGTGTCTTGCAGGGATCGTCCAGGAACCAACGTAGTACAACACTTCTCTAGTACTATCGCTCGTATCCCTCTTCTATTAAGTCACCCGACTTGCGGGGCCGGGGAGTGTGCCTATGGTCGGTTCTCAATTGCGGTCCCACATGTGTGTGCAAATGCAATACGACGTGTCTTCCATTCGGAGAGCAGCGTGCCAGACCGACCGACCGTCTGGGGTGCAACGCGAACGCGACGGGCGTGCTGTATACTCCGTACATGTGTACCGCCGTTTTATAGAGGCTTTGCTCCATGGCGCAATCCATGGATACAAAATTAGTATACTGTATACTATTTAAAAGTCGAGGGCGGGGCTTTTCCTGCGCGGTAGGCGGCGGGGCAGTTCCGCCTAGTCGGTTCGACAGAGATGCGAGAAGACGAGGGAGTAGGCTGCTGCAGACGTAGGGCTGTGTGATTTGCCAGTGAGTTACTGCTGGACAGGTAGCGCCACGTGATTTGACTTGTCATTATCATTTTAACTGTGGTGCTACGACCGACGTGAGTCTCCCGATTCCTGACCACCTCCATACAGATGCCTCTCACAATGCTCCACCATGTAGTAGAGGCTGGCTCTTGCATGAGAGCCCACTTCTCCACTTTTTCCTTGCCTCTCTTTCCTCCACATATGCAAAAATGCCATGTAAAGCGCACTATTGTACTTAGGTTGGTCGTAATGGAGAGTATCATATACTAATATCATGCATATGATACTTTTGTATGATACTACATCCGTAATGCATAGTATCATGTGTTGGTATCATAGGATAGTTTATTTATTGTCATGCATGACACATAGTAGCACATCATTTAATATGATACTATAGTATCATATTATGATACTCAACTCTCTCTTTTCTTCATTTAATTCGACGTCACCTCATCAAGATTGCATAGTTGGTATGCATGATACTACTCCCATTACAAGCAGCCTTACTTGCTCCTACAGGTGCTAAGCTTGCCACATAGGCATAAATTCTGATGTGGCAAGTTAATCAAGAAGAGAGAGACTAGTTTGGTGACCCAAGGAAGAAATGGTGCTAAGCGCGTGTACCTAGGTGAAAAGACAATTTTGAGTCTATAGCTAATTAAATGAAGCAAACTTAGCAACGCCATTTCATTGGACGAGGTCACTCCTTGGCAAATGCAATAAATAGTACTCCCTGTGTCCCATAATATAAGAACTTTTTGGCACTACACGGAGTACGAAGAAAGAGATAGAGAGAAGTAAAAAAATACACTTATAGCCAACCTTATAGCTAACCTTGTTGTAGTATGAGTGACTAAGTGATGACTATGTATGACATGCCAACATCAGATACCCTAACGCACCGTGTTAAATCTCAAAAGTAGCGACAGCGCGTGTGTGTGACAGTCGTGGTAAGTAGCGACCATGATACGGGCTCTGGCAGCCCTTGGATCTAAGATCAAACGGTCGCATGCTAAGTTGCTGAAAATTTGCAGAATAACCCTCCCGCGGCAACCGGCAAATTTCCTCCCACGGGCCGGAGTAGGTTTCTCGGTTTGCATGCGGGTTTAACGGCGGGGTTTGATGGAGGCGAGGAGGCATGTTCAGCCGGGCGTGCAGTGGACAGCGCAATACTATTCGATTTGACAACTACAACTAGTATATTATAAGAAAACAAAGAAGAGTAGTAGAGATAGAGATAACAATAGAGACTAGGGAGGAGCACCATCTACTGCTTCGTGGGCTACTCCTGCGCTCCATTCGGCGGTCGCAACGTCCCCAACAGCCACTCCCTCCTGCGCTCCATTCGGCGGGCGCTGTTGACATTTGGGGAGCGCACTCTCGCGACTGCTAGCAACGACGACTTTACCGACGACGACTTCTTCCCCGACCTCGGCAACCTCTTCCTCAACGACATGGTCGACAACCTCAACGCCAATGGTGCTGCTCCCGTTGCACCATATGTGTTTCTGTCCTTCCTGTTCGAAATTGTGGTAGCATTCATGTATCTAGTCTGTGTCCTAGACTCGATCTGTTCATCTACTATGCTAGTCTGCATGATTAGTTTAATATCTGTTATAGCCATCGTGATTTATTTTGTAGTAAATCTCGTAGTAACTTGCTCATATATTCAACTGGCGGAACGTCCCCTACAGCCACTCCCATTTCATGGACGGCCTGGTCGATGCCTCCAAGGAGCCCTTCGTCTACTGCTATGAGTGCCCGATGCCATTTTGGGGCTCGCCGGTGGACATCGTGCATCACCTGACGCAGGCATGCGGCGATCACTACTGGCCCTTGGCGCAGAACATCAAGTACGAGACATGCTACCCGTTCACCGTGCCGGAGTCACTGGAGGATCAGTGCCGCCTGCTAGTCTCGGAGGAGGATGGCAGCGTCTTCCTCTTGATCGTGGACACCGGCGAGGCCCGCGCAGGCCGCCGCCACATCTCTATAGTGTGCGTCAGGGGCAACGCCGCTGATGCTGACACTGACACGAGGCCAATGTACGGGTGCATGCTCACCATTACTTCCCCTCGGAGGTACGTGGACGGCGACATTGGCTACGGCAAGCTAACTTGGACTGTGCCGAGCTGGGACCTTCCCGCCGATGTGGACATGGAAGACGCATGGTATTATTTGACCCCCAACAATGTGCATGGGGACTCCAAGGAGGTTCACCTGGACATCTGCATTACTAAGTTAAATGTTGATCATTAGTCTTTGCTCAATGTAATCCGTTGTCTAAGCATGTGGAGACTTCCATGCATGATCTTGCTCTGTTGGAGTATCGCGCATGAATAAAAGTGTATCCATTTATGGTTTAGTCTAGAATCTTCCATGTATGAATTTTTACTTGATCTTGGTGAAAGACTTATGATGAACCATTTCCTGCAAAGCACAATAAGAGTTATTTCTTCACAAGTTTTGGATGCAGGTTGAGCAGGTTGAACGCTTTTGTTTGCAAAAGATACTTTTTTATCTATTTCACCGGATGTTTCTGAGCTCTAGAGATGAAATAATATCCGAAGAAACCTATCGATACCTGTTACACATGAGATGACCCCCACATCCTTTGTCAAAATAAACAAAACCCCGATCAATGCATTTCACTCTTCCGTGCAACGCACGGGCACCTTACTACTATAGATTAGTACGACCAAAAATTGAACTAACATTATATATAGTACGATAAATGATGATGAATGTCACCTAAAATTATATCATTGAAAACTATGTTCAAGTACGATATTGTTTTTGTTGACATGCACTAACATTTTGTCAGTTAAATCTCGAGTCAAAATCAATGGGGGATAAACCACGACCGATGTATTAGTACTAGTGTAGAGGGCGACACTGCACGGGAGTCTCACCTCTCACCCCGCTCGTGGCGCGGTAGTAAAGCCGTCATATCACAAAACCCAACCACTCCCAGTAATAAGTGGCCTGGTAAAATAAACGGACAAGCAACCATCACATCCCTCCATCTTTTTTGCATTTCATCTCTCTGCATTTACTTTTTCCGGTTCATCTCGCACACTCGATCCCTAGCTACTACTCCTAGGGCCAGTTCTTTTGGTGGCTTCCCCAGCTTCTCCCATAGACTAGTCACAGTGGAGAGTAATGCTTCCAATGCATTGGTGCTTACGTGAGGTGCTAAGCGCATTTAAAACCTTAGCAACTAGTCTCCCCAGTGCATTAGTGCTTAGCTTTTGTAGCCAAGCCTCCCTCATCGAATTGTTTAACAATTAAACTCCATCATTCATTGGTTGATAGTCATTTTGCATAGGTACATGCGCTTAGCACCGTTTCCTCCTAGGGTCACCCTAATGCTCTCTATCTTCTTTAATTGCTTTGCCACATCATTTTCTTGCCTATGTGGCACCCTTAGCACCTGTACACAGGCGCCTCACTCATTTATTTGGGCTTCTAAACTAGTACTAGTAGTACAGTACCTCCGTCCTGGTTTATTCCTCACCATTGTAATTTGTGCTAAATTTTGACCAAAGATTTAACTGATAAAATATTAGTGCATGTGACATGCACTAACATTTCATTAGTTAAATTTATGATAAAAAATTGACACACATTACAATGGGGACCAATAAACCAGTACGGAGGTAGTAGTTATGGGATTACTAATCTAGAAGCCTAAAATAATCGGCCTCGGTACTCCTACTAGTAGTAGTACTCAAGTTGGAATTCCAATTGCACGACACAACTTGTTAGGCAAAAAAATTGATTCAGGGTGTAGGAAGCGGTTCGGGAATTTGCATGCCTTTCCAACCAGTGAGATACTCTGTACAAAGAGATAGAGAGAAGTAAAAAAATAAATACACTTATAGCCAACCTTATAGCCAACCTTGTTGTAGTATGAGTGACTAAGTGATGACTATGTATGACATGCCAACATCAGATAGCCTAACGCACCGTGTTAAATATCCAAGAGCGCGAGCGATGGGACGGTCGTGGTAGGTGCGACCAAGATACGGGCTGCTGGCAGCCCTTGGATCTGAGATCAAACGGTCGCATGCTAAGTTGCTGAAAATTTGTAGAATAACCCTCCAGGATAGGATATTCACCCATAGGTCTAGAATCACGCCATGCAACCGTTCGATCTTAGATCCAAGGGCTCTCGGAAGCCCGTAGCATGGGAAAATGGAAAGCCACTACCCTGCCATTCGCACGCTGGCAGTTCGCTCCTACTCGTCCCCGCACGTCCTTCAATACTATGGCGGTTCACTCCTAGTCGTCCCATCTATTCACATTACGGTAGTTCCACTAATCCTAACCCTCCTCCCAAATCCATGGCGTCCCAAATCTCCATGATCGGCGGTGAGTACAAGGTTAGAACCATCACAGGCGATGAGTTCGACGTCATCTACACCCATTCTTCCGTGACAGTGAAAGGATGCCTTTCTCGCTTCAGACGCATGTTCGAAAACTCAGATGATGAGTGGGTCGCTGGGCTAGATGTTGAGTACACCATAGTCCTAGGACGAGAGAAGGATCTAAAGGACGAAGAGAGGAAGAAGCCCGCCGTGATTCAGGTTTGCGTGCATGACTTATGCTTGGTCTACCACATATGCCATGCCGACGTTGAATGCCTGGATTTTAAGGACTTCCTTGAGAGCAACCAAGTCAAATTCGTTACTGTAGACTTTGGTAACGACTAAAAAGTCCTGGGTCGGATAGGTCTCGTTGTATGCAACACCTTCGACCACCAGAAGAACCGGCTGGTGTCCTCTCGTCAGCCTTCAATGCTGACTCGGCGAGCCATGGTTCATCCTTCAGACGGTAAACCGGAGAAACCTCCATACACGCTTTCATCGTTATGCATGGCAGCGGAATGTACTAGATATAGACCACATCCACTATGGTGCAATGGATGGCTACCTTTGTTTCAATATCTACAAGGGTTGGATGAAGAGCAAGAGCCAAGTGTGCGGTTCAAGCAAAGAAGTATCGGCCAAGAGTAAGAAGGACAAGGACGAAGTCGAGGACGTGGACAAGGACTCCGAGTAAGGTGGCAGTGTTATTGCTCATGGTGCTTCTAATGCAGTGCCTACCGGAATAGTTGCAAAGTTTAATTTCAGGTGTGTGCTTAATTTAATTTGAGGGGTGTGTTGTGCTGAGCCCCCAGCAGAACTATGTTATGTTTCTTCTCGTTACTTTAACTCTTCAGTACGTACATACTAGTATTTCTTACATTTCATCTTTTAGTTGGTATAGTACTACCACTCGTTTCTTCACATTATATACGTATAATATATATGGCCAACATCATATAGCAGGCAGTTTAGTTGTCAAAGAATTTCAGGGTGCTTAGCTTTGTCAAAGAATTCCAGGATGCTTAGTTTTATTTGAGGGGTGGGTTGTGTTGGACACCATTATTGTGACTAGCCTTTTTAATAGTACTATATGCATAATTTGGCGACGAGGGCTCTCTATATGTACCACCTTTTTTTTATTTCAAGTTTTGCTCCAAGGCGCAATCCATCGATACTACTAGAGTACACTTTTTTAAAAGGCTAAAGGGCGGGGCAGTCTAGCTTGGTCGGTTTGACGAGAGGCGAGGGCTTTTGTGATTTGACGGCTCATTACTGCAGGAAGGCGGGGCCTTGTGATTTGACTGCTCATATAAATGCGCCGACGACCTGAGGAGGAGCAAAGAACCATGCGGTATACTCAAGTTTTCCAATCGGAGTAGTAATCGCTGACGGAGGAGCACTAAACACGGCAGCCCGGTGCCATATGGCGATAAAAATGATCTAATTTGCTAGTCATCTCATTGTTAGCATTGTTCTATTCATTCCCTCAAAAAGCATTGTTCTATTCATGCCTCGCAGAGAACGTGACACGGTCTTGGCGAAACACCCGAAGCAAAAGATGAAACACAGGAGCAAAAGAAGAAGGAAGATTATCACCCCAAATGATCTAATTCGCCGCGGAGTCGTAGCTGCTTCTTCATCGCCTCCACGACCTCCATCTCCTTGCGCGTCTCCTCTGCCATCTTCTTCATTCTGTCCATGACGCGGGATTTCTTGATGCGAGCCTTCATCATCTGTTCGACGGCCGCATTACGTACCTTGACAGCAGCCGGGTGCTCGATGTGAAGCTTCGCCAACTCCTCCTTCTATTCCATGATGAGGGCCTGCAGCATCTTCATCGAGGAACAACTATTCTCATGCAGCTTCTTCTAGCCGGCGTTCTTCTCCTTCAACATGTCGATCTCGTGGCAGAGCTTCGCCTTGTCCTCCTGAAGTTGTAGGATTTCGCTGGTCGCCTTCTTCTCCGAGGCAATGCTCTTCTTCAGCAGCATCACCAAGCCGGCGGTCAACTCCCCCTGCTTATTGAGCTCAGTGGGCATGTCGTCGAGGCTCTCCTTCAGCAACTCCATCAAGCCTTGGATGAACTCCTTCTGCTTATTGAGGTGCTTATTGAGCTGATCGGGCATGCCGTCGAGGGATAACGACTCCAGCTCCGCCGGCTCGGCATGTTCTCCTTCGCGGCTAGGGCGCTCCTGGGAGCCATCGCCTTCCCGTGAGAGAACTTTCGAGGTCTCTGCATGGCGGCGAGCCCTCTCTTTCTTTCCGCAGCCTTGGTTGCCGCTCCCTTGTTACGAGTAGTTCTCGTCCTAGAGCTCTGCTCACCGGCCATGGCAACGACGGACGAAGAAGAAGCACTTATGAGGAGGAAAGGTAGAGTAATTTTCGGTTAGGTAGTTCCCCTTTTTATAACCTAAGTACTAGCACTAGTACTAATACCTGCATAGCGGGAACACGTTCAGGTTTGGTACGTACTAGTAGGTGTGAGAAGGCTCTCGAATGTGATGGGAACAAGGTAAAGATTAATTGATGGTTTTGGTTTCGAGGCCCGAAACGGCTCAAATGCGTAAATATTATGTTACTGTCCAAAATTGGCACAAAATACGAAGGAGACCAATGGAAGTACTACTAGCAACCCATGATTTAACTACTCGCATGCGTGCAGTGGAGTAATAATGTCTTTCTTCCGCCCTCACGTCCACTCAATTTGCATGCTTGTATTAATTGACCATCAATGAAGTGAATGACTTTACACGTCAAATTATCACATGGGGTGGATCTTGGTACAAAATTGCGCCCGTGTACCAGCGATGTGCTGCGAGGGAATGAGTGTGTGCATGGCGATGCGTGCACATCTTCGCTTCGATGCATGTACCGCCAATATGGCTCGTGGAGGATAGTACATTCTTACGGAACCGGCAGCACGTCACTGTGATCAATCCATGCAAGGAGGTCGCGACAACGCCTCCACATGTGCCACATGGCTTCATGAACTGTAAGAGAGACACTGTGTAGCGTCCCATTGGTATTCTAATTTACGTGTTTTGCACATACTCAAAGTACTAGTAAGGTACACGTGCATTGCACGCATCAGATTTTGCAACCAAATTATGAAAAAATACCACACTATAGCATGTAAGCTCTGAGTCATATATGCCTGATGTAGCCCTTCGTTTAATTCTTATAGTTCATCTCATTCAAAATCAATTAGTTTTTATAAAAAATCTAAGAACGCGGGAATAGGAAAAACATGGGATTACAGTGGAATGTCGTCTTGAATCCTACAGGATTGTACGAGTGTTTGATTGTGCATAGAAAGAATGCAGAATTCTTTCAAAGAGTTTTGAGTGGATGGGATGTTTCCTATGAAATCTAGTGCAAATGAATCATATGGAAAAATTCCTATGGTTTACAATCCTACGAATCAAATAACCACGATAGGAAAAATTCCTAATGATTAGAATCCTCCAAAATTCCTTTGAGAATCCTTTGAATCAAAGAAGCCCTTAATCTATTTTATGATTCATGGAATTGTGCGTTTTAAAGCATAAAGTAAAAACAAATAATTGCAATTCAACTAGAAAAAAGTTTGGGTAGTTACAATATGGAAGATCCTAGAACAAAAGAGAACCATTGTTGTTTTGAGGTTTGTGCATTATGCTTAAGTTCAACCATGGAGTCTGCTAGATTGTACATGTGGCAAAATCCGGTGGGGGCTAGAAGATGGTGCGAGGGGCCGAGTGGAGGGAGACTATGAAGGAATGCACAAGTGCGAGATCGATATTTAGAGAGAGGGCGAGAACGCGCTGTTATGCCGCATAGGGCGAGCCATGAAAAATAAATGAGCTAGGGGGCCAAGCATTGCTAATCCTTTACGAGGAGGGTCAATTCATGAACTTAAACCATTTTTAGCAGCAATTGTCTAATGATCACATTCATATTAGCCTCGATAGATGGTGATGTTAGGGGGCAGGGCCCTTTATCGCCTGTCTCCGCTCATTGTGCACGCTGCTCGAGAGATGAAGCGGAAGGCATGGATGATGAGAGGGGGACGTTGGATATATAATTAATGTGGGTGTATTAGCTATATATGTTAATCCTATATAGAGAGGTATAGATTGATCGATGTGGATGTGGGAAAGAGGGTGAGACCTCACTGGATATATCGATTGATCGGTTTGTGTGGAAAACTATGAAAGACCTAGCTATATACACACATACATAGAGGAACGTCGTTCGTTGCACATGCACGCGTGGGAGATAAAGAATGCCCGATATGATGGAGAGGGGGATGTGTGTGGGTGTGTGCCTTCATGGGAGACCGACTTGAAGAAAAAGATTGCATGTGTGTGATGGATAATGCCGACTGGTAGTGTGTGTGCATGCTTGCACGAGAGAAAGTTAGTGGTACAATTATAAAGAGAAGACGACTGTGTGGGCGTAAAATACTAGGTGAGGTCATAATCAATGTAAAGATGAATTCAAATATTTGAATAAGAGATCCTGATGTTTGAAACTCATGCATGCATGAATATAACGGAGATCTGCGCGGTGTGGTTTGGAAATGAGCATGTTGTAATGTATACACATTGAACGAGGTCAGACTGATTTGAATTTGAGATACCGATGGCAGACATCACTTGGCCACGTCGCATCCGTGCATGGACACACTATTCTAATTGGAGATGATGGGCGGCTTTCGCATCACATATCTATATCTATACCCCTATATATATTTTATATTTTATATTTTTTATATTGTGCGCAGGTAACTTTAACTTTGAAAGATGGTCGTTGGATGAGGTGAATTCAATGGTCCAAAGATGGCAAATTTGAGCACTACTGGCCGTTGGATGTCATCTAGATTCCACCAGATTTTGCCACATGTATAATCTAGAAGACTCCATGGTTGAACTTAAGCATAATGCACAAACATCAAAACACAAGCACTTCTTATTTGTTCTAGAATCTTTCGTATCAGAATTGCCCAAACGTTTTTCTACATGATTTGCCATTATTTGTTTTTACTTTATGTCTTACAACGCAGAATTCCATGAATCTTAAAATAGATTAGCTTTCTTATAAAAACTAGATGATTTTGAATGAAATGAACTATAAGAATTAAACGAACATCTACATCATGCATATATGACTCAAAGCTTACATGCTATAATGTGGTATTTATTCATAATTTGGTTGCCAAATCTCATGCGTGCAATGCATGTGTACCTTACTCTAGTCTAAATGGTGTTTGTGTGTGTGTTGTGCGTGTTGAGGTGCAAATTGTCTTTTTATTGGGTACACGTTAAGCTTGTTCTTCCAAAATTTCAAGCCACGCCTTATTATGCTGAAAATTCAAGCTAGCGTCTCTGTCTATCGTGCTGCGAAACTCCCGCCTATTCAACCCGCGCCTTGTTAGCCCGAAATATTTAAGATATATCTTTGTCTCGTTGTGCTCGACAACTCCCTCCATCTCAACCCGCGCCTTCCTATTCCGAAATTACAACGCGCGAAAACTCCCACCTCCTGTGAAATCCCGACACGTGAAATGCCCGTGGTACCCCTGAACCGAAAGAACCGCCTCAAATCGCTGGGGGTACTTTCGTAACTTACCCCACATTTCGGACAAGCGCGTCCCTAAGCCATGGTTCCCCACTACCATCCCATCCGCCCACCCATTCGTACACCGAGGCCGCGAAAACCCGCGATGAAACCCCACACCCTGCTCCGTCCGCCACCCAGTCGGAGCCTCTTCCCCGACGACGTCGTCCACGGCAACACCTCGACGTCCCTCATCCACCGTACCGGATGAGGATCTGTCATCGATCTCGTCGTCTCGCCGGTTCATCCACCCCTTCCTCCACCTCCAAGGAGCTGCCTCGATGTTCCCCTCGTCTTTCGTGCCACCTCCATTCCCACACCTCCTCAAATGAAGCTGCAGCCTAATCGGCGCCACCAAAGAGGTTGTACACCAATCGCCGCATTTTCTTCTTGATTCGATCTCACGGTGCTGCCGGCGCTTGGTACCGAGCCGACACGGCGCGACTCCATCCACGGCGGCGTTGCCGGCCACTTCCTCTGCAGCATCGCTCCCTCGGCGGCAACGTCCACATCAGTAGGAGTTGCTGCTGCTTTAGCTCTAGCTCACGCTGCTGCTCTGCTCTTGCTCTCGGTCCCTTGCCTGGTCTGCTCTTGCTATTGCTCTTGCTCACGTTGCTGCTCTCGCTCTTGCTCTTGCTTGTGATGCTGCTCCGATTTAGCTACACTTCAGTCGATTGAATCGACTTTTGGGTCAGTCGATTTTTAGGGGGTGGGGGGGCTCGCCGGGGTGAAGGAAGAACCAACCGCAGTGGGGAGGGGGGCTCGCTGGAGAGGTACCCCACTATCTATCTTAGGGTTCAGGGTGGGGGCGGTGGTCGCCGGCGGTGGCGGGGCTTTGGCGGGGCGGTGGCGTGGGGATCACCGGAGAAAAAGCTCGTCACGGGGGGGCTAGAGGGATGGCCGGGGCGGCTGTGACCGGCGGTTGCGAGTGTTTTCGGGGCGGGCGGGGCGGGGCACCACCGACCGCGGGCGGTGGGGGGCTGCTGTTTGGCCGGTGGTGGCTGGCGACTCAGAGGGGTGGAGGTTGAAGATGAACCACAGGCCCTTGATTTCGTATCCAGCGGTTGCAAAATCGACTGACCAGAGATGAAAAAGTCAATCGACCGACATGTAGCCTCACCTTGCTAGTGCGTTCAGTTTCGACAACAGAATTCAGTTCCGACAGTTAAGTTCAGTTTCGGCAGTTAAGTTCAGTTTCGACAGTTAAATTCAGTTTCGACAGTTAAGTTCAGAGATGAGCGATTGATGTATTTTACATCTAGCACTTTATGGTTATGTATTTTACATCATGTATTGGAGATGCTATTAGAATTCCACTCAGGTTAACGTTGTCCGTTGTCTCTCTTGTCCTACTTCAGCCTCGGCGTCGTACAACTCACTCGAGCTGCTCCAACGCATTTAAACCCTCCATCACAAATGAGCAGTACCTCGGGCTCCATCTCCAGACGCCTAAGATCTTCTTCCCCTCCTATGACAGCAAAGTCAGCCGGAGCATCCTCACCGGCCAATCCAATCACGCTGAGATCGACATGGCTTCGCCAAAGAGGTTGTACACTTGTTGCATCTCTTTTTTACTCTACATGTTATATATATTGTCCACTGAGCACTAGTAGTAATGGGAAATATGATTATTTTATCCTACTATATGACAAGCAGTGAGGTACTGTGCAACTTAGCTATCCGTGATGGACTCTCTTGAACGCCATCATTATTTATCTCTCGCTGCTTCATTTGTGCATTTGTCGATGGGCCTGGGAGTTGAGCTAGTATGGCAGTGGCCTGGGTACAAAGTAATAGAAGTAGCACAAAAACATTTCTTTAGTGTAGGATTTTCCTTGCTCAAGCCTGCCTACTAGAATCGCCAGTGCTTGAAAGGAAAAGTGAATCAAAAACATAGGAATTGGAAAGTTTCCTATGGTACTACTTTTCATGAATTTGGTGCAAAGGAATGGAGCAAAGGAAAACTGTAGGATTTGTTCCTTTAGTGTCTCCTTGAAACAAAAACCGTAGGAATTCTAATTTCCACTTCTCCTCCTTTTCATATTCCTATTCATCAAGCACAAGACTAAGAGATAGTAGCATAATAACATTATAACCGTACGTGTTCTTGTGGTTTGACTTAATCTCACCATGCTTTTTCGCATCCTGTGATCTTCCAATTGTTGTGAATTAAACACCCAGAATGGCAGAAATCCTGTGTTTTTAAATTCTCTGTTTTGCACGTGCATTCCTATCCTATTCCCGTCTATTTCCTATCCCTGCATTGTTAGAATCCTCAAATTCAAACAAGCCCTTACTCAATTACTTCTATTACAGATATGTGTCAAAGAAAACCTTGTGTGGTTTGTCCTGCTCATGGGCGTTAGGTTCCACCCCAAATTCAGCTGTTCCAACGATTTAAAGGGTTCACCACAGAAGGGATCCACTCTCCAGACTGTTCGCCGCCTCAGATCTTCTTTTCTGCCGCCGGCAGCCACGACAACTGCATTACCATCATCAACTGAGCAGATAACCTTGAGGACTACACGGGTCCACAAGAGAGGTCGCACTCTTCCGCTTTCGCTTCGTTATGCGCCGCTTAATATGATGACATGCTACATTATCGTCATGTTCACCTATTAGACTCGAGTCAGTCCAAACTAATGTCAAACTTGAGTTTTTAAATGGTTGTGGGGTACATATTGGGGCAGCAATCAGTACTATCTGTCTACTATCTCGTTAATCTCCGGTGTCTACTATGAGTTTCATGTTGGGTGCAAACAAACATTAAAGGAGCCATTATGTGTATTTTTTAACTAAAGCTATTATCTGCCTGCTATCATTGGTTTTGGGTCTATCCACAGTTTGCTACCATCACTCTGGATTTGTGCATGCACTCCTTACATAATCTCACTATGTTTTATTCCTATGCATGCAGTTATTGTACACAATGGAACTGATCATGTAGAGCAAAATAGACGAGCCTTGCGTGGCAATAAAATTTCATGCAGACGTCGTTCCATGGTGGGTGCAAAGGCAGCCCCCCCTCCACCCATTTCGGATCGTAATCAAGAGGAAGATAACTGTTCTGAGGGGGATTCAAAAGGAGAAGAACACTCCTATTTACCCCATGAGGTCTTCGCTCTAACTTGGCATGCTGATGTTGGTAATATCATGCATATGGTGCCTTGCATTGCTTACTGTATACATTAAAGATGTCATCTGCTTAGTTTAGACATGCTTTGTGTCAATGCCATCTGCTTAGTTTCTTTATCGTATATGTGAATCATGCAATGCCATCTTGTTTAGCTGTGCATCATATATGTGAATTTTGCAATGCCACCCTGGTTAGCCAGTCATCTTATATGTGAATTATATCATGCCATCATTTTTTATTACGTGTTAAATTTGTCGACAATTTTAGTACATTCAATTACATTTCCTGTGCATCAGCCATTCGGCACGGTCATGGAAAAATCTGGAGTGGAAACAAGGTCTTCAGAGCAGACAATGCTATCTGACGAAGCGCATGTCTTGCTGGTTACTGATAGCTCCTCAGAGGAGGATTCAAAGACAAATGACCGGTCATATCCCCCCCCCCCCTCCGAGGTGCATGCCCTAACTTGGCAGGGTTATGTTGCTCATATCGTGCGTATGGTATCTTGCATTGCTATGTCATTTGCTTAGTTTAGACATGCTTTGTGTGAATGCCACCTGTTTAGTGTCTAATTACCATATATGTGAATTATGCAATGCCATCTTGTTGCAAGACATTATATATGTGAATTATGCAATGTTATCTTGTTGCAAGGCATTATGTATGTGAATTATGCAATGCCATGCTGTTTAGGCAAGCATCATATATGTGAATTATATCATGACATCCTTTTCTGTATTTCTCATTGCTTTTATCGACAATGTTTGTATATTCAACTGCTCTTCCTGTTCATCAGCCATTTGAATTGGTGATGGAGAAATCTGGAGTGAAAACAAGGTCTTTAGAGTAGACAATGCTACCTGCTGAAGCAGATATCTTGCTGGTTATAGATAGCTCTTCAGAGGAGGATTCAGAGCAGATGACCAGTCCTATTATCCCTCTGAGGTGTATGCTCATACTTGGCAGGGTTATATTACTCATATAATGCATATGTTGTATTGCAATGCTTAGTTTTTACATCATATACACAATATTGAATGCCATCTCCTTAGTTGACACATCATATATGTGATTGCCCTCTGCTCACTTCCTTAGTATATAAATCATATATATGAATTATGTCATGCCATGATGTTTACATAGACATCATGTATCTGAATTATGGCATGCCAACCCATTTTCTAAAGACATAATATAGTTATATCATCTCATCATGTTTACATAGTCATCATATTTTAAATTATGTCATTCTATCCGTGAATTATATCATGCCATCATGTTTCCATCGACGGCATGTTTTTGATTTATGGCATGCCAACCACTTTAATAGACACATCGTATAGTTATATCATGTCATCCTGTTTACATAGTCATCATATTTTGAAGTATGTCATTATATCCTGTTTAGTTAGCCGTCATACATGTGAAATTGTGTCATGCTATCCTGTATAATTAGCCATCATATATGTGAAATTATGTCCTGCTATTCTGTTTGCTTAGACAACATAAATGTGAATTATTTCATGCCCTGTTTTCTTCCCTACTATCCATTTCACCATTCTATCTTACAATGTCCTGTACATTCAATTACTTTTCTTGTTTATCAGCCATTTCAATTGGAGGGAGTGATGGCAGATATCTGTGGGAGTAAAACACGGTCTTCGTAAAAGATCGTGCTACCTGTCCATGCAGATAGAACCACGGTTGTACTTGCCCAAGAACCAGCCCCACCACACATAACCCACACTCATGCAGATTGTACCCCTACCCAGTTGGACAGAGAACCAGCTACACCCCTTCTAACCCCAACCCCAGCAGATACACACATAGTTCCCGTTGACACAGCATCGTCTCCACCACAGAGCACCCAAACACGAGCAGTTAGTAAGGCAACTGCAGTGCCCAAATCACGAGGACCACCACTCCAAACCCGAAGTCAACGCTTAAAGCAGAAGAGGAATTGTTCTCAGGTCAGGTTCCATAGCTATGGTTCATACTACTTTGCTCTTGCATCACTGTATTTACTGATACCAACTAATTTCAAATTTGAAGGATGCAATTGAAACTCCAATGGCGCACCAGGTATGTTTTAAACCTGTTTCTTCAACGTGTTTGGCTGTTTGCTGTTGTAACTTGATCTATGTTGATTTCAGTTTCAATTGAATAAACAATTATGTTCTCATGCCATGCACATTACAAGTGTTGTTATTGCTGTGTAGTTTCCCACACTTACATTCTGTCTATGCTGCTTTGTCTTAAATAGATATGATTTGAACTGTATCTATCTTGATTTGGCAACATAAACTAGAATGATATAGACCATACAGTACCATACTACATAGATATATGTTTGTTTCATGCTGTTATCATGTCCACCTTACTACTGAACTGGTTTAGAAAAATGAGTTTCATATACTACATTGTAAACCTGCGATGTGTTTGTTTGTTTTCTCTTTTAGAACGCGGATAAAATATTGGAGAAGAGTACCCCGTTATGCAATGGTAAAGGAAGTAATGCAGATAAGGTTCAAGATAGTGAGACATCCCTGTTGGTCTCCAAGAAAGCTGATAAAAACTATATTGAAGACACTGAGACAACCCCAAAGTTCTGTCTTGATGTAGTGTTCGAAAGCATCGGGCTACCACCGGCCGCACCAGCTCTTCAAACTCGTTGCCTGAATCAGTTCGGCTTCTTGAGTCTCAACTTCAAGTTGAAAGACGTCGATAAAATGTTATGCGACAGGAAGCCGAAGGACTAAGGAAGTCCCTGCAGAATTCAGATGCATACTTTCTAGTGCAACGACAAGTCTTTGGAGGACTTAAGCGCCAAACAAGAGAAAGTTAATAAGCTTGCTAAGCATCTTGCCAAAGATTATGGGTACCCAAGATATTGTTTCTTGAGCTCTTGAAGTGGTTTCAGTTCTGGACTTGTTTTGCGGCGCTTTATATGCTGCTTGTGTTCCCTATATTTGCACTGGTGGCGAACTTTGATGCCCAGTGGATGTAATATGTGTAATAGCCATGATAGCCTAGTGTAAGTTGCTTGCTTATTTATTTCCTTGTTGTCTTGTTTATTTGTTTACTTGTAGTCAGTGCAGTTCTTTTTCGGTGGTTTGCTAGTGGCTGCAATAACCTATTTTTTAAAACTAGGCCACAATAACCATGGGCTAATATTTCTTGTAGTGACACCGGGCCTCCTACGGGCCGTCAGAGAAACGATGGGCCTTGTACGGTCGTAGAACAAGTGGGCCTTCTACGGGTCGTAGAAAGCGATGAGCCTTCTACGGGTCAGAGAAACAATGGGCCTTCTAAGGGTCAGAGAAACAATGGGCCTTCTACGGACGGTATCATCAATGGGCCTTATACGGGTCAGATGATCGATTGGCACAAACATGGGCCAAACAGATCGCATTATGGTCAGAACGGGCTAGAGTTGGAATCGTCCGTTCATGGGCCGACTATAATGGGCCATCGTTAATAGGCGAATTTGATGGCGCTATGAAAACGCCCAACGACATCGGGCCACAAACGGGCCGATCAGAATTGACGGGCTAAATTTGGCCCACAAGCAGAAAATGGCAGTAACGGGCCGTAAGTAAACAAATGCTGGAAATGAGCCCTACAATAAATGGGCTCTGATAAGGCCGAAAGATAACATGGGCTGGAAACGGCCCAACGGAATAACAGGCCGTTAATGGGTATAAAGTGATACACTGTTCTTTGCGGGCCAGTTTCACCACAGGCCGTTAATGGGTGTAAAGTGATACACTGTTCATTACGGGCCAGTTTCACAACGGGTCGTTAATAGGCCAAGAGTTACATAGGGCCTCATATGGGCCAAAAGACGTCATGGGCCAAACATGGGCCAGAAGTGAAAAAAGGCTAGAATCATATTGGATGGCCCAGATGACGCTACTGGGCCTAATTCGGATAGGGCGTAACGGGCCTTGGGTTAGCGGACTGTAAATGGGCTATATGCGAACAGGCCATTAACAGGCTTTCCATGGGCCGGCCCGACACCTTTTTACCAAGTCAAACGGGTCGGCCTTTTCATAGGAATGGGCCTCTGTTGGGCCGTGCCACGTGTCAACGTATGATAGGCGCCTTCTGTCCAATGAGTGGATGACATCTGTCCCAGCGATGAGCCGACACGTGTTTCCTCCAGCCAATGATGATTTTACACGTGGAAAATCCCCATTGGTCGGGGCTAACGAGTTATCGGATCCAAAACCCAACCTGATAGCTTAACGACGTTCCGTTACGGTGGATGCCATGTGTCGGTCACCCTTGACGAAAGCACTTCTGTGACGCGCGATTTATCGTCATGGAAGTGGACACTTCCGTGATGATAATTTTGGTAATGTCATGGAACACTTCTACGACAACACAACTATGACTATCTTGATTCTGTCATAAAATCGTCATGGATGTACATGCATGACAGAGAACGCGACCTACTGTGACAAACATGTATCATCACGAAAGTGTATTTTTTTGTAGTATACCGACGATTGAATCTCGGGCAAGTAACATACCGATGACAAAGGGAATAATTTATGTTGTCATAACGGTTCAACCGATAAAGATCTTCGTAGAATATGTGGGAACCAATATGAGCATCCAGGTTCCACTTGTTGGTTATTGACGGGAGAGGTGTCTCGGTCATGTCTACATAGTTCTCGAACCTGTAGGGTCCGCACGCTTAACGTTTGAGGACGATTTTGTATTATATGAGCTATGTGATTCAGTGACCGAATGTTGTTCGTAGTCCCGAATGAGATCACAAACGTGACGAGGATTCTCGAAATGGTCGAGAGGAAAAAAATTGATATTTAGAACGATAGTATTTGGACACCGGAAGTGTTCTGGGGGTACCGGGTACGTATCGGGTTACCGGGAAGGGGTTCCGGGCACCGCCAGCAAAGATATGGGCCTAATGGGCCAAGAGGGGAAAAGAAGCAGCCAGCATCTCTACTACGCAACTTTATTCCTGTAGACTCGTGTTGGGCCTCCAAGCGTAGTGTTTTGTAGGACAGTAGCAATTTCCCCTCAAGTGGATGACCTAAGGTTTATCAATCTGTGGGAGGTGTAGGATGAAGATGGTCTCTCTCGAACAACCCTGCAATCAAATACAAGAAATCTCTTGTGTCTCCAACACACCCAATACAATGGCAAATTGTATAGGTGCACTAGTTCGGCGAAGAGATGGTGATAAAAGTGTAATATTGATGGTAGAAATATATTTTTATAATCTGAATAAATAAAAACAGCAAGGTAGCAAATAGTAAATGGGCACAAAAACGGTATTGCTATGCTTGAAAACAAGGCCTTGGGTCCATACTTTCGCTACTGCCATCTCTCAACAATGCTAATATAATTGGATCGCATAACCATCCCTCAACATGCGATGAAGAATCACTCCAAAGTTCTTATCTAGCGGAAAACATAAGAATAAATTGTTTGTAGGGTACGAAACCACCTCAAAGCTATTCTTTCTGATCGATCTATCCAAGAGTTCATAATAAAATAACACCAAATAAAATTCCGATTCATAATATTCAATCCAACACAAAGAACCTCAAAGAGTGCCCCAAGATTTCTACCGGGGAAACAAAAGACGAGAACGTGCATCAACCCCTATGCATAGATTACCCCATTGTCACCGCGGGAATCTGCGAGTTGAATACCAAAACACATATCAAGTGAATCAATATGATACCCCATTGTCACCAAGAGTATTCATATGCAAGACATATATCAAGTGCTCTCAAATCCATAAAATTATTCAATCCCATAACAACGAAATCTCAAAGGGAAAAACTCAATTCATCACAACAAGATAGAGAGGGGAAAACACCATATGATCTAACTACACTAACAAAGTGTAACACCCCAAATTTTCTGGCCAAGTTTTTGATATTAAAATTTTTGCCAGGAGTTTTAAATTTTTATTTCTGTGAATTTTCAGAACTCTTCTTTTATTGTTAATGAGTTTTTCATCTTTTCCCAAGTGGAGCTTTCCAAAATGTATTGGACTTTTATGCCAGCTCTTTATAACATTTTCTTAATCAGTGGATTTATTTATTAGATCATTTCATCCTGAGCTTTATTCATTAAAATGGATTGTTTTAAATTTTGGAGCTCTGTTTGTACTACAACCATTTGATAGAATCACTTAAAATTCCAACCAAAATTTGGAGATGTCATGAGATGTCTCTAAATCAATTATGTGCATTAATAAAATTATTTCATTGCTTATTTTGGGTTCTTTCACCTGGTTTGCTTCTCTGGTCCAGTGGGCATTTTTGCACTACAACCCATTTAAATATTTCCCTAAAGCCTCCACCAAAATTTTGGGATGTCAGTAGTAGCATGCCATCCAACTTTATGCAAAAACATAGTGATGTTCTTTGGAAAATTTGAGTGCAACAGCCTCTTTTTCATTCTGGACCAGACTTATGTTTTCTACTACAACTCTATTATTTCTTGCTCTAATGGCCTTGTGTTCTCTCATGCTTGTAGTCAACCTTGCAAAACCCCTAAGTCCAGGAGCATGCTCTATTTGGAACACTTTTGGTCCATGTAATGATGCCACTCACTCCCTGTCCAGAAGTGTAGTTTTGCAAAACTTGCACTAGCAAGTTTCTCCTTTGTGCAAACTGACTCCACCACCCCCTCTTTCATCCATAGAGACACTGATCTGGAGAGTTTAGCCACTCCAAGAGCTACCTAGGTGCCTTTGGCATTTTGTCAAACACCTGGAGTGCATGATCAGATTTGACATGAGTTGTTGTTGGCATTGTGAACTTGGTCTCCTGACCAAACCACCTTGTCCCCTGAGCTTCACTCTATCAACAACCTAGCTCTGTTGCATGCCAACCTCACCTGTGACCTATAGCATGCCACGGCATTTTACCGAACACCTTCCGCGGCGCGTAATCGGACGCGCCAGAGCGCCAGACAGCACGAACCGCGCCCGGGCCGACATGCTGGCCCCCCTGGTTTTGGCCCACTCTGCAGCACCACGCCACGCACTAACCTCCTCTCAGCATCGCGCCAAGCCACCCTGGCAGCCAACAGCGCCGCCGACAGAGCTTTTGGCGGCACACGGCGTCCGCAGCGCGCCTCTGCCACGGTCGGCGCCGCCAAAGCCACCCCAGCTTGCCACCTGCCTCCTGGAATAGTGCAAGCTCATCTGCAGCCTCGTCCGCTAGCGCTCGTCGCCGCCACGTCGCCCAAGCTACAGGGAGGCGGTTCGCCGTCGTCCTTATCACCGGCCGCCCCAGAACCGACCTCCACCACGTATATAAGGGCCCGGAGCTCAACCGAGTCCTCGAGCAACCTCACATGATCCTCCTAGTGTTGCCTTGGCCAGAATGAGCAAGAGAAGGCCTTCTTCCCGAGTCCGCCGGTTCGGTCGCCGCCAAGCCCTGGCCGATTCCATCGCCAACAAAGGCCTCTCCCTCTCCACTCTCTCCACCAAGAACTCTCCCTTCCTCTCGCGAGCACAACCCCTCGCTCAATTTTGGCCGGAGACCACCGCAGCCCCAAACTCACTATCCACCCGAATGCCCCCTCCGCCGCGGAGCTCGCCGCCGGCGACTCCCTCCACCCCCGGCTACCCTACGACCACTAGAAGGACCGCCTAGGAGTGGCGGATCCATCCCTGCACTCGGATGCCCTCGAGGAGCTGCCTAACACCAGCGAAGATCGCCGGAGTCCCCGCCTCCGTTCGGCCAGAGGAAGGAGAGGGAAGGAGACTGGTCAAACCTGACAAGTGGGGCCCCCTGGACCCACTGTCAGTGACCCAGGCGCAATCCACGTGGGTTAAGTGGAAACGTATTTCCGATAGACGCCTTCGACGTGTACGTATAATCGAATCGTTTTTCTGTTTTCTGTTTTATTTTAAAATCAGATTTGACCAGAACTTTGACTGTCGATAACTTTTTAGATACAACTCCAAATCAATTGATTCTTTTTCCTACCTCTCTCAAATGTTGTCTAGTTTATTTTAAGATTTATTGGAAAAAAATCGAAACAACTTTTTGTGCTGTTTTGTTTTTGTGTGTTAATTCATATATTATTTTTAAATAGGGTTTTTGAAGATTTCATGATGATTTGGATGCACCCTTCCTTCCCATGACCTGAAGGCAAGCATTCTGAACCCTGGTGAATTTTGTGTGTGTTGCATAGCACAGTGGCAACACCACCCCGACACATACATGCGTCATTTTATGTGAGGATGAGATCCTATTCATGGGTGCATATTAATGAGTTTATGCTAATGAAGTTGACATGATTTGTGATGGAAATCACCGTTACACGCCTTCCATGCATACCGGAAGGAAAGACGGAAGGCCTCTGTCTTGGGTAGACACGGGCTTGCCCTAGTCCTCCGTCGAGACGGTCGTGTCTGCAGTATGACATGAGGGGATGTCGCGTGATGTTTCCATCTGTTGTTTGAGATATATGCATTGTTATGCTAATCATGCAGGAAATATTACAACCTCTGAGTCGACTGTAGATCGAGTCTTGTGCCAAGAACCCCATACTTGCTTCAGACTACCACTCGTCCCTACACCAAGTAGGGTACGACTCGATAAGTTGTCAACCCTTTCCTAGCACACACCGCATGTAGAGGCCGTGGTGGAAGATATCGAGGCATCCGGTAGTCATACCACCGGTCCGGGAGCATGGGTGTTTCGGTTGTAGCCGAAAGGGGTAGCTCCCAGTTATGCTGCTGTATAAATTTTGTAATCCATGTTACGCCGAGGTTGTGGCCTCCCCACTTAGAGTTTTGCTTAACAGTGTCGTGGGTGATTCTGCACATGTGAGTTAAGCTGGTGTGTGCAAGTTAGGTGTGTTTTCAACAAAAGACCAGAGACGGAATTAGTCCCAATGGACTAAAGAAACTGCTACTCGTGGGTAAAGAGTACACCCTCTGCAGAGATTAAACCTATTGAATAGCCGTGTCCATGGTTAAGGATTACAGTTTGGGATGGGTCAAGTGTCGGTCTTAGTGTCGGTCTTCGGAGGTGAAACTGTTAAACCTGGAAGCACGATTGTGACTTGTGAAAATTTGTGATTACTATTTTGGATGTGAACTAACCCGTGAATTTTTTTTGGTATTATCGAATATCCCTGGGATGGTTCTACCTCCTGGATATTCATTGTGGCATTTCTTTTAAAGCCCTTTATGCGGTGTCGCTCAGACGCCCGACTGTGGCATTTCTTTTAAAGCCCTTTACGCGGTGTCACTTAGACGCCCGACTGTGGCATTTCTTTTAAAGCTCTTTATGCGGTGTCGCTCAGACGCCCGACTGTGGCATTTCTTTTAAAGCCCTTTATGCGGTGTCGCTCAGACGCCCGATTGTGGCATTTCTTTTAAAGCCCTTTATGCGGTGTCGCTCGACGCCCGATCGCGTGGCATTTCTTTTAAAGCCCTTTATGCGGTGTCGCTCAGACGCCCGACTGCGGCATTGTTCTTGTTTATTTATAAGCCCTCTATGCGGTGTCGCTCAGACGCCCGATTGTGGCATTTCTTTTGTGTTATTTACTTCATGATTTTTTATACTACCATATTATTGTATATCCATAAATAACATGCTTGTACGCATCAGAGTTTTACTTATCTCATGTGACTAACGTATTGAGCATAATATATTTTCAGTACATCATTGTTAAATCATGCCTGTGTTCATTGTGTTTGCGAGTACATTCAAAGTACTCACCGGCTTGTCCTCGCTATTGTCTTGGCCAGATTTCATGCTTGGAGAGGAGCGCTATGGTGATCCCCCAGAACCTAGGCAACGGTGATCTCAGCCACGCGAAGATAGGAGTTATCCTGGTCAGTTGTTCCTTTGGGAAATGCAGTCCCATAGACGAGGATATTTCATAACCCGCTTCCTTCATCAACCTTTAGTAAAACCTTTTGTTGTACTCACAGGCCAGAGTGGTCTTGTGCTACATATATTGTATTTTTGCTTGGATTTTCTGTATCAAGTTAGTGCCTTCTCAGCTAACAGTTATCCTGGGGTTGATAAGCACAAGGACCATTTTTCCTGGGATTAGCACCCGGAGAATTCGGTCGCCACACAAAGCCTGCGATACATCAAGATCGTTTCATCTCAATAACACGAGAGAGAGAGAGAGAGAGATTAAACACATAGCTACTGGTACAAACCCTTAGCCCTGAGGGTGGACTACTCCCTCCTCATCGTGGTGGCCGCCGGGATGATGAAGATGGCCACCGGTGATGATTCCCCCCTTCGGTAGGGTGCCGAAACGGGGTCTAGATTGGTTTTCGGTGGCTACAGAGCCTTGCGGCGGTGGAACTTCTGATCTAGGTTAACCCTGAGGGTTTTTGGAATATTTGGTGATTTATAGGGAAAAGAGGGGGTGTCGGAGGACACCGAGGTGGGCACAACCCACCTGGGCGCGCCTGGGCCCCCAGGCGCGCCCTAGTGGTTGTGCCCCCCTCGGGGCACCCCCCCTAGGTGATGCTCTGCCCCTCTGGTGGTCTTATGGTCCATAAAAACTCCACAAAAAGTTTCGCGGTGTTTGGACTCTGTTTGATATTGATTTCCAGCGATGTAAAAAATAAGCAAAAAACAGCAACTAGCACTGGGCACTGGGTCAATAGGTTAGTCCCAAAAAAATGGTATAAAGTTGCTATAAAATGATTGCAAAACATCCAAGAATGACAATATAATAGCATGAATACTTCATAAATTATAGATACGTTGGAGACGTATCAGCATCCCCAAGCTTAATTCCTAGTCGTCCTCGAGTAGGTAAATGATAAAAGAAATAATTTATGAAGTGTGAATGCTAGCAAAGTGCATAAGTTTGATCAATGACAATTTCAATCACTTTTCCTAACATCAAAACAACAATACTTTCATATAAAACTTCTCATGTTAAAGTAGCAACCAGTTCACATGTTAAGGTTCAAACAATGAATTCTCTTGAAACTCAACAACCTATGTTCTCAGTTACCAAGCAATTGTAATACAACTTATTCAATAGAGTTTAAGTAAGAGCTCCACATACTCAACCATCATATACTATTCTATGATTGCTAACACTCACCGCATACACATGAGCAAAACGTTTCAACCGGACACATAGAAAGATAGGGGCTTATAATTTCGCCTCCCAACGTATTCACCTCAAGGGTGATGTCAACAATAATAACTCATGCTACCCATATCCAACTGGATATATGTGCCTAGATCTTTCCTCACCACATGATGCTTGCCAAAAGAGAAAAATAAAAAGGAATAGAGAGAAAAACTTTGACTCTTGCATGAAAGTAAATACATAAAAGTAAAAGATAGGCCCTTCGTAGAGGGAAGAAGAGGTTGCCATGCGCTTATTTGTTTGTGTGCTCAACCCCTTAGTGCAAAAGAACGTCACGTTGTATTGCCCCTTGTGATGGCAACCTTTATTATGCAGTCTGTCGCTTTTATTCTTCACCATCACAAGTTCATACAACGCTCAATTTTCTCTTACACTAAATGATCTCACACTTTTAGAAGCAATTTTTATTGCCTTATTGCACCGATGACAACTTACTTGAAGGATCTTTCTCAATCCTTAGGTAGGTATGGTGGACTCCTGAAACTAAGATTTGGGTTTAAGGGTTTTTGGATGCACAAGTAGTATCTCTACTTGGTGCGGAATTTTTGGCTAGCAAATATGGGGGGCAAGCACCACATGTTGAAGGATCCATGACAATATAACTTCTATGTGAATATCAACAAACATAAATCATTACGTTGTCTTCCTTGTCCAACGTCAACAATTTTGGCATATAATATTTTGACGGGGGCTCACAATCACAAAAGATTTCGAAGATAGTGTATTTTCATGTGAAAGTTCTCTTCCTTATACTAATTATTCACGAATTGCTTGTATGACCAATATTGTGATTGTCAAGCTTCAAAAGATTTCACTTTCTAAACCCAATGTGAAGCTACCACTAGGCATGATATGAACATATAATTTCAACTTCATTACATTCAATTTATTCAACAATTTACTCAAAGGATATAAGTGAAGCACAAGAGCAAATGACAAACTACTCCAAAAAAGATATAAGTGAAGATCATGCGAGTAGTTATGTAAATAGATAGCTATGTCAGGACTCTCTCTTATTTAGAAGTTTCAGATCTAAGTATTTTATTAAAAAAGCAAGAAAAACAAAATAAAATGACATTCCAAGGATAGCACACATCATGTGAAGAAGCAAAAACTTAGGCTCAACCGATACTAACCGATAATTGTTGAAGAAGAAAGGTGGGGTGCCTACCAGGGCATCCCCAAGCTTAGATGCTTGAGACTTCTTGGAATATTAACTTGGGATGCCTTGGGCATCCCCAAGCTTGAGATTTTGTGTCTCCTTAATTCCTCTCATATCACGGTTTTCCTAAATTTCAAAAACTTCATCCACACAAAACTAAACAAAAACTCGTGAGATAAGTTATTGGAAACCAATGCAAAAAACTTATCATTCTCTACTGTAGCAAATAACTAAAATTATTATTCAACATTGCATACTAAATGCCTCTGCATATTTAATAGTCCTATTCTCAAATAGAATCATTAGACAAGCAAACATATGCAAACAATACAAACATAACAGCAATCTGCCAAAACAGTACAGACTGTAAAGAATGCAAGATTCACCATACTTTCCAAACTCCAAAAATTATGAAAATTTACCACACTGTAGAAAAATTGTCAGATCTTATTATACAAAACATTTCAACATTTTATCACATTCTGAATTTTCTAGGGAATTTTTGCAACAACGATAAACTTTCTGTTTTGAAACAGCCACATGTAGACTTTTCAAATAAGCATGGCAAAGGCTATACTTGACATTTTTATTCAAATAAAAGATGCAAAACATTATTCTAAATAACATCAAGCAAATTAAAACAAAATAAAATTACGCTCCAAGTAAAACTCATATCATGTGACGAATAAAAATATAGCCTCAAGTAAGATTACCGATATTGTTTGAGACGAAAGAGGGGATGCCTTCCGGGGCATCCCCAAGCTTAGTTGCTTGGATCTTCCTTGAAGTTTACCTTGGGGTGCCTTGGCCATCCCCAAGCTTAGGGTCTTGTCACTTCTTATTCTCCTCATATCAACATCTCATCTGAAACTTGAAAACTTCAATCACACAAAACTTAACAGAACTTTGTGAGATAGGTTAGTATGATAAAGAGCAAGCCGTTTCACTTTGGTACTGTCAAAGACAGGATTCATAATTTTTTCCACACAATGCCTACTGTAGAATATCATTTCCACAATTTATATTGAGCAATATAAGCCATAGAAACTAGAAAACAAGCAAACTATGCATTGAAAACAGAATCTGTCAAAAACAGAACAGTTTGTAGTAATCTGTACTCCAACCATACCTCTGCTACTCTAAAAATTCTGAAAAATTAGGACAACCTAGGGAATTTGTATATCTATCACCTATAAAAAATTACGATCAAAATCACGTTCCAGTGAATTTTCAAAATTTCTGGACTGAGTGCAAAAGTTTCTGTTTTTGCACAAATTCAAGTCGAATATCATCCACACTATCCCAAAGGCTTTACCTGGCACTTTATTGGAACAAAAGATATAAAACATGATGACTACAGTAGTCTAATCATTTTAACACACAAAAACAGTAGGTAAAAGTGTTGGGTGTCTCCCAAGAAGCGCTTTTCTTTAAGCCTTTTAGCTAGGCATGATGATTTCAATGATGCTCGCATAAAAGATAAGAAGTGAAACATAAAGAGAGCATCATGAAACTCATGGCAACCACACTTAAGTCTAACACACTTCCTATGCATAGGGATTTTGTGAGCAAACAACTTATGGGAGCAATAATCAACTAGCATAGGAAGGCAAAAAAAGTGCAACTTCAAAACTTTCAACACATAGAGAGGAAACTTGAAATTATTGCAATTCCTACAAGCATGAGTTCCTCCCTCATAATAATTTTCAGTAGCATCATGAATGAATTCAATAATATAGCTATCACATAAAGCATTCTTTTCATGATACATAAGCATAGAAATTTTGTTACTCTCCACATAAGCAAATTTCTTCTCATCAATAGTAGTGGGAGCAAACTCAACAAAATAACCATCATGCGAGTGAAAATCAAAATCATGATGACAAGTTTCATGGTTAGCATTATTCTTTATAGCATACATGTCATAACCATAATCATCATAGATAGCAACTTTGTTCTCATAATCAATTGGAACCTCTTCCAAAATAGTGGATTCATCACTAAATAAAGTCATGACCTCTCCAAATCCACTTTCATAATTATCACAATAAGATTCAACACCCTCCAAAATAATGGGATCATTACTTCCTAAAGTTGACACTCTTCCAAACCCACTTTCATCAATATAATCATCATAAATAGAAGGCATGCTATCATCATAATGATTTTTCTCATCAAAACTTGGGGGACAAAAAATATCATAATCATCAAACATAGCATACCCAAGCTTATGGCTTTGCATATCCTTAGCATCATGGATATTCAAAGAATTCATGCAAACAACATTGCAATCATGCTCATCATTCAAATATTTTGTGCCAAACATTTTATTGACTTCTTCTTCTAAAAATTGAGCATAATTTTCCTTTCCATCATTTTCACGAAAGACATTATAAATATGAATAATATGATGCAACCTCAATTCCAATTTTTTGTACTTTTCTTTTTTATAAACCAAACTAGTGATAAACAAAAAACTAAAAGATTCGATTGCAAGATCTAAAGATATACCTTCATGCACTCACCTCCCCGGCAACGACGCCAGAAAAGAGCTTGATGTCTACTACGCAACTTTATTCTTGTAGACGCCTCCAAGCGCAGAGTTTTGTAGGACAGTAGCAATTTTCCCTCAAGTGGATGAACTAAGGTTTATCAATCCGTAGGAGGTGTAGGATGAATATGGTCTCTCTCGAACAACCTTGCAACCAAATACAAGAAATCTCTTGTGTCCCCAACACATCCAATACAATGGCAAATTGTATAGGTGCACTAGTTCGGCGAAAAGATGGTGATAAAAGTGTAATATTGAGGTAGAAATATATTTTTATAATCTGAATAAATAAAAACAGCAAGGTAGAAAATAGTAAACGGGCCCAAAAACGATATTGCATTGCTTGAAAACAAGTCCTAGGGTCTGTACTTTCGTTAGTGCAACCTCTCAACAATGCTAATATAATTGGATCACATAACCATCCCTCACGTGCAATGAAGAATCACTCCAAAGTTCTTATCTAGCGGAGAACATAAGAATAAATTGTTTGTAGGGTACGAAACCACCTCAAAGCTATTCTTTTCGATCGATCTATCCAAGAGTACGTACTAAGATAACACCAAAGAAAATTCAGATTCGTAATATTCAATCCAACACAAAGAACCTCAAAGAGTGCCCCAAGATTTCTACCGAAGAAACAAAAGACGAGAACGTGCATCAACCCTATGCATAGATTACGCCAATGTCACAGTGGGAATCCGCGAGTTGAATGCCAAAACACATATCATTGAACTAGTGCTATTTCAAGATGAATATTTCAGGGAAAGTTCAATGATTGGCATGGCATGGATTAGGAATGTGGACCCCTCAAAATGCTAAGGACACATATTGGCTCAAGCTCAAGAGTCTACATTTTACTTTTAGTGGTCCAAGATCACATTGAGTCCATAGGAAAATCCAATACTATTAAAGGGGATGAGGTGTTGCTTAATGGCTTGCTTGCTCAAAATGCTTAGTGCTATGCTCCAAAATCCCTCAACCACTTTCTCATATCCACATATGTCCCAAACCAAAAGTCAAACTCGGCCCCACCGATTTGATCCATCCGGTGCCACTGAGTTCTTTTGACATAGCCACTGCCAGAAACCCTAGTCTTTTCGGTCTCACCGATAGGGATCTCGATCTCACCGCGATGGGATTGCAAACTCTCTGTTTCCCTTCGTAACGTTTCGGTCCAACCGAAGTGAGCGATCGGTCCCACCAAGTTTGCAATGCAAACTCCCTGTTCCCTTTTCGTAACATTTCGGTCCCACCGAAATGAGCGAATCGGTCCCACCGAGTTTGCCTGACCAACTCTCTGGTTAGCTTATTACCAAAGTCGGTCCCACTAAGTTTGTGTAATCGTTCCAACCGAGATTATGTTATGCCCTAACCCTAACAAAATTGGTCCCACCGAGTTGACGTGTCAGTCCCACCGAAATGCCTAATGGTCATTATGAACTAAATCGGTCCGACCGAGTTTTGTGATTCAGTCCCACCGAGTTTGTTAAATTGTGTGTAACGGTTATATTTTGTGTGGAGGCTATATATACCCCTCCACCCTCTCCTCATTCGTGGGGAAAGCCATCAGAACATGCCTACACTTCCAACATACATTTTTTGAGAGAGAACCACCTACACTTGTGTTGAGGTCAAGATATTCCAATTCAACCATATGAATCTTGATCTCTAGCCTTCCGCAAGTTACTTTCCACTCAAATCATCTTTCCACTAAATCCAATCCTATGAGAGAGTGTTGAGTGTTGGGGAGACTATCATTTGAAGCACAAGATCAAGGAGTTCATCATCAACACACCATCTATTACCTTTTGGAGAGTGGTGTCTGCTAGATTGGTTAGGTGTCACTTGGGAGCCTCCGTCAAGATTGTGGAGTTGAACCAAGGAGTTTGTATGCAAGGAGATCGCCTACTTCATGAAGATCTACCCTAGTGAGGCAAGTCCTTCATGGGCGATGGCCATGGTGGGATATACAAGGTTGCTTCTTCGTGGACCCTTCGTGGGTGGATCCCTCCATGGACTCGCGCAGTCGTTACCCTTCGTGGGTTGAAGTCTCCATCAATGTGGATGTACGATAGCACCACCTATCGGAACCACAGATAAAAAATCTCCGTGTCTACATTGCGTTTTCTCCCTCAAACTCCCCCCTTTACCTTCATGTGCAATTGTTTTACATTCCGTTGCTATACTCTTAGAATTGCATGTGTAGGTTGATTGCTTGACTTGTGCAAAGTTGCTAAAATCTGCCAAGACTTAAAATTGGGAAAAGGCTAGATTTTTATTTGGTCAAGTAGTCTAATCACCCCCCTCTAGACATACTCTCGATCCTACACATAGGTACTAGTACAAACCCTCAACCCCGAGGGTGGACTACTCCCTCCTCATCGTGGTGGCCGCCGGGATGATGAAGATGGCCACCGGTGATGATTCCCCCCTCCGGCAGGGTGCCGGAACGGGGTCTAGATTGGTTTTCGGTGGCTACAGAGCCTTGTGGCGGCGGAACTTCTGATCTAGGTTAACCCCGAGGGTTTTTGGAATATTTGCTGGTTTATAGGGCAAAGAGGGGTGCAGGAGGCCACCGAGGTGGGCACAACCCACTAGGGCGCGCCTGGGGGCCCAGCGCGCCCTGGTGGGTTGTGCCCCCCTCGGGGCACCCCCCAGGTGCTACTCTGGCCCTTTGGTGGCCTTCTGGTCCATTAAAAATCCACAAAAAGTTTCGCGGTGTTTGGACTCTGTTTGATATTTATTTCCTGCGATGTAAAAAAACTAGCAAGAAATAGCAACTAGCACTAGGCACTGGGTCAACAGGTTAGTCCCAAAAAAGGGTATAAAGTTGCTATAAAATGATTGTAAAACATCCAAGAATGACAATATAATAGCATGAATACTTTATAAATTATAGATACGTTGGAGACGTATCACAGCCAGCATGGGCTGCTGCACCCCCCACATAGGCCGAACCTGGAGGGGAAGGAAAGAGGGTAAGAGAGAAAGGAAGGGGAGGGATTCATCCTCCCCCTTCCTTCCCTCCTCCCTCCTTCCTTCCCCCTCCGGTAATTATGGTAAGGGGGGCGAATAGGACTAGGGCCCAAAGTAGGATTCCTCCTACTTGGGCGCCCCCTTGGCTGCTCCCTCTCACTCCCACCTATATATATGAAGGGGGAGGCGCCTAGAACACACAACAACATCTGTTAGTTGTGTGCGGCGCCCCCCTCCAAAGATTACACACTCGGTCATATTCTCGTGGTGCTTAGGCGAAGCCTTGCGCGGATCACTTGACCATCACCGTCACCACGCCGTCCTGCTGACAGAACTCATCTATTTCCTCGACACTTTGCTATATCAAGCATTCGAGGGACTTCATCGAGCTGAACATGTGCAGAACTCGGAGGTGCCGTACGTTTGGTACTTGATCGGTCGGAACGAGAAGAAGTTCAACTACATCAACCACGTTGTCAAACGCTTCCGCTTTCGGTCTAAGAGGGTACGCATCTCCTAGATAGATCTTACGTGAGCGTAGGAATTTTTTTGAAATTGCATGTTACGTTTCCCAACATGTAGACATGACCGAGACACCTCTCCGGTCAATAACCAATAGCGGAACCTGGATGCTCATATTGGCTCCTACATATTATACAAAGATCTTTATCTTTATACCTAGTTCAATCTCGTTACCGGCAAGTCTCTTTACTCGTTCCGTAATACATCATCCTGCAACTAACTCATTAGTCACTTTGCTTGCAAGGCTTCTTATAATGTGTATTACTGAGAGGGCCCAGAATATCTCTCCGATGCTCGGAGTGACAAATCCTAATCTCGATCTATGCCAACTCAACAAACACCTTCGGAGATACCTGTAGAGCATCTTTATAATCACCCAGTTACGTTGTGATGTTTGATAGCACACAAGGCATTCCTCCGGTATCCAGGAGTTGCATAATCTCATAGTCAAAGGAATATGTATTAGACATGAAGAAAGCAATAGCAATAAAACTGAACGATTAATATGCTAAGCTAACGGATGGGTCTTGTCCATCACATCATTCTCCTAATGATGTGATCCCGTTATCAAATGACAACTCATGTCCATGGTTAGGAAACTTTAACCATCTTTGATCAACGAGCAAGTCAAGTAGAGGCTCACTAGGGACACAGTGTTTGTCTTTGTATTCACACATGTATTTAGGTTTCCGATCAATACAATTCTAGCATGAATAATAAACATTTATCATGAATAAGGAAATATAAAATAACAACTTTATTATTGCCTCTAGGTCATATTTCCTTCAGTCTCCCACTTGCACTAGAGTCAATAATCTAGATTACATTGTAATGATTCTAACACCCATGGAGTCTTGTTATTGATCATGTGTTGCTCGTGGAAGAGGCTTAGTCAACGGGTCTGCTACATTCATATCTGTATGTATTTTGCAAATCTCTATCTCTCCCTCCTTGACTTGATCACGGATGGAGTTGAAGCGTCTCTTGATGTGTTTGGTTCTTTTGTGAAATCTGGATTCCTTTGCTAAGCAATTGCTCCAGTAGTGTCATAAAATATTTTCATTGGACCTGATGCACTAGGTATTACACCTAGATCGGATATGAACTCATTCATCCAGACTCCTTCATTTGCTGCTTCCGAAGCAGCTATGTACACCGCTTCACACGTAGATCCCGCCACGACGCTCTGCTTGGAACTGCACCAACAACAGCTCCACCATTCAAAATAAATACATATCCGGTTTGTGACTTAGAGTCATCCGGATCAGTGTCAAAACTAGCATCAACGTAACCATTTACGATGAGCTCTTTGTCACCTCCATAAACGAGAAACATATCCTTGGTCCTTTTTAGGTACTTCAGGATGTTCTTGACCACTGTCTAGTGATCCACTCCTGCATTACTTTGGTACCTCCCTGCCAGACTTATGGCAAGGCACACATCAGGTCTGGTACACAGCATAGCATACATGATAGAACATATGGCTGAGGTATAGGGAATGACTTTCATTTTATCTCTATCTTCTGCAGTGGTCGGGCATTGAGTCTGACTCAATTTCATACCTTGCAATACAGGCAAGAACCCTTTCTTTGACTGATCCATTTTGAACTTCTTCAAAACTTTGTCATGGTATGTGCTTTATGAAAGTCCTATTAAGCGCCTTGATCTATCTCTATAGATCTTGATGCCCAATATATAAGCAGCTTCACCGAGGTATTTCATTGAAAAACTCTTTTCAAGTATCCTTTTATGCTATCCAGAAATTCTACATCATTTCCAATCAACAATATGTCAACAACATATAATATTAGAAATGCTGCAGAGCTCCCACTCACTTTCTTGTAAATACAGGCTTCTCCGAAAGTCTGTATAAAACCATATGCTTTGATCACCTCATCAAAGCGTATATTCCAACTCTGAGATGCTTGCACCGGTCCATAGATGGATCGCTGGAGCTTGCACACTTTGTTAGCACCTTTAGGATCGACAAAACCTTCTGGTTGCATCATATACAACTCTTCTTTAAGAAATCCATTAAGGAATGCAGTTTTGACATCCATTTGCCAGATTTCATAATCGTAAAATGCGGCAATTGCTAACATGATTCGGACAGACTTAAGCATCGCTACGGGTGAGAAAGTCTCAACGTAGTCAACTCCTTGAACTTGTCGAAAACCTTTTGCGACAAGTCGAGCTTCTTGCGCATAACATTACCATCAGCGTCAGTCTTCTTCTTGAAGATCCATTTATTCTCTATGGCTTGCCGATCATCGGGCAAGTCCACCAAAGTCCAGACTTTATTCTCATAAATGGATCCTATCTCAGATTTCATGGCCTCAAGCCATTTATCGAAATCTGGGCTCATCATTGCTTCTTCATAGTCCGTAGGTTCGCCATGGTCTAGTAACATGACTTCCAGAACAGGATTACAGTACCACTCTGGTGTGGATCGTGCTCTGGTTGACCTACGCGGCTCAGTAGTAACTTGATCTGAAGTTTCATGATCATCATCATTAGCTTCCTCTCTAGTTGGTGTAGGCATCACGGATTCACGGGAACGGATTTCTCTGATGAGCTACTTTCCAAATTGAGAGAAGGTATTACCTCATCAAGTTCTACTTTCCTCCCACTCACTTCTTTCGAGAGAAACTCCTCTAGAAATGTTCCATTCTTGGCAACAAAGATCTTGCCTTCGGATCTGTGGTAGAAGGTGTACCCAATTGTTTTCTTAGGGTATCCTATGAAGACACACTTCTCCGATTTGGGTTCGAGCTTATCAGCCTGAAGCCTTTCGACATAAGTGTCGCAACCCCAAACTTTAAGAAACGACATCTAAGGTTTCTTGCCAAACCACAGTTCATACGGTGTTGTCTCAATGGATTTAGACGGTGCCCTATTTAAGGTGAATGCAGCTGTCGCTAATGCATAACCCCAAAGGATAGTGGTAAATCGGTAAGAGACATCATAGATCGCACCATTTCTAATAAAGTACGGTTACGATCTTCGGACACACCATTACGCTGTCATGTTCCAGGTGGCGTGAGTTGTGAAACTATTCCACATTGTTTTAAATGAAGGCCAAACTCGTAACTCAAATATTCGCCTCCGCGATCAGATCGTAGAAACTTTATTTTCTTGTTACGATGATTCTCCACTTCACTCTGAAATTCTTTGAACTTTTCAAATGTTTCAGACTTGTGTTTCATTAAGTAGATATACCCATATCTTCTTAAATCATCTGTGAAGGTCATAAAATAACGATACCCGCCGCGAGCCTCAACACTCATCGGACCGCATACATCAGTATGTATTATTTCCAATAAGTCATTGGCTCGCTCCATTGTTCCGAAGAATGGAGTTTTAGCCATCTTGCCCGTGAGGCATGGTTCGCAATCAAATGATTCATAATCAAGCGATTCCAAAAGTCCATCTGCATGGAGTTTCTTCATGCGCTTTACATCAATATGACCTAAATGGCAGTGCCACAAATATGTTGCACTATCATTATCAACTTTGCATCTTTTGGCATCAATATTATGGATATGTGTATCACCAAAATCGAGATTCAACAGAAATAGACCATTCTTCATGGGTGCATGACCATAAAAGATATTATTCATATAAATAGAACAACCATTATTCTCTTATTTAAATGAATAACCGTCTCGCACTAAACAAGATCCAGATATAATGTTCATGCTCAACAATGGCACCAAATAACAGTTATTCAGATCTAAAACTAATCCCGAAGGTAGATGTAGAGGTAGCGTGCCGACGGCGATCACATCGACCTTGGAACCATTCCCGACGCGCATCGTCACCTCGTCCTTAGCCAATCTTCGTTTAATCCATAGCTCCTATTTCGAATACCCAGTATCAAATACCCAGGCGCTACTACGAGCATTAGTAAGGTACACATCAATAACATGTATATCAAATATAGCTTTGTTCACTTTGTCATCCTTCTTATCCGCCAAATACTTGGGGCAGTTCCGCTTCTAGTGACCAGTCCCTTTGCAGTAGAAGCACTCAGTTTCAGGCTTGGGTCCAGCTTTGGGCTTCTTCCCAGAGTGGCAATTTGCTTGCCATTCTTCTTGAAGTTCCCTTTCTTTCCCTTGCCCTTTTTCTTGAAACTAGTGGTCTTGTTAACCATCAACTCTTGATGCTCCTTGAATTCTACCTCCGTAGCTTTGAGCATTGCGAAGAGCTCGGGAATTGTCTTCTCCATCCCTTGTATATTATAGTTCATCACGAAGCCTTTGTAGCTTGGTGGCAGTGATTGGAGAACTCTGTCAATAACACTATCATATGGAAGATTAACTCCCAGCTGCGTCAAGTGATTATGATATCCAGACATTCTGAGTATGTGTTCACTGACAGAACTGTTCTCCTCCATCTTGCAGCTATAGAACTTTTTGGGGACTTCATATCTCTCAACTCGGCCATTTGCTTGAAATATTAACTTCTACTCCTGGAACATCTCATATGCTCCATGATGTTCGAAACGTCTTTGAAGTCCCGATTCTAAGCCGTAAAGCATGGCACACTGAACTATCGAGTATTCATCAGATCAAGCTTGCCAGACATTCAAAACATCAAGATTCCGCTCCTGCAAGAGGCCTTTCACCTAGCGGTGCATCAAGGACATAATTCTTCTGTGCAGCAATGAGGATAATCCTCAAGTTACGGACCCAGTCCATGTAGTTGCTACCATCATCTTTCAACTTAGCTTTCTCTAGGAACGCATTAAAATTCAGGGGAACGATAGCACGGGCCATTGTTCTACAACATAGATATGCAAATACTATCAGGACTAAGTTCATGATAAATTAAGTTCAATTAATCAAATTACTTAAGAACTCCCACTTAGATAGACACCCCTCAAGTCATCTAAATGATACGTGATCCAAATCAACTAACCCATGTCCGATCATCACGTGAGATGGGGTAGTCATCAATGGTGAACATCTCTATGTTGATCATACTATATGATTCACGTTCGACCTTTTGGTCTCCAGTGATTTGAGGCCATGTCTATACATGCTAGGCTCGTCAAGTTTAACCCAAGTATTCCTCATGTGCAAAACCGTCTTGCACCCGTTGTATGTGAACGTCGAGTATATCACACCCGATCATCACGTGGTGTCTCAACACGACGAACTGTCACAATGGTGCATACTCAGGGAGAACACTTATACCTTGAAATTTAGTTAAGGGATCATCTTATAATGCTATCGCCGAACTAAGCAAAATAAGATGCATAAAAGATAAACGTCACATGCAATCAAAATATGTGACATGATGTGGCCATCATCATCTTGTGCTTTTCATCTCCATCTCCAAGTAGCGTCATGATCTCCATCATCACTGGCTCGACACCTTGATCTCCATCGTAGCGTCATGGTCGTCTCGCCAACTATTGCTACTACAACTATCGCTAACGCATAGTGATAAAGTAAAGCAATTACATGGCGTTTTCATTTTATACAATAAAGAGACAACCATAAGGCTCCTGTCGGTTGCCGATAAATTTTACAAAACATGATCATGTCATGCAATAACGTATATCACATCATGTCTTGACCATATCACATCACAACATACCCTACAAAAATAAGTTAGACGTCCTCTACTTTGTTGTTGCAAGTTTTACGTGGCTGCTGCGGGATTCTAGCAAGAACCGTTCTTACCTACGCATAAAAACCAAAACGGTGTTTCATCAAGTTTGCTATTTTAATCTTCTTCAAGGACCGGCCATAGTCAAATTTGATTCAACTAAAGTAGGAGAAACAGACACCCGCCAGCCACCTTTATGCTAAACTAGTTCCATGTCTGTCGGTGGAACCGGTCTCATGTGCGTGGACATGTAAGGTTGGTCCGAACCGCTTCATACGACAATACCGCCGAATCAAAATAAGACTTTGGTGGTAAGCAGTATGACTATCACTGCCCACAACTCTTTGTGTTCTACTCATGCATATCATCTACGCATAGACCTGGCTCGGATGCCACTGTTGGGAAACGTTGCATGGAAAACAAAAAATTTATATGCACACGCAATGATCTATCCATGGAGATGCATATCAACGAGGGGGAGAGTGTGTCTGCGTACCCTCGTAGATCGTAAGCGGAAGTGTTTTACAACGCGGTTGATGTAGTCGAACTTTCTTCACGCTCGACCGATCGAGTACCGAACGTACGGCACCTCCGAGTTTTGCACATGTTCAGCTTGGCGACGTCCCTCGTCTTCTTGATCAAGCAAGACGTCGAGGAAGTAGATGAGATCTGTCAGCACGACAGCATGGTGACGGTGATGGTGAAGTGATCCTTGCAGGGCTTCGCCTAAGCATCGCGAGAATATGACCGGGGGCGTAAGCTGTGGAGGGGGGCGTCGCACACGGCTAACAATTGATGTTGTGTGTTCTAGGTGCCCCCCTTCCCACATATGTATAGGTGGGGGGAGGAGGGAGCAGCCAGGGGGCGCCCCAACTAGGATCTGAATCCTACTTGGGGTTTCCCCAAGTGGCGCCCCCCTGCCTTATTTTACCGGAGAAGAAAAGGGAAGGGGGAAGAGAAAACGAAGGGGGGCCGAACCCCTTCTTTTCCTTCTCCCACTCGGCCTCCTGCCATAGGGGGCACGCGACCCCTTGTGGGCTGGTGTGCTCCCCTCTCATGGCCCATATGGCCCATATATTCTCCCCGGGGGTTTCGGTAACCCCTCTGGTACTCCGATAAATACCCGATACACTCCGGAACACTTCCAGTGTCCGAATACTATCGTCCTATATGTCAATATTTACCTCTCGGCCATTTCGAGACTCCTTGTCATGTCCATGATCACATCCGGGACTCCAAACAATATTCGGTCACCAAATCACATAACTCATATAATACAATATCGTCATTGAACGTTAAGCGTGCGGACCCTACGAGTTCGAGAATTATGTAGACATGAACGAGACACCTCTCCGACCAATAACCAATAGCGGAACCTGGATGCTCATATTGGCTCCTACATATTCTACGAAGATCTTTATCGGTCGAACCGTTATGACAACATACGTTATTCCCTTTGTCTATCGGTATGTTACTTACCCTAGATTCGATCGTCGGTATCTTCATACCTAGTTCAATCTCGTTACCGGCAAGTCTCTTTACTCGTTCCATAATATAACATACTGCAACTAACTCATTAGTCACTTTGCTTGCAAGGCTTCTTATGATGTGTATTACGAGGGGGCCCAGAGATACCTCTCTGATACTCGGAGTGACAAATCCTAATCTCGATCTCTGCCAACTCAACAAACACCTTCGAAGATACATGTAGAGCATCTTTATAATCACCCAGTTACGTTGTGATGTTTGATAGCACAAAAGGCATTCCTCCGGTATCCGGGAGTTGCATAATCTCATAGTCGAAGGAATATGTATTTGACATGAAGAAAGCAATAGCAATAAAACTGAACGATTAATATGCTAAGCTAACGGATGGGTCTTGTCCAGCACAACATTCTCCTAATGATGTGTTCCCATTATCAAATGACGACTCATGTCCATGGTTAGGAAACCTTAACCATCTTTGATCAACGAGCTAGTCAAGTAGAGGCTCACTAGGGACATAGTGTTTGTCTATGTATTCACGTATGTAATTAGGTTTTCGATCAATACAATTCTAGCATGAATAAGGAAATATAAAATAACAACTTTATTATTGCCTCTAGGGCATATTTCCTTCAACAGAAAGGGACAAGACGCGTATTTGTATTATTGCCATTAAGGTTAAAATGACGGGGTTTATTCATGTGTGATTTTACTTTGTCTATATCATGTCATCTTGCTTAGGGCGTTATTTCGTTCTTTATGAACTTAATACTCTATATGCATGTTGGATAGTGGTCGATGTGTGGAGTAATACTACAAGATGTAGGCAGGAGCCGGTCTACTTGTCTCGGACGTGATGCCTATATACATGATCATTGCCTTGGATATCGTCATGGTTATTCGCTTTTCTATCAATTGCCCAACAGTAATTTGTTTAACCACCGTATACTATTTTCAAGAGAGAAGCCTCTAGTGAAAACTATGGCCCTCAGGTCTATTTTTATCATATATTGAAATCCAAAAATACCTTGCTGCAATTTTATTTACTTTATTTTATTTTGTGTTTTATTATCTATCTATTACTACGAGATTTGATCCTTGCAATTAACCGTTGAGGAATTGACAACCCGTTGTTCGTGTTGGGTGCAAGTATTTGTTATTTTGTGTGTAGGTACTGCTAACGAGGTGTTGCGTGGTTGTTCTACTGGATTGATAACCTTGGTTCTTAACTGAGGGAAATACTTATCTCTACTGTACTGCATCATCCTCTCCTTTGCGAGGAAATCCCAACACAGCTCACAAGTAGAACTTATGGGTTTTCCAATGAATCTCACGTTCCAGGATCATAACATTTATAGCACGAAATATACTCTTAATAATGAACCTAGAAATATAATAATATAATATTATTGCCTCTAGGGCATATTTCCAACAGTCTTCCACTTGCACTGAAGTCAATAATATAGAGCACATTTTTATTTACACCAATGGCAATCTGGTGTTTGTCCATACTCAGCTTGTGGTATAGCCTTCATCCCCTTGGATCTTGACAACTTCAGATCCACATGTATCATATGCATTTCAATGCATCTGTCATGCTGGCTTTGTATGTATTGAGTCACTAGAAGGACCTATGATTCCTTGGACTGAGCTATAGAACCACTATTAAGTACAGTGTTCCATTGGCACAATCATCTAGAAATCATAACAAGCTCATAAATGAAAGTGTTATTGATCACTCTCCATTGTTGCTTCTGAAGTGACAATCTACTCAGCCCTCTGTTATAGATTTCACCACAGTAACCAACAACCCAACAAACACACCGCAAAAAAAGATTACATCGGATAGAACTCCAAGAAGATCGAGGAGAACATTGTATTGAAGATCAAAGAGAGAGAATAAGCCATCTATAGCTACTAGCTATGGACTCGTAGGTCTGTGGTGAATTACTCACACATCATCAGAAGGCAGCACGGATGATGCAAAAGCCCTCCGTGGTCAATTCCCCCTCCTGCGGAGTACCGAAAAAGGCCTCCAGATGGAATCGCGGAAGAATAGAAGCTTGCGGTGGTGGAAAAAGTGTTTTAGATGGCTCCTTGTTGGTTTGGGAATATTTGTGAATTTATAGGCTTGGAATTAGGTCAAACGGAGTTGCGTGGGCCCATGAGCTCAGGGGGTGCGCTTTGTGAGCTCGTGGCTCTCTTGTAGCTCTTCTGGTCTCCTCCCGAACCTTCTAGGACCCCTTCTGGTCCAGAAAAAATCACCGTAAAGTTTCATCGTATTTGGACTTCGTTTGGTATTGATTTTCTGAAAAGTCAAAAACAAGAAAGAAAATAGGAACTAGCATTGGGCAATGGGTTAATATATTAGTCCCAAAAATGGTATAAAATAGCATAAAAATGCATATAATCCAAGATTGATAGTATAATAGCATGAAACAATCAAAAGTTATAGATACATTGGAGACGTATCAGCATTCTCAAGCTTAATTTCTGCTCGTCCTCGAGTAGGTAAATGAGAAAAACATAATTTTTTTGTATACATGTATTGTTTGTACTGAGATATGTACATGAAAAAGGGCGATACTACTGCCAGGATCAGAGCAATGTACATGACATAAGAAAGAGGTGGCACATCTCTGAACGCAAGGTCCATGTTAACAAGCAGACGCAATGGAAAAGACAGATTGCTTTGTCATCTTTTGCAGCGCCATCCTTTAGTATGCCAGGGAGCAGTTAAGGAATGAAATCATGCTCCATTTTGGATCATAAGATTTTAATTTGACCATAAGCTAAGCCTCCACCACACGAAAAGTGATGAATCCAAAATTTGTTATGTGATGCAATACAATGCAAATATTATGTACTCCCTCTGTGAAGAAATATAAGAGCGCTTAGATAATTACTTTACACGTTACTATCGTAATCTCAAGCTTTGAATTTAGTACTACTCATTAATCAGTTGTGTGATCATAAGAAAACGCCATACCTCTAAGATGAACAACTAAAAGGTCATGAGACACGTAGTGACCTCCAAATAAATTGGTTGTTCTAGGGGAAAAGTGATGAAAAGTGTTGTTCTAGGGGAAACGTGATGAAAAGAGTTGTTCTAGGGGAAAAGTGATGACAAGCATGGATTATCTGTTTGGTCATCTTGGGATGGGGAGGGTCATCCACATGACCACAAGCCAAGCCCACACCGCACGACAAGTGATGCGAATCCCAATCATGTTATGTCATGATTTACAATGCAAATCTTCTTTAAAACTTTACACATTGGCATCACTATCTTAAGCTTGGCATTTAGTACTCCCTACGATCCATATTTGTTGTCGCTCAAACGGATGTATCTAGCACTAAAATACATCTAGATACATCTGTTTCAGTGACAACTAATGTGGATCAAAGGGAATACTACTATTTTTTTTTTTGCGGGTGGGGAATACTACTAATTAGTTGTGTGATCTTAATAAAACACCATGCTTCTAAAACGAACAGGTCACGAGGCGTGTACCAATCTCGAGATGAATTTGATGTTCTACAGAATTCATATGTGCAGAAAGATAAGACTGAAAACCGCACACTTACCCGGGATAGGATGGGATATTTTTTGAGAAATAGATAAGGATCAGTTCAGGGTTCTCCCGTATATACGAAATGACTGGACGATGACTAATTAAACGAGAGACAACAAACAACTTATCTTTCTTTATATTTTTTGAGAAATAGATAAGGATTAGTTCAGATATCTCCCATATATACGAAATGACTCGACGATGACTAACTAGACGAGACAACAAACCACTTATCTTCCTTTATGACGCAATTGATCGAGAGCCTTCCCAAATTTCTTTTGCGGTTTTGTTGGTCACAATGCAGATGCTTCGAACCTTTGCACAACAGTGGGCATGTGGCTCCCCTTAAATAGCCACAAGAACCCATGAAAATAGCACTTCCAAAGTTCCCATTTATTCCATCTTCATCTTAGGTCTAACCAAAGCCCAACAAACCACCGTCTCGGCCATGGCAACCACCCTCGCCACCGACGTCCGCCTCTCCATCGCGCACCAGACCCGCTTCGCCCTCCGTCTTGCCTCCACCATCTCATCCAACCCTAACTCTGCTGCCAGCAATGCCGTCTTCTCCCCGGTCTCCCTCCATGTCGCGCTTAGCCTCCTCTCCACCGGCGCGGGCAGTGCCACTCGGGACCAACTCGTCGCCACACTCGGGACAGGCGAGGTCGAGGGACTCCACGAGCTCGCCGAGCAGGTGGTGCAGTTCGTGCTCGCCGACGCGTCCTCCGATGGAAGTCCGCGTGTCGCCTTCGCCAACGGCGTCTTCGTGGACGCGTCGCTGCAACTCAAGCCATCCTTCCAAGAGATTGCAGTGTGCAAGTACAAGGCCGAGACCCAATCCGTGGACTTCCAAACTAAGGTGACCCCTCCCCCCAACTCGGTTCTTACCAGAAAACAAAAACAGTGTAAAAGAATTTTTTAACGGACATAATTATGTACATTTGAGAGAAACAATGACATGCTTAACTAACCACTTCAGCCGCCTGTACATGTTGGTATGCCATTGCTTCACTCAAAGTGCTTGTTTTGTGCTGATGTAATATAGAGGTTTATATCAATCTT
Source organism: Aegilops bicornis (assembly GCA_021605145.1). Lineage (NCBI taxonomy): Eukaryota > Viridiplantae > Streptophyta > Magnoliopsida > Poales > Poaceae > Aegilops > Aegilops bicornis. The sequence continues at coordinate 631,886,835 of CM038673.1, forward strand.
ATACACAATCTAGATTTGTAATTTAGTGATTTTTGTATACCATTGTTCTTTACCCTAGAAGCTTTAGTTAGCACTGCTTCTGACTTCCTATAGGTACATACGTTTAGTATTTTGGTTGGCTTGGTAAAATAAACAGGAGCACTTTGACAGGAACCGTTATTAGTCCCTTGCCATTTCTGTGAAGTGTAGTTGTTATCCTGTTAGTCGGCATGATACACCTTTGTGAGCATAGTTCACACCTGCGACCTTGAATTGTGAATGATTTTGCTTATCCTGTTAGTCGGCGTGATTGGAGATAACTAGTCTGTTACTTTTCTGGGCATATCTAATCTTTTGGGAGTGTAATTCTCACACTGTGCTATCTAGGGATACGAAGACTGGGGAATTTGCTGATGTTTTATACTTTAATTACGCTCTTCAGCGTAGTGAGATTATAATTTTGGAGTATTTCCTGGAAACTTTATCTCCGACGTAAGAATATGTACAAAAAAAGTCAGCTAAAGATTATAATTTTGGGAATATTTCTGTAAATGTATTGCATAGTGGTGCTTCGAGATGTTGTGATGACCATTTAAATTAGTATGCTCATATGAATTGTTTTTCTATCATATGTCGTTGTATGTGATGATTTTACTATGTGTTTGAAAATTTTACTATAGAAATGCTTTATAAAAACGGTAGTATGCTGCTTTGCATTCTTAGCACAACTATTATATTTTGTTCTTCGAAAGTTTTCTGTTTGTTTGTTCAAAGGTTGGTGGCACAGCAGTACTGTCAATCTAGTTGATTTTCATTACGTAATTGACCTTTGTTTATTTTTTCTTGGCCCAGGCCGCTGAAGTTACTGCTGAAGTGAACTCATGGGTAGAGAAAGTCACAAGCGGTCGCATCAAGGACATTCTCCCCCTAGGATCTATTGACAATACCACTAAACTTGTTCTTGCCAATGCCCTTTATTTCAAAGGAGCTTGGACAGACCAGTTTGATTCACATGGAACAAAAAACGACTATTTCTACCTTCTTGATGGGAGCTCAATACAAACACCATTCATGTCCAGCATGGATGACCAATACCTTTCATCTTCTGATGGGTTGAAGGTACTTAAGCTTCCCTACAAGCAAGGTGGGGACAATAGGCAGTTCTCCATGTATATCCTTCTTCCAGAAGCACCAGGTGGTCTCTCAAGCTTGGCCGAAAAGTTGAATGCTGAACCAGACTTCCTGGAGCGGCATATCCCAAGGCAGAGGGTTGCACTTAGGCAATTCAAGCTCCCCAAGTTCAAGATATCATTTGAAACTGAAGCATCTGATTTGCTCAAATGTTTGGGCCTCCAGCTTCCATTCAGCGATGAAGCAGATTTTTCCGAGATGGTGGATTCCCCAATGCCACAAGGTCTTCGTGTCTCATCTGTTTTCCACAAAGCGTTTGTGGAAGTGAATGAACAAGGAACTGAAGCTGCAGCATCAACTGCTATTAAAATGGTCCTGCAACAGGCAAGGCCGCCCTCGGTCATGGATTTCATCGCGGATCACCCTTTCCTCTTCCTTCTCCGGGAAGACATCTCTGGTGTGGTCCTATTCATGGGTCATGTGGTCAATCCCCTCTTATCTTCGTAATGTGTTTGCTCTGAAAGTGTGTGTTGTCAGTTGCCCTCAGCCATTACATGTAAGGGAAGGGTTTCGACAGTCAGTCATGTTAACCATACAATAAATCGAATAAATAGTTATGCTAAAATATTCAATAAATTGCCTTTTAATCATGGCTTGCTTTGTTGTGCGAAGGAAAACCGATTGGACTATTTTTTCATTAATCATTGCGGTGCTGCGGATTTCTCGAAGAACTACCTCATGCCAAAAGGAAAATCAAAGTCATCTTGACTAGTACTATCCAAGATGAATCTCATCGTCATTAACATCTATACTTTTTGCCCGCAAAAAAATAACATCTATATTTGACAAAAAAAACTGCGAACGGCCACTTTTTAAGATTGAATATGCTCTTCAATTTCTCTTCTTACGTTTTTCATATCCTCGCTTATCTTTAGATTCACTAACTCCTTGGGATTGGAGCTCGCAGGGCCGATAGTGTTGAATGATTTGCATGGCCGTACACGCAGGTGAAGACCCACATGAACGGACGCGACCTTGCACGCTACCCTCTTCCTTGCCGCAGATCCTTCCTCAGTTTCTCTCCCTTCCGAGAGTCTATTCCGACGTAGAGACAACGCCTCCAGCACTATAGTTGGCGCTGCCGACCGCTTTCTCGCTCTCCTCTCCGATTCCCGGTAGCATCTACACCCGGATTTACAAATCCGGCCTTCAAACACCCGCGGACCCAGCGCATCCACGGGCACTGACCGGTCATTTCACAAATCGTGTCGTTCACATTCGTGTATCTCATATCCGTGTTGGACCCTAGCTTCTCCCCTAGCTCTACCCTCTCTCTCTGTAGCCCTGCTCATGCTCGAACCAGTAGGAGGAAGAAGGAAGGAGACACGGTGGACACAGAGGATTCTCCGGCGCACGTATGCCCCGCCGCAACGACGGCAAACCTTTTTCTTTCACGAGCACGAACTCGACTCCTCTGGCCACGCATTACAAAGATCGACCTGAGGCTTATATAGCCATGCCTGCGATGGGCACGACCCACACGCTCACACCCCTGCTAGTGCCCCGATCGGCCCGCTCCGCTCGCGGCGAGCCCGCAGCGATCACGCCCACCTCGCGATCCTGTAACCTCCTAGCCTATACAACGCACGCCCGCTGGGTGCGCACACACACACATGCACATTCCAGCCTAATTCACACACGCACACATGCACCCCTTTGCCACGGGCCCGACGCGGTCCGGTCCGCGCCCGGCGCGCCCAGTACGCACATCCGCCCGTCCCGCTCTGTCCGTCGCTTATTGCCAACACTCTCCCCTTAAGCCATGGCTTAGAGGAGGCTGTCATCCTCGACGCCGGCGTCCGCCAGCAGCGCGTGCTCCGCCGCCGGCTTCTTCCGCAGCTGGGGGCACTCCATCTTGAAGTGCTCGCGCTCACTTCACTTATAGCAGCGGCCGCGCCTACTGCCGCTGTTGCCCGATGCCACGCTCCTACCGTCATCGTCGTACCGAGCACCGCCCTGCTACCGCTCCCGCGCCCGCCACTACGTCATTGTCAGGAGCAGCTAATCTTCCCCATGCTCGCCGTCGTCCTGTCCACGGTGCCGCGTCCGCTCGTCGAACGCATGCAGCCGCCTGAGCGCCTTATCAAACGCCATCTCGTCGACGTTGCGGAACTGTTCGATCCCGGTGACAACGGGGAACAGGCGGTCAGGGACGGTGTCCAACAGCTTCTTCACGAGCGCCGCATCACCCAGCATCTCCCCCAAGCTCGCGTAGCGCGCCGTCATCGTGCCCAACCTGTCAGCCATCTGCGTCAGGCTTCGCCGTCCACCATCTTGATTGATCGAACTTCGCCATGAGCGCCGCCACCGAGCCGCCATTACTCGATCGGTGCCGACGAAGCGCACCTTCAGGGAGTCCCATACCTCCCTGGTGGTGAGCTTCGTCGCCACCTACAGCAGCACGTCCTTCGGCAGCCCACAGAGGATCATCGCGCGCCATCTTGCACTTCTTCCCCTTCACCACCGCGTCGCCCACCTGCGCCACCGCCTCCCACAGAGTGTGAGCATCGAGGATCGCCTGCGCCTTGATCGCCCATACCGTGTAGTTATCCGGCGTGAGCATCGGCATCGCCATCGACACCGATCCCGCACCTCCGCCGTGCTGTATGATCACCATTGCCGCCGATGATCACCTTCGAAACCGAGCTCTGACGCCAATTGTTGGAACACTAGCTCCTCCCCTAGCTCTACCCCCCCCCCCCCTCTCTCTCTGTAGCCCTGCTCAAGCTCAAACTAGAAGAAGGAGGAAGAAGGAAGGACACACGGTGGACACAAAGGATTTTCCGGTGCACGTACGCCCCGCCGCAACGATGGTGAACCTTTTTCTTTCCCGAGAACGAACTTGACTCCTCTAGCCACGCATTACAAAGATCGACCCGAGGCTTATATAGCCGGGCCTGTGCTGGGCACGACCCACACGCTCCCACCCCTACTGGCACCCCGATTGACCCTCTCCGCTCGCGGCCACTTCGCGCACGCGCGCGGCTCGCGGCGAGCCCGCAGCGATCACGCCCACCTCGCGATCCTGTAACCTCCTAGCCTATACAACGCACGCCCGCTAGGTGCACACACACACACACGCACATTCCAGCCTAACTCACGCACGCACACACACACACCCCTTTGCCACAGGCCCGACGCGGTCCGGCCCGCGCCCGGCGCGCCCAGTGCACACACACGCGCCCGTCCCGCTCTGACCGTGGCTTATTGCCAACACTATCCCCCTAAGCCATGGCTTAGAGGAGACCGTCATCCTCGATGCATGCGTCCTCCAGCAGCGCGCGCTCCGCCGCCGGCTCCTTCCGCAGTTGGGGGCACTCCCTCTTGAAGTCCGCCAGCAGCAGGCTTGTCCTCAACTGGATCCTTCCTGCCGTCGCCGTCATCCTCTTTGGATGTGTCCACCATGTACACATCATATGTGGAGGTGGCCGTCCAACGTCCGGTAAACGGCGGGTCTTGGCCTTGTTCGTCTCCGGCATCGTCGTCCATGCCGTCGATGTCTTCGGAGGCGTAGTCCAGCATGTCGGTTAAATCTTCGACAGTGGCTATGAAGTGGGTGGTGGGTGGGACGTAAAATTCCCTGCTTTCAGCCCCTAGTCCGGGCTGGGCGTAATTCGGAGGTGATTCCTCTGTGATGGCGAGGGATCACATTAAGCCCAGCGCCTCGTTTAAGATCGAGGTTTGGATGGGGAAACGAGAGTCTGTGGAGCTAGAGTCCAGGGGCGAGTCCGGCCTTTTAGTGATAGGAGGAACCCTGTCTGATTCTGGGTTTGCTACGGAAACAATCACCTCCGGATCTTCGATAGTGCGGTTTGCAGCAGAGAGTCCGGTGGGCTCCAAACTCCCATCTTCGGACATGGCGATTTGCTCCGGCTCTAAGGCTAGAGCGGTGGTCGGGGCCGCAAACCCTTTGAAGATCAAGTCTCCTCGGATATTGGTGACATAATTTAGGTTCCCAAAACTGATCTGATGACCAGGGGCGTAGTTGTCGATCTGTTCGAGGTGACCAATCGAGTTGGCACGCAGAACGAAGCCGCCAAACACAAAAATCTGGCCGGGGAGGAAAGTTTCACCGGAAACAGCATCGTTGTTGATAATAACATGAGCCATCAAACCTTCTGTCGACGGCACAGTGGAACTCTCAATGAAAGCACCAATGTCGCTGTCAAAACTAGCCGATCTTGGGTAGGGGGCCCGAACTGTGCGTCTGAGGATCAAAGGTACCAGGAGACAAAGGGGACACGATGTTTACCCAGGTTCAGGCCCTCTTGATGGAGGTAATACCCTACTTCCTGCTTGATTGACTTTGATGAGTATAGGGATTACAAGAGTTGATCTACCTCGAGATTGTAATGGCTAAAACATAGATGTCTAGCCTGTATGATTATGATGATAGCCTCTACGGACTAAACCATCTGGTTTGTATAGACACCGGAGGAGCCTAGGGTTGTACAGAGTCGGTTTACAGAGAAAGGAAATTATACATCCGACCATTAATCTTGCCGTCCACGCAAAGGAGAGTCCCATCCGGACACGGGGGAAGGCTTTCTATCTTGTATATTCACGGCCCATCAGTCCGGCCCATATCAAATAGCCTGGACAGCCGAGGACCTCTTAGTTCAGGACTCCCTCACATGTTCCACACCAGAGTGGTATGGTAATCCTGTTCTGGAACTGATGTTACTTGACCATGACAAACCTATGAGCTATGAAGAAGCTATGATGAGCCCTGATGTCTACTACACAACCTTCTTCTTGTAGACGTTGTTGGGCCTCCAAGTGCAGAGGTTTGTAGGACAGTAGCAAATTTCCCTCAAGTGGACGACCTAAGGTTTATCAGTCCGCGGGAGGTGTAGGATGAAGATGGTCTCTCTTAGACAACCCTGCAACCAAATAACAAAGAGTCTCTTGTGTCCCCAACACACCCAATACAATGGTAAATTGTATAGGTGCACTAGTTCGGCGAAGAGATGGTGATACAAGTGCAATATGGATGGTAGATATAGGTATTTGTAATCTGAAATTATAAAAACAGCAAGGTAACTAATGATAAAAGTGAGCGTAAACGGTATTGCAATGGTAGGAAACAAGGCCTAGAGTTCATACTTTCACTAGTGCAAGTTCTCTCAACAATAATAACATAGATAGATCATATAACAATCCCTCAACATGCAACAAAGAGTCACTCCAAAGCCACTAATAGCGGAGAACAAACGAAGAGATTATGGTAGGGTACTAAACCACCTCAAAGTTATCCTTTCTGCTCGATCTATTCAAGAGTCCGTAGTAAAATAACACGAAGCTATTCTTTCTGTTCAATCTATCATAGGGTTCATACTAGAATAACACCTTAAGACACAAATCAACCAAAACCCTAATGTCACCTAGATACTCCATTGTCACCTCAAGTATCCGTGGGCATGATTATACGATATGCATCACACAATCTCAGATTCATCTATTCAACCAACACAAAGTACTTCAAAGAGTGCCCCAAAGTTTCTACCGTAGAATCAAGACGAAAACGTGTGCCAACCCCTATGCATAGGTTCATGGGCGGAACCCGCAAGTTGATCACCAAAACATACATCAAGTGGATCACGTGAATATCCCATTGTCACCATAGATAAGCACGGCAAGACATACATCAAGTGTTCTGAAATCCTTAAAGACTCAATCCGATAAGATAACTCCAAAGGGAAAACTCAATCCATTACAAGAGAGTAGAGGGGGAGAAACATCATAAGATCCAACTATAATAGCAAAGCTTGCGATACATCAAGATCGTGTCATAGAGAGAACACGAGAGAGAGAGAGAGAGAGAGAGAGAGAGAGATCAAACACATAGCTACTGGTACATACCCTCAGCCCCGAGGGTGAACTACTCCCTCGTCATCATGTAGAGCGCCGGAATGATGAAGATGGCTATCGGTGATGGATTCCCCCTCCGGCAGGATGCCGGAACAGGCTCCCGAGAGGTTTTTGGTGGCTACAGAGGCTTGCGGCGGCGGAACTCCAGATCTATTCTCGTCCCTGATGTTTTTAGGGTATATGGATATATATAGGCGAAAGAAGTCGGTCAGGGGAGCCACGAGGGGCCCACTAGACAGGGGGCGCGCCCAGTAGGGGGGTGCCCTCCACCCTCGTGGCCACCTCGAAGCTTCCTTGACTTCAACTCTAAGTCTCTCGGATCACGTTCGTTCTAAAAAGCACTCTCCCGATGGTTTCATTCCGTTTGGACTCCGTTTGATATTTCTTTTCTTCGAAACACTGAAATAGGCAAGAAAACAACAATATGGGTTGGGCCTCCGGTTAATAGGTTAGTCCCAAAAATAATATAAAAGTGTATAATAAAGCCCGTAAACATCCAAAACAGATAATAATATAGCATGAATGCTTCATAAATTATAGATACGTTGGAGACGTATCAGCATCCCCAAGCTTAATTCCTGCTCGTCCTCGAGTAGGTAAATGATAAAAGAAAGAATTTATGAAGTGTGAATGCTAGCAGGTTCACAAGTTTGATTAATGATAATTTCAACCACCTTTTCTAGCATGATTATATGTCATAAGAGTAGTTCATCTCATAAAACTTCTCAAGATCAAGTAACAAGCTATTCACATGTTAGACCATAAACTTTCTTGAAAACTAACAGACTTCATTCTCAGTCATCAAACAATTACAATTCATCTTATTTTCAGGAAGGATCTATGTCAGAGCTTTGATTTAGCAAACTCCACATACTCAACTATCATATAGTCTTCCATGATTGCTACCACTCAAAGCATATTCTTAGAACAAATAGCATCCATCGAACACAGAGAAAGATAGGGGCTTGGTGTTTCTCCTCCCAACTCACTTATCATATAGATAATTGTCAACAATAATAATTCATGATCAAATATATTTGCATGGCCATATATGCTTAGATCTTTCCCCAACACACGATGCTTGCCAACTAAAGAGTAGGTAGGAATGAGAAGGAATACTACCGACTCTTGCATAAAAGTAAAAGATAGGCCCTTCGCAGAGGGAAGCAGGGATTTGCAGAGGTGCCAGAGCTCGATTTTGAAATAGAGATGAAAATAATTTTGAGAGGTAAGCTTTCATTGTCAACATAACAACCAAGAGTTCCCAATATCTTCCATACTACATACATTATAGGCGGTTCCCACGTAGAAAGGTAAAGTTTTTACTCCCCCTCCACCAACAATCATCAATCCATGGCTTGCCAGAAACAATGGGTGCCTCCAACTAACATCAATCTTGGGGGAGTTTTGTTTGCAATTATTTTTTATTTGATTTTGATCTTTTGATCATGGGACTGGGCATCCCGGTTACCAGCCATTTGTCTCGTGAATGATGAGCGAAGTCCACTCATCGTGATAATAACCCACCTAGCATGGAAGATACATGAGCGATTCGGGCATACAAAACAGATTATTATTTGAAGGTTTAGAGTTTGGCACATGCAAATTTACTTGAAACGGCAGGTAAATACCACATATAGGTAGGTATGGTGGACAGTCATGGAAGAAACTTGGTTCAAGGGATTTGGATGCACAAGCAGTATTCCCGCTTAGTACAGATATTTGGGTAGCAAAGGATTCTAAAAAGCAAGCACCACATGTTGGAGGATCTATAACAATATAACTTCTATACAAATACACCCAAGCATAACTCATTACGTTGTATTGCTTGTCCAATTTCAACTAATTTGCTCAGGTTTGAAAATAATTAATGGGGCTCACAATCATAGAAGATGTCTAAGATAGTTTTATATGTGAAATTTCTCTTCCTTCAGTATTCTTTCATGAATTGTTCAAGTGACCAATACAACGCTTGCTAACCTTCAATAAACTTACTACCTCTACTTCTTAGATGTGAATTCATTACTCCTAACGGGGTAAGCATATGAAACATGTATAATTTCAGATTTATGACATTCAACTCATTCAACCATTTACTCATAGGATATAAGTGAAGCACACGAGTAAATGACAAACTACTCCAAAAAGATATAAGTGAAGATCAATGAGTAGTTAAATAATTATGCAACTATGTGAAGGCTCTCTCTCATTTAAGAATTTCAGATCTTGGTATTTTATTCAAACAGCATGCAAAACAAAATAAAATGACATTGCAAGGATAGCACAACTCGTGTGAAGAAGCAAAAACTTAGGCTCAACCGATACAAACCGATAATTGTTGAAGAAGAAAGGTGGGATGCCTACCGGGGCATCCCCAAACTTAGATGCTTGAGACTTCTTGAAATATTATCTTGGGTTGCCTTGGGCATCCCCAAGCTTGAACTTTTGTGTCTCCTTAATTCCTCTCATATCACGGTCTCCCTAAATCTCAAAAGCTTCATCCACACAAAACTCAACAAGGACTCGTGAGATAAGTTAGTCTCTACTACTAATAAACAATCAAACATTATCTTTTCTACGCACACCCAACCAAACGTCTGTGGACACATTACCACCACAGGATTAAGTCCAGATGACTCAATCTAACAGCCATTATTAATCTAACCGCGATCTGGTGTACACTTAGCAATTTACCTAGGCTGACCATACTCTACCAGGCTGAAAATCACCGCGTTCGCAGCCCCTTCCATCGCGCGGAAAAAAAAAAGAAACTGGCCGCCCTCAGATAATCACGAAACACATCCCTGTGATCACGCACCTTCCAGGTGAACGAACCCATTCCCACACCTCGCTCCCGCCGCCAAGACCCGGGGAGCAGAAGCCACCGCGCCGCCGCCATGCCCCCGGCCTCATGTCTCGCCGCCGCTCCCGTGCCCCCCTTCCCCGCGGCGCCCCTGCGCTCCCGTCCTCTGATGGATGCGAGCGCGGGCCGCCGCCGCTCCTCTTGTGATGGATGCTGGCGGGCAGCTGCCGCATACTGTCATGCTTCTCGGCCCTGCCATGCCGCGCACTGGTGCCTCCGTTCCGCGCCCCGGTGCCTATTCTCCCTGTCATGCTTAGGATGGATTTGCAGAGAATTCCCTCCTCTGAATCCTCCATTTGAAAGGTATACACTTCTTTGATCTAAACTCGGTTGTGTATAAGCTCGGGAACGGCCAATTTTATCTTTCTCTAATTTGATAATATGAAAATATGAAGTGTATGTAGATTTGTCAAAGATTGTGCTTAACGATTTGTTTACGCCTTTAATAGATTGACACGTGCAAATAGTTTATTCTTGTAGATGGATTGATCTTTGAAACTAAGTGGATGGAAAAATGACCTCCTTCGAAAAAATAAGAAAAATGACTTCAGTTTAGCACTGCGTTAAGGTCCAATTATGCTATCCATGGGGATGTGGGAGTCTGAGATGGCTGAACACCTGAGCCATGGAGAAGCTCCACTGTTCTATACATGTGACATATTTCAAGAATATTGTGGTTTGATGTACATGTTTCATTAGGCGCTTGCTTCTTTATTTTACGTTCAGGTTGAGTCAATATTGGTTGATCTTGCTTCTTATTTAACTGAAAATATTTCCTGAAATTATTTCCATTTGCAATTGCTGATTCCAGTGTGACTTTCGTGCCCGCATGCTCAAGGTTTCATGGTGAAGCAAATGTGAATTCCTGGTTCTCCTATCATTTTCTTTTCTTGGTTCTCCTATCATTCCTGGTTCCTAATTTGAGCTGATGCATCTTACAACCCAAAAGAGCTCTTTTTGTGGAAGACATTAACCTTGCATCTTAAACCATCTTTATTGTCTGATTTGTTAAAATCTGCACCTTTATTGTCTCATTCACTCATTCTGGGCCAATCAAGAATGAGGTGACTTAGTTTATAGTGCAGTGATGTACAAGCCAAGCAGATGCTCGTTGCTCTTGTGCTCCAATCCAGAATGAGGTTATCATAAGAAACTATTGATGGCGATGCACTGCTGTTAAGAAATGGGTCAATTTGTTTGTACTCTGAAGCATATCATACCACAGCAGTCGTGAGCTACAACATGTGAGAATAATGTCAATTTTTACAGATTCATAAGAAAAGCTACAGACGGGGTGGGGTCATCTATAGGTTTGTCATACCCAGCAGAGCTACAACGTGTGAGAGTAATGCAATTTTTTTGACAGATTCGGAAGAAGAGGTATAGTATGAGGGCGGGATCATCTACAGGTTTGTCGTACCCAGCAGAGCTACAACGTGGGAGAGTAATTCTATTTTTTTTTGACAGATTCAGAAGAAGAGGTACAAAGACGGGGTGGGATCATCTACAGGGTTGCAAAGAGTGAAATCAATTACTTTTTTGTCAACATACATGTTTTCAACTAATTTTTCGTTAACCTCGTGGCTGGACAATGCCGTGACACCCACAGGCCGGCTCGCGAAGGCACATTTCTGGCCACCTTGTGTGGATGGCAGCGGGACTCGAATGAACGTTGCTGTCAATCATCAGGGTCCACGACGAGGCATATCGTCGTTCCATCCGTCCTCCTTCATGTTCATACTCACATTCTTTTGTTTTTTATGTACGTCGCACTAATCATGTAACCTATGTCATGGTCAAGTGGTATCTTAGTTCTCAAAATTTGGAGCTGCTCCAAATAAACCCGACGTAAAAATAGAAATACAATACATATTTAGGAATTAGATTGAAGTGCATACCCATTGTGGATGAAGAATCCCTCAATATTTATATCTGAATATTTTACTTGTTCCAAGCGGTTAAGCTGTGAAAAATGGAATTGCTTGTCTCAACAGGAAGTGGAACCAAGGGCAGTTCCACCTAGGCTGAGGCAGTATGGTTTCCTCCTCTACATGTGCATCGTCTACGCTTACTCTTGTAACAACGACAAGGAGGAGAAGGTTAGCTTGATTTTGACTTATGATGTTCAAGAACGGGACCAGATAACTCTGCGTTATCTCGCCAAGCGGTGAAAGTTCATAAATGTAAAAGTACAGCAGGTCTCCCCCTAAACTCACTTTGTTGTGTCCAGATGCAGAAATCATTCTAATGTTATAATCTTCAAAATTTGTAGCATATTGGATTTTGAGTTGTGTGTGCAGTTTTAATTTCTCCCATTGAACTTATCTCAAGTGAAGTACATGATATAATATGTGTTGACATGACGGGATTCACCTAATTGATTTGCTTAATTTCCTTGTTGTTTATAAATCTTATGGCACCTACTTGCTATTACTGTACATGGTTACAAAAAAAATCATGCTTAGGCTACTAACTCTAAATGTATGTAGCTTGCTTGCATGGGTAGATTGCCCACCTATTTTAGCATGTTGTGTTTCTACTTTTGTTTATCTAGGATGCGAACCTTTGAAATAGAGAATTGATATTGAGTTGCTGCCCATTTTTTTTCATCCTTCTATCAATAACTAGCATTTTTTATGGGATAGTTTATGATCTCCAATCCTTATTGTTTATAGACTTGGTTCAGTTTGACTTTATTTCTTAGAAGTTATCTGCATCAGTTCATGTATAAATATAGTTTTCCTTTCACATTCTTCGGCATTGACAGCGTCACATGTAAGAACAACCAGTTATACCTTTTGGTTAGTTGTGCATGGAAAGAAGTCAATGAATGCAAAGTTATTCCCTAATTTCTCAGCTATGGTCATGATTTACTTGATTGCTCATCGCACCCACATGTCTTATCGCCTATTCTGTTCCTCACAAACATTCTTTTTAAGAAATTCAGATTCTTTGTTTCAGTGATAGTTAAGTGATTTGTCAATTTGTAGGCGAACTTGTTGATGTGCTTAAACACTTGTCTTTCTTTCATTGGTTCATACATGCCTTGTTGACTCTCCTTTTATCTCCCTTTGTTTAATCCCAAATTTGTTGTTTTATGTTTTGTAATGCAGGTTTCACTAGACATGCTCAGTTCTTATGGTCTGAAGCTTGCATTTTTTGTGATCTGGTCGGTTCCTGTTCCTGCTAGGTTGCTGAATTTCTTTGTTTCTATACTAGAGCATGGCGCTGATTCAAAAGCTCCCTGATGTTGCTGCATATCTGAATACATAAAAACAATGGGAATATTGATAAGGACGTAACTCAACTGAAGTTTAAATTGATTGTTGGTTTTTAATTGTTATGCTTGGGCCGGTGCTTAAAGCCTTCTCTATACATGACTTGCGGGTTATATGCAATATCTTTTTGTTGTGCCACAATGCTGTTATACTGATTATAATGATCAAATTGTGAGTTTTGACAATTTCCCCTGTATGAGCATGGTCTGGTGGTTGTGGTGTCTTGAAGAGGCAGGGGAAAGTTCTTCTGTAATAATTGTTACCTCATAAGTCAAAACTAGATGAATGAGAAAGCAATTTGCGACTAGAGAGGTTCAGGAATCTTACTTGAAAATATTACCTCTGTAATTGTCCGGTTAGAACATCTGGAAATTTATATGTATGTGATGTTTTCTATTGCCTCATATGTCATGACTAGATGAACGAGAAAAACAATTTTCTACAATGTGATCGTGCGTTGCACGTGCAAGCTTACTAGTATAAACCAATGTAAAAACCTTATCATACTCTACTGTAGCAAATCACTAAAATTATTATTCAACTGCGTACTAAATGTCTCTGCATATTTAATACTCCTATCCTCAAATAGAATCATTAAACAAGCAAACATATGCAAACAATGCAAACGTAACAGCAATCTGCCAAAACAGTATAGTCTGTAAAGAATGTAAGATTCATCATACTTCCCTAACTCCAAAAATTATGAGAGAAAATTAACACTGTATTAAATTTATCAGAGCTTATTATGCAAAAGGTTTCAACATTTTATCACATTCTGAATTTTCTAAGGAAATTTTGCAACAGCGATAAACTTTCTGTTTTCAAACAGCAACATGTATACTAGCAAAATAAGCATGGTAAAGGCTATCCTTGACATTTTTATTGAAAATATAGATGCAAAAAATTATTATAAATAACATAAAGCAAATACTAACAAAATAAAATGACGCTCCAAGCAAAACATATATCATGTGGTGAATAAAAAAATAGCTCCAAGTAAAGTTACCGATGAACGAAGACGAAAGAGGGGATGCCATCCGGGGCATCCCCAAGCTTAGGCTCTTGGTTGTCCTTGAATATTACCTTGGGGTGCCTTGGGCATCCCCAATATTAGGCTCTTGCCACTATTTATTCCATAGTCCATCGAATCTTCACCCAAAACTTGAAAACTTCACAACACAAAACTCAACAGGAAACTCGTAAGCTCCGTTAGTATAAGAAAATAGAACCACCACTTAGGTACTGTAATGAACTCATTCTAAATTCATATTGTTGTAATATCTACTGTATTACAACTTATCTATGGTTCATACCCTTCGATACTACTCATAGATTCATCTAAATAAGCAAACAACACATAGAAAACAGAATCTGTCAAAAACAGAACAGTCTGTAGTAATCTGTATCGAACGTATACTTCTGTAACTCAAAAACTCCTACCAAAATAGGAAGACCTAGATAATTTTATTATTGATCTACTTCAATTGGAATCAGTATTTTATCACTTTCTGGTGATTTTTAACAATTGTTTTCGTGAGAAGAAAGTTTCTGTCTTTTTCAGCAAGATCAAAAAATTATCATACAAGAAGATCCTATATGTCTCACTTGGCAAAAACACTAATTCAAACATAAAAAAACATCTAACCAGAGGCTAGATGATTTATTTATTACTAAACAGTTTAAAAATAAAATTGGGTTTGCCTCTCAACAAGCGCTATCGTTTAACGCCCCTAGCTAGGCATGATGATTTCAATGATGCTCACATAAAAGATAAGAATTGAAACATAAAGAGAGCATCATGAAGAATATGACTAGCACATTTAAGCCTAATACACTTCCTATGCATAGGGATTTTGTGAGCAAACAACTTCTGGGAACAATAATCAATTATCATAGGAAGGCAAAACAAGCATAACTTCAAAATTTTAAGCACACAGAGAGGAAACTTGATATTATTGCAATTCCTATAAGCATATATTCCTCCCTCATAATAATTTTCAGTAGCATCATGAATGAATTCAACAATATAACCAGCACATAAAGCATTCTTTTCATTATCTACTTGCATACAAATTTTACTACTCTCCACATAAGCAAATTTATTCTCATCAGTAGTAGTGGGAGCAAACTCAACAAAATAACTATCATGTGAAGCATAATCCAATTGAAAATTAAAATCATGATGACAAGTTTCATGGTTATCTTTATTCTTTATAGCATACGTGTCATCACAATAATCATCATAAATAGTAGGCATGCTTTCATCATAATAAATTTGCACATCAAAACTTGGGGGACTAAACATATCATCTTCATGAAACGTAGCATCCCCAAGATTGTGTGTTTGCATATCATTAGCATCATGGGTATTCAAAGAATACATACTAACAACATTGCAATCATGCTCATCATTCACATATTTTATGCCAAGCATTCTATGTAATTCTTCTTCTAGTATTTGAGCACAATTTTCCTTTTCATCATACTTACGAAAGATATTAAAAAGATGAAGCTTATGAGGCAAACTCAATTCCATTTTTTTAGTTTTCTTTTATAGACTAAACTAGTGATAAAACAAGAAACAAAAAGATTCGACTGCAAGATCTAAAGATATACCTTCAAGCACTCACCTCCCCGGCAACGGCGCCAGGAAAGAGCTTGATGTCTACTACACAACCTTCTTGTTGTAGACGTTGTTGGGACTCCAAGTGCAGAGGTTTGTAGGACAGTAGCAAATTTCCCTCAAGTGGATGACCTAAGGTTTATCAATCCGTGGGAGGTTTAGGATGAAGATGGTCTCTCTCAAACAACCCTGCAACCAAATAACAAAGAGTCTCTTGTGTCTCCAACACACCCAATACAATGGTAAATTGTATAGGTGCACTAGTTCGGTGAAGAGATGGTGATACAAGTGCAATATGGATGGCAGATATAGGTATTTGTAATATGAAATTATAAAAACAGCAAGGTAACTAATGATAAAAGTGAGCGTAAACGGTATTGCAATGGTAGGAAACAAGGCCTAGAGTTCATACTTTCACTAGTGCAAGTTCTCTCAACTTAATAACATAGATAGATCATATAACAATCCCTCAACATGCAACAAAGAGTCACTCCAAAGCCACTAATAGCGGAGAACAAACGAAGAGATTATGGTAGGGTACGAAACCACCTCAAAGTTATCCTTTCTGCTCAATCTATTCAAGAGTCTGTAGTAAAATAACACGAAGCTATTCTTTCCGTTCAATCTATCATAGAGTTCATAATAGAATAACACCTTAAGACACAAATCAACCAAAACCCTAATGTCACCTAGATACTCCATTGTCACCTCAAGTACCCATCAGCATGATTATATGATATGCATCACACAATCTCAGATTCATCTATTCAACCAACACAAAGTACTTCAAAGAGTGCCCCAAAGTTTCTACCGGAGAATAAAGACGAAAATGTGTGCCAACCCCTATGGATAGGTTCATGGGCGGAACCCGCAAGTTGATCACTAAAACATACATCAAGTGGATCACGTGAATATCCCATTGTCACCACAAATAAGCACGGCAAGACATACATCAAGTGTTCTCAAATCCTTAAAGACTCAATCCTATAAGATAACTTCAAAGGGAAAACTCAATCCATTACAAGAGAGTAGAGGGGGAAAAACATCATAAGATCCAACTATAATAGCAAAGCTCGTGATACATCAAAATCGTGCCATAGAGAGAACACGAGAGAGAGAGAGAGAGAGAGAGAGAGAGAGAGGGAGAGAGAGAGGGAGAGAGAGAGATCAAACACATAGCTACTGGTACATACCCTCAGCCCCGAGGGTGAACTACTCCCTCCTCGTCTTGGAGAGCGCCGAGATGATGAAGATGGCCATCGGTGATGGATTCCCCCTTCGGCAGGGTGCCGTAACGGGCTCCCGAGAGGTTTTTGGTGGCTACAAAGGCTCGCGGCGGCCGAACTCCAGATCTATTCTCGTCCCTGATGTTTTTAGGGTATATGGAGATATATATATGCGAAAGAAGTCGGTCAGGGGAGCCACGAGGGGCCCACGAGATAGGGGGCGCGCCCAGTAGGGGGGCCTCCACCCTCATGGCCACCTCGAAGCTTCCTTGACTTCAACTCCAAGTCTCCCGGATCACGTTCGTTCCAAAAATCACGCTCCCAAAGGTTTCATTCCGTTTGGACTCTGTTAGATATTCCTTTTCTTCGAAACACTGAAATAGGCAAGAAAACAACAATATGGGATGGGCCTCCGGTTAATAGGTTAGTCCCAAAAATAATATAAAAGTGTATAGTAAAGACCGTAAACATCCAAAACCGATAATAATATAGAATGAATGCTTCATAAATTATAGATACGTTGGAGACGTATCAAGCCCAGATTCCGATAAATGGCTTGAGGCCATGAAATCTGAGATAGGATCCATGTATGAGAACGAAGTGTGGACTTTGGTGGACTTGCCCAATAATCGGCAAGCCATTGCGAATAAAGGAATCTTCAAGAGGAAGACGGACACTGATGGTAGTGTTACTGTCTACAAAGCTCGACTTGTCGCAAAAGGTTTTTGGCAAGTTCAAGGTGTTAACTACGATGAGATTTTCTCACTCGTAGCGGTGCTTAAGTCTGTCCAAATCATGTTAGCAATTGCCACATTTTATTAAATCTGGCAAAACGGATGTCAAAACTGCATTCCTTAATGGATTTCTTACAGAAGAGTTGTATATGATGCAACCAGAAGGTTTTGTCGATCCTAAAGGTACTAACGAACTGTGCGAACACCAGCGATCCATCTATGGACTGGTGCAAGTATCTCGGAATTGGAATATACACTTTGATGAGGTGATCAAAGCACATGGTTTTATACAGACTTATGGTGAAGCATGTATTTACAAGAAAGTGAGTGGGAGCTCTGTAGAATTTCTTATATTATGTGTGGATGACATATTATTGATCGGGAATGATATATAATTTCTGGATAGCATAAAATGATACTTGAATAAGAATTTTTCAATGAAAAACCTCGATGAAGCTACTTATATATTGGGCATCAAGATCTATAGGGATAGATCGAGACGCTTAATAAGACTTTCACAAAGCACATACCTTGACAAAACTTTGAAGAAGTTCCAAATGGATCAGTCAAAGAAAGGGTTCTTGCCTGTGTTGCAAGGTGTGAAGTTGAGTAAGACCCAAAACCCGACCATGGCAGAAGATAGAGAGAGAATGAAAGTCATTCGCTATGCCTCAGCCATAGGTTCTATAAAGTATGCCATGATGTGTACCAGACATATTGTATACCTTCCCATGAGTTTGGCAAGGGAGTACAATAGTGATCTAGGAGTAGATCACTGGACAGCGGTCAAAATTATCCTTAGAGGACTAAGGAAATATTTCTCGGTTATGGAGGTGATAAATGTTGGAAATATGCCCTAGTGGCAATAATAAAATGGTTATTATTATATTTCTTTGTTCATGATAATTGTCTATTGTTCATGCTATAATTGTGTTATCCGGAAATCGTAATACATGTGTGAACACATAGACCACAAAGACGTCCCTAGTGAGCCTCTAGTTGACTAGCTCGTTGATCAACAGATAGTCATGATTTCCTGACTATGGACATTGGATGTCATTGATAATGGGATCACATCATTAGGAGAATGATGTGATGGACAAGACCCAATCCTAAGCATAGCACAAGATCGTGTAGTTCGTTTTGCTAGAGCTTTTCCAATGTCAAGTATCATTTCCTTAGACCATGAGATTGTGCAACTCTCGGATACCGTAGGAGTGCTTTGGGTGTACCAAACGTCACAACATAACTGGGTGACTATAAAGTTGCACTACGGGTATCTCCGAAAGTGTCTGTTGGGTTGGCACGAATCGAGACTGGGATTTGTCACTCGTATGACGGAGAGGTATCTCTGGGCCCACTCGGTGATGCATCATCATAATGATCTCAATGTAACCAAGTGTTTGGTCACGGGATCATGCATTACGCTACGAGTAAAGTGACTTGCCGGTAACAATATTGAACGAGGTATTGAGATACCGACGATCGAGTCTCGGGCAAGTAACGTACCGATTGACAAAGGGAATTGTATACGGGATTGATTGAATCCTTGACATCGTGGTACATCCGATGAGATCATCGAGGAGCATGTGGGAGCCAACATGGGTATCCAGATCCCGCTATTGGTTATTGACCGGAGAGTCGTCTCGGTCATGTCTGCATGTCCCCCGAACCCGTAGGGTCTACACACTTAAGGTTCGGTGACGCTAGGGTTATAGAGATACTAGTATGCGGTAACCCGAAAGTTGTTCAGAGTCCCGGATGAGATCCCGGACGTCACGAGGAGTTCCGGAATGGTCCGGAGGTGAATAATTATATATAGGAAGTCCAGTTTCGGCCATCGGGAAAGTTTGGGGTCACCGGTATTTTACTGGGACCACCAGAAGGGTCCCGGGGGTCCACCGGGTGGGGCCACCTATCCCGGAGGGCCCCATGGGCTGAAGTGGGAGGGGAACCAGCCCCTGGTGGGCTGGTGCGCCCCCCTTGGGCCCCCCTGCGCCTAGGGTTGGAAACCCTAGGGGTGGGGGCGCCCCACTTGGCTTGGGGGGCAAGCCACCCCCTTGGCCGCCCCCCCCCCCCCCCTTGAAGATTGGATCTCCTAGGGCCGGCGCCCCCCCTAGGGGCCCTATATAAAGAGGGGGGAGGGAGGGCTGCGCACCCTAGCCCCTGGCGCGTCCCTCTCCCTCTCCAACACCTCCTCCTCCTCCGTAGAGCTTGGCGAAGCCCTGCCAAGATCCCCGCTGCATCCACCACCACGCCGTCGTGCTGCTGGATCTCCATCAACCTCCCCTTCCCCCTTGATGGATCAAGAAGGAGGAGACCTCTTACCAACCGTACGTGTGTTGAACGCGGAGGTGCCGTCCGTTCGGTGCTCGGTCATCGGTGATTTGGATCTCGACGAGTACGACTCCATCAACCCCGTTCACTTGAACGCTTCCGCTCGCGATCTACAAGGGTATGTAGATGCACTCCTATCCCTCTCGTTGCTAGAATACTCCATAGATTGATCTTGGTGATGCGTAGAAATTTTTAATTTCTGCTACGATCCCCAACAGTGGTATCAGAGGTAGGTCTATGCGTAGTTTCTATGCACGAGTAGAATACAAACTTGTTGTGGGCGTAGGTGTTGTCAACTTTATTGCCACTACTAGTCTTATCTTGCTTTGGCGGCATCGTGGGATGAAGCGGCCCGGACCGACCTTACACGTACGCTTACGTGAGACAGTTCCACTGACTGACATGCACTAGTTGCATAAGGTGGCTAGCGGGTGTCTATCTCTCCCACTTCAGTTGGAGCGGATTCGATGAAAAGGGTCCTTATGAAGGGTAAATAGAAATTGGCATATCACGTTGTGGTTTTACGTAGGTAAGAAACGTTCTTGCTAGAAACCTGTAGAAGCCACGTAAAAACTTGCAACAATAATTAGAGGACGTCTAACTTGTTTTTGCAGCATATGCCTTGTGATGTGATATGGCCAAAAGGATGTGATGAATGAAATATATGTGATGTATGAGATTGATCATGTTCTTGTAATAGGAATCACGACTTGCATGTCGATGAGTATGACAACGGCAGGAGCCATAGGAGTTGTCTTTATTTTTTGTATGACCTGCGTGTCATTGAATAACGCCATGTAAATTACTTTACTTTATTGCTAAACACGTTAGCCATAGAAGTAGAAGTAATCGTTGGTGTGACAACTTCATGAAGAAGCGATGATGGAGATCATGATGATGGAGATCATGGTGTCATGCCGGTGACGAACATGATCATGGCGCCCCGAAGATGGAGATCAAAGGAGCAATATGATATTGGGCATATCATGTCACAATTTGACTGCATGTGATGTTTATCATGTTTTACATCTTATTTGCTTAGAACGACGGTAGCTTAAATAAGATGATCCCTCGCAAAAATTTCAAGAAAGTGTTCCCCCTAACTGTGCACCGTTGCGAAGGTTTGTTGTTTCGAAGCACCACGTGATGATCGGGTGTGATAGATTCTAACGTTCGAATACAACGGGTGTAAGCCAGATTTACACACGCAATACACTTAGGTTGACTTGACGAGCCTAGCATGTATGACATGGCCTCGGAACACGGAAGACCGAAAGGTCGAGCATGAGTCGTATAGAAGATACGATCAACATGAAGATGTTCACCGATGTTGACTAGTCCGTCTCACGTGATGATCGGACATGGCCTTGTTGACTCGGATCATGTTTCACTTAGATGACTAGAGGGATGTCTATCTGAGTGGGAGTTCATTGAATAATTTGATTAGATGAACTTAATTATCATGAACTTAGTCTAAAATCTTTACAAAATGTCTTGTAGATCAAATGGCCCACGCTAATGTTGCCCTCAACTTCAACGCTGCGTTCCTAGAGAAAACCAAAATTTGAAAGATGATGGCAGCAACTTCTCTGACTGGGTCCGGAACACGAGGATCATCCTCATAGCTGCCAAGAAAGATTATGTCCTAGAAGCACCGCTAGGTGAAGCACCCATCGAGAGAACCAAGGCGTTATGAACGCTTGGCGATCACGTGTTGATGATTACTCCCTCGTTCGATGCGGCATGCTTTATAGCTTAGAACCGGGGCTCCAAAAGCATTTTGAGCAACACGGAGCATATGAGATGTTCAAGAGCTGAAAATGGTTTTCCAAGCTCATGCCCGGTCAAGAGATATGAAGTCTCCGACAAGTTCTTCATTGTAAGATGGCGGAAAATAGTTACATCGGTGAGCACATACTCAAAATGTCTGGGTTGCACAACCGCTTGACTCAGCTGGGAGTTAATCTCCGGATGACCTTGATCATTGACAGGATCCTTGATCGCTTCCACCAAGCTACAAGAGCTTTGTGATGAACTTCAATATGCAGGGGATGGAAAAAGACCATTCACGAGGTATATTCAATGCTGAAATCAGCGGAGGTGGAGATCAAAAGGAACATCAAGTGTTGATGGTGAATAAAACCACTAAGTTCAAGAAAGGCAAGGGTAAGAATAACTTCAAGAAGGACGGCAAGGAGTTGCCGCGCCCGATAAGCCGATTGCCGGGAAGAAGCCAAAGAATGGACCCAAGCACGAGGTAGGTGCTTTTATTGCAAGGGAAGTGGTCACTAGAAGCGGAACTGCCCCAAATACTTAGCGGACAAGAAGTCGGCAACACTAAAGGTATATGTGATATACATGTTATTGATGTGTACCTTACCAGCACTCGTAGTAGCTCCTGGGTATTTGATACCCGTGCGGTTGCTCATATTTGTAACTCAAAACAGGAGCTGCGGAATAAGCGGAGACTGGCAAAGGACAAGGTGACGATGTGCGTCGGGAATGGTTTCAAGGTCGATGTGATCGCCGCCGGCACGCTACCTCTACATTTACCTACGGGATTAGTTTTAAACCTCAATAATTGTTATTTAGTGCCAGCTTTGAGCATGAACATTGTATCAGGATCTCGTTTAATTCGAGATGGCTACTCATTTAAATCCGAGAATAATGGTTGTTCTATTTATATGAAAGATATGTTTTATGGTCATGCCCCGCTGGTGAATGGTTTATTCTTAATGAATCTCGAACGTAATGTTACACATATTCATAGTGTGAATACCAAAAGATGTAAGGTTGATAATGATAGTCCCACATACTTGTGGCACTGCCGCCTTGGTCACATAGGTGTCAAACGCATGAAGAAGCTCCATGCAAATGGACTTTTGGAGTCTCTTGATTATGAATCATTTGACACGTGCGAACCATGCCTCATGGGTAAGATGACCAAGACTCCGTTCTCCGGAACAATGGAGCGAGCAACCAACTTATTGGAAATCATACATACTAATGTGTGCGGTCCAATGAGCGTCGAGGCTCGCGGAGGATATCGTTATGTTCTCACCCTCACTGATGACTTGAGTAGATATGGTTATGTCTAGTTAATGAAACACAAGTCTGAGACCTTTGAAAAGTTCAAGGAATTTCAGAATGAGGTAGAGAATCAACGTGACCGAAAGATAAAGTTCTTACGATCAGATCGTGGGGGAGAATATTTAAGTCACGAATTTGGTACGCACTTAAGGAAATGTGGAATAGTTTCACAACTCACGCCGCCTGGAACACCTCAGCGAAATGGTGTGTCCGAACGTCGTAATCGCACTCTATTGGATATGGTGCGATCTATGATGTCTCTTACCAATCTACCGCTCTCATTTTGGGGCTATGCTTTAGAGACTACTGCATTCACTTTAAATAGGGCTCCGTCGAATCCGTTGAGACGACACCATATGAATTATGGTTTGGGAAGAAACCTAAGATGTCGTTTCTAAAAGTTTGGGGATGCGATGATTATGTCAAGAAACTTCAACCTGAAAAGCTCGAACCCAAGTCGGAAAAATGCATCTTCATAGGATACCCTAAGGAAACCATTGGGTATACCTTCTACCTCAGATCCGAAGGCAAGATCTTTGTTGCCAAGAATGGGTCCTTTCTGGAGAAAGAGTTTCTCTCGAAAGAAGTAAGTGGGAGGAAAGTGGAACTTGATGAAGTACTACCTCTTGAAAGTAGCGCAGCTCAGGAAGATATTCCTGTGGTGCCTGCACCGACTAGAGAGGAAGTTAATGATGATGATCAAGGTACTTCGGATCAAGCTCCTACTGAACTTCGTAGGTCAACAAGGACACGTTCCGCACCAGAGTGGTACGGCAACCCCGTCCTGGAAATGATGTTGTTAGACAAAGGTGAACCTTCGAACTATGAAGAAGCGATGGCGGGCCCAGATTCCGACAAATGGCTGGAAGCCATGAAATCCGAGATAGGATCCATGTATGAAAATGAAGTATGGACTTTGACTGACTTGCCCGATGATCGGCGAGCCATAGAAAATAAATGGATTTTTAAGAAGAAGACAGACACGGATGGTAATGTGACCATCTATAAGGCTCGGCTTGTCGCTAAGGGTTATCGGCAAGTTCAAGGGGTTGACTACGATGGGACTTTCTCACCCGTAGCGAAGCTGAAGTCCGTCCGAATCATGTTAGCAATTGCCGCATTCTATGATTATGAGATATGGCAAATGGACGTCAAAACGGCATTCCTTAACGGCTTTCTTAAGGAAGAATTGTATATGATGCAGCGGTTTTGTCGATCCTAAGAATGCTGACAAGGTGTGCAAGCTCCAACGCTCAATCTATGGGCTGGTGCAAGCATCTCGGAGTTGGAACATTCGATTTGATGAGATGATCAAAGCGTTTGGGTTTATGCAGACTTATGGAGAAGCCTGTGTTTACAAGAAAGTGAGTGGGAGCTCTGTAGCATTTCTCATATTATATGTGGATGACATACTGTTGATGGGAAATGATATAGAATTCTTGGAAAGCATAAAGGCCTACTTGAACAAGTGTTTTCAATGAAGGACCTTGGAGAAGCTGCTTATATATTAGGCATCAAGATCTATAGAGATAGATCGAGACGCCTCATTGGTCTTTCACAAAGTACGTACCTTGACAAGATATTGAAGAAGTTCAATATGGATCAGTCCAAGAAGGGGTTCTTGCCTGTATTGCAAGGTGTGCAATTGAGCACGGCAGAGGACGGGGCGTCGATCCGTTGGCTGGGCAGCTGAGGTTGCTGCCAGCCCACCCGAGTTCGAGTCCCGACACGGACATGCGGTGCTCACGGAGTTTCTCCTATAAAGAAAAGCCAACGAGGGTTAGCCCTTGGGTTGGTCTCATTTTTTTTCAATTGAGCACGGCTCAATGCCCGACCACGGCAGAAGATAGAGAAAAGATGAGTGTCGTCCCCTATGCCTCGGCCATAGGGTCTATTATGTATGCCATGTTGTGTACCAGACCTGATGTAAACCTTGCCGTAAGTTTGGTAGGAAGGCACCAAAGTAATCCCGACATGGAACCTTTGGACAGCGGTCAAGAATATCCTGAAGTACCTTAAGAGGACTAAGGATATGTTTCTCGTTTATGGAGGTGACGAAGAGCTCGTCGTAAAGGGTTACGTCGATGCTAGCTTCGACACAGATCTGGATGACTCTAAGTCACAAACCGGATACGTGTATATTTTGAATGGTGGGGCAGTAAGCTGGTGCAGTTGCAAGAAAGCGTCGTGGCGGGATCTACATGTGAAGCGGAGTACATGGCAGCCTCGGAGGCAGCACAAGAAGCAATCTGGGTGAAGGAGTTCATTACCGACCTAGGAGTTATTCCCAATGCGTTGGGCCCGATGACTCTCTTATGTGACAACACTGGAGCTATTGCCATTGCCAAGGAGCCCAGGTTTCACAGGAAGACCAGGCATATCAAGCGTCGCTTCAACTCCATTCGTGAAAGTGTTCAAAATGGAGATATAGATATTTGTAAAGTACATACGGACCTGAATGTAGCAGGTCCGTTGACTAAACCTCTCCCTAGGGCAAAACATGATCAACACGAGAACTCTATGGGTGTTCGATTCATCACAATGTAACTAGATTATTGACTCTAGTGCAAGTGGGAGACTGTTGGAAATATGCCCTAGAGGCAATAATAAAATGGTTATTATTATATTTCTTTGTTCGTGATAATTGTCTATTGTTCATGCTATAATTGTGTTATCCGGAAATCATAATACATATGTGAACACATAGACCACAACACGTCCCTAGTGAGCCTCTAGTTGACTAGCTCGTTGATCAACAGATAGTCGGGATTTCCTGACTATGGACATTGGATGTCATTGATAACGGGATCACATCATTAGGAGAATGATGTGATGGACAAGACCCAATCCTAAGCATAGCACAAGATCGTGTAGTTCGTTTTGCTAGAGCTTTTCCAATGTCAAGTATCATTTCCTTAGACCATGATATTGTGCAACTCCCGGATACCGCAGGAGTGCTTTGGGTGTACCAAACGTCACAACGTAACTGGGTGACTATAAAGGTGCACTACGGGTATCTCCGAAAGTGTTTGTTGGGTTGGCACGAATCGAGACTGGGATTTGTCACTCCGTATGACGGAGAGGTATCTCTGGGCCCACTCTATAATGCATCATCATAATGAGCTCAATGTGACCAAGTGTTTGGTCACGGGATCATGCATTATGGTACGAGTAAAGTGACTTGCCGGTAACGAGATTGAACGAGGTATTGGGATACCGATGATCGAGTCTCGGGCAAGTAACGTACCGATTGACAAAGGGAAGTGTATACGGGATTGATTGAATCCTCGACATCATGGTTCATCCGATGAGATCATCGAGGAGCATGTGGGAGCCAACATGGGTATCCAGATCCCGTTGTTGGTTATTGACCGGAGAGTCGTCTCGGTCATGTCTGCATGTCTCCCGAACGGTCTACACACTTAAGGTTCGGTGACGCTAGGGTTGTAGACATACTAGTATGCGGTAACCCGAAAGTTGTTCAGAGTCCCAGATGAGATCCCGGACGTCATGAGGAGTTCCGGAATGGTCCGGAGGTAAAGAATTATATATAGGAAGTCCAGTTTCGGCCATCGGGAAAGTTTCGGGGGTCACCGGTATTGTACCGGGACCACCGGAAGGGTCCCGGGGGTCCACCAGGTGGGGCCACCTAATCCGGAGGGCCCCATGGGCTGAAGTGGGAGGGGAACCAACCTGGTGGGCTGGTGCGCCTGCCCCCCCTTCGCCTAGGGTTGAAACCCTAGGGGTGGGGCGCCCACTGGCTTGGGGGCAAGCCACCCCTTGGCCGCCTTGGAGATTGGATCTCCTAGGGCCGGCGCCCCCCTAGGGGCCCTATATAAAGAGGGGGGAGGGAGGGCTGCGCACCCTAGCCCTTGGCGCCTCCCTCTCCCTCTCCAACACCTCCTCCTCCTCCGTAGAGCTTGGCAAAGCCCTGCCCAGATCCCTGCTGCATCCACCACCACGCCGTCGTGCTGCTGGATCTCAATCAACCTGTCCTTCCCCCTTGCTGGATCAAGAAGGAGGAGACGTCTTCCCAACCGTACGTGTGTTGAACGCGGAGGTGCCGTCCGTTCGGCGCTCGATCATCGGTAATTTGGATCACGACGAGTACGACTCCATCAACCCCGTTCACTTGAACTCTTCCGCTCGTGATCTACAAGGGTATGTAGATGCACTCCTATCCCTCTCGTTGCTAGAACACTCCATAGATTGATCTTGGTGATGCGTAGAAAATTTTAATTGCTACGATCCCCAACAATAAAGAGTTCATCGTAAAGAGTTACGTTGATGCAAGCTTTGACACCAATCTGGATGACTCTGAGTCTTGATCTAGATACATATTGAAAGTGGGAGCATTTAGCTCGAGTAGCTCTGTTCAGAGCATTTTAGACATAGAAATTTGCAAAATACATACGGATCTGAATGTAGCAGACCCGTTGACTAAACCTCTCTCACACGCAAAACATGATCACACCTTAGTACTCTTTGGGTGTTAATCACATGGCAATGTGAACTAGATTACTGACTCTAGTAAACCCTTTGGGTGTTTGTCACATGGCGATGTAAACTATGGGTGTTAATCACATGGTGATGTGAACTATTGGTGTTAAATCACATGGTGATATGAACTAGATTATTGACTCTAGTGCAAGTGGGAGACTGAAGGAAATATGCCCTAGAGGCAATAATAAAGTTGTTATTTATATTTCTCTATATCATGATAAATGTTTATTATTCATGCTAGAATTATATTAATCAGAAACTTGGTACATGTGTGGATACATAGACAAAACACAGTGTCCCTAGTAAGCCTCTACTAGACTAGCTCGTTAATCAAAGATGGTTAAGTTTCCTAACCATAGACATGAGTTTTCATTTGATGAACGGGATCACATCATTAGATAATGATGTGATGGACAAGACCCATCCGTTAGCTTAGCATAATGATCGTTAAGTTTTATTTCTATTGCTTTGTTCATGACTTATACATATTCCTTTGACTATGAGATTATGCAACTCCCGAATACCGGAGGAACACCTTGTGTGCTATCAAATGTCACAACGTAATCGGGTGATTATAAAGATGCTCTCTGGTGTGTCTCCGAAGGTGTTTGTTGAGTTGTCATAGATCGAGATTAGGATTTGTCACTCCGAGTATCGGAGAGGTATCTTTGGGCCCTCTTGGTAATGCACATCATGATAAGCCTTGCAAGCAATGTGACTAAAGAGTTAGTTGCGGGATGATGCATTACGAATGAGTAAAGAGACTTGCCGGTAACAAGATTGAACTAAGTATGAAGATACCGACGATCGAATCTCGGGCAAGTAACATACCGATGACAAAGGGAATGACGTATGTTGTCATTGCGGTTTGACCGATAAAGATCTTCGAAGAATATGTAGGTTCTGCTTCTGTTTATTGATCGGAGATGTGTCTCGGTCATGTCTACATAGTTATCAAACCCATAGGGTCCGCACGCTTAACATTCGATGACGATTTGTATTATGAGTTATGTGTTTTGGTGACCGAAGATTGTTCAGAGTCCCGGATGAGATCACGGACATGACGAGGAGTCTCAAAATGGTTGAGAGGTAAAGATTGATATATTGGATGATGGTATTCGGACACCGGAATGGTTTCGGAGTGGTTTGGATATTTATCGGAGTACCGAGGGGTTACCAAAACCCCCCGGGGAAATTAATGGGCCATAGGGGAGAGAGAGGGCAGCCCACAAGGGGTGCCCCCCCATGGGAGTCCGAATTGGACAAGGGAGGGGGCGCGGGCCCCCTTTCCCTCTCCCTCTCCTTCACTTTTCCCTTTCCCTCTCCCTCTCCTTCCCTTTTCCCTTTTCCACTTTCGGTCCACGAGGGTACATGGACACACTCTCCCCCTCCCGTTGCTATGGATCTCCTAGATAGATCTTGCATGAGCGTAGGAATTTTTTTGAAATTGCATGCTATGTTCCCCAAGACCATGATCCTTCCCCCTCCAGCAGAGTACCGAAAAACGCCTCCAGATGGGATTGCGAAGAATAGAAGCTTACGGCGACGGAAAAAGTGCCTCGGGTGGCTCTCTGTTAATTTGGGAATATTTGTGAACTTATAGGCTTGGAATTAGGTCGAACGAAGTTGCGCGCCCTGTGAGCTCGTCGCTCTCTCATAGCTCTTCTGGCCTCCTCCCGAACCTTCTAGGGTCCCTTCTGATCCATAAAAAATCGTCGTAAAGTTTCATCGTGTTTGGACTTTGTTTGGTATTGATTTTCTGAAAAGTCAAAAACAAGCAAAAAATAAGAACTAGCATTGGGCACTAGGTTAATAGCTTAGTCCCAAAAATTGATATAAAATAGCATAAGAATGCATATAACGCATCCAAAATTGACAATATAATAGCATGAAACAATAAAATATTATAGATATATTGGAGACGCATCAACATTTCCAAGCTTAAGTCATGCTCGTCCTCGAGTAGGTAAATGAGAAAAACAGAATTGTTGTGTATACATGTATTGTTTGTAGTGAGATATGTACATGACAAAGAGCGATACTACGACCAGCATCAGACCAATGTACATGACATTAGAAAGAGGTGGCACATCTCTGAACGCAAGGTACATGGCAACAAGCAGACGCAATGGAAAAGACAGATTGTTTTGTCATCTTTCGTAGCGCCATCCTTTAGTATGCCAGGGATGAAGGAAATATGCCCTAGAGGCAATAATAAAGTTATTATTTATTTCCTTATATCATGATAAATGTTTATTATTCATGCTAGAATTGTATTAACCGGAAACATAATACATGTGTGAATACATAGACAAACATAGTGTCACTAGTATGCCTCTACTTGACTAGCTCGTTTATCAAAGATGGTTACGTTTCTTAGCCATGGACAAAAGAGTTGTCATTTGATTAACGGGGTCACATCATTAGGAGAATGATGTGATTGACTTGACCCATTCCGTTAGCTTAGCACTTGATCGTTTAGTATGTTGCTATTGCTTTCTTCATGACTTATACATGTTCCCGTGACTGAGATTATGCAACTCCTGTTTGCCGGAGGAACACTTTGTGTGCTACCAAACGTCACAACATAACTGGGTGATTATAAAGGTGCTCTACAGGTGTCTCCAAAGGTACATGTTGGGTTGGCGTATTTTGAGATTAGGATTTGTCACTCCGATTGTCGGAGAGGTATCTCTGGGCCCACTCGGTAATGCACATCACTTAAGCCTTGCAAGCAATACAACTAATGAGTTAGTTGCGAGATGATGTATTACGGAACGAGTAAAGAGACTTGCCGGTAACGAGATTGAACTAGGTATTGAGATACCGACGATCGAATCTCGGGCAAGTAACATACCGATGACAAAGGGAACAACGTATGTTGTTATGCGGTTTGACCGATAAAGATCTTCGTAGAATATGTGGGAGCCAATATGAGCATCCAGGTTCCACTATTGGTTATTGACCGGAGACGTGTCTCGGTCATGTCTACATAGTTCTCGAACCCGTAGGGTCCGCACGCTTAAGGTTTTGATGACAGTTATATGATGAGTTTATGAGTTTTGATGTACCGAAGGAGTTCGGAGTCCCGGATGTGATCACGGACATGATGAGGAGTCTCGAAATGGTCGAGACATAAAGATCGATATATTGGACGACTATATTCGGACACCGGAAGTGTTCCGGGTGATTTCGGAAGAAAACCGGAGTGTCAGAGGGGTTACCGGAACCCCCCGGGGAAGTATTGGGCCTTAGTGGGCCTGAGGGGAGAGAGAGGGCAGCATCCCAGGAGGTGCCCCCCCATGGGGAGTCCGAATTGGACTAGGGGGCGCGGCCCCTCTTTCCCTCTCCCTCTCCCTCTCTTTCCTTCCCCCTCCCTCTTCCTAGTTGGACTAGGAAAGGGGAGTCCTACTCCCACTAGAAGGAGGACTCCCCCCTCCGTGGTGCGCCCCTAGGGCGGCCGGCCTCCCCTTGCTCCTTTATATACAGGCGGGGGCACCCTAGAACACACAAGTTGATCTTCGTGATCGTTCCTTAGCCGTGTGCGGTGCCCCTCCACCATATTCCACCTCGGTCATATCATTGCGGTGCTTAGGCGAAGCCTGCGCCGGTAGAACATCATCATCGTCACCACGCCCGTCGTGCTGACGGAACTCATCCCCGACACCCTGCTGGATCGGAGTCCGGGGATCGTTATCGAGCTGAACGTGTGCAGAACACGGAGGTGCCGTACGTTCGGTGCTTGGATCGGTCGGATCATGAAGACGTACGACTACATCAACCGCGTTGTCATAATGCTTCCGCTTTCGGTCTACGAGGGTACATGGACACACTCTCCCCTCTCGCTGCTATGCATCACCATGATCTTGCGTGTGCGTAGGAAAATTTTGAAATTACTACATTCCCCAACAGTGGCATCCGAGCCTGGTTATATGCGTAGATGTTATATGCACGAGTAGAACACAAGTGAGTTGTGGGCGATACAAGTCATACTGCTTACCAGCATGTCATACTTTGGTTCGGCGGTATTGTTGGATGAAGCGGCCCGGACCGACATTACGCGTACGCTACTGGCGAGACTGGTTCTACCGACGTGCTTTGCACACAGGTGGCTGGCGGGTGTCAGTTTCTCCAACTTTAGTTGAACCGAGTGTGGCTACGCCCGGTCCTTGTGAAGGTTAAAACAACACCAACTTGACAAACTATCGTTGTGGTTTTGATGTGTAGGTAAGAACGGTTCTTGCTAAGCCCGTAGCAGCCACGTAAAACTTGCAACAACAAAGTAGAGGACGTCTAACTTGTTTTTGTAGGGCATGTTGTGATGTGATATGGTCAAGACGTGATGCTATATTTTATTGTATGAGATGATCATGTTTTGTAATCAAGTTATCGGCAACTGGCAGGAGCCATATGGTTGTCGCTTTATTGTATGAAATGCAACGCATACGTAATTGCTTTACTTTATCACTAAGCGGTAGCGATAGTCGTAGAAGCAATAGTTGGCGAGACGACAACGATGCTACGATGGAGATCAAGGTGTCGCGCCGATGACGATGGTGATCATGACGGTGCTTCGGAGATGGAGATCACAAGCACAAGATGATGGTGGCCATATCATATCACTTATATTGATTGCATGTGATGTTTATCCTTTATGCATCTTATCTTGCTTTGATTGACGGTAGCATTTTAAGATGATCTCTCACTAAATTATCAAGAAGTGTTCTCCCTAAGTATGCACCGTTGCCAAAGTTCGTCGTGCCCAGACACCACGTGATGATCGGGTGCGATAAGCTCAACGTCCATCTACAACGGGTGCAAGCCAGTTTTGCACACGCGGAATACTCGAGTTAAACTTGACGAGCCTAGCATATGCAGATATGGCCTCGGAACACGGAGACCGAAAGGTCGAGCATGAATCATATAGTAGATATGATCAACATAGTGATGTTCACCATTGAAAACTACTCCATCTCACGTGATGATCGGTTATGGTTTAGTTGATTTGGATCACGTGATCACTTGGATGACTAGAGAGATGTCTGTCTAAGTGGGAGTTCTTAAGTAATATGATTAATTGAACTTTAATTTATCATGAACTTAGTCCTGGTAGTATTTTGCAAATTATGTTGTAGATCAATAGCTCGCGTTGTTGCTTTCATATGTTTATTTTAATATGTTCCTAGAGAAAACTGTGTTGAAAGATGTTAGTAGCAATGATGCGGATTGGATCCGTGATCTGAGGTTTATCCTCATTGTCGCACGTAAGAACTATGTCCTTGATGCACCGCTAGGTGATGGACATATTGCAGGAGCAGATGCACGGGCGTTATGTACGTTTGGCTAGCTCAATATTATTACTACTTGATAGTTTAGTTAACCATGCTTAACAGCTTAGAATCGGGTCTTCAAAGACGTTTTGAACGTCATGGACCATATGAGATGTTCCAGGAATTGAAGTTAATATTTCAAGCAAATACCCGAGTTGAGAGATATGAAGTCTCCAACAAGTTCCATAGCTAAAAGATGGAGGAGAATCGCTCAACTAGTGAGCATGTGCTCAGATTATGCAGGTACTTCAATCGCTTGAATCAAGTGGGAGTTAATCTTCCAGATAAGATAGTGATTGACAGAATTCTCTAGTCACCATCACTAAGTTACTAGAACTTCGTGATGAACTATAGTATGCAAGGGATGACGAAAACGATTCCCGAGCTCTTCGTGATGCTGAAATCAACGAAGGTAGAAATCAAGAAAAGAGCATCAAGTGTTGATGATTGACAAGACCACTAGTTTCAAGAAAAGGGCAAAGGGAAAGACAGGGAACTTCAAGTAAAATGACAAGCAAGTTGTCACTCCCGCGAAGAAACCCAAAGCTGGACCAAAGCCTGAAACTAAGTGCTTCTACTACAAAGGAAATGGTCCTTGGAAGCGGAAATGCCACTGAATATTTGGTGGATAAGAAGGATGGCAAAGTGAACAAGAGTATATTTGATATACAGGTTATTGATGTGTGCCTTACTAGTGTTTATAGTAGCCCTGAGTATTTGATACTTGTTCGGTTGCTAAGATTAGTAACTTTCGAAGCAGGAGTTCTGAGAATAAGCAGAGACTAGTTGAAGGGGAAGTGACGATGAGTGTTGGAAGTAGTTCCAAGATTGATATAATCATCATCGCACACTCCCTATACTTTCGGGATTAGTGTTAAACCTAAATAAATGTTATTTGGCGTTTGCGTTGAGCATGCATATGATTTGATCATGTTTATTGCAATACGGTTATTCATTTAAAATCAGAGAATAATTGTTATTCTGTTTACATGAATAAAACCTTCAAATGGTCATACACCCAATGAAAATAGTTTGTTGGATCTCGATCGTAGTAATACACATATTCATAATATTGATGCCAAAAGATGCAAAGTTGATAATGATTGTGCAACATATTTGTGGCACTGCCGTTTGGGTCATATCGGTGTAAAGCGCATGAAAAACTCCATAAAAGATGGAATTTCGGAATCACTTGGTTATGAATCATTTGATGCTTGCGAACCGTGCCTTTTGGGCAAGATGACTAAAACTCCGTTCTCCAGAACAATGGAATGAGCTACTGACTTGTTGGAAATAATACATACTGATGTATGCAGACCAATGAGTATTAAGGCTCGTGACGGATATCGTTATTTTCTGACCTTCACAGATGATTTGAGCAGATATGAGTATATCTACTTGATGAAACATAAGTCTGAAATAGTTGAAAGGTTCAAAGAATTTCAGAGTGAAGTGGAAAATCATCGTAATAAGAAAATAAAGTTTCTGCGATCTGATTGTGGAGATGAATATTTCTATTACGAGTTTGGCCTTCAGTTAAAATAATGTGGAATAGTTTCGCAAACTCATGCCACCTGGAACACCACAGCGTAACGGTGTGTCCGAACGTCGTAATCGTACTTTACTAGATATGGTGCGATCTATGATGTCTCTTACCGATTTACCGCTATCGTTTTGGGGTTATGCTTTAGAGACGGCCGCATTCACGTTAAATAGGGCACCATCAATATCCGTTGAGACGACTCCTTATGAACTATGGTTTGGCAAGAAACCAAAGTCGTCGTTTCTAAAAGTTTGGGGCTGAGATGCTTATGTGAAAAAAACTTTAACCTGATAAGCTCGAACCCAAATCGGAAAAATGTGTCTTCATAGGATACCCAAAGGAGACAGTTGGGTACACCTTCTATCACAGATCCGAAGGCAAGACATTTGTTGCTAAGAATGGATCCTTTCTAGAGAAGGAGTTTCTCTCGAAAGAAGTGAGTGGGAGGAAAGTAGAACTTGATGAGGTAACAGTACCAACTCCCTTATTGGAAAGTAGTTCATCACAGAAATCAGTTCCTGTGACACCTACACCAATTAGTGAGGAAGTTAATGATGATGATCATGAAACTTCAGATCAAGTTGTTACTGAACTTCGTAGATCAACAAGAGTAAGATCTGCACCAGAGTGGTACGGTAATCCTATTCTGGAAGTCATGCTACTAGATCATGGTGAACCTACGAACTATGAAGAAGCGACGGTGAGCCCAGATTCCGCAAAATGGCTTGAAGCCATGAAATCTGAGATGGGGTCCATGTATGAGAACAAAGTGTGGACTTTGGTGGACTTGCCCAATGGTCGGCAAGCAATAGAGAATAAATGGATCTTCAAGAGGAAGACGGACACTGATAGTAGTGTTACTATCAACAAAGCTCGACTTGTTGCAAAAGGTTTTCGACAAGTTCAAGGTGTTGAATACGATGAGATTTTCTCACTGTAACGATGCTTAAGTCTGTCCGAATCATGTTAGCAATTGCCACATTTTATGAAATCGGCAAATGGATGTCAAAACTACATTCCTTAATGGATTTATTAAAGAAGAGTTGCATATGATGCAACGGAAGGTTTTGTCAATCCTAAAGATGCTAACAAAATGTGCAAGCTCCAAATGATCCATCTATGGACTGGTGCAAGCATCTCAGAGTTGGAGTATATGCTTTGATAAGTTGATCAAAGCATATAGTTTTATGCTGAACTTGCGATGAAGCCTGTATTTACAATAAAGTGAGTGGGAGCACTACCGCCTTTACGATAAATATATGTGAGTAACATATTGTTGATCGAAATGATGTAGAATTTTTCCGGAAAGCATAAAGGAGTATTTGAAAGGAGTTCTTTAAAAGAAAGACCTCGGTAAAGCTACTTACATATTGAGCATCAAGATCTATTGAGATAGATCAAGACGCTTGATAAGTTTTTCAATAAGTACATACCTTGTCAAGATTTTGAAATAGTTCAAAATGGAGCGATCAAAGAAATAGTTCTTGCCTGTGTTGCAAAGGTGTAAAATTGAGTAAGACTCAAATCCGACCACGGCAGAAAATAGAAAAGAAGAATGAAAGTCATTCCCTATGCCTCACCATAGGTTCTATAAAGTATGCTATCTTTGTATACGGACCTATTGTATACCTTGCTCTGAGTTTGGCAAAGGAATACAATTTTGATCTAATAGTAGATCACTGAACAGCGGTCAAGAATATCCTTAGTGGGGACTAAGGAGATATTTCTCGATTATGGAGGTGATAAAAGAGTTCATCGTAAAAGTTACATCAATGCAAATTTTTACACTGATCCAGATGACTCTAAGTCTCAATCTGGATACATATTGTGTTGGGGAACGCAGTAATTTCAAAAATTTTCCTACGCACACACAGGACCATGGTGATGGCATAGCAACGAGAGGGGAGAGTGTTGTCTACGCCCTCAGAGACCGTGGCGGAAGCGATCACAACGTAGAGGAAGTAGTCGACGTTCTCCTCGCGATCCTGCCGATCCCAGCGCCGTTACTCCGGCACCTCCGAGTCGATGATGACGTAGAGGAAGTAGTCAGACGTTCTCCTCGCGATCCAGCGATCCCAGCGCGTTACTCCGGCGCCTCGAGTTCTTGGCACACGTTCAGCTCGATGGCGCTCCTCGGGCTCCGATC
This sequence comes from Aegilops bicornis, assembly GCA_021605145.1. Taxonomy (NCBI): domain Eukaryota; kingdom Viridiplantae; phylum Streptophyta; class Magnoliopsida; order Poales; family Poaceae; genus Aegilops; species Aegilops bicornis. The sequence continues at coordinate 631,923,549 of CM038673.1, forward strand.
CAAAGCAAAGCTCCGGAGGGGGGAGTTCCACAAGACGACGGGCGTGGTGACGATCTTGATGTTTCACCGTCGCAGGGCTTCGCCTAAGCACCGCCACGATATGACTGAGGTGGAATATGGTGGAGGGGGCACCAGACACGGCTAAGGAACGATCTCAAGGATCAACTTGTGTGTTCTAGGGTGCCCCCTCCCCGTATATAAAGGAGGGAGGGAGGAGGTGGCCGCCCAAGGGGGAGGCGCACCAAGGGAGGAAACCTACTCCAAGTAGGTTTCCTCTCTTCCTTATCTTACTTGGAGGGAAGGAAGGAGTACTAGTATTTAGGAAATAGTACTAGTAGTAGAAATAGGAAGAGGGAAAGGAGAAAGGAGGGGCCGCCCCTCCCCAATTCGGATTGGGCTTGGGGCGCGCCTCCCTTGTTCCTTCTCACTTCCTCCTTCATGGGCCCAATATGGCCCATATACCTCCCGGGGGATTCCGGTAACCTCCCTGAGCTCCAAACTTCTCCGGAACCTTTCCGGTGTCCAAATATATCCGTCCAATATATTAATCTTTATGTCTCGACCATTTCGAGACTCCTCGTCATGTCCGTGATCATATCCGGGACTCCGAACAACCTTGGTACATCAAAATACACAAACTCATAATATAACCGTCGCCATGAAACCTTAAGCGTGCGGACCCTACGGTTCGAGAACAATGTAGACATGACCGAGACACATCTCCGGTCAATAACCAATAGCGGGACCTGGATGCCCATATTGATTCCTACATATTCTACGAAGATCTTTATCGGTCAAACCGCATAACAACATACGTTGTTCCCTTTGTCATCGGTATGTTACTTGCCCGAGATTCGATCGTCGGTATCCAATACCTAGTTCAATCTAGTTACTGGCAAGTCTCTTTACTCGTTCCGTAATACATCATCTCACAACTAACTCATTAGTTGCAATGCTTGCAAGGCTTATGTGATGTGTATTACCGAGAAGGCCCAGAGATACCTCTCCGACAATCGGAGTGACAAAACCTAATCTCGAAATACGCCAACCCAACAAGTACCTTTGGAGACACCTGTAATACTCCTTTATAATCACCCGATTACGTTGTGACGTTTGGTAGTACCCAAAGTGTTCCTCCGTAAACGGGAGTTGCATAATCTCATAGTTATAGGAACATGTATAAGTCATGAAGAAAGCGGTAGCAACATACTAAGCGATCCAAAGGTGCTAGGCTAACGGAATGGGTCATGTCAATCAGATCATTCTCCTAATGATGTGATCCCATTAATCAAATGACAACTTATGTCTATGGTTAGGAAACATAACCATCTTTGATTAACGAGCTAGTCAAGTAGAGGCATACTAGTGACACTGCTTTGTCTATGTATTCACACATGTATTATGTTTCCGGTTAATACAATTCTAGCATGAATAATAAACATTTATCATGATATAAGGAAATAAATAATAACTTTATTATTGCCTCTAGGGCATATTTCCTTGATCTCCCACTTGCACTAGAGTCAATAATCTAGTTCACTCAAGAATGATTCTAACACCCATGGAGTCTTGGTGCTGATCATGTTTTGCTCGTGGAAGAGGCTTAGTCAACGGGTCCGCAATGTTCAGATCCGTATGTACTTTGCAAATCTCTATGTCTCCCACTTGGACTTCGTCCGAATGGAATTGAAGCGTCTCTTGATATGCTTGGTCCTCTTGTGAAATCTGGATTCCTTTGCCAAGGCAATTGCACAGATTGTCACAGAAGGTCTTCATTGGTTCCGATGCACTAGGTATAACACCTAGATCGGAAATGAACTCTTTCATCCAGACTCCTTCATTTCTTTGCTTCCGAAGCAGCTATGTACCGCTTCACTTGTAGATCCCGCCACGACGCTTTGTTTAGAACTGCACCAACGGACAGCTCCACCGTTTAATAAAAACACGTATCCGGTTTGCGATTTAGAATCGTCCTGATCAGTGTCAAAGCTTGCATCGACGTAACCATTTATGACTAGCTCTTTGTCACCTCCATATCTGAAACATATCCTTAGTCCTTTTCGGTATTTCAGGGATGTTCTTGACCGCTGTCTAGTGATCCATTCCTGGATTACTTTGGTACCTTCCTGCCAAGCTTACTGACTAAGCATACGTCAGTCCGGTACACAGCATTGCATACATGATAGAGCCTATGGCTGAAGCATTAGGAACATCTTTCATTTTCTCTCTATCTTCTGTGGTCGGGCATTGAGTCTGACTCATTTTCACACCTTGTAATACAGGCATAAAACCTTTCTTTGCCTGATCCATTTTGAACTTCTTCAAAACTTTATCAAGGTATGTGCTTTGTGAAAGTCCAATTAAGCGTCTTGATCTATCTCTATAGATCTTGATGCCCAATATGTAAGCAGCTTCACCAAGGTCTTTCATCGAAAAACTCTTGTTCAAGTATCCCTTTATGCTATCCAGAATTCTATATCATTTCCGATCGGTAATATGTCATCTACATATAATATCGTAAATGCTCTGAGCTCCCACTCACTTTCTTGTAAATACAGGCTTCTCCATAAGTCTCAGATAAACCCAAATGCTTTGATCACACTATCAAAGCGTTTATTCCAACTCCGAGATGCTTGCACCAGTCCATAAATGGATCATTGGAGCTTGCACACTTTGTTAGCTCCTTTGGATCGATAAAACCTTACGGTTGCATCATATACAACTCTTGTTCCAGAAATCCATTCAGGAATGCGGTCTTTACATCCATTTGCCAAATTTCATAATCATAAAATGCGGCAATTGCTAACATGATTCGGACAGACTTAAGCATCGCTACGGGTGAGAAGGTCTCATCGTAGTCAATCCCTTGAACTTGTCGAAAACCCTTTGCGACAAGTCGAGCTTTGTAGACAGTAATATTACCGTCGGCGTCGGTCTTCTTCTTGAAGATCCACTTGTTTTCTATTGCTTGCCGACCCTCGGGTAAGTCAACCAAAGTCCACACTTTGTTTTCATACATGGATCCCATCTCGGATTTCATGGCCTCAAGCCATTTTATGGAATCTGGGCTCACCATCGCTTCTTCATAGTTCGTAGGTTCATCATGATCTGGTAGCATGACTTCGAACAGGATTGCCGTACCACTCAGTGCGGATTTTATTCTGGTTGATATACGAGGTTCTGTAGTAACTTGATATTAATTTTCATGATCAACATCATCAACTTCCTATCTATTTGGTGTAGATGTCGCAGAATCTGTTTTATGTGATAAACTACTTTCAAATAAGGGAGAAGGTACATTTACCTCATCAAGTTCTACTTTCCTCCCACTCACTTCTTTCGAGAGAAACTCCTTCTCTAGAAAGGATCCATTCTTAGCAACAAATGTCTTGCCTTCGGATCTGTGATAGAAGGTGTACCCAACTGTCTCCTTTGGGTATCCTATGAAGACACATTTCTCCGATTTAGGTTCGAGCTTATCAGGTTGAAGTTTTTTCACATAAGCATCGCATCCCCAAACTTTAAGAAACGACAACTTTGGTTTCTTGCTAAACCACAGTTCATAAGGTGTCGTCTCAACGGATTTTGACGGTGTTCTATTCAGCGTGAATGCGGCCGTCTCAAGAGCATAACCCCAAAACGATAGCGGTAAATCTGTAAGAGACATCATAGATCGCACCATATCTAGTAGAGTGCGATTACGACGTTCGGACACACCATTGCGCTGTGGTGTTCCGGTGGCGTGAGTTGCGAAACTATTCCGCATTGTTTCAAATGTAGACCAAACTTCGTAACTCAAATATTCGCCTCCACGATCAGATCGAAGAAACTTTATTTTCTTATTACGATGATTTTCAACTTCACTCTGAAATTCTTTGAACTTTTCAAATGTTTCAGACTTATGTTTCATTAAGAAGATATACCCATATCTGCTTAAATCATCTGTGAAGGTGAGAAAATAACGATATCCGCCACGAGCTTCAACATTCATTGGACCACATACATCAGTATGTATGATTTCCAACAAATCTGTTGCTCTCTCCATAGTACCGGAGAACGGGGTTTTAGTCATCTTGCCCATGAGGCACGGTTCAAGAAGTGCCAAGTGATTCATAATCAAGTGACTCCAAAAGTCCATCAAGATGGAGTTTCTTCATGCGCTTTATACCGATATGACCTAAACGGCAATGCCACAAATAAGTCGCACTATCATTATCAACTCTGCATCTTTTGGTTTCAACATTATGAATATGTGTATCACTACTATCGAGATTCATTAAAATAGACCACTCTTCAAGGGTGCATGACCATAAAAGATATTATTCATATAAATAGAACAACCTTTATTCTACGATTTAAATGAATAACCGTCTCGCATCAAACAAGATCCAGATATAATGTTCATGCTTAACGCTGGCACCAAATAACAATTATTTAGGTCTAAAACTAATCCCGAAGGTAGATGTAGAGGTAGCGTGCCGACCGCGATCACATCGACTTTGGAACCATTTCCCACGCCGCATCGTCACCTCGTCCTTTGCCGTTGTTAAGCAATCTGTAGTCCTGCTTGAGTTGCAAATATTAGCAATGTAACCAGTATCAAATACCCAAAAGCTACTGCGAGCTCTAGTAAGGTACACATCAATAACATGTATATCACATATACCTTTGTTCACTTTGCCATCCTTCTTATCCGCCAAATACTTGGGGCAGTTCCGCTTCCAAAGTGACGACCGCTTGCAGAGAAGCACTCGATTTCAGGTTTAGGTCCAGACTTGGGTTTCTTCACTTGAGCAGCAACTTGTTTGCTGTTCTTCTTGAAGTTCCCTTCTTCTTCCCTTTGCCTTTCTTCTTGAAACTAGTGGTCTTATTGACCATCAACACTTGATGCTCCTTCTTGATTTCTACCTCCATGACTTTCGGCATTGCGAAGAGCTCGAGCATAGTCTTTACTAACCCTTGCATATTATAGTTCATCACGAAGCCTTTGTAGCTTGGTGGCGTTGATTGAAGAATTCTGTCAATGACACAATCATCCGGAAGATCAACTCCCGGTTGAGTCAAGTGATTGTAATACCCGGACATTACGAGTATGTGCTCACCGATGCACCCATTCTCCTCCATTTTGCAGCTATAGAACTTATTGGAGACTTCATATCTCTCAATCCGGGCATTACATTTGAAATATCAACTTCAACTCTTGGAACATCTCATATGCTCCACGACTTTCAAAACGTCGTTGAAGACCCGGTTCTAAGCCGTAAAGCATGGCACATCGAACTATAGAGTAGTCATCGACTTTGCTCGCCAAGCGTTCTTAACGTCGTCGGTTGCATCAGCTGAGCACTGGCACCTAGCGGTGCTTCGGGACGTAACTCTTACGTGCAGCAATGAGGATAATCCTCGAGTTACGGACCCGATCCGTGTAATTGCTACCATCATCTTTCAACTTTGCTTTCTCAAGGAACGCATTAAAATTCAACGGAACAACAGCACGAGCCATCTATCTACAAACAAACATAGACAAGCAAGATACTATTAGGTACTAAGTTCATGATAAATTTAAGTTCAATTAATCATATTACTTAAGAACTCCCACTTAGACAGACATCTCTCTAGTAATCTAAGTGATCACGTGATCCAAATCAACTAAACCATAACCGATCATCACGTGAGATGGAGTAGTTTTCAATGGTGAACATCTTATGTTGATCATATCTACTATATGATTCACGCTCGACCTTTCGGTCTCCGTGTTCGAGGCCATATCTGCATATGCTAGGCTCGTCAAGTATAACCTGAGTATTCTGCGTGTGCAAAACTGGCTTGCACCCGTTGTAGATGGACGAGAGCTTATCACACCCGATCATCACGTGGTGTCTCGCACGACGAACTTTGGCAACGGTGCATACTCGGGGAGAACACTACTTGATAATTTTAGTGAGAGATCATCTTAAAATGCTACCCGTCAATCAAAGCAAAATAAGATGCATAAAGGATAAACATCACATGCAATCAATATAAGTGATATGATATGGCCATCATCATCTTGTGCTTGTGATCTCCATCTTCAAGCACCGTCATGATCACCATCGTCACCGGGCGCGACACCTTGATCTCCATCGTAGCATCGTTGTCGTTTACGCCATCTATTGCTTCTCGACTATCGCTACCGCTTAGTGATAAAGTAAAGCAATTACGAGCGTTTGCATTTCATACAATAAGCGACAACCATATGGCTCCAGCCGATTGCCGATAACCGGTTACAAAACATGATCATCTCATACAATAAAATATAGCATCACGTCTTGACCATATCACATCACAACATGCCCTGCAAAAACAAGTTAGACGTCCTCTACTTTGTTGTTGCAAATTTTACGTGGCTGCTACGGGCTGAGCAAGAACCGTTCTTACCTACGCATCAAAACCACAACGATACTTCGTCAAATAGACTCCGTTTTAACCTTCTCAAGGACCGGGCGTAGCCACACTCGGTTCAACTAAAGTGAGAGAGACAGACACCCGCCAGCCACCTTTAAGCACGAATGCTTGTAACGGTGAAACCAGTCTCGCGTAAGCGTACGCGTAATGTCGGTCCGGGCCGCTTCATCTCACAATACCGCTGAACCAAAGTATGACATGCTGGTAGGTAGTATGACTTGTATCGCCCACAACTCATTTGTGTTCTACTCGTGCATATGACATCAACGCATAAAACCAGGCTCGGATGCCACTGTTGGGGAACGCAGTAATTTCAAAAAATTTCCTACGCTTTTACGGGACCATGGTGATGGCATAGCAGCGAGAGGAGAGTGTTGTCTACGTACCCTCGTGAGACCGTGGCGGAAGCGATCACAACGTAGAGGAAGTAGTCGTCGTTCTCCTCGCGATCCTGCCGATCCCAGCGCGTTACTCCGGCACCTCCGAGTCGATGATGACGTAGAGGAAGTAGTCGTCACGTTCTCCTCGCGATCCAGCCGATCCCAGCGCCCGTTACTCCGGCGCCTCGAGTTCTTGGCACACGTTCAGCTCGATGGCGCTCCTCGGGCTCCGATCCAGCAAAGCTCGGGGAGGGAGTTCCGTCGGCCTGACGGCGTGGTGACGATCTTGATGTTTCACCGTCGCAGGGCTTCGCCTAAGCACCGCTTCTGATATGACTGAGGTGGAATATGGTGGAGGGGCACCGCACACGGCTAAGGAACGATCTCAAGGATCAACTTGTGTGTTCTAGGGTGCCCCCTCCCGTATATAAGGAGGAGGGAGGAGGAGGTGGCGGCCCAGGGGGCGCGCAAGGGAGGGAAACCTACTCCAAGTAGGTTTCCCTCTCTTTCCTTATCTTACTTGGAGGGAAGGAAGGAGTACTAGTATTTAGGAAATAGTACTAGTAGTAGAAATAGGAAGAGGGAAAGGAGAAAGGAAAGGGGGCCGCCCCATCCCCAATTTGGATTGGGCTTGAAGCGCGCCCCTCCCTTGTTCCTTCTCCTTCCTCCTACATGGGCCCAATATGGCCCATATACCTCCCGGGGTTCCAGTAACCTCCGGAGCTCCAAACTTCTCCGGAACCTTTCCGGTGTCCAAATATATCCGTCCAATATATTAATCTTTATGTCTCGACCATTTCGAGACTCCTCGTCATGTCCGTGATCATATCCGGGACTCGAACAACCGGTACATCAAAATACACAAACTCATAATATAACCATCATCGAAACCTTAAGCGTGCGGACCCTACGGTTCGAGAACAATGTAGACATGACCGAGACACATCTCCGTCAATAACCAATAAGCGGGACCTGGATGCCCATATTGGTTCCTACATATTCTCTGAAGATCTTTATCGGTCGGACCGCATAACAACATACGTTGTTCCCTTTGTCATCGGTATGTTACTTGCCTGAGATTCGATCGTCGGTATCCAATACCTAGTTCAATCTCGTTACAGGCAAGTCTCTTTACTCGTTCCGTAATACATCATCTCACAACTAACTCATTAGTTGCAATGCTTGCAAGGCTTATGTGATGTGTATTACCGAGAAGGCCCAGAGATACCTCTCCGACAATCGGAGTGACAAAACCTAATCTCGAAATACGCCAACCCAACAAGTACCTTTGGAGACACCTGTAATACTCCTTTATAATCACCCGATTACGTTGTGACGTTTGGTAGTACCAAAGTGTTCCTCCGGTGGCAGGAGTTGCATAATCTCATAGTTATAGGAACATGTATAAGTCATGAAGAAAGCAGTAGCAACATACTAAACGATCCAGTGCTAGGCTAACGGAATGGGTCATGTCAATCAGATCATTCTCCTAATGATGTGATCCCATTAATCAAATGACAACTTATGTCTATGGTTAGGAAACATAACCATCTTTGATTAACGAGCTAGTCAAGTAGAGGCATACTAGTGACACTCTGTTTGTCTATGTATTCACACATGTATTATGTTTCCGGTTAATACAATTCTAGCATGAATAATAAACATTTATCATGATATAAGGAAATAAATAATAACTTTATTATTGCCTCTAGGGCATATTTCCTTCATATTGAAAGTGGGAGCAATTAGCTAGAGTAGCTCCGTGCAGAGCATTGAAGACATAGAATATTTGCAAAATACATACGGCTCTGAATGTGACAGACCCGTTGACTAAGCCTCTCTCACAAGCAAAACATGATCATACCTTAGTACTCTTTGGGTGTTAATCACATAGCGATGTGAACTAGATTATTGACTCTAGTAAACCCGTTGGGTGTTGGTCACATGACGATGTGAACTATGGGTGTTAATCACATACAGATGTGAATATTGGTGTTGAATCACATGATGATGTGAACTAGATTATTGACTCTAGTGCAAGTGGGAGACTGAAGGAAATATGCCCTAGAGGCAATAATAAAGTTATTATTTATTTCCTTATATCATTATAAATGTTTATTATTCATGCTAGAATTGTATTAACCGGAAACATAATACATGTGTGAATACATAGACAAACATAGTGTCACTAGTATGCCTCTACTTGACTAGCTAGTTTATCAAAGATGGTTATGTTTCCTAGCCATGGACAAAAGAGTTGTCATTTGATTAACGGGATCACATCATTAGGAGAATGATGTGATTGACTTGACCCATTCCGTTAGCTTAGCACTTGATCGTTTAGTATGTTGCTATTGCTTTCTTCATGACTTATACATGTTCCTGTGACTATGAGATTATGCAACTCCTGTTTGCCGGAGGAACACTTTGTGTGCTACCAAACGTCACAACATAACTGTGTGATTATAAAGGTGCTCTACAGGTGTCTCCAAAGGTACATGTTGGGTTGGCGTATTTCGAGATTAGGATTTGTCACTCTGACTATCGGAGAGGTATCTCTGGGCCCTCTCGGTAATGCACATCACTTAAGCCTTGCAAGCAATACAACTAATGAGTTAGTTGCGAGATGATGTATTACGGAACGAGTAAAGAGACTTGCCGGTAACGAGATTGAACTAGGTATTGAGATACCGACGATCGAATCTCGGGCAAGTAACATACCGATGACAAAGGGAACAACGTATGTTGTTATGCGGTTTGACCGATAAAGATCTTCGTAGAATATGTGGGAGCCAATATGAGCATCCAGGTTCCACTATTGGTTATTGACCGAGACGTGTCTCGGTCATGTCTGCATAGTTCTCGAACCTGTAGGGTCCGCACGCTAAGGTTTCGCGGCGATGCTTATATTATGAGTTTATGAGTTTTGATGTACCAAAGGAGTTCGGAGTCCCGGATGTGATCACGAACATGACGAGGAGTCTCGAAATGGTCGAGACATAAAGATCGATATATTGGACGACTATATTCGGACACCGGAAGTGTTCCGGGTGATTTCGGAAGAAAATCGGAGTGCCGGAGGGGTTACCGGAACCCCGCGGGGAAGTATTGGGCCTTAGTGGGCCTGAGGGGAGAGAGAGGGCAGCAGCCCAGGAGGTGGCGCCCCCCCATGGGGAGTCCGAATTGGACTAGGGTGGGGGGCCCTCTTCCCTCTCCTCTCCTCTCTTTCCTTCCCCTCTCTCTTCCTAGTTGGACTAGGAAAGGGAGTCCTACTCCCACTGGGAGGAGGACTCCCCCTCCTGGCGCGCCCCCTAGGGCGGTCGGCCTTCCCCTTGCTCCTTTATATACGGGGGCAGGGGGCACCCTAGAACACACAAGTTGATCTTCGTGATCGTTCCTTAGCCGTGTGCGGTGCCCCCTCCACCATATTCCACCTCGGTCATATCGTTGCGGTGCTTAGGCGAAGCCCTGCGTCGGTAGAACATCATCATCTTCACCACGCCGTCGTCTTGTGGAACTCATCCCGACACCCTGCTGGATCGGAGTCCGGGATCGTCATCGAGCTGAACGTGTGCAGAACACGGAGGTGCCACGTTCGGTGCTTGGATCGGTCGGATCGTGAAGACGACGACTACATCAACCGCGTTGTCATAACGCTTCCGCTTTCGGTCTACGAGGATACGTGGACACACTCTCCCCTCTCGTTGCTATGCATCACCATGATCTTGCGTGTGCGTAGGAAAATTTTGAAATTACTACGTTCCCCAACAAGGGAGCAGTTAAGGAATGAAATCATGCTCCGTTTTGGATCATAACATTTTAATTTGACCACAAGCTAAGCCTCCACCACATGAAAAGTGGTAAAAACCCAAAATTTGTAATGTGATGCAATACAATGCAAATCTTATGTACTCTCTCTGTAAAGAAATATAAGAGCGTTTAGATCACTATTTTACATGTTTCCATCGCAATCTCAAACTTTGAATTTAGTACTACTCATTAATCAGTGATGTGATCTTAAGAAAACACTATACCTCTAAAATGAACAACTAAAAGGTCACGAGACATATAGTAATCTCCAAGTAAATTGGTTGTTCTAGGGGAAAAGTGATGAAAAGCGTTGTTCTAGGGGAAAAGTGGTGACAAGCATGGATTATCTCTTTCGTCATCTTGGAAGGAGGGTCATCCACATGACCACAAGCCAAGCCCACACCCACGACAAGTGATGCAAATCCCAATCATATTATAACATGATTTACAATGCAAATCTTCTTTAATACTTTACACATTGGCATCACTATCTTAAGCTTGGCATTTAGTACTCCCTTCGATCCATATTAATTGTCATTCAAATGGATGTATCTAGCACTAAAATACGTATAGATACATCTATTTCAGTGACAACTAATATGGATTGGAGGGGATACTACTAATTAGTTGTGTGATCTTAATAAAAGACCATGCTTCTAAAACGAACATGTCACGAGGCGTGTACCAATCTCCAAATGAATCTGATGTTCTACATAATTCATACATGCGGAAAGATAAGACTGAAAGCCGCACACTTACCCGGGATAGGATGGGATATTTTTTGAGAAATAGATAAGGATTAGTTCAGGTTTCTCCTATATATATGAAATGACTGGACGATGACTAATTAAACGACAGACAACAAACCACTTATCTTCCTTTATGTTTTTCGAGAAATAGATAAGGATTGGTTCAGGTTTCTCCCGTATATACGAAATGACTGGACGATGACTAATTAAACGAGAGACAACAAACCACTTATTTTCCTTTATGATGCAATTGATCGAGAGCCTTCCCAAATTGCTTTTGCGGTTTTGTTGGTCACAATGCAGATGCTTCAAACCTTTGCACAACAGTGGGCATGTGGCTCCCTTTAAATAGCCACAAGAACACATGAAAATAGCACTTCCAAAGTTCCCATTCATTCCATCTTCCTCTCAGGTCTAACCAAAGCCCAACAAACCACCGCCTCGGCCATGGCAACCACCCTCGCCACCAACGTCCGCCTCTCCATCGCGCACCAAACCCGCTTCGCCCTCCGTCTTGCCTCCACCATCTCATCCAACCCTAAGTCTGCTGCCAGCAATGTCGTCTTCTCCCCGGTCTCCCTCCATGTCGCGCTGAGCCTCCTCGCCGCCGGCGCGGGCAGTGCCACTCGGGACCAACTCGTCGCCACACTCGGGACAGGCGAGGTCGAGGGACTCCACGAGCTCGCCGAGCAGGTGGTGCAGTTCGTGCTCGCTGACGCGTCCTCCGCTGGAGGTCCGTATGTCGCCTTCGCCAACGGCGTCTTCGTGGACGCATCGCTGCAACTCAAGCCATCCTTCCAAGAGCTTGCAATGTGCAAATACAAGGCCGAGACCCAATCCGTGGACTTCCAAACTAAGGTGACCCCCCCCCCCCCCTCGGTTCTTACCAGAAAACAAAAATAGAGTAAAAGAATTTTGTAACGGACATAACTATGTACATTTGAGAGAAACAATGATATGCTTAACTAACCACTTCAGCCGCCTGTACATGTTGGTATGCCATTGCTTCACTCAAAGTGCTTGTTTTGTGCTGATGTAATATAGAGGTATGTATCAATCTTATACACAATCTAGATTTGTAATTTAGTGGTTATTGTATACCATTGTTCTTTACACTAGAAGATTTAGTTAGCACTGTTTCTGACTTCCTATAGGTACATACGTTTAGTATTTTGGTTGGCTTGGTAAAATAAACAGGATCACTTTGACAGGAACCGTTATTAGTCCCTTGCCATTTATGTGAAGTGTAGTTCTTATCCTGTTAGTCGGCATGATACACCTTTGTGAGCATAGTTCACACCTGCGACCTTGAATTGTGAATGATTTTGCTTATCCTGTTAGTCGGCGTGATTGGAGATAACTACTCTGTTACTTTTCTGAGCATATCTAATCTTCTGGGAGTGTAATTCTCATACTGTGCTATCTAGGTATACGAAGGCTGGGGAATTTGCTGATGTTATATACTTTAATTACGCTCTTCAGTGTAGTCAGATTATAATTTTGGAGTATTTCCTGGAAACATTATCTCCAACGTAAGAAGATGTACAAAAAAATTCAGCTAAAGATTATAATTTTGGGAATATTTCTGTAAAAGTATCTAGTGGTGCTTCGAGATGTTGTGATGACCATTTAAATTAGTATGCTCATATGAATTGTTTTTCTGTCATATGTCGTTGTATGTGATGATTTTACTATGTGTTTGAAAATTTTACTATAGAAATGCTTTATAAAAACGGTAGTATGCTGCTTTGCATTCTTAGCACAACTATTATATTTTGTTCTTTGAAAGTTTTCTGTTTGTTTGTTCAAAGATTTGTGGCACAGCAGTACTGTCAATCTAGTTGATTTTCATTACGTAATTGACCTTTGTTTATTTTTTCTTGGCCCAGGCCGCTGAAGTTACTGCTGAAGTGAACTCATGGGTAGAGAAAGTCACAAGCGGTCGCATCAAGGACATTCTCCCCCCAGGATCTATTGACAATACCACTAAACTTGTTCTTGCCAATGCCCTTTATTTCAAAGGAGCTTGGACAGAGCAGTTTGATTCATATGAAACAAAAAACGACTACTTCTACCTTCTTGATGGGAGCTCAGTTCAAACACCATTCATGTCCAGCATTGATGACCAATACCTTTCGTCTTCTGATGGGTTGAAGGTACTTAAGCTTCCTTACAAGCAAGGTGGGGACAAGAGGCAGTTCTCCATGTATATCCTTCTCCCAGAAGCACGGGGTGGTCTCTGGAGCTTGGCCGAAAAATTGAATGTTGAACCAGACTTCCTACAGCGGCATATCCCAAGGCAGAGGGTTGCACTTAGGCAATTCAAGCTCCCCAAGTTCAAGATATCATTTGGAATTGAAGCATCTGATTTGCTCAAATGTTTGGGTCTCCAGCTTCCATTCAGCGATGAAGCAAATTTTCCGGAGATGGTGGATTCCCCAATGCCACAAGGTCTTCATGTCTCAACTGTTTTCCACCAAGCGTTTGTAGAAGTGAACGAACAAGGAACTGAGGCTGCAGCATCAACTGCTATTAAAATGGTCCCGCGACAGGCAAGGCCGCCCTCGGTCATGGATTTCATCGCGGATCACCCTTTCATCTTCCTTGTCCGGGAAGATATCTCTGGTGTGGTCCTATTCATTGGTCATGTGGTCAATCCCCTCTTATCTTCGTAATGTGTTAGGTCTGAAAGTGTGTGTTGTCAGTTGCCTCAGCCATTACATGTAAGGCGAGGGTTTCAACAGTCAGGCATGTTACCCATGCAATAAATCCAATAAATGGTTCTGCTAAATAAATCAATAATTCGTGGACGCTGCTCGATGGAGGCGGGGTGGTGGCAGAGTCCGAGCTGAAACCGGTGACGACGGCCTGCGTGTGACGACATGCGGACCAGCGTGTTAGCGCCGGCGCCCAGGCGGCCAACGCAACGGCGCCTGGGCGGCCAGCCCTGAGCGGCGAACGCAACGCCGTGTGAAGGGGACCGTACATACGTGGCGGAGGCGGGGTGATGATGCAAGAGTCCTGTTCAGAGTAGGGCGGCGACGGGCGCGCAGAGGTGCGGACGACGTCTGTGACGGGCCGCCTGTTGCGCGAGGGCACCGAGTCGGAGAAGTGGTCGGCCGGTCGTGCTGGTGTTGGAGTAGAGGCGCGGGGTCGGCGGTGGCGGCGGGCGACGCAAACCGTTCATAGATCGGAAAACCGAAAAAGAAAGGCCGATCAAAGCGACCGGTGAGAGAGAGAGAAAAAATCCGAATCAAATAATAGGAAAAAAAGACTCTCTAGGGCAGTCGGTCAACATGACCGGTGGACGAACCTTAGGTACGGGCGACGCGGTCCCGGCGGCAGCCATGGAGGCCGACCGCCCGGGTGGCGGGCGATGCGTAAGCGGCGGGCGACGACTAGAGTTGGATTGGTTAGGTTAATAGCATGTTAGAAGGGAATAGAGAGGGATTGATGGAATCGTTGATGTATTGCTTGAGCCTGATGCGCATATAAATAGGAGGAACATGGAGTACAAGAGAAGCTGGAATAATTCCTAGTCTATCCTATGTTTCCTAATTAATCAATATACTCAACAGTTTATGCGATAGGATTATCACATAAATAGAAAACTTGTAGAAAATCTTGAGATGACATGTATCTCAAATCCTATGAGTAGGGATGAAAACGGTGCGGAAACGGACGGAACTGGGTTCTACCATATTTGTTTTCATACTTTTTTGCAGAAGCGGAAACGAATACAGAAACCCCGGAAACGAATACGGAAACAAATACTACCGGAAACAGACACGAAACAAACACAGAGCGGACACGGAAACAAAATGGTTTGTTGACCAGAACTTAAAACCCCCTTGAATCATAGATAAATATAGACAAAAACAAACAAAATTATGGAATTGTTAACATGACTAATAATAGGGTTGTGTTAGCAACGTATGATAGTATTGTGGTAGTACATGACAATTTCGTATAAGGTCTAGTTGAGTATTTGTGTGGTAGTAAAAGTTGCTCCTTAAATAATCAATTCTGTTTATTCTACTCATTGTGTCATTGTGTGTTGTTTAGTAATTGGGCTACAAAGCAGCCATATGCATATAGTAAAAATGGAAATTCCATATTTATGGAAACGGAAAGTTCCATTTCCACGTCTGTTCCACCCGAAAACACTGTTCCATTTTTGTTTCCGTTTCCGCATAAAAACTTCCATTTCTGTTTTGCAAATTTTCATTTCCGTTTTCATATTTCGTCTCCGTTTCCATTTTTCCTCCGGAAAAGCGGAAACTTTCCACTCCATTTTCATCCCTACCTATGAGTAGGAATAGAAAAAGAGATGTCATTTAATTCACATCATAGGAATTTTTTCGTTGAGTCTAGGGTCATGTTTTTTTGAAATATGAAGGATAGGAACCCGTTCTATATAGGAATATGAATCCATTCCTATGAACCAAAGGGTTCTAAAGGAAAAAATCCTACAAGAAATTCTATTCTATAGAATTCCTATAAAATTCCTTCCAACCAAAGAAGGCCTCACACTCTGAACGTGCCTGTGGCGAACCCAATCCAGGTCTCAGTTCGCCAACGTGTCGGTCTATCAGCCTACTCTGTCGCCACCCGCAATTCTTTTGACCTCCGGTGCACCCCTTCATGCAACTTCCTGGATTATCGATCGCACTTTCCGCGTCTCCTCGACAAATGCGGCGCTTCTCAGTGTTCAATTTTTCAATGATAGTGTCACCGGTTTTTCTCTTGGTGTTTGGCTGCTCACCTTGCCGCTTTTTCCTAGTGTTAACCATCTTTAAAAAATAGTTTGAATTGTTTATCACATGTGCCATGTGATCATCTGTTTGTTTGGTTGCTCGTGGATCTGTGCTGCGTCTTTGTGCTGGGCGCTGGTCGCTACCCTGCTAGATGCATGGAAGATTTTTATTTTATTTTCTTTTGCAAATTAGATGCAAGGAAGATTTACATGTATACACACCGGTGTTGGCCATTGGTGGCCTCATTGGTGACCCGTGGACGAAAAAGGTCTGAACATTTTTCTGATTTGTACACACCCTGTCGATCCTGGACACACCAGAAAAGGCCAATCTTTTTTATTTAGCTGCCTATGTTTTTTACAGAAAACTATGAAGAACATAGAGCACAGCTTGGTTCACGGAAAAAACTTATACTGTGAGCAAAGAAATCATGATTTTCAGTAGCACTGTATTATAATAAACTCAGGCAAGTATTACCAATTCTGATATCACCACTATAAATATGTACAGCAAAAGTCGAAACAATTATCAAAACGATACAACTAAACTCCTACCGGTCGGAGTTTTGCAACAGGTCCGAACGACCTGGATGCCGTCCGTTATAGATTGTACGACCAAGACCAACCCGCTCTAAATGAGCAGTTCGCTGATATTTACAAGCCTTGCCGTCGCCTAGTGAAAAAAACGCTTCGTCCATATCTCGTCTTCGGATCCCCGCCCAGCGTCTAAGAGAGGGTGCTCGATCCCGCATCCATCGGCGCACTGGTTTGCGCCGCCGCCGGAAGGCCGCTCCTCCGCCGTCACGCATCCTCCCCTAATATCCTTACCGCCCTTTCTCTCGTCCCCGTCCGCCTCGTACTACCTCGCCTGCACCCGGCTCGTCGGCGAGCACAGAAGCCATGGCGCTTGTTGCTGCTCACCTACTCCGCATCGCGCGGCGCCTCGCCTCAGCCTCCTCCTCACCGTTGTCAGCCGTTTCAGCCCAAGGCCGTCAGCTCCTCTGCCTCCGGTCAGCGACTGCCTCTTTCCAGCCTGAATCCTCCCAGCCATGCCTGCGCCTCCGCATTTCCCGAGCTCCCTGGCACCATCTCCCATCTCCTCTACTCACAGCTCAATGAACAAGGTAGACATGGTATGGTCAATCTCACCCAAACCTTCATCTACCCAAAAATAATAGAGGGGGCTTGACGAGGGCTGACATGCTGGCGTTGGTCAAATCAAATCGTGGATTCGTATCTGGTCAGCTGCATCTAGAGCAGAGGAGATGCCACGCGAGGACGAATTTGTGCATGCCAAAACTGAGTATAATCCAACACGGTTCAGCCACCGGCATAATTACACGCGCTGATTAGTGATTAGCAGAGCTTCCACAAAAAAGTGATTAGCAGAGACGTCGTGGCGCCTTTGATTTGTGCTCTAGGTTCCTCTGCTTGCTGCACCAGCCGGGACCTGTCAGTTTAGGTTCAGCATTTTGTGAAGAGTTCAACATTTTGTGAGATAACAAGACAGGCAAACCGGCCAAAAAATACTACTCAATTAGTCAGGTTGATGCATCATCTTTCACTGATCGGTTGCACCAAGTGTCTTGTTGGATCACAGAGAGGGAATAGTATTTGTTCTTTGTAAAAAAATGTCACTTTTTTTTTGTTCTATAACAGTTGATGTAACGTCTTTTCGCTGAATCTTCCACTGCTCGGGTTACCAACATGACTTTTATGTAATTATCAGGGTGCTAATGATATAGTTATCACACTGCTTATGCTAAAATTACCATGTTGAATTTCAATGGAGTTGTATATGTTTCTAGCATCTGTGCGTTGGTCCGTGGTAACTTTGACTTGGGAAAAAAATTGGTGAGGATATACCTCAATATCCCAACACTTGATTACTTACGTATAAATACCCGCGTCAAAATACACTCCGATAACTTGTGTGAAAATAGCATGATAATTTATACAGAACAGAGTCGATAACTTTGTTACAAACACCTTGCATTGCGGGGGTTGGTACAAACACCTTGACACCAAAGGAAACAGAATTGTTGGAAGCATAATCCCCCCCCCATAAATCCTGTGCAAATAGTGTGATAATTACGCACAATGGAGTTGCATAAATACCCGCGTCAAAATACATCCCGATAACTTGTGTGAACTTAGCATGATAATTTATGCAGAACAGAGTCGATAACTTTGCTACAAACACCTTTATTGCGGGGGTCGGTACAAACACCTTGACACCGAGGGAAACAGAATTGTTGGAAACATAACCCACCGCCACATAAATCCTGTGCAAATAGCGTGATAATTACGCACAACGGAGTTGATAACCTATGTACAAAAACCATAGTAGTAATTGTCCACATATGTTGGTGTTACCATGTATTTGTGTGAACGAGCTATGTAGATATATGTAGTTGTGAGAATGTGAGCTGCACTGTTTCTGTCACACTCCACCATCGGGCAAGAGACTCCTTTCTAGAGATGTATGTACATAATGATGTGAGCAACGCTAGATTTGAATGAAACAAAGAGGAATTTTCTGTTAGATGCCTTTCCACGGCCAACGCAGATGAAAGATCTCATTCTGGATTCCATGATGTTTATGAAGTTTTCTTATCAAGAGGGCATTGGCAACCGCAAAGCAGCACGGGTGCCGTCGCTGGATTCCGGGCCGCTTCGGCGCTGGATCAAATGGACGTGCTGCTGCAGCTGGATGATTTGTCGGACATGAATGACTGCATAGGCCACAATGGTGAGCCCGTGGCCGAGCCAATAGAGGTGGATGGGAGCTCGGCTAAGGTGGCGGAGCCCCAATAATCTTTGGGCACTCTCCGGCGATGAGGGCTCGCACGTTGGGTTCGTGTCGATTCTAAAAGCTCTGATGGGTCCATTACCGGCCACATATCTAAGGGATTGAGAACAAAAACTAAGAGGATCTAGCTAGTCTGGGAGAAGATTATTGGCGGAGAAAAAAATGAAATTATTTGAGGAACAAGGAGAGAGAGTGCTAAAACTTATATAGGCAAAAGTTATTGGAGGCGTGTTGCTTGCTCTCTCATTAGAGTGGTTGGGTAACCCTCAACTGTTAGGGTGAGGTAACCTGTCAATAAGTATTTCTCTCGATTGAGAGCCAAGATTTATCGAACCAGAAATAGTTCCTCCATCAAACAAAATCCTCGGTACCTGCACACATAGAACATTAGACGCTCTTGCCCCAAAATTTCAAGAAGGTTGTAAAGCTTCTTGTTCTACTAGTTACAAGGGTAAATTGCATGGTATTGTAAGAATTGGTAGAAAGATAAAATAAATAAAATGGTAGAACAAATAAAAGTATTCTCATGGTTTTTTCAGTAAAGGAAGATAGACCCCGGGTTCATAGGTTCACTAGTGGCATCTCTCCAAGAAGATAAATGTGGTGTGGTGAAAAAATTACAGTTGGGCAGCGATTAAATTGCAATTTTTTTATATTTATGACTATAATTGTTCATGGCTTAATCTTATATAGGCATTACGTCTGCGATATGTAGACCGTTATCCAACTACATCTACAACTAATACGCCACATCAAAATAGCTATCTAGCATGCATCTCGAAGTATTAAGTTTACAAAAATAGAGCTTTGCAATATCATGATTACATAATATAGACAGTTAAACTATCATCTCAGTGTGATAAAGAAACCATTTTTTTATCCTTAACGAAAACAATATGTGTACATCCCCTTATTGTCACTGGGTTGAAATCACCGCAAGATTGAACCCACTACCATGCACAACTCCCTCTGAAGAACTATCAATCAATCTTGGCCATAAACGACAAATAGCTCGGAAAGCATACATGACTACTTAAGTATGCAACAAAGAAACCTCAAAAGATTCAATACAATTTCAGTGAACAATCTGATCACAAAGTGACAATTCATCATATCCCAACAAACACAACCATCGATTACATCTTAAGTATCATGATCATGTGAGCCAGCTCGCGAGAACTTTATATTGAATCACAAGGGAGAGAGGATGTCATCTAACTACTGCTATATATGGACCCTAATGTCTTAAGAAAACCACTCACATTGTCATACATGTTCATGGTGGTCGTAAGGTTAATGAAGATGGTTGTGGTGATGGATTCCCCCTTCGATAGGGTGCTGGAACAGGCCTTCGGATTGGATCTCCACGAACAGGAACTTGTTGCGGCGAAAAAAATCGTGAAAAATGGCACGGAGGGCTTCTCGAAATATATGATTTATAGGCGAAAGAATCATCGTAAGTCAGTGGCTATGGGGCCCATACAGCATGCCCACGTGGGTGGGGCCCTGGTCACGCCACCTGGTCGCGTGGGCCTGGGGGTGCCCCCTAGCTGCCTCTAGTGCTTTATGGATTCTTCTGAACTTGGAAAAAATCATTTAGAAAATCCCCATGATATTTGGGCCTCCATAGATATGGATTTTTTGAAAAGTTAAAAACATGCACACAAAAAAGCAACAACTGGCTCTGGGCACGTTAGTCCGAAAAAATAATAAAATTGCTATAAAAATATTTAAAAGTGATATTATAACAATGCGAAACAATTAAAGATTATAGATATGTTTGAGACGTATCAACATCCCCAAGTTTAATCCTTACTCGTCCTCAAGTAGGTAGATGATAAAACAAAGATAATTTTTGATGTGGAATGCTACTAATAATCCTTAGTCATCCCCAAGCATAATCTTCATCTAATGATGTAAAGTGTTGTAAACTCAAGATAAAAGTGATTCAAGGGAATAGTCTATCAATTTGATAGTAAACTAATGATACATGGGCACATAGATAAACAACCATTGTCTTTCAAGAAAGATGCTAAAGAACGTTTTTCTATATCGAAAAATAAAATAAGCAAGTGTATCGCAAGAACATAGTATACTAAGTCTTCATCGTAGGAACAAGCGAATCATGGAACAAGCTCAAGCTAAGACCAGGCATAGCCATTGCATAATCCAAAAAGGGAAACTGAATCCAAATTGAATTATGTGCTTTGAATGTAAAGTGCTACTTACTAATTTAGTGCTCGGCAAAGATTTTTAAATGAAGTTTTAACTTTCCCGTTGTTAATGTTCTTTTTCGATAAAGGGTGGATTTTATTGGCTCAAAATTGAGCATTAAGAGAATACACAGCATAATGAGCACACACCCGGCCTCTGCATATCTAGGATGCACACAGCCAACACCAACACACACACACACACAAACACGTGAGCAGATAGCATAGCCATATAAGACCAAATCTCTGTGTAGATGAGAAAAAAAAAGCGATCAAATCCGTGATCAGCAAACTACAACAACAACCATATCCACACCAACCAACTCATGACATCACATGGACGACGATTTCTTCAACAACAACGCCTTCAGGAAGGGAGCGACACTCAAGCGTCGCCATCGCTGGATCTAACCACCTAAGGCCAGATCTAAGTTTTCACCTTGAAGAACCAATCGAGCATATTCGAACAATGCCTTCAACAAGGTAACGACATAAACAAGTCGTCATTGCCATGTATAACCAACGGGTCACGCCTAGGTTTTCACCTTGGAGCTCGAGACTGAGTGCTCGAGTAGCACCACCATCAGCGTCACTTATGTGTTGTTGCCACCACTTTTCCGTGATTCCAGCAGTTACAGGTGATACGTCTCCAACGTATCTACTTTTCCTAATGTTTTTTCTCTTGTTTTGGACTCTAATTTGCATGATTTGAATGAAACTAACCCTGGACTAACGCTGTTTTCAGCAGAACTACCATGGTGTTGTTTTTGTGTAGAAATAGAAGTTCTCGGAATGGAACGAAACTTTGCGAGGATTTTTTATATCAATAATAAGAATTTCTGGAGCCAAGAACTGCCGGAGAGGGGCACCTGGGTGGGCACAACCCACCAGGGCGCGCCCCCCTCTCCTGGTGCGCCCAGGTGGGTTGTACCCACCTAGTGGCCCCGCTAACGACCCTCCTAATACTATAAAATCACATATTTCCAGAAAAAAATCAGGGAGAAAGAATTATCACGATCCAAGAGACGGAGCCGCCGCCAAGCCCAGTTCTTCCTCAGGAGGGCAGATCCGGAGTCAGTTTGGGGCTCCGGAGAGGGGGGGTCTTTGTTCTTCGTCATCATCAACCCATCTCCATCGCCAATTCCATGATGCTCCCCACCGGGAGTGAGATTCCTTCGTAGGCTCGCTAGCCAGTGAGGAGTTGGATGAGATTCATCATGTAATCGAGTTAGTTTTGTTAGGGCCCGATCCCTAGTATCCACTATGTTCTTAGATTGATGTTGCTATGACTTAGCTATGCTTAATGCTTGTCACTTTGGGCCCGAAAAGTGCCATGAACTCAGATCTGAACCATTTATGAATTCATCATTATATCCATTTAGATCCGATCTTGCAAGTTATAGTCACCTACTACGGTTATGATCCGACAACCCCGGAGTGACAACAACCGGGCCCACTCTCGGTGATGACCGCAGTTTGAGGAGTTCATGTATTCGCTGTGTGTTAAAGCTTTGTTCCGGTTCTCTATTAAAAGGAGGCCTTAATATCCCTTAGTTTCTAATATGGACCCCGCTGCCACAGGAGGGTAGGACAAAAGATGTCATGCAAGTTCTTTTAATAAAGCACATATGACTATTTACGGAATACATGCCTACATTATATCGATGAACTGGAGCTAGTGCCGTATCGCCCTAGGTTATAACTGTCACATGATGAATATCATCCAACAAGTCACCGATCCAATGCCTATGAATTTATCCTATATTGTTCTTGCTAAGTTACTACTGCTCCTGCTACTGTTACACTTGCTACAAAATGCTGCTATCACTGTTACTGTTAGTATTGCTCCTGTCACTACTATCAAAACTATCATATTATTGTGCTACTGATCACTTTGCTGCATATAATTAATCTCCAGGTGTGGTTGAATTGACAACTCAGCTGCTAATACCTCCAAATATTCTTTGGCTCCCCTTGTGTCGAATCTATAAATTTGGGTTAAATACTTTACTCTCAAAAACTGTTGTGATCCCCTATACTTGTGGGTTATCAAGACCTTTTTCGGCGCCGTTGCCGTGGAGCATAGCTATATTTGTTGATTCACTTGGGGTTATTATCACATTATCACTATGAAGAATCTGAAGGATCCAAAGACTAAGATATTTCCCTCAAGTACGAGGGAAGGTAAGAAACCGCCATCGATTACGCTTTAGATTCACCTTCTGTTATGAGTAAACTTGCAACACCACCACATGCTATTAATTCTGATATGTCGCAAGTTATTGATGATGCTACGTCTACTATGAATAATGCTTATGATGATGCTAGTACCTTGCTTGAATGATGATTTGCCACTTGGTGAATTTCTTGATGAACAAATTGCTAGAGTAATACAACATTAACTCAATCTAGTAATGAACATCCACCTAGTGATACTGAAAAAGATAATGATGAGGTTCATGAAGACACTCAACCAAAGAATAAAGAACCCAGACAATGATATTGAGATAGAACCACCTGTTGATCTTGATAACCCACAACATAAGAATCAAAGATATGATAGAAGAGACTTCATTGCTAGAAAACACGGTAAAGAAAGAGAACTGTGGGTTCAAAGACCTATGCCTTTTCCATCCAAGTCAACTAAAAAGAAAGATGATGAAGAATTTGAATGCTTTGCTGAAATGTTGAGGCCAATCTTTTTGCGTACTCACTTGAATGATATCTTGAAAATGCCTCCTTATGCAAAGTATATGAAAGACATCATCACAAATAAGAGAAAAATACCGGAAGCTGAAATCTCCACTATGCTTGCTAATTATACCTTCAAAGATGGAGTACCTAAAAAACTTGGAGATCCGGGAATACCATATATACCTTGCTCTATCAAAAATAATTATGTGAAAAATGCTTTGTGTGATTTAGGAGCTGGTGTTAGTGTTATGCCTTTCTCTTTATATAAAAGACTTGACTTGAATAAACTCACGCCTACTGAAATATCTTTGCAAATGGCTGATAAATAAACTGCCATACCTATCGGTATTTGTGAGGATGTGCCTGTTGTTGTTGCTAATGTTACTATTTTGACTGATTTTGTTATACTTGAGATGCCCGAGGACGGCAACATGTCGATTATCCTTGGTAGAACCTTCTTGAATATTGCAGGGGCTGTTATTGATTGCAATAAAAGCACGGTCACTTTTCATATCAATGGTAATGAGCATACGGTGCACTTTCCGAAGAAACAATTCCAAGTGAGTTGTATTAATGTTATTGAAAAAGCCCCAAAAATCACTATTGGAAGTTTTCAAATACCTCTACCTACTATCAAAAAGAAATATGAAATGCTTATTATTGGGGAAATGCATATCCCCATTGAGGTAACTTAGTGATTTACGAAAGTTCTTTGGTTTCCTGCTAATCAAAAGTGGTTGTTAATAAGACCAGATCAACCTTATTAATGAATCATTTTTTAGCGGTATGAAGTTGATAATTTAGTAAACACTACCTTTTGTCTCTACTTTTGTTTTCTGTTTTTATTAGTTAAATAAAATAAAATGCCATGCTTTATGCATTTTTCTGAATTTTCCGTGCTATAAAAAATGACCCAAAAATAAAAGTTCTCAGAATGTCCTGGAAATTTTATTCAATTTTTTCTGAATATTTAAGAATTCTTGGTGTAAATAATACCAGAGGGAGGTGCACCGGGTGGGCACAACCCACCTGGGCGCGCCAGGACCCCCAGGCGCGCCCTAGTGGGTTATGGTCCCCACGTGTGACCATCAAGGTCGCAGCGGGTAGTTACGGTGGTTTTGAGGAGACTCGCTCAAGGTCACTGGTTCGCAGCTATTCCGAGATCTCAAGGAGCGCCCGCGGATTTCGATCTCTTTTCTCGAAGCTCCGTTTCCGAAACTGTTTCGGGGGATTGTTGCTTGGTATGTGACTCCACCATTTGTCCAATTATTTTTTGCTTTAGTGGTTTATACTTTGAATAATTAGTTACTCTTGTGTTGTTGTAGATGTGCTTGCATGTTCAATTCTTAGTGTTCTTAGTAGTTTGAATGCTTGCTATGGCCTCTATGTATCCCTATGAGTAGTTGCTATCAATTTTGTGAAGTTTTGTTGGAAAAATTTTGTGAACTAAAAATTCAGATTTTTGTTCATAGGGAAATTGTACGCGGACATTAATATCTTCAGGAAATTTGGCTCAAAGAAGAACTCCAAGGGTGTTTTTGGGGAGTCCTCTGATAGTGATATCCATCCTCGGAGGTTGGCGGAGGTACGGCCATGCGAATGGCCGCACACCCCATTCCTGCAAGAGGCTGGAATCAATGAGGAGTTCATGCAATATATTTCTAATGTCGGCCTCACCGACTTCATCACAGATGAGTGTGACCAGCACCAAATCCTCACGAACATCTTTGTTCAAAGCTTTACTTTCTTGCCTAGAAATAATCCTCCTGAAGTGAGCTTTGATTTATATGCTGAAACCCATCAGATACCACTTACTGAATTTTGTAACATATGCATGATCCCGTCTGATGGGAGCTTGGCTGAGCCTAGGGTGGCTGAGTTTGAGGACTTTTGTCGCACTTTGACAGTGGGTGATGAGAGAAGAGTATCGGCCATCACGGCCGCTGGCTTACACTTTCCTGTTGTTCGTTACTTTGCACTCTTTATTATCAAATGCTTGCTTTCTAGGGAGAAGGTGGGTGCACTTAGTTCACCGGACCTTGCTGTTTCTGACGTGCACCTGAGGGTGACAACATGTATAGCTTGGGAGCTATCGTGGATCGTCGCCTGCGCCTTAATAAATCCCAGGGTATAATACATGGTGGGATTTTTGCTACTCGTTTGGCAGCTCACGTCGAGGTTGAGATACGCCCTCATGATTAACCTCTGACTAAGGTTTACCTAGATCGTGCAGCCATGGAACACCATCACTTTCTTGTACATGATCGTCCTGACCTTGCCATTCCTTACAACCTGGTCTATAGCGTTAAAACTCGTGATGTTATTCCATTGCCTGCTCCTGCTTTGTTTGATTCTGTTGCCAGAGCGGATACCGGATTATGCCTGCAGACATCATCGCCTACTGGAATGCTCACGCTGGTGCAGAGGCTGCACAGGTACCTCAGCAGTGGGATGAGTGGATGCCTGCTCCTCAGGATCCCTACTACCCTTCAGGCTACTGATCGATTACCAAGTTAGGCCAAAAGCCTAAGCTTGGGGGAGTACGTGTTTCTCACCGACATTATATTCATGTTCATGCATATCATTCTATCTGTCGGTGTACACACTTTTTCATTGTATCATCCATGCCTAGATTTGTTTTCTTGCTTTCTTCTTGTGTGTTTGAAAAACTTTAGAAAAACCAAAAAAAAATAGTTGTAGTCAATTTACTTTCTATGCATGCTTAGTAGTAATATTAAACAGAAAACCCAAAAATATTTCCTTGTTCTTCTTTTGCTTGTTGGGAGCTTTCACGTGTAAATAGTCTTTCTCATTTTTGCTTTTCCCTTATGTTTGCCTGATCTAGAAAATCAAAAACTCCAAAAATATTTCAGTGTGTTTCTCTGAATTTCTTTCCTATTTATTCTAGTCTTACCAAGGAGAAGACCACGATGAAAATGTTGAGTGGCTCTCATATGAATAACTGTGAAACTAATAAAGAGCCCATTTTACCTTGTCTTCTCCTGTTGAATAAAATGTTTGTAGATTCCATCTTAGTCCATGGCACTCTTGCACTATTATTATTCTCATATCGTTCGGTCGTGCAAGCGAAAGGCAATAATGACGATGTTCGATGAACTGGTCGTGGCAGAGAGAAACTGGTATGAACTCGACTTGTTCCATTTGTGTAAATATGTTTAACCAAGTATCCAAGCTTCATCCCATTATGATTAAACATGTTTGTGATGACAATTAGAGATTATAGTTTCTCATGCCATGCATAAGTAACTGGGAGTGGACAATTATTTATCTTGGATATCAACATAGCGTTAAAATGATTGTGATGTAGTATGATGATATGGTATCCTTCTCTGAATGTTCGTGTGGCTTGACTTGGCACATGTTCATACATGTAGTTGAATCAAAACCAACATAGCCTCTATGATATTTATGTTCATGGTGTTCATATCCTACTCATGCTAGTGTCCAATGTTACTTATGCACAATGCATGGTTATGATCGTTGTTGCTCTCTAGCTGGCCGGTTCTCATTCTTAATTGCTAGCCTTCGCCTGTACTAACTGGGAACTCTGCTTGTACATCAAAAAGCTTGAACCCAATGTTATTCCAAATGAGTCTACCATACCTACCTATATGCGGTATTACCCTGCCGTCCTAAGTAAATTTGCATGTGCCACCTCTAAAAATTTCTAAAAATTATCCTTTTTGTGTGACTGGATCGTTCATGGAACGACGGGAGGTGGTTAATACGTCTCCAACGTATCTATAATTTACGAAGTATTCATGCTATTATATTATCTGTTTTGGATGTTAATGGTCTTTACTAAACACTTCTATATTATTTTTGGGACTAACCTATTAACCGGAGGCCCAGCCCAAATTTTAGTTTTCTTGCCTATTTCAGTGTTTCGAAGAAAAGGAATATCAAACAGAGTCCAAACGGAATGAAATCATCGGGAGAGTTATTTTTGGAACGGAAGCAATCCAAGAGACTTGGAATAGACATGAGGGAAGCTTCAAGGAAGCCACGAGGTAGGGAGGCGCGCCCCCACCCTCGTGGCTCCCCTGACCGACTTCTTTCGCCTATATATGTCCATATACCCAAATAACATCGAGGAGCACAACAGATCGGGAGTTCCGCCGCCTCAAGCCTCTGTAGCCACCAAAAACCAATCGGGACCTGTTCCAAAGACTCACCGGAGGGGGATGCCTCACCGGTGGCCATCTTCATCATCCCGGCGCTCCCCATGACGAGGAGGGAGTAGTTCACTGATACGTCTCCAACGTATCTACTTTTCCAAACACTTTTGCCCTTGTTTTGGACTCTAACTTGCACGATTTGAATGAAACTAACCCGGACTGACGCTGTTTTCAGCAGAACTACCATGATGTTGTTTTATGTGTAGAAAACAAAAGTTCTCGGAATGACCTGAAAATCCTCGGAGACAAGTTTTGGAAAATATAAAAAAATACTGGCGAAAGAATCAAGACCAGGGGGCCCACACCCTGTCCACGAGGGTGGGGGCGCGCCCTCCCCCCTGGGCACGCCCCCTGTCTCGTGGGCCCCCTGATGCTCCACCGACCTCAACTCCAACTCTATATATTCCGTTTCGCGGAGAAAAAAATCAGAGAGAAAGTTTCATCGCGTTTTACGATACGGAGCCACCGCCAAGCCCTAATCTCTCTCGGGAGGGCTGATCTGGAGTCCGTTCAGGGCTCCGGAGATGGGGATTCGTCGCCGTCGTCATCATCAACCATCCTCCATCTCCAATTTCATGATGCTCACCGCCATGCGTGAGTATTTCCATCGTAGGCTTGCTGGACCGTGATGGGTTAGATGAGATTTAACATGTAATCAAGTTAGTTTTGTTAGGGTTTGATCCCAAGTATCCACTATGTTCTAATATTGATGTTGCTATGACTTTGCTATGCTTAATGCTTGTCACTAGGGCCCGAGTGCCATGATTTCAGATCTGAACCTATTATGTTTTCATGAATATATGTATGTTCTTGATCCTATCTTGCAAGTCTATAGTCACCTATTAGGTGTTATGATCCGACAACCCCGAAGTGACAATAATCGGGATACTTCACGGTGATCACCATAGTTTGAGGAGTTCATGTATTCACTATGTGCTAATGCTTTGTTCCGGTTCTCTATTAAAAGGAGGCCTTAATATTCCTTAGTTTCCACTAGGACCCCGCTGCCACGGGAGGGTAGGACAAAAGATGTCATACAAGTTCTTTTCCATAAGCACGTATGACTATATTCGAATACATGCCTACATTACATTGATGAACTGGAGCTAGTTCTGTGTCACCCTATGTTATAGCTATTACATGAGGAATCGCATCCGACATAATTATCCATCACTGATCCAATGCCTACGAGCTTTTCACATATTGTTCTTCGCTTATTTACTTTTCCGTTGCTATTGTTACAATCATTACAAAACCCAAAAATATTACTTTTGTTATCATTACCTTTATTATCATACCACTTTGCTACTAAATACTTTGCTGCAGATACTAAGTTATCCAGGTGTGGTTGAATTGACAACACAACTGCTAATCTTAAGAATATTCTTTGGCTCCCCTTTTGTCAAATCAATAAATTTGGGTTGAATACTTTACCCTCGAAAGCTGTTGCGATCCCCTACACTTGTGGGTTATCAAGAATAATTTCTGGCGCTGTTGCCGGGGAGCATAGCTCTATTCTTTGAGTCACTTGGTATTTATATCTGCTGATCACTATGAAGAACTTGAAAGACAACAAAACTAAAATTTATCCCTCAACTACGAGGGGAGGTAAGGAACTGCCATCTAGCTCTGCACTAGATTCTCCTTCTGTTTTGAGTAAGCTTGCGACACCTAAACCTGCTACTGCTATGAATTCTGATATGTCGCATGTTATTGATGATGCCACTTCTGCTATGCATGATACTTATGATGAAACTACTTATGTGTGTGATACTACTGTGCCATTAGGTTAATTTCTTGATGAACAACTTGCTAGGGTTAGAGAGAATGAAATTATTGAAGATGCTATTATTAATGATAGTGATGATGAAAGTTCTCCCCCTGATTATGAATTACCTGTTGTTCCTGAGGGTTATGTTATGAATGAGGAAGCTGCTAGAGCTATTTTTGCTTGCAAAGATAGATATGATCTTAAAAAGTTATTAGCTAAATGGAAGCAGCAGTCCCTTAATGCTAAGATGAAACCTGATCCTGCTTTTGCTACTTCACCTATCTATGTTACTGATAAGGATTATGAATTCTCTGTTAATCCTGAAATTATTACTTTAGTAGAATCTGATCCTTTTTATGGCCTTGAATCTGAACTGTTGTGGCACATCTTACCAAGTTGAATGATATAGCCACCCTGTTTACTAATGATGATAAATCCCGCTATTATTATATCCTTAAGATATTTCCGTTCTCATTAAATGGTGATGCTAAGACTTGGTTTAATTCTCTTGCTCCTGGTTGTGTGCGTAGTCCCCAGGATATGATTTATTACTTCTCTGCTAAGTATTTCCCTGCTCATAAGAGACAAGCTGCCTTATGGAAATATATAATTTTGTGCAAATCAAAGAAGAGAGTCTCCCACAAGCTTGGGGAGGCTTCTCCGATTACTTAATGCTTTGTCGATCATCCTCTTAAGAAAAATGAAATACTTGATATCTTTTATAATGGACTAACCGATGCTTCCAAGGACTACTTGGATAGTTGTCTTGGTTGTGTTTTCAGGAAAGAACAAATGACGAAGATGAATTACTATTGAATAATGTGTTGACTAATGAAAATAATTGGACTCTTCCTGAGCCAATTCCTGAGGCAATTCCTGAACCAATTGAGCCAACTCCTGAGCCTATTCTTAAACCTACTCCGAAGAAGAGAGGTGTTCTATTTCTCAGTCCTGAAGATATGCAAGAGGCAAAGAAATCAATGAAAGAAAAAGGTATTAAAGCTGAAGATGTTAAGAATTTACCACCTATTGAAGAAATACATGGTCTTAATATACCGCCTGTTGAAGAAACACATTGTCCTAATAACCCGAGACATGCAGTAAAGGTAAATTCTCTCTATAGATATGATAAAGTTGAAATTCCCTCTACTAAATTTCATAGCCCATGCTTAGATGAATTTGATGACTTTATGGCTAGACAAGAAAGTTTTAATGCTTATGTAGGTAGAGAATTAAAGAATAATGCTTTAGATAGGACGCTTGAGTGATTATACAGCTAGAGTTAAAGGTGAACTTAAACTCATTAGCAAATATGCTTCTATGGTTGCTACTCAAGCTGAGCAAGTACTTAAAGCTCAAAGTGATTTGCTTGATGAATTAAATAATAAACATCATTTTTCTATTAGAGTGGCTACTAGAACTGGTAGAATGACTCAGGAACCTTTGTATCCTGAAGGCCACCCTAAGAGGATCGAGCAAGATTCTCAGAGAAATAATTTAGAGGCACCTAGTTCTTCCAAAAGAAAAAGAAAAATGATAGGACTTTGCATGCTTCTAGTGAACCTGTTGTAGACACACCTGAGAATCCCAATGATATTTCTATTTCTGATGTTGAAATACAATCAGGTGATGAACATGAAACTACTGATAATGTTAATGATAATGTTCGTGTTGATGCTCAACCTAGAAAAAACAATGATGTAGAGATTGAACCTGCTATTGATCTTGATGACCCACAATCAAAGAATCAACGTTATGATAAGAGAGATTTTCTTGCTAGGAAGCACGGTAGAGAAAGAGAACCATGGGTTCAGAAACCCATGTCCTTTCCTCCTAAACCATCCAAAACAGATGATGAGGATTTTGAGCGCTTTGCTGAAATGATTAGACCTATTTTCTTACGTATGCGCTTAACTGATATGCTTAAAGTAAATCCTTATGCTAAATATATGAAGGATATCATTACAAACAAAAGAAAGATACAAAAGCTGAAATATCCACCATGCTTGCTAATTACACTTTTAAAGGTGGAATACCAAAGAAACTTGGAGATCCAGGAGTACCAACTATACCATGCTCCATTAAAAGAAATTATGTTAAAACTGCTTTATGTGATCTTGGAGCCGGTGTTAGTGTTATGCCTCTCTCTTTATATCGTAGACTTAAATTGAATAAGTTGACACCTACTGAAATATCTTTGCAAATGGCTGATAAATCAACTACTATACATGTCGGTATTTGTGAGGATGTGCCTGTTGTGGTTGCAAATGTCACTATCTTAACGGACTTTGTTATTCTTGATATTCCCGAGGATGATAGTATGTCGATTATCCTTGGTAGACCCTTTTTGAATACCTCAGGGGGCTGTTATTGATTGCAACAAAGGCAATATCACTTTTCATGTCAATGGTAATGATCATACGATACACTTTCCGAGGAAACAATCTCAAGTCCATAGCATCAATTCTATTGGAAAAGTTCCAACTATCATTATTGGAGGTTTTGAATTTCCTCTCCTACTGTCAAGAAAAAGTATGATATTCTTATTGTTGGGGATTTTCATATCTCCATTGAGGTAACCTAGTGTTCTTCAAAATTTCTCCGGTTCCGTGTTGTTCGGAATGAGTTTGTTAACAAGACTTGATCAACCTTGTTAGTGGATTCATTTTGATGATCATGAGATGGATGAAACTAGAAGGCACAACCTTCTGTACCCTCTTTTTACTTTCTACTATTTAGAATAAATAAAGCAAAAATATTATTATCCGTCTGTTTTCTGAATTATCCGTGCAATAAAAAATATCCCGAAAATAAAAGTGCTCCAAATGCCCTGCAAATTTAGTATGATTTTTTATGGAATATTTGAGGATTTTAGGCACTGAAAACACTGCAGGAGGGGCAAGCACCTAGCCAGGAGGGTGGATGGCGTGCCCACACCCCCTGGGCGCGCCCCCTGTCTCGTGGGCCCACGGTGGCCCCCCTCCACTTATACCAGCACCCACACACTCCATCTTCTTCCCAAAAAATCCCCATCCAGCTCAAGCACGAGTTCTAGCTCATTTTGCTGCGATTTTTGATCTCCTTGCTCAAAGGTCCATTCACAAAACTGCTTTGGGAGATTGTTGCTTGGTATGTGACTCCTCCATTGGTCCAATTAGTTTTTGTTCTAGTGCTTTATTCATTGCAAATTTTTGCTGCATAGGTGACTATGTTCTTGAGCTTGCATGTTAAACTTATGAGGTCCCAAGTAATTCTAATGCATGATATGGGCTCTAGGCACTTGTAGGAGTAATTGCTACCAATCTTGTTTAGTTTTATTCACTTTTATTTTGAAGTTACTAAAATTTCAGAAAATGTTAAGGAGATTTTGAGGGGCTCTTCTAGCCAAGGCTCCCAGGAAAAACAAGCTAAAGAGAAGGAAAAGGCCAAATATAATCTTCCTCGTATAGCGGAAGTACGGCCGTGTGAATGGCCCTGTGACAATTTTTTGAGAGAAGCTGGAATTTATGAAGACTTTTATTCTTTGATCGAGAATGCAGGCCTCGCCGATTTCCTCCACGACAGGATCGATCAGTATCTCTTGCTCACCAATACTTTCATGCAAAACTTTTATTATTATCCTAAGAAGTCACCACCTTCAGTATCATTTCATTTATATGATGAATTCAGGGAAATGTCTTTACGTAATTTTTGTAGAGTATGTAGGATACCCTTTGAGGGAAAATTAGAGGAACCACGTCGTAAAGATGTGGATGGCTTTGTTAACACTATCACTGTAGGGGATCCAAAGAAGGGTTCCGATGCGAGAATTTCTAGCATACACTTTCCTGTTTTACGCTACTTTGCCATATTTGCTAGTAGATGCTTGATTGGTCGTGGAAATAGTGGAAACTTCAATGTTCCTAATATTATTATTCTTCACCATGCTTTTTTTGGAGATAATAGTTTTAGTATGGGTGCCGTCATTGCTAAGCGGCTAAGCCTAAATCGCATAAAAGCCCCATCTTTGGAGTTATCTATGCTACACGTCTTGCTAGATATTTTGAGATACCAATTAGGCACCATGAGAAAGAGGAGACAATATTGCCTCCTTACATTTTAGATTACAGGAGCATGGTAGCGCATGAGTTTATTATTGACAACGAAGAAAAGATGCTTCTGTATAACCTGAGATTTAATAAGAAACACAATGAGACTATTATTCTGCATGCGCCTCTGTTGTTTGACTTGACTGCAGATAATTTTCTTGTCATGCCGGGAGTGGTGTACGCTCATTGATACCAAGCATCCACTCCAGAACCTGAGCCTGAGCCGGAACCTTCACTGGACCCTTATCGTGCATCATCTTACCAGTGGGATCCGGAGGAGATGACCAGCCAGTGGTATCCTGATTACGCCTCTCAGTACACCAGGGAGAGTAGCCGCGGTCCTTGGCAATTGTAGCGACCCGACCCAAAATTGGTCAAGTCTCTGTGTAGCTGTACCATCCCAAGATCATGCTGGCACACACAGTACATTGATGAAAAGAATCAAAGTTCAATCACACCTGAATTTATTACACGATTCTCATATCGAGTCTTTATTACAATAGAATAAATTCGGCCGAAGGCCAACTCATGAGAAATAAACTAAATAAAGCTGCGAAAGCGTGAGCGAATAAGCGAGTCCATCCGACTCCATAGGGCAATCGCCAAGCGTGGATCGTAGCCTCACTCTCGATCGGAAAACTCCTCTGCAACATAAGACGTTGCAGCCGTGTAGGTCAGCATTTTGAATATGCCAGCAAGTCAAAGAGAGAACAACAATAAAATTACTAACACTATATGCAATTTGGCTGCGGGGCTCTAAGTTTCATTGTTTTGTGAAAAGCCGCTTTTCCCTATAACAAGGACTTGTTTGCAAATACTACAAAATGTTGGTAGTTATTGAGATGGTTCCGCCAACCAATGTCTCATTCCCAATTATTAAATAAACCCCTCAATTAATTTATTAAGTTCGGTGTTGAGATATCCAAAATACTCCAAGTTCCAGAGGCTCAAATTGTCCGTAACCGGGGACACGGCTAACCGATTAGATCTTCACTCTGCAGAGGTTTGCGCACTTTACCCGCAAGAATCGTTCCCTCCTTTTAGTCTTCGCACTTCCTGGTGTTTGAAGACGGGACGAAAGAAACAGGGTCTTACGAAGAGTTCCTCTGGGCCCTGCGGTGCCCATCAAATCCTACCGTTCTTCTACATCTCATAGCACCGTCCGGCGAGTCACACCTTGGGTCGACCAAGCTGAGCCCATAATGGCTTGCGGCTGCACAGTAAGCTTCCGTCAATGGGGTATCCATCCGTCTCTTCGTGGCTGGGTGAAGCTTTCCGCAAGATGTCATGGCGCTTCTCCATGCATCCCGGCCAGCCGCTGGTTTTCTCCAGGGTGCCCGTCAACCGTCCTCCACCCAGTAGTGAATTTTGAAGTCCATCTTGAGCTTGAAGTCATGGTGTTGTCATCATCTTGACTCTCACATCTCCCTTATGAATCACTCAACCAACCCCGTCTATGAGCATAGCAAAATTAAACTACTTCGTCCCGGGTCATGGTAACAAGGGGAATTGGTTTCATCCTACCTCATGATACTACTCAAGAACATAACTTAAAATTCTCCTACTGCATGCATGGTGGGGAGGTATAATTCTAATGCAATAAAATCATAGGTATTGTAAAAAGAAATCATGATCAAATGACTTGCTGGCCGACGGTCTTGAAAGCTAGGGACTCGTGATAGCAGGCTTACGCACTCCGGAAATTCTACCGAAGCAAACAATAATCATATAAGCATACAAACATACAATCACTTAACATAACAGCATGCTAACATAAAACACACAAAACAATCGAACCGAAAACCAAAGAAAACTCGAAGAAATCCAAATCAAGGTTTTCACCACATCAAGCAACAACTAAGAAATAGTTTTACACAACTAAAACTTTTCTTAACAGAACCTAAGCATGGGTTTTGCTAACTAACAGAAGGGAAAATATCTTACAAACTAGGAGCAAAAAGAATCACATCAAAAGCTATTATAGAACTCCTATTATGCCTATAACAATCCTAGCAAGGAAAAATAAAATAAAAATTTTATTCTACTGTAAATAAAAGTTCATCCTCTGTAGCTACAGAAACTAATCTAAAATAAACTATAACATAGGTAAAATAAAATTATTTACTAAATAAAACAATAGGAAAACAGTAGCTAGTTAAATAAACAAGAAACACATGATTTTGACTAAAACTATTTTTTTATTAACTCTAAAATACCCAAATAAATTCCTACTGCTAGGCAAAGTCAAAACAAAGCAGTGACAAAAAGAATTACTAAAATAAAATAATCCTAACTCATTTTATAGCAGAAATACTAATCTGTCTAAAACTAAAATAAAACAATTTCTAATAATTCAAACATGGCCAAACATATTTTCTACAGAAACTACAACAAATTTGCAAACTAACAAAAAAAGAATCAACTAAAAATATTAAGTAACGTAAAAGATATGGATTTTACAAAACTGAAACTATTCTGTTAAAAACAGAACGAAAAAATATAACAAAAAAGAAAACTAGCGCTAACGGGCCTATCTAACGCTCAGGCGTCAAATAACTAAAACGTGCTCGCGGCTAACTGAAAATAAATCGATCGGGCCGGTCCAACTAAACCGCTAACTAAACCGTAACTAAACCAAATAAAACCGTAACTTAATCGGTCTTTTAAAATAAAAACATACCCCTTCGCTAGTCTAATCTAGAGCGTCGGTTCTAGATCTAACGATGGTGGGCGGCTCCGGCGACTCATCAGTGGCGACGACGGCAATGACAGACGGTGGCTCGGTGGCGACGGCGCGGTGGCTCCGGTGGTCCGGGGCGATGGCGGAGGCGTCAGGCGGGTGCGGACGGGCGAGGGGAGCTCGGGGGTGGAGTCGGTGGAGCTCGGGGGGCGTCAGAGGAGCTCGGCGGGGTGGCAATGGCGCGGCGGGGGCGTCAGGTTCCGACGAGGAATCGCGGCGAGGGGAGATGGTTTTGGGGTTCGGGAAGGGGCGGAACGGGTCGAGGGGGGTCGGTATATATAGGGGGGACCGGCTTGGAGGAGGGGGCGAATCGGGGGAGAGGATCCCGAGATCTCCGGTCTTGTGTGATGATGGTTGGCGTTAAGCGTGGCGTGGGCGAGGAAAGAGAGGGTGGGCAGGCGTCGTGAGAGAGAGGGTGAATGACGGCCCGAGGAAAGGGGTTGGTTGAAGGCTAGGCGTGGGCAGGCTCGGTATTGGTGGCTGGGCTGGGCTGCGCTGGTGGGTGCCTCTGTTGGTGGGCAGTTAGCTGGTACCGCTGGGGTTCTTTCCTTTTTTTTTGAAAAAAAGGGGAGGGGGATATATATAAAATATTTTTTTTATATAGGACATATATATATATCAAAATGATCAGGGGAATTTATCCTACAATTTGAACATTTTTCCAGGGGCAAAACTCAAACTTAAAAAAAACATTTTCTAGAAATCCCAAATAAAATCATATTTCAATTCAAACTTTTTGGCAACATTTTTCATCTGACATTTTTGAAGTGTCATGTTTACTCCTCTCATACTTTTTCTCAAGTATTTGTCAGGCATTGTTTTGAAATAAATTTCAACTGCCAATTTGAATTCAAATTCCAACAAACTCAAAAGCCTCTGAAATAAATCAAATGTCACTCAATTCAAACAATAATGCATAGATGCTTAGTTATAATTGTAAAACATTCCAAATGGAAATTTTGGATGTTACAAACCTACCCACCTTAAGATGAATCTCGTCCTCGAGATTCGGGTTGGCTAGCAAATAGGTGCGGGTGGTCTCGGCGGAGGTCCTCTTCTCGCTCCCAGGTGGCTTCCTCCTCGGAATGATGACTCCACAGCACCTTGCAAAACTTGATGATCTTGCGCGGTGACTCTGTCATAGTCTCGAGAATTCGGACGGGTTTCTCCTCATAAGTCGAGATCCTTTGTCGAGCTGTATGGCCTCTAGGGGCCTTTGTATCTCTTAACGGAATATCGGCCATCTCGGCATGGCATTTCTTGGTGAGAAACATGGAAGACATCGTGAACTCCGGACAATCCTTCCGCAATTCCAACTTGTAAGCAACTTCTCCACGACGTTCGAGGATTTTGTAGGGGCCAATGAACCGGGTGCTAACTTTCCTTTAACACCGAACCTCTTGATTCCACGAAGTGGGGACACACGAAGATATGCCCGGTCTCCGCTTCGTATGTTACTTCCTTATGCGTTCTTGTCGGCATAACTCTTACATCTCGATCGAGCTACCTTGAGCCTATCTCGAATCAGCTTGACTTTCTCTTGGAATCTCGATAAGATCGGGACCGAAAAGTTTTCGATCTCGACACCATCCCACAGCAATGGTGTTCTGCACCTCCTTCCGTATAGAGCTTCGAAAGGGGCCATCTTCAGACTGGTCTGATAACTGTTATTGTACGAGAACTCTGCGTATGGCAAATTATCATCCCAGCTAGACCCATAGTCTAGCGCACAAGCTCTCAACATGTCCTCCGTGATCTGGTTGACTCTCTCGGTCTGTCCATCACATCTGCGGATGAAAAGTTGAACTGAACTCCGGTCTCGTACCCAAAGTTTCATGCAATCGATTCCAAAACTTTGAGGTAAATTGTGTTCCTCTATCGACACGATACTCCTCGGAACTCCATGCAGACATATACGATCCTGGTCATGTATATCTTGGCTAACTTAAGCGCTGGTATAGGTAGTCTTCACGGGAATGAAATGAGCTACCTTGGTCAATCGATCAACCACTACCCAGATGGAATCATAACCTGAACGGGTCTGGGTAATCCCGTGATAAAATCCATTCCAAGTTTTTCCCATTTCCACTCGGGAATCGGCAAGGGTTGAAGTAACCTTGCTGGCTTCTGATGTTCCGCCTTTACTCGCTGGAAAACATCGCATATTGCTACGTACTCAGCAATATCCTTCTTCATACCTGTCCACCAGAAACTTTCCTTCAAATCCAGATACATCTTTGTATTACCGAGGTGAATCGAGTACGGTGAATCATGAGCCTCCTGAAGAATTAGCTTCCTGAGTTCGGGATCATTGGGTACATAAATACGATCCTCATACCATATAGCTCCGTATTCATCCTTACGAAACCCTTTAGCTTTTCCTTCATTCATCCTTTTCTTTATCTCATCAATTTCCTTGTCCGACTTACGGGCTTCACGAATTCTTTTCGGCCAAAGTGGACTGAACTTCGAGCTGCGACATATCCTCTCGGAACTATCTCGATCGGAGATCTACGAGGTCATCGACTAACTCCGGGGTAATCCTCCGCTATGAGAGTATTCACATAACTCTTACGGCTCAAAGCATCTGCTACAACATTAGCCTTTCCTGGGTGGTAATGCAATCTCATGTCATAGTCCTTGATTAACTCTAGCCACCTCCTCTGCCTGAGGTTCAACTCTTTCTGCGTGAAAATATACTTCAAGCTCTTATGATCTGTGTAAACATCACAACTATTTCCGATAAGGAAATGTCTCCAGGTCTTGAGTGCATGCACTACGCTGCTAACTCCAAATCATGTGGCGTAATTCATCTCGTGAGGTCGTAGCTGTCCGGAGGTATAAGCTACAACTTTTCCTTCCTGCATGAGTACTCCTCCGAGTCCACAGCGAGAAGCGTCACAATATACCCGGTAATCCTTGTGTATGTCCGCAAAATCAATCTGGGGCTGTAACCAAACGTTTCTTCAATTCCTGAAACCGGCTTCACAATCCTCGGTCCAGATGTACTTGGCGTCCTTCTTCAACAGCTCGGTCATGGGCTTGGCAATCATCGAGAAATTCTCAATAAACCTCCGATAATATCCTGCGAGTCCGAGAAAGCTGCGGATCTCCTTGACCGAGGTGGGTGACCGCCAATCGGTGGTGATACAACCTTGGTGGGGTCAATCGCTATTCCTTCTCTGAAATAACATGTCCGAGGAATCCGACTTCCTTCAGCCAAAATTCACATTCTTGAACTTGGCATACAATCGATGTTCTCGAGTTTCTCGAACTAGACGCAAATGTTCCTTATGCTCTTCCTCGCTCTTGGAGAAAATCAGTATATCATCGATGAACACCACGACAAACTTGTCCAGATATTCCATAAATACCTTGTTCATCAAATTCATGAAGTATGCACGGGGCATTAGTCAATCCGAATGACATGACGGCATACTCATATAAACCATACCGTGGTAAATGCTGTTTTGGGTATATCCTTTTCACGGATCTTCAATCGATGATACCACGATCGAAGATCGATCTTGGAGAATACCTTGGCTCCAACTAGCTGATCAAATAGATCATTAATCATCGGCAGAGGGTACTTGTTCTTGATGGTCACGTCGTTCAACGAACGATAATCCACAACCATTCTCAGCGTTCCATCCTTCTTCTCTACCAAAAGAACTGGGGCTCCCCAAGGTGACGAGCTTGGCCGAATATATCCCTTCTCCAATAGCTCATTAATTTGCTTTTTGATATCTTCCAATTGCTCGGGGCATCCGATAGGGTCTCTTGGATATTGGGGCTGTGCCGCAATAACTCAATCAGAAATTCAATGTCTCGTCCGTGGCATTCTGGTAATTCCTTCGGGAACACATCGGGAAAATCTTGCACTCTTGGCACTTCCTCTGAACAACTCCGTGAGGGAATTCACCGATCCTTCATCGGGATACGATGCGGATACATACTTGATCCTCTTACGCTCCGGAGTGGTGAGCGTAATCGTCTTCTTGGGCATAGTCTATGTTTCCTTCAAACTTCGTCAACCAATCCATGCCTAGGATTACATCCAAGGTCCGGGTTTCCAATACTATGAGGTCTGCGGAAATTTATGGTTTCCGATGTTAAGGGTTGCATGATTCTAAGCCCGCCATCATTTCTCCTCCTGCGGAATCGTCGTGAAGAGGGCTTCTAAGGGTTCTAGTGGGCAACCTGTACTTTTCCACAACTACCCTTGATATGAATGAATGCGTTGCACCGTAATCAAAGAGTACCAATCTTGGGACGTGAATTTAATAAAAACTTACCAACCACGATTGTTCCGGCTGATCATAGACGTCCTCCACGTCAATGTGGTTCACCCGAGCACGAGGAAAAGGGTTGGGCTTCTTTGCTGAGCTTCCATTGTCGTTTCCATTCCTCCGCTTGGCCTCCGGCGATCGGTGGCATAGTGCCTGTTTTACGGCACTTGAAGCAGGTGATGTGACTTAGATCCCTACGAACCGGCGGGGCGATCTTTGGTTGCCATTGCCGTTTCCATTGCCTGCCTTGTTGTCGTGGTTGCGGTTGTTCCCATTCCCTCCATGGTTATGTCCTCCATGGGTGTGATGGGTATGTCCTCCCGAGTATGGGGCATAACGGGGCTTCTGCTGAGCTCCAGAGTTGTGCTTCCCCTGACCATACTTCCGCTATGCGCTATCAATCTGCTGCTGCTTGCCTTCAAGTATGGTGGCCTTGTCTACCAGCTCTGGTAGTTGTTGAAGGTAGCCACCATTAGCTGCATTCCCAGCTCGTCATTGAGTCCCTCGAGAAACTTTTTACGCTGCGGCATCCGTGGCCACATCATCCGGGGCATAGCGAGCTAACTTGTTGAACTCATCCACGTCTTGCCCCACAAGACGGGTTCCCTGGCGTAAGTTGCGGAATTCACGCTTCTTGGACTCATGGCTCCGGTGAGACATGAGCGGTGCGGAAAGCTTCTTTGGAACTGATCCCATGTGATGGTGGCGATGGGATAAGTGGCGGTGTAGTTCTCCCACCAAGAGGCTGCAGGTCCATCAAGTCGATGTGCGACAAAGCGCACCTTCTCTGCATCTGCATCCAGCAGTGGCTAACTCTCTTCCGACCTTGGAGCCAATCATCGCCACAATCGGCTCAGTGCTGCTAGAGAACACTAGCGGATTCAGCCTTAGAAAGCGGGTCAAGTTGTCAACAGGGGGTGGTGGTGGTGGATTGTTGTTGTTGTTGTTGTTGTTGTTGTTGTTGTTCTGGTTCTGGATGAGCATCTGCATGAGGGCATTCTGCTGCTGGATCAGCTGGGTGAGCTCCGGCGGAAAGTTGAAACCGGGGTCACGTCTCGGAGGCATCTGGTGTTTTGGAGTGGATGAGAAATTTAGAATAGAACAAGGGTCTAATGAGAAAATATCACTACCCATATGAATGCACAATCATAATCACACCAATCATTTATTCAATCATCTCAAACATGGTTCAATCTCGGATTACAAATTCTCACGACTAATCGAAAATAACGGCCCTAACTGATCGACGGAAAAATAAAATAACATGGTGGTCGACTAAATGTATTCATCAATTATCCTTGCGTCCTCACAGTGCGGCGTCCTCCGGTGTGGCGTCCTCTGGTGCGGCACCTCCTCTTGCGGCTTTCTTTGGTGGAGCTCTCTTCATAATCCTGGTCATTGCTCACGAGGGGTCCGTCATCTCCACTCGGAAAAAGGTCTTCTCCCAGGTCCATCTTCTCCTCTAATGCGGCAACATCCATCTTCAGCTTGTCAACTCTCTCCATGAAATCCTTGATTTCTTCTTCATGGTCAAGGAAGTCCGTGTGCTTTCTCCTCCAGCCCAGTTCACGGAACAACAGCCTCTGTGTACCTTCGAGTTACGGCGAGTCTGGATTTCCCGTTTCCTGAGGAG
This sequence comes from Aegilops bicornis, assembly GCA_021605145.1. Classification (NCBI taxonomy): domain Eukaryota; kingdom Viridiplantae; phylum Streptophyta; class Magnoliopsida; order Poales; family Poaceae; genus Aegilops; species Aegilops bicornis. The sequence goes on from CM038673.1 coordinate 631,966,127, forward strand.
ACTCTCCAAGTCTTGGACATATGAGAGAATGGAGTCGTCTTCTACGGTACGGATGATATCTCCATTCCTAGCTCTGCGAGAAATCATGGCGAGGTCTGATGGATCGAGCTCGGCCCTGTACTCTTCTCGGAGATGTCCAAGTGCACGATAAATCGCCATGTCTCTTCCAAGAATCCAACTGAAATCGGTAAACTCAAAGTCAATGGGCTCTGAATGTCCTCCGAAGGTCCTCCCTGGAATGTGCACCTTAATCCTGTAGCGGGTATCCGTCGGAAGTGCATTGGTAGGTTTCCCGGTGATTGAGGGCAGAGCAATCTTCAGCTTCTTCACGATCTGAACCAGCTTCTTGCCGAGAGGCATCGTCTCATCTGGTGGCAAAACTCCGGTGTAACTGGGTGAACTTCGGCCATCTAGAATGTTGAAAATCGGAGAGAAGTCGAGAAATGAACAGGGAGAATTACGGAATGATAAGGACATAAAATAAATAGTCTCTTCCTATGGCTTTTCGATCCTAGGGGTTACGTCCCACGATCGGCGTGCTCGATACCATCTCCGTAGCGACCCGACCCAAAATCGGTCAAGTCTACGTGTAGTTGTACCATCCCAAGATCATCTTTGGCACACAGTACATTGATGAAAAGAATCAAAGTTCAATCACACCTGAATTTATTACACGATTCTCATATCAAGTCTTTATTACAATAGAATAAATTCGGCCGAAGGCCAACTCATGAGAAATAAACTAAATAAAGCTGCGGAAGCGTGAGCGAATAGCGAGTCCATCCGACTCCATAGGGCAATCGCCAAGCGTGGATCGTAGCCTCACTCCCGATCGGAAAACTCCTACGCAACATAAGACGTTGCAGCCGTGTAAGTCAGCATTTTGAATATGCCGGCAAGTCAAAGAGAGAACAACAATAAAAATTACTAACACTATATGCAATTTGGCTGTGGGGCTCTAAGTTTCATTGTTTTGCGAAAAGCCAGTTTTTCCCTATAACAAGGACTTGTTTGCAAATACTACAAAATGTTGGTAGTTATTGAGATGGTTCCGCCAACCAATGTCTCATTCCCAATTATTAAATAAACCCCTCAATTAATTTATTAAGTTCGGTGTTGAGATATCCGAAATACTCCAAGTTCCAGAGGCTCAAATTGTTCAGAATCGGGGACACGGCTAACCGATTAGATCTTCACTCTGCAGAGGTTCGCACTTTACCCGCAAGAATCGTTCCCTCCTTTTAAGTCTTCGCACTTCACGGTGTTTGAAGACGGACGAACGTAAACAGGGTCTTCCAAAGAGTTCCTCTGGGGCCACTACGGTGCCCAACCAATCCTACCGTTCTTCTACATCTCGTAGCACCGTCGGCCAGAGTCACACCTAGGGTCGACCAAGCGAGCCCATAATGGCTTGCGGCTGCACAGTAAGCTTCGATCAATGGGGTATCCATCCGTCTCTTCGTGGCTGGGTGAAGCTTTCCGCAAGATGTCATGGCGCTTCTCCATGCATCCCGGCCACCGCTGGTTTTCTCAGGTGCCCGTCAACCGTCCTCCACCCAAAGAGTGAATTTTGAAGTCCATCTTGAGCTTGAAGTCATGGGGTTGTCATCATCTTGACTCTCACATCTCCCTTATGAATCACTCAACCAACCCCGTCTATGAGCATAGCAAAATTAAACTACTTCGTCCCGGGTCATGGTAACAAGGGGAATTGGTTTCATCCTACCTCATGATACTACTCAAGAACATAACTTAAAATTTTCCTACTGCATGCATGGTGGGGAGGTATAATTCTAATGCAATAAAATCATAGGTATTGTAAAAGAAATCATGATCAAATGACTTGCCCGGCCGACGGTCTTGAAAGCTAGGGACTCGTGATAGCAGGCTTCAGCACTCCGGAAATTCTACCAAGCAAACAATAATCATATAAGCATACAAACATACAATCACTTAACATAACAGCATGCTAACATAAAACACACAAAACAATCGAACCAAAAACCAAAGAAAACTCAAGAAATCCAAATCAAGGTTTTCACCACATCAAGCAACAACTAAGAAATAGTTTTACACAACTAAAACTTTTCTTAACAGAACCTAAGCATGGGTTTTGCTAACTAACAGAAGGGAAAATATCTTACAAACTAGGAGCAAAAAGAATCACATCAAAAGCTATTATAGAACTCCTATTATGCCTATAACAATCCTAGCAAGGAAAAATAAAATAAAATTTTTATTCTACTGTAAATAAAAGTTCATCCTCTGTAGGTACAGAAACTAATCTAAAATAAACTATAACATAGGTAAAATAAAATTATTTACTAAATAAAACAATAGGAAAACAGTAGCTAGTTAAATAAACAAGAAACACATGATTTTGACTAAAACTATTTTTTTATTAAATCTAAAATACCCAAATAAATTCCTACTGCTAGGCAAAGTCAAAACAAAGCAGTGACAAAAAGAATTACTAAAATAAAATAATCCTAACTCATTTTATAGCAGAAATACTAATCTGTCTAAAACTAAAATAAAACAATTTCTAATAATTTAAACATGGCCAAACATATTTTCTACAGAAACTACAACAAATTTGCAAACTAACAAAAAAAGAATCAACTAAAAATATTAAGTAACCTAAAAGATATGGATTTTACAAAACTGAAACTATTCTGTTAAAAACAGAACGAAAAAATATAACAAAAAAGAAAACTAGCGCTAACGGGCCTATCTAACGCTCAGGCGTCAAATAACTAAAACGTGCTCGCGGCTAACTGAAAATAAATCGATCGGGCCGGTCCAACTAAACCGCTAACTAAACCGTAACTAAAGCAAATAAAACCGTAACTTAACCGGTCTTTTAAAATAAAAACATACCCCTTCGCTAATCCAATCTAGAGCGTCGGTTCTAGATCTAACGGTGGTGGGCGGCTCCGGCGACTCACATGATGGCGGCAATGACAGACGGCAGCTCGGGTGGCGACAGTAGCGGTGGCTCGGTGGTCGAGGCGGCATGGAGGCGTCGGTAGTCTTGACGGGCGAGGAGCTCGAGGTGGAGTCGGTGGAGCTCGGGCGTCTGAGGAGCCTCGGGGGTCGGTGGAGCTCAAGGGTGGCAATGGCGCAAGGGGCGTCGAGGTTCAGCGAGGAATCGCGGCGAGGGGAGAGGGTTTTGGGGTTCGGGAAGGGGCGGAACGGGGCGAGGGGGGGTATATATAGGGGGCGGACCGGCTTGGAGGAGGGGGCGAATCGGGCGAGGGATCCCGAGATCTCCGTCAGGTCTTGTGTGTGATGGTTCAGGCGTTAGCGGCGTGGCGTGGGCGAGGAAAGAGAGGGTGGGGTCGGCGTCCGGAGAGAGAGGTGTGCGAAGGGCGAGGAAAGGGTTGGTGGCGGGGCGCTGGGCGTGGCTCGGGGCTGGGCTGGCTGGTGGGCTACTGGTGGGTCCCTCGGCTGGCCGGTTGGCTGGCGCTGGGGTTCTTTCCTTTTTTTTAAAAAAAAAAAGGGGAGGGGGATATATCTATAATATATATATATTTATATAGGACATATATATATCAAAATGATCAGGGGAATTTATCCTACTATTTGAACATTTTTCCAGGGGCAAAACTCAAAGTTAAAAAAAAAACATTTTCTAGAAATCCCAAATCAATACAATTAAACAAAACTCCCCCAGGGCTGTTGTTAGTTGGAGGCACTCGTTGTTTCGAGCAAGCCATGGATTGATGCTTGTTGGTGGTGGGGAGTATAAAATTTTACCATTCTGCTTGGAAGCGCCTATAATGCATGTAGTATGGAAGATCTGACCATCTCATAGTTGTTGCATCGACAGTGAAAGTATGCCACTCAAAATGTTATTCAATCTCTATTTTAAAATCGAGCTCTGGCACCTCTACAAATCCCTACTTCCCTCTGTGAAGGGCCTATCTATTTACTTTTATGTTGAGTCATCATCCTCTTATTAAAAGCAGTCATTGGAGAGCACTGCTTGTCATTTTATGCGTTCATTACTATTAGTTTATATTGGGTATGACTTGGTGGCTCTCTTTTACCATGAATTACAATGTTTAGTCAGTCCTTGATCTTTAAAGGTGCTCTGCATTTATGTTTTGCGGTCTCAGAAAGGGCTAGCGAGATACCATTTTGTTATATCATATTATGATTGTTTTGAGAAAGTGTTGTCATCCGAGTTTTATTATTATGGCTCGCTAGCTGATTATGCCATTGATATGAGTAATTGTGAGACCTAGGTGTTATTGTGAGTATGGTTAGTTTATAATACTTGCTGAAACTTGAATGCTGGCTTTGCATGTTTACAAAAACAAGAGCAAATAGAGTTTGTAAAAGTTTTCTTTATCACTTTCAGTTTATCAACTGAATTGCTTGAGGACAAGCAAAGGTTTAAGCTTGGGGGAATTGATACGTCTCCAACGTATCTACTTTTCCAAAAACTTTTGCCCTTGTTTTGGACTCTAACTTGCATGATTTGAATGAAACTAACCCGGACTGACGCTATTTTCAGCAGAACTGCCATGATGTTGTTTTATGTGTAGAAAACAAAAGTTCTCGGAATGACCTGAAAATCTTCGGAGACAAGTTTTGGAAAATATAAAAAATACTGGCGAAAGAATCAAGACCAGGGGGCTCACACCCTATCCACGGGGGTGGGGGCGCGCCCCCCCTGTCTTGTGGGTCCCTGATGCTCCACCGACCTCAACTCCAACTCTATATATTCCGTTTCGCGGAGAAAAAAATCAGAGAGAAAGTTTCATCGCGTTTTACGATACGGAGCCGTCGCCAAGCCCTAATCTCTCTCGGGAGAGCTGATCTGGAGTCCGTTCGGGGCTCCGGAGAGGGGGATTCGTCGCCTTTGTCATCATCAACCATCCTCATCACCAATTTCATGATGCTCACCGCCGTGCCTGAGTAATTCCATCGTAGGCTTGCTGGACGGTGATGGGTTGGATGAGATTTACCATGTAATCAAGTTAGTTTTGTTAGGGATTGATCCCTAGTATCCATTATGTTCTGAGATTGATGTTGCTATGACTTTGCTATGCTTAATGCTTGTCACTAGGGCCCGAGTGCCATGATTTCAGATCTTAACCTATTATGTTTTCATGAATATATCTGTGTTCTTGATCCTGTCTTGCAAGTCTATAGTCACCTATTATGTGTTATGATCCGACAACCCCGAAGTGACAATAATCGGGATACTTCTCGGTGATGACCATAGTTTGAGGAGTTCATGTATTCACTATGTGCTAATGCTTCGTTTCGGTTCTCTATTAAAAGGAGGCCTTAATATCCCTTAGTTTCCACTAGGACCCCGCTGCCACGGGAGGGTAGGACAAAAGATGTCATACAAGTTCTTTTCCATAAGCACGTATGACTATATTCGGAATACATGCCTACATTACATTGATGAACTGGAGCTAGTTCTGTGTCACCCTATGTTATAGCTATTACATGAGGAATCGCATCTGACATAATTATCCATCACTGATCCTATGCCTACGAGCTTTTCACATATTGTTCTTCGCTTATTTACTTTTCCGTTGCTACTGTTACAATCATTACAAAACCCAAAAATATTACTTTCGTTATCATTACATTTATTATCATACCACTTTGCTACTAAATACTTTGTTGCAGATACTAAGTTATCCAGGTGTGGTTGAATTGACAACTCAACTGCTAATACTTAAGAATATTCTTTGACTCCCCTTGTGTTGAATCAATAAATTTGGGTTGAATACTATACCCTCGAAAGTTGTTCCGATCCCCTACACTTGTGGGTTATCATTCACCCTCGGGGCTGAGGGTATGTACCAGTAGCTATGTGTTTGATCTCTCTCTCTCTCTCTCTCTCGGGCTCTTGAGGTGGTACGATCTTGATGTATAGTGAGCTTTGCTATTATAGCTGGATCTTATGATGTTTCTCCCCCTCTACTCTCTTGTAATGGATTGAGTTTTCCCTTTGAAGTTATTTTATCGGATTGAGTCTTTAAGGATTTGAGAACACTTGATGTATGTCTTGCATGTGCTTATCTGTGGTGACAATGGGATATCACGTGATCCACTTGATGTACGTTTTGGTGATCAACTTGCCAGTTCCGTGACCTCGTGAACTTATGCATAGGGGTTGGCACATGTTTTTGTCTTGACTCTCCGGTAGAAACTTTGGGGCACTCTTTGAAGTTCTTTGTGTTGGTTGAATAGATGAATCTGAGATTGTGTGATGCATATCGTATAATCGTACCCACGGATACTTGAGGTGACATTCGAGTATCTAGGTGGCATTAGGGTTTTGGTTGATTTGTGTCTTAAGGTGTTACTCTAGTACGAACTCTATGATAGATCGAACGGACAGAATAGCTTCGTGTTATTTTACAACGGACTCTTGAATAGATCGATCAGAAAGAATAACTTTGCGGTGGTTTCGTACCCTACCATAATCTCTTCTTTTTTTCCGCTATTAGTGACTTTGGAGTGACTCTTTTTTTGCATGTTGAGGGATAGTTATATGATCCAATTATGTTATTATTGTTGATAGAACTTGAACTAGTGAAAGTATAAACCCTAGGCCTTGTTTCAACGCATTGCAATACCGTTTGTGCTCACTTTTATCACTTGCTACCTTGCTATTTTTATATTTTCAGATTACAAAAACCCATATCTACCATCCATATTGCACTTGTATCACCATCTCTTCGCCGAACTAGTGCGCCTATACAATTTACCATTGTATTGGGTGTGTTGGGGACACAAGAGACTCTTTGTTATTTGGTTGCAGGGTTGCTTGAGAGAGACCATCTTCATCCGACGCCTCCCACGGATTGATAAACCTTAGGTCATCCACTTGAGGGAAATTTGCTACTGTCCTACAAACCTCTGCACTTGGAGGCCCAACAACGTCTACAAGAAGAAGGTTGCGTAGTAGACATCAAGCTCTTTTCTGGCGCCGTTGCCGGTGAGGTCAGTGCTTGAAGGTATATCTTTAGATCTTGCAATCGAATCTTTTAGTTTCTTGTTTTATCACTAGTTTAGTTTATAAAAGGAAACTACAAAAAAATGGAATTGAATTTGTCTCATACGCTTCATCTTTTTAATATCTTTCATAAGTATGATGAAAAGGAAAAATGTGCTCAAGTTCTAGAAGAAGAAGTCTATAAAATGTTTGGCACTAAATCTTTGAATGAGGAGCATGATGGCAATGTTGTTAGTTTGAACTCTTTGAATATCCATAGTACTAATGATGATTGCACTAGTTATGATGAAAATGTCTCTTATAACCATGTCGATTTTTGTGGAGTGCATTGGGTTTGCAAGTACACACCAAATAGAGAAGATAGATATTGCAAGAGGCATAAGCATTTAGAAACTAAATTGTTGCAAGAAAGGCTTGATGTTTGTGCTGAAAGATTCAATATTTTTCGCCATCCTTGTGAATTTGCAATGAACATGGTCATTTAAATCTCCAATGCAAATTGTTTCATGATCGAATCGTGTCCAAAAATTGTGATAACTTGATTACCCTTGAGCATCACAAAGAGCTTAGTCTTTTTTGGGGTATGAAGAAATGAAACGTATAACTGAGGGTATTCCAAAATTTAATCTCGATAAATTTCTTGATTTTGATCTAAAGAAGATTTATATGTATTATGCGGTGAATTGCATTGAAAATCCTTATATTGCCGATTACATAAAGAAAAGAAAGCAAATAGAAGATGAAGAGAACACTAATGAAAGGGAAGAGACTTCCCAAAGATCCTCCTATTATTTCTTATGATGAATCAGGTATCGAGGAGGAACCTTCTATTCCACCAATCTCATCAATAAGGAGCTCAAAGAAGAGGGTTGAACCCACACATGATGTGAAGAAGAAAAAGAAAAAATGGATAAGCAAAGGTAAAAAGGTATCCCCCTCAAATGATGTTGCTCCTACTACTCATTGTGATGATGATAATTGCTATACTATTGGTGCTATCCATACTATTAATGATGAGAGTGATTATGCTTATGATATGAAAAGGCCCAAGCTTGGGGATGCCATGTTTGATGAGAATGATGTGTTTGAGAATATATTTGCTACAATTATTGTTTGTCCCAAGCTTGGGGATGCTACGTTTAATGAAGATGATATTTTTAGTCTCCCAAGTTTTGATATGCAAATTTGTTATGATGATAGCATGCCTCGTACCTATGATGATTATATTGATGAAAGTGGGTTTGGAAGAGTGTCAACTTTAGGAAGTATTGATCCCACTATTTTGGAGGATGTTGAATCTTATAATATTTATGAAAGTGGATTTGGAGAGGTCATGACTTTATTTAGTGATGAATCCACTATTTTGGAAGAGGTCTCAATTGATTATGATGAGGACAAGGTTGCTACTTATGATGATTATTGTGATGAAACTTATGATATAAAAAATAGTGATGATTATATTTATAAAACTTGTCAGGATTATGATTACCCTTTTTCTGACCATTACTCTTTTAATATGGAAACAATTTATTGTATTCGAGTCTCTTATGATACTCCCACTATTCCGAATAAGAAGAATTTCGCTTATGTGGAGAGTAGTAAATTTTCTATGCTTGTAGACCATGAAAAGAATGATTTAGGTGCTGGCTATATTTTTGAATTCATTCATGATGCTACTGAAAATTATTATGAGGGAGGAACATATGCTTGTAGGAATTGCAATAATATCAAGTTTCCTCTCTATGTGTTGAAAATCTTGAAGATTTGCTTGTTTTACCTTCCTATGCAAGTTGATTCTTGTTCACATAAGTTGTTTGCTCAAAAAATCCCTATGCATAGGAAGTAGGTTAGCCTTAAATGTTCTATTCATATTCTTCATGATGCTCTCTTTATGTTTCAACTCTTATCTTTTATGTGAGCATCATTGAAATCATCATGCCTAGCTAGAAAGGCATTAAAGAAAAGCGCTTGTTGGGAGACAACCCAATATTTACCCCTACTGTTTTTGTATGTTCACATGATTAATCTACTGTATCAATCACGTTTTATAGCTTTTGTTTCAATAAAGTGCCAAGTAGAACCTTTGGGAAGACTTGGGTGAAAGTTAATGTGATCTTGCTGTAAAAAACAGAAACTTTGCGCTCACGAGTTTAGCTGTAATTTTTTACAGAAGAGTGCTTTTAAGTTGATTCTTTTTGAAGAAGATTAATATACAAATTCCTCAGGTCCACCAATTTATTTAAGAATTTTTGTATTTCCAGAAGTATACGTTTGATACATATTACTACAGACTATTCTGTTTTTGACAGATTCTGTTTTCTATGTGTTGTTTGCTTATTTTGATGAATCTATGAGTAGTATCGAAGGCTATGAACCATAGATAAGTTGGAATACAGTAGATATTACACCAATATTAATTTAGAATGAGTTCACAACAGTACCTAAGTGGTGATTTATTTTCTTATACTAACGGGGCTTACGAGTTTTCTGTTGAGTTTTGTGTTGTGAAGTTTTCAAGTTTTGGGTAAAGATTCGATGGACTATGGAATAAGGAGTGACAAGAGCCTAAGATTGGGTATGCACAAGGCATCCCAAGGAAATATTCAAGGACAACCAAGATCCTAAGCTTAGGAATGCCCCGGAAGGCATCCTCTCTTTCGTCTTCGTTCATCGGTAACTTTACTTGGAGCTATATTTTTATTCACCACATGATATGTGTTTTGCTTGGAGAGTCAATTTATTTTGTTAGTATTTGCTTGCTGTTATTTAGAACAATGTTTTGCATATTTTATTTCAATAAAAGTGGCATTGATAGCCTTTACTATGCCTATTTTACAAGTCTACATGTTGCTGTTTGAAAACAGAAAGTTTACCGCTGTTGCAAAAATTCCCTAGAAAATTCAGAATGTGATTAAATGTTGAAACCTTTTGAATAATTAGATCTGATAAATTTAATACATTGGGAATTTTATTTCATAATTTTTGGAGCTAGGGAAGTATGGATCTTGCTGCATTCTTTACAGACTGCCCGGTTTTGGCAGATTGCTGTTATGTTTGCATTGTTTGCATATGTTTGCTTGTTTAATGATTCTATTTGAGGATAGGAGTATCAAATATGCAGAGGCATTTAGTATGCAATGTTGAATAATAATTTTAGTGATTTGCTACAGTAGAGTATGATAAAGTTTTTGCACTGGTTTATACTAGCTTATCTCACGAGTCCTTGTTGAGTTTTGTGTGGATGAAGCTTTTGAGATTTAGGGAGACCGTGATATAAAAGGAATTAAGGAGACACAAAAGCTCAAGTTGGGGATGCCCAAGGCATCCCTAGATAATATTTCAAGAAGTCTCAAGCATCTAAGCTTGGGGATGCCCCGATTGGCATCCCACCTTTCTTCTTCGACAACTATCGGTTAGTATCGGTTGAGCTTAAGTTTTTGCTTCTTAACATGAGTTGTGCTATCCTTACAATGTCATTTTATTTTTCTTTGCTTGCTTTTTGAATAAAATACCAAGATCTGAAATTATTAAATGAGAGAGTGTATTCACATAGCTACATAATTATTTAACTATTCATTGATCTTCACTTATATCCTTTTGGAGTAGTTTGCCATTTACTCGTGTGCTTCACTTATATCCTATGAGTAAATGGTTGAATGATTTGAATATCATAAATCTGAATATATATATATATATATATATATATATATTTCATATGCTTATCCCATGGGGAGTAATGACTTCACATATAAGAAGTAGAGGTGGTAAATTTATTGAAGGTTAGCAAACATTGTATTGGTCACTTGAACAATTCATGAAAGAATATTGAAGGAAGAGAGATTTCACATATAAATATACTATCTTGGACATCTTCTATGATTGTGAGCCCCGTTAATTATTTTCAAACCTGAGAAAATTAGTTGAAATTGGACAAGGAAGACAACGTAATGAGTTATGCTTGGGTATATTTGTATAGAAGTTATATTGTTATAGATCCTCCAACATGTGGTGCTTGCTATTTAGAATCTTTTGCTAGCCTAAATATCTGTACTAAGCGGGAATACTGCTTGTGCATCCAAATCCATTGAACCAAGTTTCTTCCATGAGCGTCCACCATACCTACCTATTTGCCACTACAGGAATCAGCTACTTTGCCATCTGCCACGGCAGACGGCAAAGGCAAGGATGGCGGACGGCAAAAGACTCCGGCAAAGATAGGATCGGCACAGAGCTACTTTGTCGTCTGCTTTCTGAGGCTGACGGCAAAGGGGCCTTTGCCATCAGCAGCTGACGGCAAAGAAAGCAGACGGCAACAAATATGTTGTTAGTCCATTAGGTGGCTAACGGCAGCCTTTGTCGTCCGCCGCTGACGGCAAAAAGCATCCGGCCTTTGCCGTCCGCTGAATGACGTCAGCTAGACGTCACTGCACGACAAGCCTTTGCCGTCCGCCGCTGTAGGCAAATTTGGTCATTCTTTGCCGTCTGCCACTGTAGGCAAAGCCTTTGCCGTCCGCCGTTGTAGGCAAACTGACCAAATGGATTAGCTCCCAGGAAGCACAGGTGGCCGCCGCGTGGCTTCTTTGCCGTCTGCGGCTGTCGGCAAAGGTGGCTTTGCCATCAGCGGCTGACGGCAAAGATCCTGCATTGCCTCTTTCTTTCTGTTTTTTTTAATCCAACAATTTTCACAACAAATATATATATATATTCACATGGCTATTTAACAGCAAACATATGACATATCCAGCACATAAGTTTCATCGTACATACATATATAGTTCCATCCATTCATACATAGCAAGTTGCACATACACATTGTTCCATCCATACATATTACAATGCAAAGTTTCATCAAGATAGCAAGTTCCATCATAGCAAGCTAGAAGAATACTTGAAGAGAGTGAAAGAAAAAACAAGCACTCCATCATAGCAAGCTAGCTTCCGTGAAGTGAATGAAATCTGCAAAATGGCAAATAAGAAAGTTAGAAAAAGGTGACTAGAAGAAGAAGTATATGTCATTTATGAGCTAACTTAGATGAAATGGATCATTTATGAGCTAACTTAGTTGAAATGGATCGTTTATGAGCTAACTAAGGTGAAATTGATCATTTATGAGCTAACTTAGGTGAAATGGATCGTTTATGAGCAAACTTAGGTGAAATGGATCATTTATGAGCTAATTTAGGTGAAATGGATCGTTTATGAGCTAACTTAGGTGAAATGGATCATTTATGAGCTAAGTTAGTTGAAATGGATCGTTTATGAGCTAACTAAGGTGAAATGGATCATTTATGAGCTAACTTAGGTGAAATGGATCGTTTATGAGTTAATTTAGGTGAAATAGATTATTTTTGAGCTAACTTAGGTGAAATGGATCGTTTATGAGCTAACTTAGGTATAATGCATCATTTTAGAGCTAACCTAGGTGTGATGGGTCATTTTGGAGCTAACCTAGGTAAGATGGGTCATTTTGGAGCTAACCAAGGTGAAATGGATCGTTTTCAGCTAACTTAGGTGAAATGGATTGTTTATGAGCTAACCTAGGTGAAATGTATCGTTTATAAGCTAACTTAGGTAAAAAGCATCATTTTAGAGCTAACCTAGGTGTGATGGGTCATTTTGGAGCTAACCTAGGTAAGATGGGTCATTTTGGAGCTAACATAGGTGAAACGGGTCGTTTTTGAGCCCACTTAGGTGAAATGGATCGTTTATGAGCTAACCTAGGTGAAATGGATCATTTATGAGCTAACTTAGGTAAAAAAAGCATCATTTTAGAGCTAACCTAGGTGTGATTGGTCATTTTGGAGCTAACCTAGGTAAAATGGATCGTTTGGGAGCTAACTTAGGTGAAATGGATCATTTATGAGCTAATCTAGGTAAAATGGGTCATTTTAGAGCCAACTTGGGTAAAATGCATCATTTTAGAGCTAACCTAGGTAAGATGGGTCATTTTGGAGCTAACCTAGGTAAAATGGGCCATTTTAGAGCTAACGTAGGTAAAATGGATCATTTAGGAGCTAATCTAGGTAAAATGGGTCATTTTAGAGCTAACTTGGGTAAAATGGATTATTTATGAGCTAATTAAAGTAAAATGGGTCATTTTAGAGCTAACTTAGGTAAAATGGATCGTTTATGAGCTAACTAAGCTAATTATGCCATTTTTGACATAAGTAAGCTAAGTATATGTCATTATTGAGCAAACCTAGTTAACTAAGCATATTGGAGCTAACTTAGGTCATTTTGGAGGAAACAAAGCTAAGTATAGATCGTTTTAGAGCTAACTTAGGTAAAATGGATGGTTTTGGAGGTCAGTAAGCTTATTAAGTCATTTTGGAGGAAAAGAAGCTAACTCTAGGTCATTATGGTAAGCATATTGGAGGAAATAAAGCTAAGTCTAGGTCTTTATGCATTTGTTAAGCAAAACACTAGAGAAACTTACCGTGATCATGGAGGTGTAGGAGCGGGATGGCTCGTGCTGGTAGCTGGAGAAGGATCGTGTGATGCTTGTCTGGAGTTACGCTGCGCCAAAGATCATTTCCAATGTGCTCGTTAGCATGATGACACTCAAATGTTAAGACTAGCAAGTAATGTCCATTCAAATTAAACTCACTGTGGTCCAAGGAGCAATCACTGGCATCGGCGGAGCGGTCTGACCGGACTTCTCGCACACAGATTGCACATTTGGTTTTGATGACTCAGTCATACTAGTTAGTAATGAGACAAACACTACATGAATGTTTTGGCTAATCTGCAGAAGAAACTTACCACAAGGAGCTCGTACATGGCCCTTGCCTGCATGTCATTCCGTGCCCTCTCCTCCTCCAACATATTTGTCGTCCTCTCCTCCAACTCCCGCTGCCTCTCCGCCGCCTCCGCCATAAGTTTCTCCATTCTATCTCTCACACTCTGTATAGCAGCCTGCAACACCACTCCTCGTTACCATTTGTAATCATTGATGGAAGCGCACACAATGTAATGGAGAAAGATAGCTGAGTATGTATAACTAACCTTGAAGGCGAGTTGGACTGGCCGTTCACGAGGCCTTATCTCCGGAGTGGAGCTCGACTGGCACGCCTTGATCTCCGGGAGAGTGCTAGGACAACGGATAAGTCCATCTCCCAGGGCTATGGAGCCATGGGACCTCCCGCCACCAGATATCATCAGCAGCTCTGTATCAATGGGACCCTGGCTCGGGTTAAAGTCCTCCCCTTTCCTCGCCTTCCCCTGATCTTTATATTTCACGAGCTTTTCATGGGAGGAGATGTTGGTGAAGTTCTTTGGATCATCGAGGTCAGACGGAGAGAATGCCTTGACTTTCTTGTAAGAGGCAGTGTGGGCCATGGCATACAGGTCGTACACCTCTGGCACCTTATCCGCCTTATTGTAGCGTGCACGAAAGAGAGAAACAAAGTAAATTAGTAATTAAAGGGCTAAAGCTAGCATGATGAATGAATTGCATGAATCATGAAGCAAACCACATACCCAGTTCGCCGCCCGATATAAGTTGGAGCTGCCTTGATGGTGTGGCACACCTTCCATTTGGGCACGTTTGTCCTTGGCCTCGTTGTGGAGGGCTAGCCATTCTTTTGAGCACCACTCATCGACCAACACCTCCCAAAAATCCATCCGATCCGCACACCATCTCGGAGGCGGCTAAGTTAGCAAATAGAAACTTGAGCGCTACGGCTATGAATTACTAAATGAAGGAAGTAAGTACAAGGCCTTAAGAATTATTCATGTACTCCTCCTTACTCAAGAACTTCTCGTGGCACGCCGGCTTGGTCTTCTTGATACCACGCGAGGCGTAGTAGTCTCGAATAGCCTGCACCCGAGCCTCATGCCGTAAGTTCTGTAGTAGGCGCTTGCAGACGTTATCGATAACATTTGCCGCTTCCTCCTTGTATCCCTCCTCACACCTGTAGAATGTCTGCAATCAAATGAGATAATATTGATTAGTACAATTAATAAATAGCTAGTTGAAGATTTTTAATTGTGTAAAGGAGAAATTACTCAGAACTTTCTGATCACCACGTCTGCCCTCGTCTTGCACAAGACATCGTCGATAATCTCACCCGGCGGGGCCGAGGCGGCCAAGTAGTGCTCCCAGCTCAATCCAAGCTCTGGAAGCTGACCCTCACCAGGCAACATGACAAACCCCGGGAAGTTTTGCCGACAAAGAACTCCAAGGACGGAGTTGGGCCGGCGGACACTATGATGGTGGTCCCAACCCCTGCAGCATGACAAGGCCATTAGATATTTGAAGAAACGTGAATGCAGAAGGTACAAAAGAATTAAATGCACTTACCTCTCCCCATCAGGGAAAATAAACCACCTCTACTCGCGGGTCGCCGGCACGGACGGGAGCCGTGTACAACCACACTGGTAGACGGTGCCCCCCTCCTCCTCAATATCAGTCGGCTCCCCGCCATCATCAGCATGGCCACTCGGCCCCTCACGCTGATCCGGCCAGGTAACCCATCCAGACGTGTGCTCCTCCGGGGTCTCGTGGGCCGAAGGCCCATCGACCCGAGGCTCGTGGGCCGAAGGCCCATGGACCGGAGTCCGTGTAGCCTCCTCCTCGGACGAGTCCACCCTAGCAGTCACGTGCTCGGGTGAAACAACTGGGGGTGGCGGCGAGGAAGGCGCCCTAGCAGTCACCCTACCTCCTCTCCCGCGACCACGTGCTCCAGCTCCTCTCTTCTTCCCTCCCTTACCGCGTCCCCTGCTGGGCACCGCTGTCGACGAAGAAGGCTCGGCGGTGTCGCCATACTATCCAGCAACGCTCGGCGGAGAGGTGCGTGTGGAATGGAAGACCTCGACCCCTACTGGGCACCACGCGCCGACGAAGAAGGGGCCTTGGAGCGCTCCCGACCAGCGCCCACCATCTTTCAACACCCGCCATGACAAAGAGTAAACGAAATTAGTACAACGTAAAAAAATACCGACATGAATAATAATATGTATATCACTTGAGTGTATCATCATCAAGTACAACATAAAAAAAATTGAATACCTGACACTACTAATAATCTCGGTCAGTATCATCAATAAATACATAAGCATCATCATCACTATAATCAATGACGGGCTCATAGGGTTCAGTGGCATCAACATGTGGAAGGCCACCTTGACGTAATCGGTCAAGCATTGACAGGTCATCCGCAGCATGATAACCTCTTCTTGTTACGGCTCTTCTTGTTCCTCCTCCGGGGTGATGTCGGATTCACTTGCCGCTATCTACTTCAGTGTTTTGGGGTGAAGTATAGCGGTTCTTGAAACGCTTTTTGGAAAGACGTGTCTCTTGGAAGAATTCTCCTTCATATGTGTCTAGGTTAATATGAGGTTCATAATCCTCTTCCTTTGGGGGAGATAGTCTAGCACGTGGCGGCACTTCATAAAAGACATCCCAACCTTTCAGATTTGGATTTGTTTGGCAGGCCCACGGTAGATAGAATACTTGGGTCGCCTGTTGAGCCGTAATATAGACGTCAGGAACATCTAAATGGGTGCTTTGTTTGATTTCAACTAGCCCTATATGTTCATGAGTCCTTCTAGTCTCCTTCGGCTGAAACCAATAACATTTGAAGACTACGACATCTGGTGGGTTTTCACAGAAGTTCATAAATTGCTTCAACTCTCCCATAATAATCGGTACCTCCTTCGCCGATAGCAGATACACAAAAATTTGTAGACTTTCGGTCGGTCATAGATAGCTCTTTGCCATAGGTACGAAAGCGATACCTGTTGATGTTGTATTTGTCAAATGAACGGACTTTATAGTCAAAACCATTAGCGACTTGTCTCAATTCAGCGTCCATAGACTCTGAATTAGCCTACAAGTTTAATACGAAAGGATTGTTGCATTATGCACAAATTAGTGAATGAAATGAAATTGTCTAATAGAAATTACCGTTTGTTTGAACCAAGAGATGAAACCGGGATAGCCGCCTCCTTGCTTTGCGAGAAGCTCATACTCTTCGACGGAATCCTTTTGGATCACCGCTCCATACGAGAATATGGTGACGTATCGACCGTATGAAATATCCAAGACTAAGAGCAGTTCAAAGGAAATAGAAGTTGCGAAACAATGTACCGAGAACTTACTCGATGTACAGCCGCACTTCTATCAGGTTGTTGAAGATATACAACGAAATGGTCCGCCATTCTTCATTATCCAAAGATACTAGATTTGAAACACTGGCTGGTGTGAGATTCCCTTTGAATAGGCTGAGGTTGGATCCACCCTTTTTAGGGTCATCAGCATTGTTCCGAGGCTTCGGATTATGCAAATGACGATTTTTGGCTTCGTAGTGTGCTGTCACGAAGTTTGCCGCCTCCTCAGTGATGAATGCCTCAGCCATCGTTGCTTTAATTCTACGTTTATTTTTACATTTTTCTCGAAGCGTCTTCTGCATCCTCTCAGTTGGGTAGCACCAACGATTTTGCACGGGCCCCCCCAATCTTGCCTCGGTCAGGAGATGCAAAATCAACTGCTGCATTGGATTAAAGAAGCCCGGTGGAAAGATCTTCTATGACTTGCAGATCAACTCCGGCGACAACTCTTCCATTTCTTCTAGCACGCCAGAAGATAGTTCTTTCGCACAAAGAACACGAAAGAAATAGCTGAGTTCAGCCAGTACTAGCCATTCATCCTCAGGTATGAAGCCACGCAACATCACCGTCATTACCCGCTCAATCCATATGTGCCAATCATGACTCTTGAGACCAAATATCTTCAATTTATCAAGACTCGCTCCCCTCTTTAGATTCGCTGCATACCCATCGGGGAACATCAACTGCATTTTCACCCACAAGATAATTTCCATCATAGCTGGCCTTCCAAGATTGAACCATGCCTTTGGCTTCGTCCAGTTCTGCTTTCCTTTCGGTTCTTTCATGTTTTGTAATGGCCTATCACATAGCGCCTCCAGATCGACTCTAGCCTTAGTATTATCCTTTGACTTCCCATCTATACCGGACAATGTACCAAAAAGTGCCTCGGTGATATTCTTCTCAGTGTGCATCACGTCGATGTTGTGTGGGCAAAGGAGGTCTTTGAAGTAAGGCAGATCCCATAAGCATGTCTTGTGAGTCCAGGCGTGCTTAGAATTATACCCCTTGAAGTACCCTGGATGCTCCGGTTCTGGCTCAAGAGCGTTTAACTGATCCAGGGTCTGTTGGCCTGTCAACACAGGTGGTGCAGAGTTTTTGACAACTCTACCTCTGATGAAGTTCTTCTTGTCTTTCCTGAACTTATGGCGAGGATCCAGGAACTTTCTATGCATGTCGAAGCAAGAAAACTTGCGACCGGCCTGAAGCCAACGTAACTCAAGAGCTCCCTTGCATGTGGGGCACGGGAACCATCCATGCACACACCAGCCAACGAATAGCGCATACGCCGGCAAGTCATGCGTCGAGTACATGTACCAGACACGCATTATGAAGTTCTGTTTGCTATATGCGTCGTATGTCTTGAACCCATTATCCTAGGCTTCTTGCAATTCGTCCTTAAGCGGTTGCATGTACACATTCATATTTTTTCCCGGATAGTTGGGCCCTGAAATTATCAATGTCAGGAAAATGTTCTTTCTTTGCATAATCTGTCCGGGGGGAGATTGAGTGGAAAGACAAATACGGGCCAACAACTGTATTGGGCTGCCGTCATACCAAACACACTGAACCCATCCGTGCTGATGCCGACTCTAGGATGCCTCGGATCTGCCGCTTTGTCAGCATGTAATTCATCAAACTTTTTCCACGCAACACCATCCGATGTGTGTACCATAATCAGATTCCCATCTGCATCTAGTTCGGTTCTTTTGCCCGTTTTGTGCCATGTCATCTGTCTGGCCGTCTCTTCGACCATGAAAAGACGTTGAAGTCTTGGCATGATTGGCATATACCGAAGAACACTAACGGGGATTTTGGTATGTGTCTTCTCACCCATACCGTTGTCTACCGTAACATACACGGAAGACTTGCAAATGGGACAATAGTTCAAGTCCGCATAGTAAGGCACATCCTTTCTCATGTGCATGTATCTTCTCATAGGGCATCTTGATTGCAGAGAGGATTTTGTCTCGACCGGTACAGGTTTGCAGGCATTACATGGCCTTTGGGTAGAAAGCGTCTAAATCATCATCATTGCATCATAGCATTCTCTGCCCAAGTTGAACTGAGCCTTCAGAGCCATTACTTGTGAGATGGCATCCAACTGACAAAGCTCAGTGTGCTCGTGGAGCGGACGTTTTGAAGACTCCAACATTTCATTGAAGGCCTTTGCAGATTCCTCCATCTCCTCGTCCGAATCCCGAGCATCATCACAATCTTGCTCCATGTTTTCCATCCCGGTACCATGCTCGTCGGTGCGACGACGATCCACCTTAGCTCGGTCACGTTGGGCAGACTCACCATGATATGTCCACACCGTATAATCGGGCGTAAAACCACTCTTCTACAGGTGTTTGCCCATTTCAGCCTTTGTCCTCTTTTCCCAATTGCCGCACCGGAAACAGGGGCACCAAGTTTTCCTCTGGCCATTTGCAAATGTGGCTTGCACAAACCCCTTGGTTTTTGTGAACCATTCAGTGATCCATTTGTTCTGACCAGTGTGACCGGTGTACATCCATGCACGATCACTCGTCTTGACTTTCAGAGCTACTGGACACACAACAAATATATATATATATATACACACACACACATATATATATATATATATATATATAATTCACCATGTATATATTCATCAGTTGATCTACTTTGTCAATTTTATTACGTCCATGCAACCTACACTCTAATAGGTAATGATAGGTCCTAATCTCACAGTATGTGTAGATTGGGTTCATTTTCCCATGCTATGCTCCAGATCCGACGTTAAAATTTCGGCAGCACCTCCCCGCTGTTCTCCTGATACACGTCTCTGCAATAAACAGAGAGGATGTGTACCCAGAGAACAACAGGGAAGGCACTGACGAAATTTATGCATCGGATCCGGAGCAAAGCATATGGGAAAACGAACCCAATCTACACATACTTGGGCTGTCCATGGATAGTGTTGGACAATTCGAAAGAATCACGGTTATAAATATGCAAATGCATGCATATTTATAACTATAACGCTTTCGAACGGGAGACACATATTGGTTACGCATACTGATGATTCAAGACACACATATAGCTAGCTATCAAGTTTCATCGGGACGAACACCGGAACAGAGCAAATAATTAAGGGGGGAGGAGGACATGTCATTTGTGCTCACCCACGAACGAAGGGGCAGAGCTCGTCAAACGCACGGGGAGGTCGTCGAACACTAAACCTCTCAGCGATGAAACAACTGCACATTTAAATCTACCCGATCAACACAATTATATATGATGTTTTTCATAACAAAATCGAAAAATATATGACCTAACTCACAATTCACAAATATATGACCCGTCGGCCTCTGGAAGGCCAAAGAGCACCTTTTCGGAGGTTATGCAGGGTGAGGTTAATAAATGTCGGTGTCGGGTGCCGTGTCGGGGTAAAGGTCTTTGTTTGAGGGGTGTCGTGTCGGGGTTGGGGTGTCGGGTTGTGGTGTCGGGGTGTCGGGGTGTCGTGTCGGGGTGTCGGGGTGTCATGTCGGGGTCGGGGTGTCGGGGTGTCATGTCGGGGTCGGGGTGTCGGGGTGTCATGTCGGGGTCGGGGTGTCGGGCTCAGGGGTCAGGGGGTCGGGGTGTCGGGTTCAGGGGGTCGGGGTGTTTCCTTCTATCCTTCTTCTTCTTTCCTTCTCTTCTTCTTCTTCTTTCCTTTCTTCTTCTTCTTCTTTCCTTCTCTTCTTCTTCCCCTTCTACATATTCTTGTTTTCTTCTTCTTCTTTTTTCATCTTTTTTCTACTTCTTTTAATAATATAACTAATTATCTAAAACCCATGCACTAAATCTAACACTAACACATATCTAGCACTAAATATAACACTAACACTAACACATATCTAGCACTAAATCTAACACTAACAATTAAACAGCAAAAAAAGAAAAAAAGAGAAAAAAAATTAACTAACCGGAGCCGATGGGGGCCGTGGTTTCGCGGTGGCGACGAGGGCAGCAGGGCTCCATGGCGGTGGAGCTCGGGGCAGCGGCAAGCAGAGCCGAGGAGGCGATGGGGCAGCAGTGGCGCCAGGTGGTGGTGAGTGGGGCGGCGAGGCGGTGGGGCGTTGACGGCGGCGTGGTGGTGAAGGCGTGGATGGTGGGGCGATGGGGCATCGGCGGGTGGGGCGGCGGTGGGGCGACAGGGCAAGCTGTGGCGGGTGGCGGGCGGGGGCGGCGGCGGGTGGCGGGGCGGCGCCGGGTGGCGGGGGCGGCGGTGGGTGGATCTGGTGTCGTCGGGGAGGAGAGAGAGGGAGAAACAGAGAGAGGAACGGACGGGGGGCTCGGCCGTTAGTTAGGTTAGTTAGGTTAGTCTTTACCGTCCGCCCCGCCTTTGTCGTCCGCTTTTTTTTATCTTTGTCGTCTGCTAGCAAACGGCAAAGAGGGGGCCGTTAAGTTTTTTTCTAATCAGCTCGTTAGTGGGGGCCACCTCTCTCTTTGCCTTCAGCCAGCAGACTGTAAAGAAATGACAGATGGCAAAGACCTTCTTTGACGTCTGTGAGTTGTTTGTCATCTGCTTCTTGGTAGTTGATGGCAGAGATCTTCTTTGCCGTCTGCTAGCAGACAACAAAAAACTGGCAAACGGCAAAATCCCTAATTCCAGTAGTGTGCGGTATTTACCTGCCGTTCCAAGTAAATTTGCATGTGGCAAACTCTAAACCTTCAAATAATAATCTATTTTGTATGCCCGAATCGCTCATGTAGCAACTAGGGGCTGTCAGTATCTTCCATGTGGGTTATTCTCACGATGAGTGGACTCCGCTCATCATTCACGAGAAAATGGCTGGTAATCGGGATGTCTTCGGTCCTATGATCAAAAGATCAAAAACAAATTCCTAAATAATTTAAACGAACTCCCCCAGGATTGTTGAAAGTTGGACGGCACCCGTTGTTTCGGACAAGCCGAGGAGTGTGATTGTTGGTGGAGGGGGAGTAAAAAAAACTTTACCATTCTGTTTGGGAACCGCCTATAATGTGTGTAGCATGGAAGATATTGGGAACTCTTGGTTGTTATGTTGACAATGAAAGCATACATCTCAAAATTATTTTCATCTCTGTTTTAAAAGCTTCGAGCTCTAGCACCTCTGCAAATCCCTGCTTCCCTCTACGAAGGGCCTATCTTTTACTTTTATGCAAGAGTCAGTAGTATTCCTTCTCATTCCAACCTACTCTTTAGTTGGCAAGCATCATGTGATGGAAGATCTAAGCATATATGGCCATTCAAATATATTTGATCATGAATTATTATTGTTGACAATTATCTATATGATAAGTTGGGAGGCGAAACATTAAGCCCCTATCTTTCTCTATGTTCGATGGATGCTATTTGTTCTAAAAATATGCTTTGAGTGGTAGCAATCATGGAAGACTATATGATAGTTGAGTATGTGGGATTTGCTAAATCAAAGCTCTTACATAGACCCTTCCTGAAAATAAGATGAATTACAATTATTTGATGACTGAGAACATAGTTTGTTAGTTTTCAAGAAAGTTTATGGTCTACGCTTTAACATGTGAATAGCTTGTTACTTGATCATGACAAGTTTTATGATATGAGCCACTGTTACGATGTATAATAATGCTAGAAAAAGTGATTGGAACTATCATTGATCAAACTTATGCACTTACTAGCATTCACACTTCATAAATTATTTCTTTTATCATTTACCTACTCGAGGACGAGCAGGAATTAAGCTTGGGGATGCTGATATGTCTCCAACGTATCTATAATTTGAAGTATTCATGCTATTATATTATCTATTTTGGATGTTTATGGTCTTTACTAAACACTTTTATATTATTTTTGGGACTAACCTATTAACCGGAGGCCCAGCCCAAATTGTTGTTTTCTTGCCTATTTCAGTGTTTCGAAGAAAAGGAATAACAAACGGAGTCCAAACGGAATGAAACCATCGGGAGAGTTATTTTTGGAACGGAAGCAATCCAGGAGACTTGGAGTAGACATCAGGGAAGCTTCGAGGAAGCCACAAGGCAGGGAGGCGCGCCATACCCCCTGGGCGCGCCCCCCACCCTTGTGGGCCCCTTGTGGCTCCCCTGGCCGACTTATTTCGCCTATATATGTCCATATACCCTAATAACATCGAGAAGCACAATAGATCGGGAGTTCCGCCGCCGCAAGCCTCTGTAGCCAACAAAAACCAATCGGGACCCTGTTCCGGCACCCTGCCAAAGGGGGGATCCCTCACCAGTGGCCATCTTCATCATCCCGGCGCTCTCCATGACGAGGAGGGAGTAGTTCACCCTCGGGGCTGAGGGTATGTACCAGTAGCTATGTGTTTGATCTCTCTCTCTCTCTCATGTTCTTGAGGTGGTACGATCTTGATGTATCGCGAGCTTTGCTATTATAGCTGGATCTTATGATGTTTCTCCCCCTCTACTCTCTTGTACTGGATTGAGTTTTCCCTTTGAAGTTACTTTATCGGATTGAGTCTTTAAGGATTTGAGAACACTTGATGTATGTCTTGCATGTGCTTATCTGTGGTGACAATGGGATATTACGTGATCCACTTGATGTATGTTTTGGTGATCAACTTGCGAGTTTCGTGACCTCGTGAACTTATGCATAGGGGTTGGCACACGTTTTCGTCTTGACTCTCCGGTAGAAACTTTGGGGCACTCTTTGAAGTTCTTTGTGTTGGTTGAATAGATGAATCTGAGATTATGTGATGCATATCGTATAATCATACCCACGGATACTTCAGGTGACATTGGAGTATCTAGGTGACATTAAGGTTTTGGTTGATTTGTGTCTTAAGGCGTTATTCTAGTACGAACTCTATGATAGATCGAACGAAAAGAATAGCTTTGTGTTATTCTACTATGGACTCTTGAATAGATCGATCAAAAAGAAAACTTTGAGGTGGTTTCGTACCCTACCATAATCTCTTCGTTTGTTTTCCGCTATTAGTGACTTTGGAGTGACTCTTTTTTTGCATGTTGAGGGATAGTTATATGACCCAATTATGTTATTATTGTTGAGAGAACTTGCACTAGTGAAAGTATGAAACCTAGGCCTTGTTTCAGCGCATTGCAGTATCGTTTGTGCTCACTTTTATCGCTTGCTACCTTGCTGTTTTTATATTTTTCATATTACAAAAACCCATATCTACCATCCATATTGCATTTGTATCACCATCTCTTCATTAACTAGTGCACCTATACAATTTACCATTGTATTGGGTGTGTTGGGGACACAAGATACTCTTTGTTATTTGGTTGCAGGGTTGCTTGAGAGAGACCATATTCATCCTACACCTCCCACGGATTGATAAACCTTAGGTCATCCACTTGAGGGAAATTTGCTACTGTCCTACAAACCTCTGTACTTGGAGGCCCAACAACGTCTACAAGAAGAAGGTTGCATAGTAGACATCAGTGGTCGATATCTTCCATGCTAAGCGGGTTATTCGGAGGTAGAGTGTTTTTTCACTCGCCATCGCATGAGAAAATGGGCGGTAATGGGGATGCCCAGTCCCAAACTGCAAACATGGAAAAGAGTTCATCTCTTAAATAATCAAACAAAAACTCCCAATGGAGTCAAAACCTTTACTTTCATCGCTTGGCAACCGCCACTAGCATGCTTAGCATGGAAGATGTTGATAACAGATGGTCGTGAAGTGAATAAGAAGGGTGCATGTCTCAAAATATCATTTATCTTTGTTTTAAAAATTGAGCTATGGCACCTCTGCAAATCACTGCTTCCCTCTGCGAAGGGACTTTCTATTTACTTTTATGTTGTATCGCCACCTTCTAAAACAAGCGCAAGAAACTGAGTAGAGCACAGCTGCCCTGATTTATGCATTGTGTGTAGCTAATGTTGGGTGCATCATGATTGGATCTTTTCTACCATGAATTACAATGTTTAGTGGCTGCTTGAACTTTGGAGGTGCTCTACATTTATGTTTTGCGGTCTCAGAAAGGGCTAGCGAGATACCACTATTGTCATATTATATCATGGTTGTTTTGACAACGTGTTGCTGTTTGAGATATCTTATTATTGCTCGCTAGCTAATTATGTCATTGATTTGAGTCATTATAATCTTTAAGTGTTATTGTTGACATGGTTAGTTATAACTTTGGCTGAAAATCTGGTTGTTGTTTAAGCTTATTTATGCAATCAAGTTAGTTTTGTTAGGGTCTGATCCCTAATATCCACTATGTTCTTATATTGATGTTGCTATGACTTTGCTATGCATAATGCTTGTCACTTTGTGCCCGGGTGCCATGAACTTAGATCTTAACCGTTTATGAATTCATCATTATATCCATGTTTTTGATCCGATCTTGCAAGTTATAGTCACCTACTACGGTTATGATCTGACAACCCCGGAGTGACAACAACCGGGCCCACTCTCGGTGATGACCGTAGTTTGAGGAGTTCATGTATTAACTATGTGTTAAAGCTTTGTTCCGGTTCTTTATTAAAAGGAGGCATTAATATCCATTAGTTTCCAATATGGACCCCGCTACCACGGGAGGATAGGACAAAAGATGTCATGCAAGTTCTTTTAATAAAGCACGGATGACTTTTTACGGAATACATGCCTACATTATATCGATGAACTGGAGCTAGTGCCGTATCGCCCTAGGTTATAACTGTCACATGATGAATATCATCCAACAAGTCACCGATCCATTGCCTACAAAGTTATCCTATATTGTTCTTGCTAAGTTGCTACTGCTGCTGCTACTATTACACTTGCTACAAAATACTGCTATCACTGTTACTGTTACTATTGCTGCTGTCACTACTATCAAAACTATCATATTACTGTGCTACTGATCACTTTGCTGCAGATAATTAATCCCCAGGTGTGGTTGAATTGACAACTCAGCTGCTAATACCTTCAAATATTTTTTGGCTCCCCTTGTGTCGAATCTTAAATTTGGGTTAAATATTTTACCCTCGAAAACCATTGTGATCCCCTATACTTTTGGGTTATCAACAGGCGACGAGCGACCGTTGTCACTGCACAATCATCTCTCTGTGTCAAGTCATCGTGCATAATTTGCATCTCTCCGCCTGGCCATGCTTATCATCCCAATGGCCGACATGGCCAATACTGAAGCATGAAAGACCATCGTTGTCCCATGCATACGCCGAGCATAGCTGCTGCTAGATCAGGAGCACGCAATCATCATATCAACACAACGCCTCGAGAACTTTGCCGATACCGAGAACGCCTGCCGTCATGCTTGCCGGTACCGAGAACGCCTTCATTGTTAATGTTCTACATATCAATGGCGCAGCGAAGCGCGCTTTCGCTTCTAGTACTATATGATTTCTACATGCAACCATTTTTTTATTATATGGAGTGCCTATAACATATACTCATGTACATTTATCGCTAAAAAATAGACAACTTACATATAGACTACTGCATGTATTGTTTCTAGCGATATATGTACATGAAAAAGAGGAACACTACTGCCAGCATCAGACTAATGTAGGTGGCACATCTCTAAATGCAAGGTCCATGGGAACAAGCTGACCCTATGGAAAACACATATTGTTTTGTCATCTTTCACAACGCCATCCTTTAATACGCCAAGGAGTAGTTAATGAATGGAATCATGCTCCACTTTGGATCATAACACTTTAATTTGACCGCAAGCTAAGCCTCCACCCCACGAAAAGTGATGAAAATCCAAAATTTGTTATGTGATGCAATACAATGCAAATCTTATGTATTCCCTCTATAAAGAAAATATAAGAGTGTTTAGATCACTACTTTACACGTTTCCATCGCAATCCCAGGCTTTGAATTTAGTACTACTAACCAGTTATGTGATCTTAAGAAAATGCTATACCTCTAAAATGAACTAAAAGGTCATGAGATATATAGTAATCTCACAATAAATTGGTTGTTCTGGGGTAAAAGTGATGAAAAGCGTTGTTCTAGGGGAAAAGTGATGAAAAGCATGGATTATTTGTTTCTTCATCTTGAGGGGAGGGAGGGGGGTCATCCATATGACCACCAGCCAAGCCCACACCCCACGGCAAGTGATGCAAATCCCAGTCATGTTATGTCATGATTTATAATGCAAATCTTCTTTAAAACTTTACACATTGGCATCGCTATCTTAAGCTTGCCATTTAGTACCCCCACGGCAAGTGATGTAAATCCCAATCATGTGATGTCATGATTTATAATACAAATCTTCTTTAAAACTTTACACATTGGCATCACTATCTTAAGCTTGGCATTTAGTACTTCCTCCGATATATTAGTTTTCGCTCAAATGAATGTATCTAGTGCTAAAATACGTCTAGATACATCCGTTTCAATGATAACTAATATGGATCGGATGGAATATTACTAATCAGTTGTGTGATCTGAATAAAACACCATGCTTCTAAAACGAACAAGTCACAAGGCGTGTACGACTCTACATATGAATCTGATGTTCCACAGAATTCATAAGTGCGGAAAGATAAGACTGAAAACCGCACACTTACTTGGGATAGAATGGGATATTTTTGAGAAATGGATAAGGATTAATTCAGGTTTCTTCCATATATACGAAATGACTGAACGATGACTAATTAAAGGATAGACAACAAACCACTTATCTTCCTTTATGACGCAATTGATCGAGAGCCTTCCCGAATTGCTTTTGCGGTTTTGTTGGTCACAATGCAGGTGCTTTGAACCTTTGCAAAACCATGGGCATGTGGCTCCTGTTAAATAGCCACAAGATACCCATGAAAATAGCACTTCCAAAGTTCCCATTTATTCCGTCTTCCTCTCAAATCCAACCAAAGCCCAACAAAGCACCACCTCGGCCATGGCAACCACCCTCGCCACCGATGTCCGCCTCTCCATCGCGCACCAGACCCGCTTCGCCCTCCGTCTCGCCTCCACCATCTCATCCAACCCTAAGTCTGCTGCCAGCAATGCCGCCTTCTCCCCGGTTTCCCTCCACTCCGCGCTTAGCCTCCTCGCCGCTGGTGCGGGCAGTGCCACTCGGGACCAACTCGTCGCCACACTCGGGACAGGCGAGGTCGAGGGACTCCATGCGCTTGCCGAGCAGGTGGTGCAGTTCGTGCTCGCCGACGCGTCCTCCGCTGGAGGTCCGCGTGTCGCCTTCGCCAATGGCGTCTTCGTGGACGCGTCGCTGCACCTCAAGCCATCCTTCCAAGAGCTTGCAGTGTGCAAGTACAAGGCCGAGACCCAATCCGTGGACTTCCAAACTAAGGTGACCCCCCTCCCCCCTCTCGGTTCTTACCAGAAAACAAAAACAGAGTAAAATAATTTTCTAACAGGCATAATTATGTACAAACAGAGTAAAAGAATTTTGTAACTGACATAATTATGTACCTTTGAGAGAAACAATGACATGCTTAACTAACTACTTCAGCCGCATGTACATGTTGGCATGCCATTGCTTCACTCAAAGTGCTTGTTTTGTGCTGATGTAATATAGAGGTCTGTATACATCTTATACACATTCTAGATTTGTAATTTAGTGGTTATTGTATACCATTGTTTTTTACACTAGAAGCTTTAGCACTGATTCTAACTTCCTATAGGTACATACGCTTAGTATTTTGGTTGGCTTGGTAAAATAAACAGGAGCTCTTTGACAGGAACCGTTATTAGTCCCTTGCCATTTCTATGAAGTGTAGTTGTTATCCTGTTAGTCGGCATGATTCACCTTTGTGAGCATAGTTCACACCTGCGACCTTGAATTGTGAATGATTTTGCTTATCCTATTAGTCGGCATGATTGGAAATAACTAGTCTGTTACTTTTCTGAGCATATCTAATCTTTTGGGAGTGTAATTCTCATACTGTGCTATCTTGGGATATGAAGGCTGGGGAATTTGCTGATGTGTTTTACTTTACGCTCTTCAGCATAGTGAGATAATAATTTTGGGAGTATTTTCTGGAGTCTTTGTCTCCTACATAAGAAGATGTACAAAAAATCAGCTAAAGATTGTAACTTCGGGAATATTTCTGTAAAAGTATTTCATAGTGGTGCTTCAAGATGTTGTGATGACCATTTAAGTTTGTATGCTCATATGAATTGTTCTTCTGTCATCCGTCGTTGTATGTGATGATTTTACTATGTGTTTGAAAATTTTACTATAGAAATGCTTTATAAAAACGCTTAGTATGCTGCTTTGCATTCTTAGCACAACTATTATATTTTGTTCTTTGAAAGAACTTTCTGTTTGTTTGTTCAAAGGTTGGCGGCAGCAGTACTGTCAATCTATTTTCATTACGTAATTGACCTTTGTTTATTTCTCCGTGGCGCAGGCCGCTGAAGTTACTACTCAAGTGAACTCATGGGTAGAGAAAGTCACAAGCGGTCGCATCAAGAACATTCTCCCATCAGGATCTGTTGACAATACCACTAAACTTGTTCTTGCCAATGCCCTTTATTTCAAAGGAGCTTGGACAGATCAGTTTGATTCATATGGAACAAAAAACGACTACTTCTACCTTCTTGATGGGAGCTCAGTTCAAACACCATTCATGTCCAGCATGGATGACCAATACCTTTCATCTTCTGATGGGTTGAAGGTACTTAAGCTTCCCTACAAACAAGATGGGGACAATAGGCAGTTCTCCATGTATATCCTTCTTCCAGAAGCACCTGGTGGTCTCTGGAGCTTGGCCGAAAAATTGAGTGCTGAACCAGACTTCCTGGAGCGCCATATCCCAAGGCAGAGGGTTGCACTTAGGCAATTCAAGCTCCCCAAGTTCAAGATATCATTTGGAATTGAAGCATCTGATTTGCTCAAATGTTTGGGCCTCCAGCTTCCATTCAGTGATGAAGCGGATTTTTCGGAGATGGTGGATTCCCCAATGCCACAAGGTCTTCGTGTCTCATCTGTTTTCCACCAAGCGTTTGTGGAAGTGAACGAACAAGGAACTGAGGCTGCAGCATCAACTGCTATTAAAATGGTCCCGCGACAGGCAAGGCCGCCCTCGGTCATGGATTTCATCGCGGATCACCCTTTCATCTTCCTTCTCCGGGAAGATATCTCCGTGTGGTCCTATTCATTGGTCATGTGGTCAATCCCCTCTTATCTTCGTAATGTGTTAGGTCTGAAAGTGTGTGTTGTCGGTTGCCTCAGCCATTACATGTAAGGCAAGGGTTTCAACAGTCAGGCATGTTACCCATGCAATAAATCCAATAAATGGTTCTGCTAAATAAATCAATAATTCGTGGACGTTGCTCGATGGAGGCGGGGTGGTGGCAGAGTCCGAGCTGAAATCGGTGACGACGGCCTGCGTGTGACGACATGCGGACCAGCGTGTTAGCGCCGGCGCCTAGGCGGCCAACGCAATGGCGCCTGGGCGGCCAGCCCTGAGCGGCGAACGCAACGCCGTGTGAAGGGGGCCGTACATACGTGGCGGAGGCGGGGTGATGATGCAAGAGTCCTGTTCAGAGTAGGGCGGCGACGGGAGCGCAGAGGTGCGGACGACGTCTGTGACGGGCCGCCTGTTGCGCGAGGGCGCCGAGTCGGAGAAGTGGTCGGCCGGTCGTGCTGGTGTTGGAGTAGAGGCGCGGGGTCGGCGGTGGCGGCGGGCGACGCAAACCGTTCATAGATCGGAAAACCGAAAAAGAAAGGCCGATCAAAGCGACCGTGAGAGAGAGAAAAATCCGAATCAAATAATAGGAAAAAGACTCTCTAGGGCAGGTCGGTCAACATGACCGGTGGATGAACCTTAGGTGCAGGCGACGCGGTCCCGGGCGGCAGCCATGGAGGCCGACCGCCTGGGCGGCGATCACGTGGCGGCGGGCGACGGCTAGAGTTGGATTGGTTAGGTTAATAGCATGTTAGAAGGGAATAGAGAGGGATTGATGGAATCGTTGATGTATTGCTTGAGCCTGATGCGCATATAAATAGGAGGAACATGGAGTACAAGAGAAGCTGGAATAATTCCTAGTCTATCCTATGTTTCCTAATTAATCAATATACTCAACAGTTTATGCGATAGGATTATCACATAAATAGAAAACTTGTAGAAAATCTTGAGATGACATGTATCTCAAATCCTATGAGTAGGGATGAAAGCAGTGCGGAAGCAGACGGAACTGGGTTCTACCATATTTGTTTTCATACTTTTTTGCAGAGGCGGAAACGAATACAGAAACCCCGGAAACGAATACGGAAACAAATACTACCGGAAACAGACACGAAACAAACACAGAGCGGACACGGAAACAAAATGGTTTGTTGACCAGAACTTAAAACCCCCTTGAATCATAGATAAATATAGACAAAAACAAACAAAATTATGGAATTGTTAACATGACTAATAATAGGGTTGTGTTAGCAACGTATGATAGTATTGTGGTAGTACATGACAATTTCGTATAAGGTCTAGTTGAGTATTTGTGTGGTAGTAAAAGTTGCTCCTTAAATAATCAATTCTGTTTATTCTACTCATTGTGTCATTGTGTGTTGTTTAGTAATTGGGCTACAAAGCAGCCATATGCATATAGTAAAAATGGAAATTCCATATTTATGGAAACGGAAAGTTCCATTTCCACGTCTGCTCCACCGAAAACACTGTTCCATTTTTGTTTCCGTTTCCGCATAAAACTTCCATTTCTGTTTTGCAAATTTTCATTTCCGTTTTCATATTTCGTCTCCGTTTCCATTTTTCCTCCGGAAAAGCGGAAACTTTCCACTCCATTTTCATCCCTACCTATGAGTAGGAATAGAAAAAGAGATGTCATTTAATTCACATCATAGGAATTTTTTCGTTGAGTCTAGGGTCATGTTTTTTTTTGAAATATGAAGGATAGGAACCCGTTCTATATAGGAATATGAATCCATTCCTATGAACCAAAGGGTTCTAAAGGAAAAAATCCTACAAGAAATTCTATTCTATAGAATTCCTATAAAATTCCTTCCAACCAAAGAAGGCCTCACACTCTGAACGTGCCCCTGTGGCGAACCCAATCCAGGTCTCAGTTCGCCAACGTGTCGGTCTATCAGCCTACTCTGTCGCCACCCGCAATTCTTTTGACCTCCGGTGCACCCCTTCATGCAACTTCCCTGGATTATCGATCGCACTTTCCGCGCCGTCTCCTCGACAGTCGTGCGCTTCTCAGTGTTCAATTTTTCAATGATAGTGTCACCGGTTTTTCTCTTGGTGTTTGGCTGCTCACCTTGCCGCTTTTTTCCTAGTGTTAACCATCTTTAAAAAAATAGTTTGAATTGTTTATCACATGTGCCATGTGATCATCTGTTTGTTTGGTTGCTCGTGGATCTGTGCTGCGTCTTTGTGCTGGGCGCTGGTCGCTACCCTGCTAGATGCATGGAAGATTTTTATTTTATTTTCTTTTGCAAATTAGATGCAAGGAAGATTTACATGTATACACACCGGTGTTGGCCATTGGTGGCCTCATTGGTGACCCCGTGGACGAAAAAGGTCTGAACATTTTTCTGATTTGTACACACCCTGTCGATCCTGGACACACCAGAAAAGGCCAATCTTTTTTATTTAGCTGCCTATGTTTTTTACAGAAAACTATGAAGAACATAGAGCACAGCTTGGTTCACGGAAAAAACTTATACTGTGAGCAAAAGAAATCATGATTTTCAGTAGCACTGTATTATAATAAACTCAGGCAAGTATTACCAATTCTGATATCACCACTATAAATATGTACAGCAAAAGTCGAAACAATTATCAAACGATACATAACTAAACTCCTACCGGTCGGAGTTTTGCAACAGGTCCGAACGACCTGGATGCCGTCCGTTATAGATTGTACGACCAAGACCAACCCGCTCTAAATGAGCAGTTCGCTGATATTTACAAGCCTTGCCATCGCCTAGTGAAAAAAACGCTTCGTCCATATCTCGTCTTCGGATCCCCGCCCAGCGTCTAAGAGAGGGTGCTCGATCCCGCATCCATCGGCGCACTGGTTTGCGCCGCCGCCGGAAGGCCGCTCCTCCGCCGTCACGCATCCTCCCCTAATATCCTTACCGCCCTTTCTCTCGTCCCCGTCCGCCTCGTACTACCTCGCCTGCACCCGGCTCGTCGGCGAGCACAGAAGCCATGGCGCTTGTTGCTGCTCACCTACTCCGCATCGCGCGGCGCCTCGCCTCAGCCTCCTCCTCACCGTTGTCAGCCGTTTCAGCCCAAGGCCGTCAGCTCCTCTGCCTCCGGTCTCGTACTAAGTTGTGTTTTCAATGTCAGAAACCATTACGGATTTGTGGTCGCGTTGCCGGATAATAACGTAAGTTGTTTCACCATTTAGTGTTCTTACAAGTTTTAAAAGAAGATCAAATCTACTGTTCTTGCACATACATTTTTCTTCCATGGAACTCTAGGATTTCAGGATTGAATTGTCGCCTACATAAAGAATTACTCCCTCCGTGAGCATCACTCGTACGCAAAATGGGTATATAGACAGGAAGGAGGGAGTATATAGACAGGACAGTTCGTCAGCAACATAGAATGGCCTCCGTGAGCATCACTCGTACCCAAATGGGTAGCACAAATATTCAAAAAATCTGTCTAGCACACGTTGCCATCCAGTGTTTGAACTCGCCTACTGATGGCAGGTTTATTTTATCTCTGCCCCCACAAGAGCCAAATGAGGCATACTGTCCATAGATGTACTTTGTCCGACGACCTGAAAATTTCAGCAAGTACTTGTCCTAGAACTGCACTTTCAATAATTTAGTTGTACTCTCTTTTCTAAAGGGGCCAAGACTGCTAATTTATAGACAATCTGAAAGTGTTCAGAAGTTCCATACATCCTCATGCTCTATGCCTAAATGTACATTGATAATTCAATCAGTTTCCGCTATCAAATTGAGTTATTACAAGATAAACACCAACAGAAGTTCCCCACATGTCACCAACAGCAACACCTTCTCAGCCTTGAAAAACAACTATGAAGAGTGTTCTTACGATTAAAACATATATATGTATGCAAGCACTGGCTCAATAACTTCACTGATATGCAAGGCAGCTCGTCAACATGTAAAACCTGCAGTGCATGACAAGCCTCTAAAATCCAAACGTTATGAAACCAATTTATATATTTACTAAGCTTTTCAGAATACTCATTTTACTAAAAATGTGAAGAAGAAAATGAAAAATGGATAAAATTTTGACGACATTCACCACGTCCGGTTTTCAGCAATAACAGTGAAACAAAAGTTGTTGGTCTGCATCTGCAGCTAAAGTGCTGCACACACATACAACAAAACAATTAGTATTTTGCATCTTCCGGCATCATTAGTAAGCAGAGCAAAAGGAATAGACTAAGCAAGTCTTCTTTACCATCCAAGGTTATCCATTTTCATAATGAGGTTACCGACTTTGTACATTCGACTGAATTGTTCTGCAAAACATGAAGGCCGTATATTTCATCAGCATGGATAATTGCTATGAAAGAAAGATAATGTACACTCAGTTCCATTGTTCCGCTTAGTAGTAATGGTATCTTAAGTGATAGGAGTTTGATTATGTTTTCCTTAGAATGCATGTCATTATAGTAAATCTTAGATTTGCTGCACTCATTCCATGCAAGTTGTAGAAATATAAAATGGCATGGGATTCTAGGAAAACAAAGTGGGTGTGGAACACACTGACTATAAACTCATACACATATGCTCAGTAAAATTATAGAAAACAAATAAATGTTGTATTATCTATATATGCTTAGTTAGACATATAAGAGATTAAGTTGTTCACTTTGTTTTGTTGTATCAGTTGTCTCCTAATGCTGGGCTCATGGACCTGTGCGATGAAGACAGAGTATAAGTACAACCTTTCATTACTTATACACATGGTAATAAGGAGCAGTCAATAGCAATGATTCACTCAGAAAGCGTTCTGACACTGAATATATGTATGATAACTGAATAATTGGTTTCAAGCCTCTTGATATGGGAGACGCTATCAACAGGCACCTGTGGGTTACAATTATATAAGGATATTAGATGTGATTTAAAACAAAAATATATTGAATAGTAAAGTACATAAGTTGGAAATATATGTACATGATTAGCCGAAGTGATTTGAAATATGTAACAACCAATAGTCTGCAACAACACTAACAAGCTGGAATCAGAAAAGAATTTAAATATAGCGGAAACAAATAAATGTAGTGTGGTTTTAATTATAGTTTTGATACTGCCAAAGATTATTATAACTATCTTATCCGGGTAATTTTAAAGAACCATGCTGCTAGTTCTTTATGAAGGGCCTCCAATCAGAAGAACTGCTACCAGACCCTTGTAAAGACCTATGCTCAAGACCATCACAAACATCTAAAACTTTTTACTTAGATTACAGGGAATACCATAAAAATGCTTGAGAACCTCGAGATTCAACCTGACATCATCCAAGCTTCTGATTTGGTTGTACAAAAGTCAAAGGAAATGAGCTAAAGAAGAAACTGAGCAAAGATTTAAACTGTAACAACTCCTTATGGTTCTCCCTTTCTGAACTAAACTAACCAGCTATGCACTGTAATTATTCCAAAATATGCATGCCATTCTTTATACATGATACTAAAAAAGCCTGTAGAAATAGAACAGTCTTGATACTCTAGATTCCTAAACAATCATAAAGGGAAGATTTTTAAACACACATACTATATTTATTCTAAGCTGGTGGTGGTTCTTGAAATTGCTTGTCATCTGGGGGTTGAAGACAGCAACATAGTTTCATACCATTTCAGAATTATATGTGTGCTTAGAAGCTGCGCTTCTAAATAATACAATTGACAAGAACATCGAATTGGGTGCACTTACAGTTGGTTAATTGATTGTATTTGGACAGCAGCAGGAAAAAGCTTGCACTCTTCTGAAATTTTTTATGCCTGTTTCTCTGCAATGGAATCTACAAGTTGTACACCCTTTTCAAACTGCTCATCAACACTACCAGGGAGCAATTTGTCAGGTAATCTATGTTTCGGATGCCCCAATATACTGAGGTTAAAACATCATCTAATACTTTCTGTACAATAAAGTACATTCTGCATCAAATAATCCTTTCTGCTTACAGTGCTGGAAACTGTTCAAGTGAAAATAGCTACCGATTATCAGTGTTATACCAACCTTCACTCCGGGTGGTCGACATAGCAGCTAGCTCCCACCAAGTTAATAATTGGACGAAGAAGGTCCACCTGCCTACCTCTGCCATGAAACATCATAAAAGATGATGCATGCCGAATCTGAGTTTGCAATTCTCATCACACACCCAGATATCTGACATATGTCTGTAACAAAATCTAACACTCAACAAATGTAAGCCTCAAAGAACAAAGAGATGCATTCCTCTCACCTGAATCGTGATGCGTGATACCGAGGAAAAATGCGATCTCTGCCAAGTCTGCAGAACCCCAACCATCGGCACCAGGTAAAAGCAAGCGTTCCTATTTCAGTGCGGCGAAAAGGGTGGACCAGGAACCTTATGTTGGATCCTCCTGATGTTATCCTCGTCGCGGTCGAGGCTGTCCCCCTGCCAGTCTTGCTGCGTGAACGGCGATCTGTTGCCCAGCAGTCTCTGGACCACGGCAGCAACATGTCAGCAAACAAAACCCTCAATTCGGTAACTCTATGAGCCCCAAAACCTGTCTCAGAACGCTCAACGGAGGACGGGCGGGACGTATATGCCAGGGTGGGCGATGGGCGTACGTACCGAAAGAAGACACTCTAGGATGCGGTAGCGCTCAATGCCAGCGAAGAGGAGGGACTGCGCGGGCGCCCTGGCGCGCGGATAGGCGAGCACCGCCAGCACGTGCGGATCTCAAACCGGCCGGGAGCAGTGGGCTCCGCGCCGCCGCGACGCGGGCTTGCGCGCGACCTCGTTCGCCGGAGGCCGCCATGTGTGCACTCACGTCGTGCTTAGAAAGGAGCAGGTGCGACCGGAGAGGCGAGGGACGCTGGTACCGCGTGCGCCCACTTCGTGCTCTGGGAGAAGACCGGTGCAGCTGGAGAGGCAAGGGATGCGGGCGCCGCCGCACCGGGGGATCGCGCGTGGCCTCCTTCGCCGGTGGCCGCCTCACGCACGTTCACTTTGCTTGGAGGAGATTTCTGCTGCCAAAGAGGTTAGCGCTAAATTTGGGATAGGATTGAAAGGTTAGCGCTAATTTAGGGGTGGGATTACGTGGGTGCCGAAGACCTTTCGTCCGCTCCTGCGTATCATGTATGGCAGAGTTTTCGTCTGCCTTTTTGATTTGCTAGACGCACTTGCAGTGAGGGCAGGCTGTTATGTCAATGGTTAGATCTAAATGAAGGGGTATGATCGTGTGGTTCTCATCGATCCGGCTTGTCGTGTGTACATTATATGGGGTTCGTTTAGTGAAGATAATGTTTGCTCTTTTAATAGTAGTAGAGATGTCACTTTTTTGTTTTATAACAGTTGATGTAACGTCTTTTCGCTGAATCTTCCACTGCTCGGGTTACCAACATGACTTTTATGTAATTATCAGGGTGCTAATGATATAGTTATCACACTGCTTATGCTAAAATTACCATGTTGAATTTCAATGGAGTTGTATATGTTTCTAGCATGTGTGCGTTGGTCCGTGGTAACTTTGACTTGGGAAAAAAATTGGTGAGGATATACCTCAATATCCCAACACTTGATTACTTATGTATAAATACCCGCGTCAAAATACACTCCGATAACTTGTGTGAAAATAGCATGATAATTTATACAGAACAGAGTCGATAACTTTGTTACAAACACCTTTCATTGCGGGGGTTGGTACAAACACCTTGACACCAAAGGAAACAGAATTGTTGGAAACATAATCCCCCCCCCCCCCCCATAAATCCTGTGCAAATAGTGTGATAATTACGCACAATGGAGTTGCATAAATACCCGCGTCAAAATACATCCCGATAACTTGTGTGAACTTAGCATGATAATTTATGCAGAACAGAGTCGATAACTTTGCTACAAACACCTTTATTGCGGGTGTCGATACAAACACCTTGACAACGAGGGAAACAGAATTGTTGGAAACATAACCCCCCGCCACATAAATCCTGTGCAAATAGCGTGATAATTACGCACAACGGAGTTGATAACCTATGTACAAAAACCATAGTAGTAATTGTCCACATATGTTGGTGTTACCATGTATTTGTGTGAACGAGCTATGTAGACATATGTAGTTGTGAGAATGTGAGCTGCACTGTTTCTGTCACACTCCACCATCGGGCAAGAGACTCCTTTCTAGAGATGTATGTACATAATGATGTGAGCAACGCTAGATTTGAATGAAACAAAGAGGAATTTTCTGTTAGATGCCTTTCCACGGCCAACGCAGATGAAAGATCTCATTCTGGATTCCATGATGTTTATGAAGTTTTCTTATCAAGAGGGCATTGGCAACCGCAGCAGCACGGGTGCCGCCGCTGGATTCCGGGCCGCTTCGGCGCTGGATCGAATGGACGTGCTGCTGCAGCTGGATGATTTGTCGGACATGAATGACTGCATAGGCCACAACGGTGAGCCCGTGGCCGAGCCAATAGAGGTGGATGGGAGCTCGACTAAGGTGGCGGAGCCCCAATAATCTTTGGGCACTCTCCGGCGATGTGGGCTCGCACGTTGGGTTCGTGTCGATTCTAAAAGCTCTGATGGGTCCATTACCGGCCACATATCTAAGGGATTGAGAACAAAAACTAAGAGGATCTAGCTAGTCTGGAAGAAGATTATTGGTGGAGAAAAAAATGAAATTATTTGAGGAACAAGGAGAGAGAGTGCTAAAACTTATATAGGCAAAAGTTATTGGAGGCGTGTTGCTTGCTCTCTCATTAGAATGGTTGGGTAACCCTCAACTGTTAGGGTGAGGTAACCTGTCAATAAGTATTTCTCTCGATTGAGAGCCAAGATTTATCGAACCAGAAATAGTTCCTCCATCAAACAAAATCCTCGGTACCTGCACACATAGAACATAAGACGCTCTTGCCCCAACATTTCAAGAAGGTTGTAAAGCTTCTTGTTCTACTAGTTACAAGGGTAAATTGCATGGTATTGTAAGAATTGGTAGAAAGATAAAATAAATAAAATGGTAGAACAAATAAAAGTATTCTCATGGTTTTTTCAAGAAAGGAAGATAGACCCCGGGTTCATAGGTTCACTAGTGGCATCTCTCCAAGAAGATAAATGTGGTGTGGTGAAAAAATTACAGTTGGGCAGCGATTAAATTGCAATTTTTTTATATTTATGACTATAATTGTTCATGGCTTAATCTTATATAGGTATTACGTCTGTGATATGTAGACCGTTATCCAACTACATCTACAACTAATACGCCACATCAAAATAGCTATCTAGCATGCATCTCGAAGTATTAAGTTTACAAAAATAGAGCTTTGCAATAATCATGATTACATAATATAGACAGTTAAACTATCATCTCAGTGTGATAAAGAAACCATTTTTTTATCCTTAACGAAAACAATATGTGTACATCCCCTTATTGTCACTGGGTTGAAATCACCGCAAGATTGAACCCACTACCATGCACAACTCCCTCTGAAGAACTATCAATCAATCTTGGCCATAAATGACAAATGGCTCGGAAAGCATACATGACTACTTAAGTATGCAACAAAGAAACCTCAAAAGATTCAATACAATTCAGTGAACAATCTGATCACAAAGTGACAATTCATCATATCCCAACAAACACAACCACCGATTACATCTTAAGTATCATGATCATGTGAGCCAGCTCGCGAGAACTTTATATTGAATCACAAGGGAGAGAGGATGTCATCTAACTACTGCTATATATGGACCCTAATGTCTTAAGAAAACCACTCACATTGTCATACATGTTCATGGTGGTCGTAAGGTTAATGAAGATGGTTGTGGTGATGGATTCCCCCTTCGATAGGGTGCTGGAACAGGCCTTCGGATTGGATCTCCACGGAACAGGAACTTGTTGCGGCGAAAAAAATCGTGAAAAATGGCACGGAGGGCTTCTCGAAATATATGATTTATAGGCGAAAGAATCATCGTAAGTCAGTGGCTATGGGGCCCATACAGCATGCCCACGTGGGTGGGGCCCTGGTCACGCCACTGTCACAGGCCTTGGGGTGCCCACTAGCAGCCTCTAGTGCTTTATGGATTCTTCCGAACTTGGAAAAAATCATTTAGAAAATCCCCATGATATTTGGGCCTCCATAGATATGGATTTTTTGAAAAGTTAAAAACATGCACACAAAAAAGCAACAACTGGCTCTGGGCACGTTAGTCCGAAAAAATAATAAAATTGCTATAAAAATATTTAAAAGCGATATTATAACAATGCGCAAAAATTAAAAATTATAGATATGTTTGAGACGTATCAACATCCCCAAGTTTAATCCTTACTCGTCCTCAAGTAGGTAGATGATAAAACAAAGATAATTTTTGATGTGGAATGCTACTAATAATCCTTAGTCATCCCCAAGCATAATCTTCATCTAATGATGTAAAGTGTTGTAAACTCAAGATAAAAAGTGATTCAAGGGAATAGTCTATCAATTTGATAGTAAACTAATGATACATGGGCACATAGATAAACAACCATTGTCTTTCAAGAAAGATGCTAAAGAACGCTTTTTCTATATCGAAAAATAAAATAAGCAAGTGTATCGCAAGAACATAGTATACTAAGTCTTCATCGTAGGAACAAGCGAATCATGGAACAAGCTCAAGCTAAGACCAGGCATAGCCATTGCATAATCCAAAAAGGGAAATTGAATCCAAATTGAATTATGTGCTTTGAATGTAAAGTGCTACTTACTAATTTAGTGCTCGGCAAAGATTTTTACATGAAGTTTTAACTTTCCCGTTGTTAATGTTCTTTTTCGATAAAGGGTGGATTTTATTGGCTCAAAATTGAGCATTAAGAGAATACACAGCATAATGAGCACACACCCGGCCTCTGCATATCTAGGATGCACACAGCCAACACCAACACACACACACACACAAACACGTGAGCAGATAGCATAGCCATATAAGACCAAATCTCTGTGTAGATGAGAAAAAAAAGCGATCAAATCCATGATCAGCAAACTACAACAACAACCATATCCACACCAACCAACTCATGACATCACATGGACGACGATTTCTTCAACAACAACGCCTTTAGGAAGGGAGCGACACTCAAGTGTCGTCGTCGCTGGATCTAACCACCTAAGGCCAGATCTAAGTTTTCACCTTGAAGAACCAATCGAGCATATTCGAACAATGCCTTCAACAACGTAACGACATAAACAAGTCGTCATTGCCATGTATAACCAACGGGTCATGCCTAGGTTTTCACCTTGGAGCTCGAGACTGAGTGCTCGAGTAGCACCACCATCAGCGTCACTTATGTGTTGTTGCCACCACTTTTCCGTGATTCCAGCAGTTACAGGTGATACGTCTCCAACGTATCTACTTTTCCTAATGTTTTTTCTCTTGTTTTGGACTCTAATTTGCATGATTTGAATGAAACTAACCCTGGACTGACGCTGTTTTCAGCAGAATTACCATGGTGTTGTTTTTGTGCAGAAATAGAAGTTCTCGGAATGGAACGAAACTTTGCGAGGATTTTTTATATCAATAATAAGAATTTCTGGAGCCAAGAACTGCCGGAGAGGGGCACCTGGGTGGGCACAACCCACCAGGGCGCGCCCCCTCTCCTGGTGCGCCCAGGTGGGTTGTACCCACCTGGTGGCCCCGTTAACGACCC
Source organism: Aegilops bicornis (assembly GCA_021605145.1). NCBI lineage: Eukaryota > Viridiplantae > Streptophyta > Magnoliopsida > Poales > Poaceae > Aegilops > Aegilops bicornis. The sequence continues at coordinate 632,007,947 of CM038673.1, forward strand.
CCCTAATACTATAAAATCACATATTTCCAGAAAAAAATCAGGGAGAAAGAATTATCACGATCCACGAGACGGAGCCGCCGCCAAGCCCAGTTCTTCCTCAGGAGGGCAGATCCGGAGTCCGTTTGGGGCTCCGGAGAGGGGGGGTCTTCGTTCTTCGTCATCATCAACCCATCTCCATCGCCAATTCCATGATGCTCCCCACCGGGAGTGAGATTCCTTCGTAGGCTCGCTAGCTAGTGAGGAGTTGGATGAGATTCATCATGTAATCGAGTTAGTTTTGTTAGGGCCCGATCCCTAGTATCCACTATGTTCTTAGATTGATGTTGCTATGACTTAGCTATGCTTAATGCTTGTCACTTTGGGCCCGAGTGCCATGAACTCAGATCTGAACCATTTATGAATTCATCATTATATCCATTTAGATCCGATCTTGCAAGTTATAGTCACCTACTACGGTTATGATCCGACAACCCCGGAGTGACAACAACCGGGCCCACTCTCGGTGATGACCGCAGTTTGAGGAGTTCATGTATTCGCTGTGTGTTAAAGCTTTGTTCCGGTTCTCTATTAAAAGGAGGCCTTAATATCCCTTAGTTTCTAATATGGACACCGCTGCCACAGGAGGGTAGGACAAAAGATGTCATGCAAGTTCTTTTAATAAAGCACATATGACTATTTACGGAATACATGCCTACATTATATCGATGAACTGGAGCTAGTGCCATATCGCCCTAGGTTATAACTGTCACATGATGAATATCATCCAACAAGTCACCGATCCAATGCCTACGAATTTATCCTATATTGTTCTTGCTAAGTTACTACTGCTCCTGCTACTGTTACACTTTCTACAAAATGTCGATATCATCAACATCGTTAGTATTGCTGTTGTCACTACTATCAAAACTATCATATTATCGTACTACGATCACTTTGCTGCATATAATTAATCTCCGTGTGGTTGAATTGACAACTCAGCTGCTAATACCTCCAAATATTCTTTGGCTCCCCTTGTGTCGAATCTATAAATTTGGGTTAAATACTTTACTCTCAAAAACTGTTGTGATCCCCTATACTTGTGGGTTATCAAGACCTTTTTCCGGCGCCGTTGCCGTGGAGCATAGCTATATTTGTTGATTCACTTGGGGTTATTATCACATTATCACTATGAAGAATCTGAAGGATCCAAAGACTAAGATATTTCCCTCAAGTACGAGGGAAGGTAAGAAACTGCCATCCAGTTCTGCTTTAGATTCACCTTCTGTTATGAGTAAACTTGCAACACCACCACATGCTATTAATTCTGATATGTCGCAAGTTATTGATGATGCTACTTCTACTATGAATAATGCTTATGATGATGCTAGTACCTTGCTTGAATGATGATTTGCCACTTGGTGAATTTCTTGATGAACAAATTGCTAGAGTAATACAACATTAACTCAATCTAGTAATGAACATCCACCTAGTGATAATGAAAAAGATAATGATGAGGTTCATGAAGACACTCAACCAAATAATAAAGAATCAGACAATGATATTGAGATAGAACCACCTGTTGATCTTGATAACCCACAACATAAGAATCAAAGATATGATAGAAGAGACTTCATTGCTAGAAAACACGGTAAAGAAAGAGAACTGTGGGTTCAAAAACCTATGCCTTTTCCACCCAAGTCAACTAAAAAGAAAGATGATGAAGAATTTGAACGCTTTGCTGAAATGTTGAGGCCAGTCTTTTTGCGTACTCGCTTGACTGATATCTTGAAAATGCCTCCTTATGCAAAGTATATGAAAGACATCATCACAAATAAGAGAAAAATACCGGAAGCTGAAATCTCCACTATGCTTGCTAATTATACCTTCAAAGATGGAGTACCTAAAAAACTTGGAGATCCGGGAATACCATATATACCTTGCTCTATCAAAAAGAATTATGTGAGAAATGCTTTGTGTGATTTTGGAGCTGGTGTTAGTGTTATGCCTTTCTCTTTATATAAAAGACTTGACTTGAATAAACTCACGCCTACTGAAATATCTTTGCAAATGGCTGATAAATCAACTGCCATACCTATCGGTATTTGTGAGGATGTGCACATTGTTGTTGCTAATGTTACTATTTTGACTGATTTTGTTATACTTGAGATGCCCGAGGGGCGGCAACATGTCGATTATCCTTGGTAGAACCTTCTTGAATACTGCAGGGCTGTTATTGATTGCAATAAAAGCAAGGTCACTTTTCATATCTATGGTAATGAGCATTCGGTGCTCTTTCAGAAGAAACAATTCCAAGTGAGTTGTATTAATGTTATTGAAAAATCCCCAAAAATCACTATTGGAAGTTTTCAAATACCTCTACCTACTATCAAAAAGAAATATGAAATGCTTATTATTGGGGAAATGCATATCCCCATTGAGGTAACTTAGTGATTTACGAAAGTTCTTTGGTTTCCTGCTAATCAAAAGTGGTTGTTAATAAGACCAGATCAACCTTATTAATGAATCATTTTTTAGCGGTATGAAGTTGACGAATTTAGTAAACACTACCTTTTGTCTCTACTTTTAGTTTTCTGTTTTTATTAGTTAAATAAAATAAAATGCCATGCTTTGTCTGTTTTCTGAATTTTCCGTGCTATAAAAAATGACCCAAAAATAGAAGTTCTCAGAATGTCCTGGAAATTTTATTCAATTTTTTCTGAATATTTAAGAATTCTTAGTGTAAATAATACCAGAGGGAGGTGCACCGGGTGGGCACAACCCACCTGGGTGCGCCAGGACCCCCAGGCGCGCCCTAGTGGGTTATGGTCCCCACGTGTGACCATCAAGGTCGCAGCGGGTAGTTACGGTGGTTTTGAGGAGACTCGCTCAAGGTCACTGGTCCGCAGCTATTCCGAGATCTCAAGGAGCGCCCGCGGATTTCGATCTCTTTTCTCGAAGCTCCGTTTCCGAAACTGTTTCGGGGGATTGTTGTTTGGTATGTGACTCCACCATTTGTCCAATTAGTTTTTGCTTTAGTGGTTTATACTTTGAATAATTAGTTACTCTTGTGTTGTTGTAGATGTGCTTGCATGTTCAATTCTTAGTGTTCTTAGTAGTTTGAATGCTTGCTATGGCCTCTATGTATCCCTATGAGTAGTTGCTATCAATTTTGTGAAGTTTTGTTGGAAAAATTTTGTGAACTAAAAATTCAGATTTTTGTTCATAGGAAATTGTCTGTGGACATTAATATCTTCAGGAAATTTGGCTCAAAGAAGAACTCCAAGGGTGTTTTTGGGAGTCCTCGATAGTGATATCCATCCTCGGAGGTTGGCGGAGGTACGGCCATGCGAATGGCCGCACACCCCATTCCTGCAAGAGGCTGGAATCAATGAGGAGTTCATGCAATATATTTCTAATGTCGGCCTCACCGACTTCATCGCAGATGAGTGTGACCAGCACCAAATCCTCACGAACATCTTTGTTCAAAGCTTTACTTTCTTGCCTAGAAATAATCCTCCTGAAGTGAGCTTTGATTTATATGCTGAAACCCATCAGATACTACTTACTGAATTTTGTAACATATGCATGATCCCGTCTGATGGGAGCTTGGCTGAGCCTAGGGTGGCTGAGTTTGAGGACTTTTGTCGCACTTTGACAGTGGGTGATGAGAGAAGAGTACCGGCCATCACGGCCGCTGGCTTACACTTTCCTGTTGTTCGTTACTTTGCACTCTTTATTATCAAATGCTTGCTTTCTAGGGAGAAGGTGGGTGCACTTAGTTCACCGGACCTTGCTGTTTTACGACGTGCACCTGAGGGTGACAACATGTATAGCTTGGGAGCTATCGTGGATCGTCGCCTGCACCTTAATAAATCCCAGGGTATAATACATGGTGGGATTTTTGCTACTCGTTTGGCAGCTCACGTCGAGGTTGAGATACGCCCTCATGATTAACCTCTGACTAAGGTTTACCTAGATCGTGCAGCCATGGAACACCATCACTTTCTTGTACATGATCGTCCTGACCTTGCCATTCCTTACAACCTGGTCTATAGCGTTAAAACTCGTGATGTTATTCCATTGCCTGCTCCTTCTTTGTTTGATTCTGTTGCCAGAGCGGATACCGGATTATGCCTGCAGACATCATCGCCTACTGGAATGCTCACACTGGTGCAGAGGCTGCACAGGTACCTCAGCAGTGGGATGAGTGGATGCCTGCTCCTCAGGATCCCTACTACCCTTCAGGCTACTGATCGATTACCAAGTTAGGCCAAAAGCCTAAGCTTGGGGGAGTACGTGTTTCTCACCGACATTATATTCATGTTCATGCATATCATTCTATCTGTCGGTGTTCACACTTTTTCATTGTATCATCCATGCTTAGATTTGTTTTCTTGCTTTCTTCTTGTGTGTTTGAAAAACTTTAGAAAAACCAAAAAAAAATAGTTGTAGTCAATTTACTTTCTATGCATGCTTAGTAGTAATATTAAACAGAAAACCCAAAAATATTTCCTTGTTCTTCTTTTGCTTGTTGGGAGCTTTCACGTGTAAATAGTCTTTCTCATTTTTGCTTTTCCCTTTTGTTTGCCTGATCTAGAAAATTAAAAACTCCAAAAATATTTCAGTGTGTTTCTCTGAATTTCTTTCCTATTTATTCGAGTCTTACCGAGGAGAAGACCACGATGAAAATGTTGAGTGGCTCTCATATGAATAACTGTGAAACTAATAAAGAGCCCATTTTACCGTGTCTTCTCCTATTGAATAAAATGTTTGTAGATTCCATCTTAGTCCATGGCACTCTTGCACTATTATTATTCTCATATCGTTCGGTCGTGCAAGCGAAAGGCAATAATGACGATGTTCGATGAACTGGTCGTGGCAGAGAGAAACTGGTATGAACTCGACTTGTTCCATTTGTGTAAATATGTTTAACCAAGTATCCAGGCTTCATCCCATTATGATTAAATATGTTTGTGATGACAATTAGAGATTATAGTTTCTCATGCCATGCATAAGTAACTGGGAGTGGACAATTATTTATCTTGGATATCAACATAGTGTTAAAATGATTGTGATGTAGTATGATGATATGGTATCCTTCTCTGAATGTTCGAGTGGCTTGACTTGGCACATGTTCATACATGTAGTTGAATCAAAACCAACATAGCCTCTATGATATTTATGTTCATGGTGTTCATATCCTACTCATGCTAGTGTCCAATGTTACTTATGCATAATGCATCGTTATGATCGTTGTTGCTCTCTAGCTGGCCGGTTCTCAATCTTAATTGCTAGCCTTCGCCTGTACTAACTAGGAACTCTGCTTGTACATCAAAAAGCTTGAACCCAACGTTATTCCAAATGAGTCTACCATACCTACCTATATGCGGTATTACCCTGCCGTCCTAAGTAAATTTGCATGTGCCACCTCTAAAAATTTCTAAAAATTATCCTTTTTGTGTGACTGGATCGTTCATGGAACGACGGGAGGTGGTTAATACGTCTCCAACGTATCTATAATTTACGAAGTATTCATGCTATTATATTATCTGTTTTGGATGTTAATGGTCTTTACTAAACACTTCTATATTGTTTTTGGGACTAACCTATTAACCGGAGGCCCAGCCCAAATTTTAGTTTTCTTGCCTATTTCAGTGTTCCGAAGAAAAGGAATATCAAACGGAGTCCAAACGGAATGAAATCATCGGGAGAGTTATTTTTGGAACGGAAGCAATCCAAGAGACTTGGAGTAGACGTGAGGGAAGCTTCGAGGAAGCCACGAGGCAGGGAGGCGCGCCCCCCACCCTCGTGGCTCCCCTGATCGACTTCTTTCGCCTATATATGTCCATATACCCAAATAACATCGAGGAGCACAACAGATCGGGAGTTCCGCCGCCTCAAGCCTCTGTAGCCACCAAAAACCAATCGGGACCCTGTTCCAGCACCCTGCCGGAGGGGGGATGCCTCACCGGTGGCCATCTTCATCATCCCGGCGCTCCCCATGACGAGGAGGGAGTAGTTCACTGATACGTCTCCAACGTATCTACTTTTCCAAACACTTTTGCCCTTGTTTTGGACTCTAACTTGCATGATTTGAATGAAACTAACCCGGACCGATTTGTTTTCAGCAGAGAACTGCCATGATGTTGTTTTATGTAGAAAACAAAAGTTCTCGGAATGACCTGAAAATCCTCGGAGACAAGTTTTGGAAAATATAAAAAATACTGGCGAAAGAATCAAGACCAGGGGGCCCACACCCTGTCCACGAGGGTGGGGGCGCGCCCTCCCCCTGGGTGCGCCCCCTGTCTCGTGGGCCCCCTAACGCTCCACCGACCTCAGCTCCAACTCCATATATTCTCTTTCGCAGAGAAAAAATCAGAGAGAAAGTTTCATCACGTTTTACGACACGGAGCCACCGCCAAGCCCTAATCTCTCTCGGGAGGGCTGATCTGGAGTCCGTTCGGGGCTCCGGAGAGAGGGATTCGTCGCCGTCGTCATCATCAACCATCCTCCATCTCCAATTTCATGATGCTCACCGCCGTGCGTGAGTAATTACATCGTAGGCTTGCTGGACCGTGATGGGTTAGATGAGATTTAACATGTAATCAAGTTAGTTTTGTTAGGGTTTGATCCCAAGTATCCACTATGTTCTAAGATTGATGTTGCTATGACTTTGCTATGCTTAATGCTTGTCACTAGGGCCCGAGTGCCATGATTTCAGATCTGAACCTATTATGTTTTCATGAATATATGTATGTTCTTGATCCTATCTTGCAAGTCTATAGTCACCTATTAGGTGTTATGATCCGACAACCCCGAAGTGACAATAATCGGGATACTTCACGGTGATCACCATAGTTTGAGGAGTTCATGTATTCACTATGTGCTAATGCTTTGTTCCGGTTCTCTATTAAAAGGAGGCCTTAATATTCCTTAGTTTCCACTAGGACCCCGCTGCCACGGGAGGGTAGGACAAAAGATGTCATACAAGTTCTTTTCCATAAGCACGTATGACTATATTCAGAATACATGCCTACATTACATTGATGAACTGGAGCTAGTTCTGTGTCACCCTATGTTATAGCTATTACATGAGGAATCGCATCCGACATAATTATCCATCACTGATCCAATGCCTACGATCTTTTCACATATTGTTCTTCGCTTATTTACTTTTCCGTTGCTACTGTTACAATCATTACAAAACCCAAAAATATTAATTTTGTTATCATTACCTTTATTATCATACCACTTTGCTACTAAATACTTTGCTGCAGATACTAAGTTATCCAGGTGTGGTTGAATTGACAACTCGACTGCTAATCTTAAGAATATTCTTTGGCTCCCCTTCTGTCGAATCAATAAATTTGGGTTGAATACTTTACCCTCGAAAGCTGTTGCGATCCCCTACACTTGTGGGTTATCAAGACTAATTTCTGGCGCTGTTGCCGGGGAGCATAGCTCTATTCTTTGAGTCACTTGGTATTTATATCTACTGATCACTATGAAGAACTTGAAAGACAACAAAACTAAAATTTATCCCTCAACTACGAGGGGAGGTAAGGAACTGCCATCTAGCTCTGCACTAGATTCTCCTTCCGTTTTGAGTCAGCTTGCGACACCTAAACCTCGCTTCGCTATGAATTACGATATGTCGCATGTTATTGATGATGCCACTTCGCTATGCATGATACTTATGATGAAACTACTTACGTATTGTGATACTCTTGTGCCATTAGGTGAATTTCTTAATGAACAACTTGCTAGGGTTAGAGAGAATGAAATTATTGAAGATGCTATTATTGATGATAGTGATGATGAAAGTTCTCGCCCTGATTATGAATTACCTGTTGTTCCTGAGGGTTATGTTATGAATGAGGAAGCTGCTAGAGCTATTTTGGCTTGCAAAGATAGATATGATCTTAAAAAGTTATTAGCTAAATGTAAGCAGCAGTCCCTTAATGCTAAGATGAAACTGACCACCTTTTTGCTACTTCACCTATCTGTGTTACTGATAAGGATTATGAATTCTCTGTTAATCCTGAAATTATTACTTTAGTAGAATCTGATCCTTTTTATGGCCTTGAATCTGAAACTGTTGTGGCACATCTTACCAAGTTGAATGATATAGCCACCCTGTTTACTAATGATGATAAATCCCGCTATTATTATATCCTTAAGATATTTCCGTTCTCATTAAATGGTGATGCTAAGACTTGGTTTAATTCTCTTGCTCCTGGTTGTGTGCGTAGTCCCCAGGATATGATTTATTACTTCTCTGCTAAGTATTTCCCTGCTCATAAGAAACAAGCTGCCTTATGCGGAAATATATAATTTTGTGCAAATCAAAGAAGAGAGTCTCCCACAAGCTTGGGGGAGGCTTCTCCGATTACTTAATGCTTTGTCTGATCATCCTCTTAAGAAAAATGAAATACTTGATATCTTTTATAATGGACTAACCGATGTTTCCAAGGACTACTTGGATAGTTGTGCTGGTTGTGTTTTCAGGGAAAGAACAGTCGACGAAGCTGAATTACTATTGAATAATGTGTTGACTAATGAAAATAATTGGACTCTTCCTGAGCCAATTCCTGAGGCAATTCCTGAACCAATTGAGCCAACTCATGAGACTATTCTTAAACCTACTCCGAAGAAGAGAGGTGTTCTATTTCTCAGTCCTGAAGATATGCAAGAGGCAAAGAAATCAATGAAAGAAAAAGGTATTAAAGCTGAAGATGTTAAGAATTTACCACCTATTGAAGAAATACATGGTCTTAATATACCGCCTGTTGAAGAAACACATTGTCCTAATAACCCGAGACAGGCAGTAAAGGTAAATTCTCTCTATAGATATGATAAAGTTGAAATTCCCTCTACTAAATTTCATAGCCCATGCTTAGATGAATTTGATGACTTTATGGCTAGACAAGAAAGTTTTAATGCTTATGTAGGTAGAGAATTAAAGAATAATGCTTTCGAGATAGGACGCTTGAGTGATTATACAGCTAGAGTTAAAGGTGAACTTAAACTCATTAGCAAATATGCTTCTATGGTTGCTACTCAAGCTGAGCAAGTACTTAAAGCTCAAAGTGATTTGCTTGATGAATTAAATAATAAACATCATTTTTCTATTAGAGTGGCTACTAGAACTGGTAGAATGACTCAGGAACCTTTGTATCCTGAAGGCCACCCTAAGAGAATCGAGCAAGATTCTCAGAGAAATAATTTAGAGGCACCTAGTTCTTCCAAAAAGAAGAAAAAGAAAAATGATAGGACTTTGCATGCTTCTAGTGAACCTGTTGTAGACACACCTGAGAATCCCAATGATATTTCTATTTCTGATGTTGAAACACAATCAGGTGATGAACATGAAACTAGTGATGATGTTAATGATAATGTTCATGTTGATGCTCAACCTAGCAAAAACAATGATGTAGAGATTGAACCTGCTATTGATCTTGATGACCCACAATCAAAGAATCAACGTTGTGATAAGAGAGATTTTGTTGCTAGGAAGCACGGTAGAGAAAGAGAACCATGGGTTCAGAAACCCATGTCCTTTCCTCATAAACCATCCAAAACAAAGGATGATGAGGATTTTGAGCGCTTTGCTGAAATGATTAGACCTATTTTCCTACGTATGCGCTTAACTGATATGCTTAAAGTAAATCCTTATGCTAAATATATGAAGGATATATTACAAACAAAAGAAAGATACGAAAGCTGAAATATCCACCATGCTTGATAATTACACTTTTAAAGGTGGAATACCAAAGAAACTTGGAGATCCAGGAGTACCAATTATACCATGCTCCATTAAAAGAAATTATGTTAAAACTGCTTTATGTGATCTTGGAGCCGGTGTTATTGTTATGCCTCTCTCTTTATATCGTAGACTTAAATTGAATAAGTTGACACCTATTGAAATATCTTTGCAAATGGCTGATAAATCAACTACTATACCTGTCGGTATTTGTGAGGATGTGCCTGTTGTGGTTGCAAATGTCACTATCTTAACGGACTTTGTTATTCTTGATATTCCCAAGGATGATAGTATGTCGATTATCCTTGGTAGACCCTTTTTGAATACCTCAGGGGCTGTTATTGATTGCAACAAAGGCAATGTCACTTTTCATGTCAATGGTAATGAGCATACGATACACTTTCCCAGGAAACAATCTCAAGTCCATAGCATCAATTCTATTGGAAAAGTTCCAACTATCATTATTGGAGATTTTGAATTTCCTCTTCCTACTGTCAAGAAAAAGTATGATATTCTTATTGTTGGGGATTTTCATATCTCCATTGAGGTAACCTAGTGTTCTTCGAAATTTCTCCGGTTCCGTGTTGTTCGGAATGAGTTTGTTAACAAGACTTGATCAACCTTGTTAGTGGATTCATTTTGATGATCATGAGATGGATGAAACTAGAAGGCACAACCTTCTGTACCCTCTTTTTACTTTCTACTATTTAGAATAAATAAAGCAAAAATATTATTATCCGTCTGTTTTCTGAATTATCAGTGCAATAAAAAATATCCCGAAAATAAAAGTGCTCCAAATGCCCTGCAAATTTAGTATGATTTTTTATGGAATATTTGAGGATTTTAGGCACTTAAAACACTGCAGGAGGGGCAAGCACCTAGCCACGAGGGTGGATGGCGTGCCCACACCCCCTGGGCGCGCCCCCTGTCTCGTGGGCCCACGGTGGGCCCCCTCCACTTATACCAGCACCCACACACTCCATCTTCTTCCCAAAAAATCCCCATCCAGCTCAAGCACGAGTTCTAGCTCATTTTGCTGCGATTTTTGATCTCCTTGCTCAAAGGTCCATTCACAAAACTGCTTTGGGAGATTGTTGCTTGGTATGTGACTCCTCCATTGGTCCAATTAGTTTTTGTTCTAGTGCTTTATTCATTGCAAATTTTTGCTGCATAGGTGACTATGTTCTTGAGCTTGCATGTTAAACTTATGAGGTCCCAAGTAATTCTAATGCATGATATGGGCTCTAGGCACTTGTAGGAGTAATTGCTACCAATCTTGTTTAGTTTTATTCACTTTTATTTTGAAGTTACTAAAATTTCAGAAAATGTTAAGGAGATTTTGAGGGGCTCTTCTAGCCAAGGCTCCCAAGAAAAACAAGCTAAAGAGAAGGAAAAGGCCAAATATAATCTTCCTCGTATAGCGGAAGTACGGCCGTGTGAATGGCCATGTGAAATTTTTTTGAGAGAAGCTGGAATTTATGAAGACTTTTATTCTTTGATCGAGAATGCAGGCCTCGCTGATTTCCTCCATGACAGGATCGATCAGTATCTCTTGCTCACCAATACTTTCGTGCAAAACTTTTATTATTATCCTAAGAAGTCACCACCTTCAGTATCATTTCATTTATATGATGAATTCAGGGAAATGTCTTTACGTAATTTTTGCAGAGTATGTAGGATACCCTTTGAGGGAAAATTAGAGGAACCACATCGTAAAGATGTGGATGGCTTTGTTAACACTATCACTGTAGGGGATCCAAAGAAGGGTTCCGATGCGAGAATTTCTAGCATACACTTTCCTGTTTTACGCTACTTTGCCATATTTGCTAGTAGATGCTTGATTGGTCGTGGAAATAGTGGAAACTTCAATGTTCCTAATATTATTATTCTTCACCATGCTTTTTTTGGAGATAATAGTTTTAGTATGGGTGCCGTCATTGCTAAACGGCTAAGCCTAAATCGTACAAAAAGCCCCATCTTTGGAGGTATCTATGCTACACGTCTTGCTAGATATTTTGATATACCAATTAGGCACCATGAGAAAGAGGAGACAATATTGCCTCCTTACATTTTAGATTACAGGAGCATGGTAGCGCATGAGTTTATTATTGACAACGAAGAAAAGATGCTCCTGTATAACCTGAGATTTAATAAGAAACACAATGAGACTATTATTCTACATGCGCCTCTGTTGTTTGATTTGACTGCAGATAATTTTCTTGTCGTGCCGGGAGTGGTGTACGCTCATCGAGACCAAGCATCCACTCCAGAACCTGAGCCTGAGCCGGAACCTTCACTGGACCCTTATCGTGCATCATCTTACCAGTGGGATCCGGAGGAGATGACCAGCCAGTGGTATCCTGATTACGCCTCTCAGTACACCAGGGAGAGTATCCGCGGTCCTTGGCAATAGACCAACTTAGGCCAAAAGCCTAAGCTTGGGGGAGTACATATTTCTCACCGACTTTACATTCATGTTCACACACTATTCTAGTCATCGGTGCTCATACTCTTTCATTGTATTATCCATGCTAGTTTAATTTTCTTTTTCCCGCTTTCTTCTTGTGTGTTTGATAAACCTTAAGAAAAACCAAAAAAATAGTTAGTTTAATTTTCACGCTTGTAGTAGAAATTGAAATGAAAACCCAAAATGATTTCTCATTATTCTTCTTACTTGTTGGGAGCTTTCCCGTGTAAATAGTTTTATTTTCTTTTCTTTCCTTTGGGGTCGAGAGTAGAAGACCATATTGAAAATGTTTAATGGCTCTCATTTGCATGATTGTTGATTTAACTTAGAGCCTATATTACTTTGTCTTCTCTCTTGAGTTGAATGCTTGCAGATTCCAACTTAGTCCAATGCACGTGCATTATTATTATTATACACATCGTTCGGTCGTGCAAGTGAAAGGCAATAATGACGATATAAGATGGACTGATTGAGATGAGAGAAGCTGGTATGAACTCGCCCTCTCTTGTTTTTGTAAATATGATGAGTTCATCGTTCCTGGTTCAGCTTATTATGAAGTAAACATATTTGCAATGACCCTTAGAGATTATAGTTGCTTGTGTCGTGCTTGATTAGCTATGAGGTATAATGGTTTACCTTGTGTGCCAACATGCTATTGAAATGATTATGATGTGGTATGATAGGATGGTATCCTCCTTTGAATAAATTGAGTGACTTGACTTGGCACATGCTCACGCATGTAGTTGAAGCAAATCAACATAGCCTTCATGATATTTATGTTCATGGTAGATTGTATCCTACTCATGCTTGCACTCGGTGTAAATTAATTTTAATGCATGTTTATGACTGTTGTCGCTTTCGATTGGTCGCTTCGGTCTTTTGCTAGCCTTCACTACTCTCGGGAATACTGCTTGTGCATCCAAACTCCATAAACCTCAAAGTTGTTCCATATGAGTCCACCATACCTTCCAATATGCGGTATTTACCTGCCGTTCCAAGTAAATTTGTATGTGCCAAACTCCAAACCTTCAAATGAAATTCTGTTTTGTATGCTCGAGCAGCTCATGTTTCAACTATGGCTGCCTATATCTTCCATGCTAGGTGGGTTATTCTCAAGAGGAGTGGACTCCGCTCCTCATTCACGAGAAAGGGTCGGTAACCGGGACGCCCAGCCCCATGATCCAAAAAGATCAAAACAAATCAATACAATTAAACAAAACTCCCCCAGGGCTGTTGTTAGTTGGAGGCACTCGTTGTTTCGAGCAAGCCATGGATTGATGCTTGTTGGTGGTGGGGAGTATAAAATTTTACCATTCTGCTTGGAAACTGCCTATAATGCATGTAGTATGGAAGATACAGCCATCTCATAGTTGTTGCATCGACAGTGAAAGTATGCCACTCAAAATGTTATTCAATCTCTATTTTAAAATCAAGCTCTGGCACCTCTACAAATCCCTACTTCCCTCTGCGAAGGGCCTATCTATTTACTTTTATGTTGAGTCATCATCCTCTTCTTAAAAAGCAGTCGTTGGAGAGCACACTGTCATTTGCGTTCATTACTATTAGTTTATATTGGGTATGACTTGACTGGATCTCTTTTACCATGAATTACAATGTTTAGTCAGTCCTTGATCTTTAAAGGTGCTCTGCATTTATGTTTTGCGGTCTCAGGAAGGGCTAGCGAGATACCATTTTGTTATATCATATTATGATTGTTTTGAGAAAGTGTTGTCATCCGAGTTTTATTATTATGGCTCGCTAGCTGATTATGCCATTGATCTGAGTAATTGTGAGACCTAGGTGTTATTGTGAGTATGGTTAGTTTATAATACTTGCTGAAACTTGAATGCTGGCTTTGCATGTTTACAAAAACAAGAGCAAATAGAGTTTGTAAAAGTTTTTCTTTATCACTTTCAGTTTATCAACTGAATTGCTTGAGGACAAGCAAAGGTTTAAGCTTGGGGGAATTGATACGTCTCCAACGTATCTACTTTTCCAAACACTTTTGCCCTTGTTTTGGACTCTAACTTGCATGATTTGAATGAAACTAACCCGGACTGACGCTATTTTCAGCAGAACTGCCATGATGTTGTTTTATGTGTAGAAAACAAAAGTTCTCGGAATGACCTGAAAATCTTCGGAGACAAGTTTTGGAAAATATAAAAAATCTTGGCGAAAGAATCAAGACCAGGGGCCACACCACATCCACGAGGGTGGGGCGCGCCCTGTCTCGTGGGTCCTGACGCTCCACCGACCTCAACTCCAACTCTATATATTCCGTTTAGCGGAGAAAAAATCAGAGAAAGTTTCATCGCGTTTTACGATACGGAGCCGTCGCCAAGCCCTAATCTCTCTCGGGAGGGCTGATCTGGAGTCCGTTCGGGGCTCCGGAGAGGGGGATTCGTCGCCTTTGTCATCATCAACCATCCTCATCACCAATTTCATGATGCTCACCGCCGTGCCTGAGTAATTCCATCGTAGGCTTGCTAGACGGTGATGGGTTGGATGAGATTTACCATGTAATCAAGTTAGTTTTGTTAGGGATTGATCCCTAGTATCCATTATGTTCTGAGATTGATGTTGCTATGACTTTGCTATGCTTAATGCTTGTCACTAGGGCCCGAGTGCCATGATTTCAGATCTTAACCTATTATTTTTTCATGAATATATCTGTGTTCTTGATCCTGTCTAGCAAGTCTATAGTCACCTATTATGTGTTATGATCCGACAACCCCGAAGTGACAATAATCGGGATACTTCTCGGTGATGACCATAGTTTGAGGAGTTCATGTATTCACTATGTGCTAATGCTTTGTTTCGGTTCTCTATTAAATGGAGGCCTTAATATCCCTTAGTTTCCACTAGGACCCCGCTGCCACGGGAGGGTAGGACAAAAGATGTCATACAAGTTCTTTTCCATAAGCATGTATGACTATATTCGGAATACATGCCTACATTACATTGATGAACTGGAGCTAGTTCTGTGTCACCCTATGTTATAGCTATTACATGAGGAATCGCATCTGACATAATTATCCATCAACGATCCTATGCCTCTGAGCTTTTCACATATTGTTCTTCGCTTATTTACTTTTCCGTTGCTCTTTGTTACAATCATTACAAAACCCAAAAATATTACTTTCGTTATCATTACATTTATTATCATACCACTTTGCTACTAAATACTTTGCTGCAGATACTAAGTTATCCAGGTGTGGTTGAATTGACAACTCAACTGCTAATACTTAAGAATATTCTTTGACTCCCCTTGTGTCGAATCAATAAATTTGGGTTGAATACTTTACCCTCGAAAGCTGTTCTGATCCCCTACACTTGTGGGTTATCATTCACCCTAGGGGCTGAGGGTATGTACCAGTAGCTATGTGTTCGATCTCTCTCTCTCTCTCTCTCGTGCTCTTGAGGTGGTATGATCTTGATGTATAGTGAGCTTTGCTATTATAGCTGGATCTTATGATGTTTCTCCTCCTCTACTCTCTTGTAATGGATTGAGTTTTCCCTTTGAAGTTATTTTATCGGATTGAGTCTTTAAGGATTTGAGAACACTTGATGTATGTCTTGCATGTGCTTATCTGTGGTGACAATGGGATATCACGTGATCCACTTGATGTACATTTTGGTGATCAACTTGCCGATTCGTGACCTCGTGAACTTATGCATAGGGGTTGGCACGTTTTTGTCTTGACTCTCCGGTAGAAACTTTGGGGCACTCTTTGAAGTTCTTTGTGTTGGTTGAATAGATGAATCTGAGATTGTGTGATGCATATCGTATAATCGTACCCACGGATACTTGAGGTGACATTCGAGTATCTAGGTGGCATTAGGGTTTTGGTTGATTTGTGTCTTAAGGTGTTACTCTAGTACGAACTCTATGATAGATCGAACAGAAAGAATAGCTTCGTGTTATTTTACTACGGACTCTTGAATAGATCGATCAGAAAGAATAACTTTGAGGTGGTTTCGTACCCTACCATAATCTCTTCTTTTTTTCCGCTATTAGTGACTTTGGAGTGACTCTTTTTTTGCATGTTGAGGGATAGTTATATGATCCAATTATGTTATTATTGTTGATAGAACTTGCACTAGTGAAAGTATAAACCCTAGGCCTTGTTTCAACGCATTGCAATACCGTTTGTGCTCACTTTTATCACTTGCTACCTTGCTGTTTTTATATTTTCAGATTACAAAAACCCATATCTACCATCCATATTGCACTTGTATCACCATCTCTTCGCCGAACTAGTGCACCTATACAATTTACCATTGTATTGGGTGTGTTGGGGACACAAGAGACTCTTTGTTATTTGGTTGCAAGGTTGCTTGAGAGAGACCATCTTCATCCCACGCCTCCCACGGATTGATAAACCTTAGGTCATCCACTTGAGGGAAATTTGCTACTGTCCTACAAACCTCTGCACTTGGAGGCCCAACAACGTCTACAAGAAGAAGGTTGCGTAGTAGACATCAAGCTCTTTTCTGGCGCCGTTGCCGGTGAGGTCAGTGCTTGAAGGTATATCTTTAGATCTTGCAATCGAATCTTTTAGTTTCTTGTTTTATCACTAGTTTAGTTTATAAAAGGAAACTACAAAAAAATGGAATTGAATTTGTCTCATACGCTTCATCTTTTAATATCTTTCATAAGTATGATGAAAAGGAAAAATGTGCTCAAGTTCTAGAAGAAGAAGTCTATAAAATGTTTGGCACTAAATCTTTGAATGAGGAGCATGATGGCAATGTTGTTAGTTTGAACTCTTTGAATATCCATAGTACTAATGATGATTGCACTAGTTATGATGAAAATGTCGCTTATAAGCATGTCGATTTTTGTGGAGTGCATTGGGTTTGCAAGTACACACCAAATAGAGAAGATAGATATTGCAAGAGGCATAAGCATTTAGAAACTAAACTGTTGCAAGAAAGGCTTGATGTTTGTGCTGAAAGATTCAATATTTTTCGCCATCCTTGTGAACTTTGCAATGAACATGGTCATTTAAATCTCCAATGCAAATTGTTTCATGATCGAATCGTGTCCAAAAATTGTGATAACTTGATTACCCTTGAGCATCACAAAGACCTTAGTCTTTTTTGGGGTATGAAGAAATGAAACGTATAACTGAGGGTATTCCAAAATTTAATCTCGATAAATTTCTTGATTTTGATCTAGAGAAGATTTATATGTATTATGCGGTGAATTGCATTGAAAATCCTTATATTGCCGATTACATAAAGAAAAGAAAGCAAATAGAAGATGAAGAGAACACTAATGAAAGGGAAGAGACTTCCCAGTATCCTCCTATTATTTCTTATGATGAATCAGGTATCGAGGAGGAACCTTCTATTCCACCAATCTCATCAATAAGGAGCTCAAAGAAGAGGGTTGAACCCACACATGATGTGAAGAAGAAAAAGAAAAAATGGAGAAGCAAAGGTAAAAAGGTATCCCCCTCAAATGATGTTGCTCCTACTACTCATTGTGATGATGATAATTGCTATACTATTGGTGCTATCCATACTATTAATGATGGGAGTGATTATGCTTATGATATGAAAAGGCCCAAGCTTGGGGATGCTATGTTTGATGAGAATGATGTGTTTGAGAATATATTTGCTACAATTATTGTTTTTCCCAAGCTTGGGGATGCTACGTTTAATGAAGATGATATTTTTAGTCTCCCAAGTTTTGATATGCAAATTTGTTATGATGATAGCATGCCTCGTACCTATGATGATTATATTGATGAAAGTGGGTTTGGAAGTGTGTCAACTTTAGGAAGTATTGATCCCACTATTTTGGAGGATGTTGAATCTTATAATATTTATGAAAGTGGATTTGGAGAGGTCATGACTTTATTTAGTGATGAATCCACTATTTTGGAAGAGGTCTCAATTGATTATGATGAGGACAAGGTTGCTACTTATGATGATTATTGTGATGAAACTTATGATATAAAAAATAGTGATGATTATGTTTATAAAACTTGTCAGGATTATGATTACCCTTTTTCTGACCATTACTCTTTTAATATGGAAACAATTTATAGTATTCGAGTCTCTTATGATACTCCCACTATTCCGAATAAGAAGAATTTCGCTTATGTGGAGAGTAGTAAATTTTCTATGCTTGTAGATCATGAAAAGAATGATTTAGGTGCTGGATATATTTTAATTCATTCATGATGCTACTGAAAATTATTATGAGGGAGGAACATATGCTTGTAGGAATTGCAATAATATCAAGTTTCCTCTCTATGTGTTGAAAATCTTGAAGATTTGCTTGTTTTACCTTCCTATGCAAGTTGATTCTTGTTCCCATAAGTTGTTTGCTCAAAAAATCCCTATTCATAGGAAGTGGGTTAGCCTTAAATGTTCTAGTCATATTCTTCATGATGCTCTCTTTATGTTTCAACTCTTATCTTTTATGTGAGCATCATTGAAATCATCATGCCTGGCTAGAAAGGCATTAAAGAAAAGCGCTTGTTGGGAGACAACCCAATATTTACCCCTACTGTTTTTGTATGTTCACATGATTAAGCTATTGTATCAATCATGTTTTATAGCTTTTGTTTCAATAAAGTGCCAAGTAGAACCTTTGGGAAGACTTGGGTGAAAGTTAATGTGATCTTGCTGTAAAAAACAGAAACATTGCGCTCATGAGTTTAGCTGTAATTTTTTACAGAAGAGTGCTTTTAAGTTTATTCTTTTTGAAGAAGATTAATATACAAATTCCTCAGGTCCAGAAGTATACGTTTGATACAGATTACTACAGACTATTCTGTTTTTGACAGATTCTGTTTTCTATGTGTTGTTTGCTTATTTTGATGAATCTATGAGTAGTATCGAAGGGTATGAACCATAGATAAGTTGGAATACAGTAGATATTACACCAATATTAATTTAGAATGAGTTCACAACAGTACCTAAGTGGTGATTTATTTTCTTATACTAACGGGGCTTACAAGTTTTCTGTTGAGTTTTGTGTTGTGAAGTTTTCAAGTTTTGGGTAAAGATTCGATGGACTATGGAATAAGGAGTGGCAAGAGCCTAAGATTGGGTATGCACAAGGCATCCCAAGGAAATATTCAAGGACAACCAAGATCCTAAGCTTAGGGATGCCCCGGAAGGCATCCTCTCTTTCGTCTTCGTTCATCGGTAACTTTACTTGGAGCTATAGTTTTATTCACCACATGATATGTGTTTTGCTTGGAGCGTCAATTTATTTTGTTAGTATTTGCTTGCTGTTATTTAGAACAATGTTTTGCATCTTTTATTTCAATAAAAGTGGCATTGATAGCCTTTACTATGCCTATTTTACAAGTCTAAATGTTGCTGTTTGAAAACAGAAAGTTTACCGCTGCTGCAAAAATTCCCTAGAAAAGTCAGAATGTGATTAAATGTTGAAACCTTTTGAATAATTATATCTGATAAATTTACTACAGTGGGAATTTTATTTCATAATTTTTGGAGCTAGGGAAGTATGGATCTTGCTGCATTCTTTACAGACTGCCCGGTTTTGGCAGATTGCTGTTATGTTTGCATTGTTTGCATATGTTTGCTTGTTTAATGATTCTATTTGAGGATAGGAGTATCAAATATGCAGAGGCATTTAGTATGCAATGTTGAATAATAATTTTAGTGATTTGCTACAGTAGAGTATGATAAAGTTTTTGCACTGGTTTATACTAACTTATCTCACGAGTCCTTGTTGAGTTTTGTGTGGATGAAGCTTTTGAGATTTAGGGATACCGTGATATAAAAGGAATTAAGGAGACACAAAAGCTCAAGTTGGGGATGCCCAAGGCATCCCTATATAATATTTCAAGAAGTCTCAAGCATCTAAGCTTGGGGATGCCCCGATTGGCATCCCACCTTTCTTCTTCGACAACTATCGGTTAGTATCGGTTGAGCTTAAGTTTTTGCTTCTTAACATGAGTTGTGCTATCCTTGCAATGTCATTTTATTTTTCTTTGCTTGCTTTTTGAATAAAATACCAAGATCTGAAATTATTAAATGAGAGAGTGTATTCACATAGCTACATAATTATTTAACTATTCATTGATCTTCACTTATATCCTTTTGGAGTAGTTTGCCATTTACTCGTGTGCTTCACTTATATCCTATGAGTAAATGGTTGAATGATTTGAATATCATAAATCTGAATATATATATATATATATATATATATATATATATATATATATTTCATATGCTTATCCCATGGGGAGTAATGACTTCACATATAAGAAGTAGAGGTGGTAAATTTATTGAAGGTTAGCAAACATTGTATTGGTCACTTGAACAATTCATGAAAGAATATTGAAGGAAGAGAGATTTCACATATAAATATACTATCTTGGACATCTTCTATGATTGTGAGACCCGTTAATTATTTTCAAACCAGAGAAAATTAGTTGAAATTGGACAAGGAAGACAACGTAATGAGTTATGCTTGGGTATATTTGTATAGAAGTTATATTGTTATAGATCCTCCAACATGTGGTGCTTGCTATTTAGAATCTTTTGCTAGCCTAAATATCTGTACTAAGCGGGAATACTACTTGTGCATCCAAATCCATTGAACCAAGTTTCTTCCATGAGCGTCCACCATACCTACCTATATGCCACTACAGGAATCAGCTACTTTGCCATCTGCCACGGCAGACGGCAAAGGAAAGGATGGCGGACGGCAAAAGACTCCGGCAAAGATAGGATCGGCAAAGAGCTACTTTGTCGTCTGCTTTCTGAGGCTGACGGCAAAGGGGCCTTTGCCATCAGCAGCTGAGGCCTTTGCCATCAGCAGCTGACGGCAAAGAAAGCAGACGGCAACAAATATGTTGTTAGTCCATTAGGTGGCTAACGGCAGCCTTTGTCGTCCGCCACTGATGGCAAAAAGCATCCGGCCTTTGCCATCCGCTGAATGACGTTAGCTAGACGTCACTGCACGACAAGCCTTTGCCATCCGCCGTTGTAGGCAAATTTGGTCATTCTTTGTCGTCTGCCACTGTAGGCAAAGCCTTTGCCGTCCGCCGTTGTAAACAAGCCCGACCAAATGGATTAGCTCGAGGAAGCACGCAATTGGCCGCGCGTGGCTTCTTTGCCGTCTGCGGTATTTGTCGGCAAAGGTGGCTTTGCCATCGGCGGTGACAAAAGATCTGCATTGCCTCTTTCTTTTTGTTTTTTTTAATCCAACAATTTTCACAGCAAATATATATGACATATATATATATATATATATATTCACAGGGCTATTTAACAGCAAACATATGACATATCCAGCACATAAGTTTCATCGTACATACATATATAGTTCCATCCATTCATACATAGCAAGTTGCACATACACATTGTTCCATCCATACATATTACAATGCAAAGTTTCATCAAGATAGCAAGTTCCATCATAGCAAGCTAGAAGAATACTTGAAGAGAATGAAAGAAAAAACAAGCACTCCATCATAGCAAGCTAGCTTCCGTGAAGTGAATGAAATCTGCAAAATGGCAAATAAGAAAGTTAGAAAAAGGTGACTAGAAGAAGAAGTATATGTCATCTATGAGCTAACTTAGATGAAATGGATCATTTATGAGCTAACTTAGTTGAAATGGATCGTTTATGAGCTAACTAAGGTGAAATTGATCATTTATGAGCTAACTTAGGTGAAATGGATCGTTTATGAGCAAACTTAGGTGAAATGGATCATTTATGAGCTAATTTAGGTGAAATGGATCGTTTATGAGCTAACTTAGGTGAAATGGATCATTTATGAGCTAACTTAGTTGAAATGGATCGTTTATGAGCTAACTAAGGTGAAATGGATCATTTATGAGCTAACTTAGGTGAAATGGATCGTTTATGAGCTAATTTAGGTGAAATAGATCATTTTTGAGCTAACTTATGTGAAATGGATCGTTTATGAGCTAACTTAGGTATAATGCATCATTTTAGAGCTAACCTAGGTGTGATGGGTCATTTTGGAGCTAACCTAGGTAAGATGGGTCATTTTGGAGCTAACCTAGGTGAAATGGATCGTTTTTAGCTAACTTAGGTGAAATGGATCGTTTATGAGCTAACCTAGGTGAAATGGATCGTTTATAAGCTAACTTAGGTAAAAAGCATCATTTTAGAGCTAACCTAGGTGTGATGGGTCATTTTGGAGCTAACCTAGGTAAGATGGGTCATTTTGGAGCTAACATAGGTGAAATGGGTCGTTTTTGAGCCAACTTAGGTGAAATGGATCGTTTATGAGCTAACCTAGGTGAAATGGATCATTTATGAGCTAACTTAGGTAAAAAAGCAACATTTTAGAGCTAACCTAGGTGTGATTGGTCATTTTGGAGCTAACCTAGGTAAAATGGATCGTTTGTGAGCTAACTTAGGTGAAATGAATCATTTATGAGCTAATCTAGGTAAATGGGTCATTTTAGAGCCAACTTGGGTAAAATGCATCATTTTAGAGCTAACCTAGGTAAGATGGGTCATTTTGGAGCTAACCTAGGTAAAATGGGTCATTTTAGAGCTAACGTAGGTAAAATGGATCATTTAGGAGCTAATCTAGGTAAAATGGGTCATTTTAGAGCTAACTTGGGTAAAATGGATCATTTATGAGCTAAGTAAAGTAAAATGGGTCATTTTAGAGCTAACTTAGGTAAAATGGATCGTTTAAGAGCTAACTAAGCTAATTATGCCATTTTTGACATAAGTAAGCTAAGTATATGTCATTATTGAGCAAACCTAGTTAACTAAGCATATTGGAGCTAACTTAGGTCATTTTGGAGGAAACAAAGCTAAGTATAGATCATTTTAGAGCTAACTTAGGTAAAATGGATGGTTTTGGAGGTCAAGAAGCTTATTAAGTCATTTTGGAGGAAAAGAAGCTAACTCTAGGTCATTATGGTAAGCATATTGGAGGAAATAAAGCTAAGTCTAGGTCTTTATGCATTTGTTAAGCAAAACACTAGAGAAACTTACCGTGATCATGGAGGTGTAGGAGCCGGGATGGCTCGTCTTTGGTAGTGGAGAAGGATCGTGTGATGCTTATGCGGAGTTACGCTGCACCAAAGATCATTTCCAATGTCTCGTTAGCATGATGACACTCAAATGTTAAGACTAGCAAGTAATGTCCATTCAAATTAAACTCACTGTGGTCCAGGAGCAATCATCGGCATCAAGTGAGCGGTGCTGACCGGACTTCGCTTTACAGACCGCACATTTGGTTTTGATGACTCGGTCATACTAGTTAGTAATGAGACAAACACTACATGAATGTTTTGGCTAATCTGCAGAAGAAACTTACCACAAGGAGCTCGTACATGGCCCTTGCCTGCATGTCATTCCGTGCCCTCTCCTCCTCCAACATATCTGTCGTCCTCTCCTCCAACTCCCGCTGCCTCTCCGCCGCCTCCGCCATAAGTTTCTCCATTCTATCTCTCTCACTCTGTATAGCAGCCTGCAACACCACTCCTCGTTACCATTCGTAATCATTGATGGAAGCGCACACAATGTAATGGAGAAAGCTAGCTGAGTATGTATAACTAACCTTGAAGGCGAGTTGGACTGGCCGTTCACGAGGCCTTATCTCAGGAGCGGAGCTCGACTGGCATGCCTTGATCTCCGGGAGAGTGCTATGACAACAGATAAGTCCATCTCCCAGGGCTATGGAGCCATGGGACCTCCCGCCACCAGATATCATCAATGACTCAGTATCAATGGGACCACAGCTCGGGTTAAAGTCATCCCCTTTCCTCGCCTTCCCCTGATCTTTATATTTCACGAGCTTTTCATGGGAGGAGATGTTGGTGAAGTTCTTTGGATCATCGAGGTCAGACGGAGAGAATGCCTTGGCTTTCTTGTAGGAGGCAGTGTGGGCCATGGCATACAGGTCGTACACCTCTGGCACCTTATCCGCCTTATTGTAGCGTGCCTGAAAGAGAGAAACAAAGTAAATTAGTAATTAAAGGGCTAAAGCTAGCATGATGAATGAATTGCATGAATCATGAAGCAAACCACATACCCAGTTCCGCCCGAACTGATATAAGTTGGAGCTGCCTTGATGGTGTGGCACACCTTCCATTTGGGCACGTTTGTCCTTGTCCACGTTGTGGAGGGCTAGCCATTCTTTTGAGCACCACTCATCGACCAACACCTCCCAACAATCCATCCGATCCGCACACCATCTCGGAGGCGGCTAAGTTAGCAAATAGAAACTTGAGCGCTTCTGACTATGAATTACTAAATGAAGGAAGTAAGTACAAGGCCTTAAGAATTATTCATGTACTCCTCCTTACTCAAGAACTTCTCGTGGCACACCGGCTTGGTCTTCTTGATACCACGCGAGGCGTAGTAGTCTCGAACAGCCTGCACCCGAGCCTCATGCCGTAAGTTCTGTAGTAGGCGCTTGCAGACGTTATCGATAACATTTGCCGCTTCCTCCTTGTATCCCTCCTCACACCTGTAGAATGTCTGCAATCAAATGAGATAATATTGATTAGTACAATTAATAAATAGCTAGTTGAAGATTTTTAATTGTGTAAAGGAGAAATTACCCAGAACTTTCTGATCACCACGTCTGCCCTCGTCTTGCACAAGACACCGTCGGTAATCTCACCCGGTGGGGCCGAGGCGGCCAAGTAGTGCTCCCAGCTCAATCCAAGCTCTGGAAGCTGACCCTCACCAGGCAACGTGACAAACCCCGAGAAGTTTTGCCGACAAAGAACTCCAAGGACGGAGTTGGGCCGGCGGACACTATGATGGTGGTCCCAACCCCTGCAGCATGACAAGGCCATTAGATATTTGAAGAAACGTGAATGCAAAAGGTACAAAAATATTAAATGCACTTACCTCTCCCCATCAGGGAAAATAAACCACCTCTGCTTTCATGGTCGCCACGGCAGACGGGAGCCGTGTACAACCACACCCGGTGAGCGGTGCCCCCTCCTCCTCAATATCGATCGGCTCCCGCCATCATCAGCATGGCCACTCGGCCCCTCACGTTGATCCGGCCAGGTACCCCATCCAGACGTGTGCTCCTCCGGGGTCTCGTGGGCCGAAGGCCCATCGACCCGAGGCTCGTGGGCCGAAGGCCCATGGACCGGAGTCCGTGTAGCCTCCTCCTCGGACGAGTCCACCCTAGCAGTCACGTGCTCGGGTGAAACAACTGGGGGTGGCGGCGAGGAAGGCACCCTAGCAGTCACCCTACCTCCTCTCCCACGACCATGTGCTCCAGCTCCTCTCTTCTTCCCTCCCTTACCTCGTCCCCTGCTGGGCACCGCGGTCGACGAAGAAGGGCCCGGCAGTGTCGCCATACTATCTAGCAACGCTCGGCGGAGAGGTGCGTGTGGAATGGAAGACCTCGACCCCTACTGGGCACCACGCGCCGACGAAGAAGGGGCCTTGGAGCGCTCCCGACCAGCGCCCACCATCTTTCAACACCTGCCATGACAAAGAGTAAACGAAATTAGTACAACGTAAAAAAATACCGACATGAATAATAATATGTATATCACTTAAGTGTATCATCATCAAGTACAACATAAAAAAATTGAATACCTGACACTACTATTAATCTCGGTCAGTATCATCAATAAATGCATAATCATCATCATCACTATAATCAATGACGGGCTCATAGGGTTCAGTGGCATCAACATGTGGAAGGCCACCTTGACATAATCGGTCAAGCATTGACAGGTCATCATGAGCGATAACCTCTTCTTGTTCTGGCTCTTCTTGTTCCTCCTCTGGGGTGATGTCGGATTCACTGTCGCTATCTACTTCAGTGTTTTGGGGTGAAGTATAGCGGTTCTTGAAACGCTTTTTGGAAAGACGTGTCTCTTGGAAGAATTCTCCTTCATATGTGTCTAGGTTAATATGAGGTTCATAATCCTCTTCCTTTGGGGGAGATAGTCTAGCACATGGCGGCACTTCATAAAAGACATCCCAACCTTTCAGATTTGGATTTGTTTGGCAGGCCCACGGTAGATAGAATACTTGGGTCGCTTTGTTGAGCCGTAATATAGGCGTCGGGAACATCTAAATGGGTGCTTTGTTTGATTTCAACTAGCCCTATATGTTCATGAGTCCTTCTAGTCTCCTTGGCTGAAACCAATAACATTTGAAGACTACGACATTCGGTGGGTTTTCACCATAGAATAGAAGTTCATAAATTGCTTCAACTCTCCCATAATAATCGGTACCTCCTTCGCCGATAGCGAGATACACAACAATTTGTAGACTTTCGATTCGGTCATAGATAGCTCTTTGCCATAGATGCGAAGCGATACCCGTTGATGTCGTATTTGTCAAATGAACGGACCTTATAGTCAAAACCATTAGCGACTTGTCTCAATTCAGCGTCCATAGACTCTGAATTAGCCTACAAGTTTAATCTGAAAGGATTGTTGCATTATGCACAAATTAGCGAATGAAATGAAATTGTCTAATAGAAATTACCGTTTGTTTGAACCAAGAGATGAAACCGGGATAGCCGCCTCCTTGCTTTGTGAGAAGCTCATACTCTTCGACGGAATCCTTTTGGATCACCGCTACATACGAGAATATGGCGACGTATCGACCGTATGAAATATCCAAGAATAAGAGCAGTTCAAAGGAAATAGAAGTTGCGAAACAATGTACCGAGAACTTACTCGATGTACAGCCGCACTTCTATCGGGTTGTTGAAGATATACAACGAAATGGTCCACCATTCTTCACTATCCAAAGATACTGGATTTGAAACACTGGCTGGTGTGAGATTCCCTTTGAATAGGCTGAGGTTGGATCCACCCTTTTTAGGGTCATCAGCATTGTACCGAGGCTTCGGATTATGCAAATGACGATTTTTGGCTTCGTAGTGTGCTGTCACGAAGTTTGCCGCCTCCTCAGTGATGAATGCCTCAGCCATCGATGCTTCAATTCTACGTTTATTTTTACATTTTTCTCGAAGCGTCTTCTGCATCCTCTTAGTTGGGTAGCATCAACGATTTTGCACGCCCCCCCCCCAATCTTGCCTCGGTCAGGAGATGCAAAATCAACTGCTGCATTGGATTAAAGAAGCCCGATGGAAAGATCTTCTATAACTTGCAGATCAACTCCGGCGACAACTCTTCCATTTCTTCTAGCACGCCAGAAGATAGTTCTTTCGCACAAAGAACACGGAAGAAATAGCTGAGTTCTGCTAGTACTAGCCATTCATCCTCAGGTATGAAGCCACGCAACATCACCGGCATTACCCGCTCAATCCATATGTGCCAATCATGACTCTTGAGACCAAATATCTTCAATTTATCAAGACTCGCTCCCCTCTTTAGATTTTCTGCATACCCATCGGGAACATCAACTGCATTTTCACCCACAAGATAATTTCCATCATAGCTGGCCTTCCAAGATTGAACCATGCCTTTGGCTTCGTCGATTCTGCTTTCCTTCGGTTCTTTCATGTTTTGTAATGGCCTATCACATAGCGCCTCGGATCGACTCTAGCCTTAGTATTATCCTTTGACTTCCCATCTATGCCGGACAATGTACCAAAAAGTGCCTCGGTGATATTCTTCTCAGTGTGCATCACGTCGATGTTGTGTGGGCAAAGGAGGTCTTTGAAGTAAGTAAGATCCCATAAGCATGTCTTGTGAGTCCAGGCGTGCTTAGAATTATACCCCTTGAAGTACCCTGGATGCTCCGGATCTGGCTCGAGAGCGTTTAACTGATCCAGGGTTTGTTGGCCTGTCAACGCTTGGTGGTCTGAGTTTTGACAACTCTACCTCCGATGAAGTTCTTCTTGTCTTTCCTGAACTTATGGCGAGGATCCGAACTGTCTATGCATGTCAAAGCAAGAAAACTTGCGACCGCCTGAAATAACGTAACTCAAGAGCTCCCTTGCATGTGGGGCACGGGAACCATCCATGCACACACCAGCCAACGAATAGCGCATACGCCGGCAAGTCATGCGTCGAGTACATGTACCAGACACGCATTATGAAGTTCTGTTTGCTATAGGCGTCGTATGTCTTGAACCCATTATCCTAGGCTTCTTGCAATTCGTCCTTAAGCGGTTGCATGTACACATTCATATTTTTTCCCGGATAGTTGGGCCCTGAAATTATCAACGTCAGGAAAATGTTCTTTCTTTGCATAATCTGTCCGGGGGGGATTGAGTGGTAAGACAAATACGGGCCAACAACTGTATTGGGCTGCCGTCATACCAAACACACTGAACCCATCCGTGCGGATGCCGACTCTAGGATGCCTCGGATCTACCGCTTTGTCAGCATGTAATTCATCAAACTTTTTCCACGCAACACCATCCGATGTGTGTACCATAATCAGATTCCCATCTGCATCTAGTTCGGTTCTTTTGCCCATTTTGTGCCATGTCATCTGTCTGTCCGTTTCTTCGACCATGAAAAGACGTTGAAGTCTTGGCATGATTGGCATATACCGAAGAACACTAACGGGGATTTTGGTATGTGTCTTCTCACCCATACCGTTGTCTACCAGAACATACCTGGAAGACTTGCAAATGGGACAATAGTTCAAGTCCGCATAGTAAGGCACATCCTTTCTCACAGGCATGTATCTTCTCATAGGGCATCTTCAGTGCACAGAGGATTTTGTCTGACTGGTACAGGTTTGCTGGCATTACATGGCCTTTGGGTAGAAAGCGTCCAAATACTGTCATCATTGCATCATAGCATTCTCTGCCCAAGTTGAACTGAGCCTTCAGAGCCATTACTTGTGAGATGGCATCCAATGACAAAGCTCGGTGTGCTGCTCGTGGAGCGGACGTTTTGAAGACTCCAACATTTCATTGAAGGCCTTTGCAGATTCCTCCATCTCCTCGTCACGAATCCGAGCATCATCACAATCTTGCACCATGTTTTCCATCCCGGTACCATGCTGCGTCGGTGCGGCGACGATCCACCTTAGCTTCGGTCACGTTAGGCAGACTCACCATGATATGTCCACACCGTATAATCGGGTGTAAAACCACTCTTCTGCAGGTGTTTGCCCATTTCAGCCTATGTCCTCTTTTCCCAATTGCCGCACCGGAAACAGGGGCACCAAGTTTTCCTCTGACCATTTGCAA
Source organism: Aegilops bicornis (assembly GCA_021605145.1). Lineage (NCBI taxonomy): Eukaryota > Viridiplantae > Streptophyta > Magnoliopsida > Poales > Poaceae > Aegilops > Aegilops bicornis. The sequence goes on from CM038673.1 coordinate 632,037,249, forward strand.
ATGTGGCTTGCACAAACCCCTTGGTTTTTGTGAACCATTCAGTGATCCATTTGTTACGACCCGGTGTGACCGGTGTACATCCATGCACGATCACTCGTCTTGACTTTCAGAGCTACTGGACACACAACAAATATATATATATATATACACACACACACATATATATATATATATATATATAATTCACCATGTATATATTCATCAGTTGATCTACTTTGTCAATTTTATTACGTCCATGCAACCTACACTCTAATAGGTAATGATAGGTCCTAATCCCACCCGAGTATGTATAGATTAGGTTCATTTTCCCATGCTATGCTCCAGATCCGGCCTTAAAATTTGGCAGCACCTCCCGCTGTTCTCACGATACACGTCTCTGCAATAAACAGAGAGGATGTGTACCCAGAGAACAACAGGGAGGCACTGACGAAATTTATGCGTCGGATCCGGAGCAAAGCATATGGGAAAACGAACCCAATCTACACATACTTGGGCTGTCCATGGATAGTGTTGGACAATTCGAAAGAATCACGGTTATAAATATGCAAATGCATGCATATTTATAACTATAACGCTTTCGAGCAGGAGACACATATTGGTTACATCTTGATGATTCAAGACACACATATAGCTAGCTATCAAGTTTCATCGGCACGAACACCGTAACGAGCAAATAATTAAGGGGGAGGAGGACATGTCATTTGTGCTCACCCACGAGCGAAGAAGCGAGCTCGTCAAACGCGCCGGGGAGGTCGTCGAACACCAAACCTCGCAGCAATGAAACAAGCGCACATTTAAATCTACCCGATCAACACAATTATATATGATGTTTTTTATAACAAAATCGAAAAATATATGACCTAACTCATAATTCACAAATATATGACTCCGTCGGCATCTCGAAGGCCGAAGAGCACTTTTTTCGGGAGGTGTCCGGGTCGGTGTCGTAAATGTCGGTGTCGGGTGCCGTAAAGTCGGGTGTCTGTTTGAGAATTAGGTGTCGTGTCGGGGTTGGGGTGTCGGGTTGTGGTGTCGGGGTGTCGGGGTCAGGGGGTCAGCGGGTCGGGGTGTCGGGGTGTCGTGTCGGGGTGTCGGGTGTCATGTCGGGGCCGGGGTGTAGGGGTGTCATTTCGGGGTGGGGTGTGGGTGTCAGTCGAGGGTCGGGTGTCGGGTTCGGGGTCGAGGGGTCAGGTGTGGGGGTGGGGTGTCGGGTGGGGGTGGGGGGGTCTGGGGGTCGGGGTGTTTCCTTCTATCCTTCTTCTTCTTTCCTTCTCTTCTTCTTCTTCTTTCCTTTCTTCTTCTTCTTCTTTCCTTCTCTTCTTCTTCCCCTTCTACATATTCTTCTTTTCTTCTTCTTCTTTTTTCATCTTTTTTCTACTTCTTTTAATAATATAACTAATTATCTAAAACCCATGCACTAAATCTAACACTAACACATATCTAGCACTAAATATAACACTAACACTAACACATATCTAGCACTAAATCTAACACTAACAATTAAACAGCAAAAAAACAAAAAAAGAGAAATTATTAACTAACCGGAGCCGATGGGGCCGTGGTTTGTGATGGCAGCAGGCGTGAGGCTCAGGCGGTGGAGCTCGAGAACCTTGGGCGGCAGTGGAGGCGAAGGCGATGGGGCAGCGGTGGCCTTGGCGGCAGTGGCGCCGGTGGTGGGCTGGTGGGGCGGCGAAGCGATGGGGACGGTCGGCGGCGGCGTGGTGAGGCGCTGGCGGCGGGATGGTGAAGCGATGGGGCATCGGCGGGTGAAGCGGCGGGGTGAAGGCGATGGGGCAAGCTATGGCGGGTGGCGGGCGGTGGCGGTGGCGGGCGGGTGGCGGCGCCGGGTGGCGGGGGCGGCGGTGGGTGGATCTGGTGTCATCGGGGAGGAGAGAGGGAGAAACAGAGAGAGGAACGGACGGGGGGCTCGGCCGTTAGTTAGGTTAGTTAGGTTAGTCTTTGCCGTCCGCCCCGCCTTTGTCGTCCGCTTTTTTTATCTTTGCCGTCTGCTAGCAAACGGCAAAGAGGGGGCCGTTAAGTTTTTTCTAATCAGCTCGTTAGTGGGGGCCACCTCTCTCTTTGCCGTCAGCCGGCAGACTGCAAAGAAATGACAGATGGCAAAGACCTTCTTTGCCGTCTACGAGTTGTTTGTCGTCTGCTTCTTGGTAGTTGATGGTAGAGATCTTCTTTGCCGTCTGCTAGCAGACAACAAAAAACTAGCAAACGGCAAAATCCCTGATTCCAGTAGTGTGCGGTATTTACCTGCCGTTCCAAGTAAATTTGCATGTGGCAAACTCTAAACCTTCAAATAATAATCTGTTTTGTATGCCCGAATCGCTCATGTAGCAACTAGGGGCTGTCAGTATCTTCCATGTGGGTTATTCTCACGATGAGTGGACTCCGCTCATCATTCACGAGAAAATGGCTGGTAACTGGGATGCCCAGTCCTATGATCAAAAGATCAAAAACAAATTCCTAAATAATTTAAACGAACTCCCCCAGGATTGTTGAAAGTTGGACGGCACCCGTTGTTTCGGACAAGCCGAGGAGTGTGATTGTTGGTGGAGGGGGAGTAAAAAAAACTTTACCATTACATTTGGGAACCGCCTATAATGTGTGTAGCATGGAAGATATTGGGAACTCTTGGTTGTTATGTTGACAATGAAAGCATACTTCTCAAAATTATTTTCATCTCTGTTTTAAAAGCTTCGAGCTCTAGCACCTCTGCAAATCCCTGCTTCCCTCTGCGAAGGGCCTATCTTTTACTTTTATGCAAGAGTCAGTAGTATTCCTTCTCATTCCAACCTACTCTTTAGTTGGCAAGCATCATGTGATGGAAGATCTAAGCATATATGGCCATTCAAATATATTTGATCATGAATTATTATTGTTGACAATTATCTATATGATAAGTTGGGAGGCGAAACATTAAGCCCCTATCTTTCTTTGTATTCGATGGATGCTATTTGTTCTAAAAATATGCTTTGAGTGGTAGCAATCATGGAAGACTATATGATAGTTGAGTATGTGGGATTTGCTAAATCAAAGCTCTTACATAGACCCTTCCTGAAAATAAGATGAATTACAATTATTTGATGACCGAGAACATAGTTTGTTAGTTTTCAAGAAAGTTTATGGTCTATGCTTTAACATGTGAATAGCTTGTTACTTGATCATGACAAGTTTTATGATATGAGCCCTTTATTACGATGTATAATGATGCTAGAAAAAGTGATTGGAACTATCATTGATCAAACTTATGCACTTACTAGCATTCACACTTCATAAATTATTTCTTTTATCATTTACCTACTCGAGGACGAGCAGGAATTAAGCTTGGGGATGCTGATATGTCTCCAACGTATCTATAATTTACGAAGTATTCATGCTATTATATTATCTATTTTGGATGTTTATGGTCTTTACTAAACACTTTTATATTATTTTTGGGACTAACCTATTAACCGGAGGCCCAGCCCAAATTGTTGTTTTCTTGCCTATTTCAGTGTTTTGAAGAAAAGGAATAACAAACGGAGTCCAAACAGAATGAAACCATCGGGAGAGTTATTTTTGGAACGGAAGCAATCCAGGAGACTTGGAGTAGACGTCAGGGAAGCTTCGAGGAAGCCACGAGGCAGGGAGGCGCGCCATACCCCCTGGGCGCGCCCCCCACCCTCGTGGGCCCCTTGTGGCTCCCCTGGCCGACTTATTTCGCCTATATATGTCCATATACCCTAATAACATCGAGAAGCACAATAGATCGGGAGTTCCGCCGCCGCAAGCCTCTGTAGCCAACAAAACCAATCGGGACCTGTTAGGCACCACCAAAGGGGATCCATCACCGGTGGCCATCTTCATCATCCCGGCGCTCTCCATGACGAGGAGGGAGTAGTTCACCCTCGGGGCTGAGGGTATGTACCAGTAGCTATGTGTTTGATCTCTCTCTCTCTCTCTCATGTTCTTGAGGTGGTACGATCTTGATGTATCGCGAGCTTTGCTTTTATAAATTTGGATCTTATGATGTTTCTCCCCTCTACTCTCTTGTCTTTGGATTGAGTTTTCCCTTTGAAGTTACTTTATCGGATTGAGTCTTTAAGGATTTGAGAACACTTGATGTATGTCTTGCATGTGCTTATCTGTGGTGACAATGGGATATTACGTGATCCACTTGATGTATGTTTTGGTGATCAACTTGCGAGTTTCGTGACCTCGTGAACTTATGCATAAGGGTTGGCACACGTTTCGTCTTGACTCTCCGGTAGAAACTTTGGGGCACTCTTTGAAGTTCTTTGTGTTGGTTGAATAGATGAATCTGAGATTATGTGATGCATATCGTATAATCATACCCACGGATACTTGGTGACATTGGAGTATCTAGGTGACATTAAGGTTTTGGTTGATTTGTGTCTTAAGGCGTTATTCTAGTACGAACTCTATGATAGATCGAACGAAAAGAATAGCTTTGTGTTATTTTACTACGGACTCTTGAATAGATCGATCAAAAAGAAAACTTTGAGGTGGTTTCGTACCCTACCATAATCTATTCGTTTGTTTCCGCTATTAGTGACTTTGGAGTGACTCTTTTTTTGCATGTTGAGGGATAGTTATATGACCCAATTATGTTATTATTGTTGAGAGAACTTGCACTAGTGAAAGTATGAACCCTAGGCCTTGTTTCAGCGCATTGCAGTATCGTTTGTGCTCACTTTTATCGCTTGCTACCTTGCTGTTTTTATATTTTTCATATTACAAAAACCCATATCTACCATCCATATTGCACTTGTATCACCATCTCTTCGCCGAACTAGTGCACCTATACAATTTACCATTGTATTGGGTGTGTTGGGGACACAAGAGACTCTTTGTTATTTGGTTGCAGGGTTGCTTGAGAGAGACCATATTCATCCTACACCTCCCACGGATTGATAAACCTTAGGTCATCCACTTGAGGGAAATTTGCTACTGTCCTACAAACCTCTGTACTTGGAGGCCCAACAACGTCTACAAGAAGAAGGTTGCATAGTAGACATCAGTGGTCGATATGTTCCATGCTAAGCGGGTTATTCGCAGGTAGAGTGTTTTTTCACTCGCCATCGCATGAGAAAATGGGCGGTAATGGGGATGCCGGTCCCAAACTGCAAACATGGAAAAGAGTTCATCTCTTAAATAATCAAACAAAAACTCCCAATGGAGTCAAAACCTTTACTTTCATCGCTTGGCAACCGCCACTAGCATGCTTAGCATGGAAGATGTTGATAACAGATGGTCGTGAAGTGAATAAGAAGGGTGCATGTCTCAAAATATCATTTATCTTTGTTTTAAAAATTGAGCTATGGCACCTCTGCAAATCACTGCTTCCCTCTGCGAAAGGACTTTCTATTTACTTTTATGTTGTATCGCCATCTTCTAAAACAAGCGCAAGAAACTGAGTAGAGCACAGCTGTCATGATTTATGCATTGTGTGTAGCTAATGTTGGGTGCATCATTATTGGATCTTTTCTACCATGAATTACAATGTTTAGTGGCTGCTTGAACTTTGGAGGTGCTCTGCATTTATGTTTTGCGGTCTCAGAAAGGGCTAGCGAGATACCACTATTGTCATATTATATCATGGTTGTTTTGACAACGTGTTGCTGTTTGAGATATCTTATTATTGCTCGCTAGCTAATTATGTCATTGATATGAGTCATTATAATCTTTAAGTGTTATTGTTGACATGGTTAGTTATAACTTTGGCTGAAAATCTGGTTGTTGTTTAAGCTTATTTATGTAATCAAGTTAGTTTTGTTAGGGTCTGATCCCTAGTATCCACTATGTTCTTAGATTGATGTTGCTATGACTTTGCTATGCTTAATGCTTGTCACTTTGGGCCCGGGTGCCATGAACTTAGATCTGAACCGTTTATGAATTCATCATTATATCCATGTTTTAGATCCGATCTTGCAAGTTATAGTCACCTACTACGGTTATGATCTGACAACCCCGGAGTGACAACAACCGGGCCCACTCTCGGTGATGACCGTAGTTTGAGGAGTTCATGTATTAACTATGTGTTAAAGCTTTGTTCCGGTTCTCTATTAGAAGGAGGCATTAATATCCATTAGTTTCCAATATGGACCCCGCTACCACGGGAGGATAGGACAAAAGATGTCATGCAAGTTCTTTTAATAAAGCACGGATGACTTTTTACGGAATACATGCCTACATTATATCGATGAACTGGAGCTAGTGCCGTATCGCCCTAGGTTATAACTGTCACATGATGAATATCATCCAACAAGTCACCGATCCAATGCCTACGAATTTATCCTATATTGTTCTTGCTAAGTTACTACTGCTGCTGCTACTATTACACTTGCTACAAAATACTGCTATCATTGTTACTGTTACTATTGCTGCTGTCACTACTATCAAAACAATCATACTACTGTGCTACTGATCACTTTGCTGCAGATAATTAATCCCCAGGTGTGGTTGAATTGACAACTCAGCTGCTAATACCTTCAAATATTTTTTGGCTCCCCTTGTGTCGAATCTTAAATTTGGGTTAAATATTTTACCCTCGAAAACTATTGTGATCCCCTATACTTGTGGGTTATCAACAGGCGACGAGCGACCGTTGTCACTGCACAATCATCTCTCTGTGTCAAGTCATCGTGCATAATTTGCATCTCTCCGCCTGGCCATGCTTATCATCCCAATGGCCGACATGGCCAATACTGAAGCATGAAAGACCATCGTTGTCCCATGCATACGCCGAGCATAGCTGCTGCTAGATCAGGAGCACGCAATCATCATATCAACACAACGCCTCCTGATCGGAGAACTTTGCCGATACCGAGCACGCCTGCCGTCATGCTTGCCGGTACCGAGAACGCCTCCATTGTTAATGTTCTACATATCAATGGCGCAGCGAAGCGCGCTTTCGCTTCTAGTACTATATGATTTCTACATGCAACCATTTTTTTGTTATATGGATAGTGCCTATAACATATACTCATGTACATTTATAGCTAAAAAATAGACAACTTACATATAGACTACTGCATGTATTGTTTCTAGCGATATATGTACATGAAAAAGAGGAACACTACTGCCAGCATCAGACTAATGTAGGTGGCACATCTCTGAATGCAAGGTCCATGGGAACAAGCTGACCCTATGCAAAAGACATATTGTTTTGTCATCTTTCACAACGCCATCCTTTAATACGCCAAGGAGTAGTTAATGAATGGAATCATGCCCCACTTTGGATCATAACACTTTAATTTGACCGCAAGCTAAGCCTCCACCCCACGAAAAGTGATGAAAATCCAAAATTTGTTATGTGATGCAATACAATGCAAATCTTATGTATTCCCTCTATAAAGAAAATATAAGAGTGTTTAGATCACTACTTTACACGTTTCCATCGCAATCCCAGGCTTTGAATTTAGTACTACTAGCCAGTTATGTGATCTTAAGAAAACGCTATACCTCTAAAATGAACTAAAAGGTCATGAGATATATAGTAATCTCACAATAAATTGGTTGTTCTGGGGTAAAAGTGATGAAAAGCGTTGTTCTAGGAGAAAAGTGATGAAAAGCATGGATTATTTGTTTCTTCATCTTGAGGGGAGGGAGGGGGGTCATCCATATGACCACCAGCCAAGCCCACACCCCACGGCAAGTGATGCAAATCCCAGTCATGTTATGTCATGATTTATAATGCAAATCTTCTTTAAAACTTTACACATTGGCATCGCTATCTTAAGCTTGCCATTTAGTACCCCCACGGCAAGTGATGTAAATCCCAATCATGTGATGTCATGATTTATAATGCAAATCTTCTTTAAAAATTTACACATTGGCATCACTATCTTAAGCTTGGCATTTAGTACTTCCTCCGATATATTAATTTTCATTTCAAATGAATGTATCTAGCGCTAAAATACGTCTAGATACATCCGTTTCAATGACAACTAATATGGATCGGATGGAATATTACTAATCAGTTGTGTGATCTGAATAAAACACCATGCTTCTAAAACGAACAAGTCACAAGGCGTGTACGACTCTACATATGAATCTGATGTTCCACAGAATTCATAAGTGCGGAAAGATAAGACTGAAAACCGCACACTTACCTGGGATAGAATGGGATATTTTTGAGAAATGGATAAGGATTAATAAAGGTTTCTTCCATATATACAAAATGACTGAACGATGACTAATTAAAGGATAGACAACAAACCACTTATCTTCCTTTATGACGCAATTGATCGAGAGCCTTCCCGAATTGCTTTTGCGGTTTTGTTGGTCACAATGCAGGTGCTTTGAACCTTTGCAAAACCGTGGGCATGTGGCTCCTGTTAAATAGCCACAAGATACCCATGAAAATAGCACTTCCAAAGTTCCCATTTATTCCGTCTTCCTCTCAAGTCCAACCAAAGCCCAACAAAGCACCACCTCGGCCATGGCAACCACCCTCGCCACCGATGTCCGCCTCTCCGCCAGCGCACTGGACCCGCTTCGCCCTCCGTCTCGCCTCCACCATCTCATCCAACCCTAAGTCTGCTGCCAGCAATGCCGCCTTCTCCCCGGTTTCCCTCCACTCCGCGCTTAGCCTCCTCGCCGCTGGTGCGGGCAGTGCCACTCGGGACCAACTCGTCGCCACACTCGGGACAGGCGAGGTCGAGGGACTCCATGCGCTTGCCGAGCAGGTGGTGCAGTTCGTGCTACGCCCGGCCGCGTCCTCCATTTGGAGGTCCGCGTCGCCTTCGCCAATGGCGTCTTCGTGGACGCGTCGCTGCACCTCAAGCCATCCTTCCAAGAGCTTGCAGTGTGCAAGTACAAGGCCGAGACCCAATCCGTGGACTTCCAAACTAAGGTGACCCCCCTCCCCCCTCTCGGTTCTTACCAGAAAACAAAAACAGAGTAAAATAATTTTCTAACGGGCATAATTATGTACAAACAGAGTAAAAGAATTTTGTAACTGACATAATTATGTACCTTTGAGAGAAACAATGACATGCTTAACTAACTACTTCAGCCGCCTGTACATGTTGGCATGCCATTGCTTCACTCAAAGTGCTTGTTTTGTGCTGATGTAATATAGAGGTCTGTATCAATCTTATACACATTCTAGATTTGTAATTTAGTGGTTATTGTATACCATTGTTTTTTACACTAGAAGCTTTAGCACTGATTCTAACTTCCTATAGGTACATACGTTTAGTATTTTGGTTGGCTTGGTAAAATAAACAGGAGCTCTTTGACAGGAACCGTTATTAGTCCCTTGCCATTTCTATGAAGTGTAGTTGTTATCCTGTTAGTCGGCATGATTCACCTTTGTGAGCATAGTTCACACCTGCGACCTTGAATTGTGAATGATTTTGCTTATCCTATTAGTCGGCATGATTGGAAATAACTAGTCTGTTACTTTTCTGAGCATATCTAATCTTTTGGGAGTGTAATTCTCATACTGTGCTATCTTGGGATATGAAGGCTGGGGAATTTGCTGATGTGTTTTACTTTACGCTCTTCAGCATAGTGAGATAATAATTTTGGGAGTATTTTCTGGAGTCTTTGTCTCCTACATAATAAGATGTACAAAAAAATCAGCTAAAGATTATAATTTCGGGAATATTTCTGTAAAAGTATTTCATAGTGGTGCTTCAAGATGTTGTGATGACCATTTAAGTTTGTATGCTCATATGAATTGTTCTTCTGTCATCCGTCGTTGTATGTGATGATTTTACTATGTGTTTGAAAATTTTACTATAGAAATGCTTTATAAAAACGCTAGTATGCTGCTTTGCATTCTTAGCACAACTATTATATTTTGTTCTTTGAAAGAACTTTCTGTTTGTTTGTTCAAAGGTTGGCGGCAGCAGTACTGTCAATCTATTTTCATTACGTAATTGACCTTTGTTTATTTCTTCGTGGCGCAGGCCGCTGAAGTTACTACTCAAGTGAACTCATGGGTAGAGAAAGTCACAAGCGGTGCATCAAGAACATTCTCCCATCAGGATCTGTTGACAATACCACTAAACTTGTTCTTGCCAATGCCCTTTATTTCAAAGGAGCTTGGACAGATCAGTTTGATTCATATGGAACAAAAAACGACTACTTCTACCTTCTTGATGGGAGCTCAGTTCAAACACCATTCATGTCCAGCATGGATGACCAATACCTTTCATCTTCTGATGGGTTGAAGGTACTTAAGCTTCCCTACAAACAAGGTGGGGACAATAGGCAGTTCTCCATGTATATCCTTCTTCCAGAAGCACCTGGTGGTCTCTGGAGCTTGGCCGAAAAATTGAGTGCTGAACCAGACTTCCTGGAGCGCCATATCCCAAGGCAGAGGGTTGCAATTAGGCAATTCAAGCTCCCCAAGTTCAAGATATCATTTGGAATTGAAGCATCTGATTTGCTCAAATGCTTGGGCCTCCGACTTCCATTCGATGATGAAGCGGATTTTTCTGAGATGGTGGATTCCCCAATGCCACAAGGTCTTCGTGTCTCATCTGTTTTCCACCAAGCGTTTGTGGAAGTGAACGAACAAGGAACTGAGGCTGCAGCATCAACTGCTATTAAAATGGTCCCGCAACTGGCAAGGCCGCCCTCGGTCATGGATTTCATCGCCGATCACCCTTTCCTCTTCCTTCTCCGGGAAGACATCTCTGGTGTGGTCCTATTCATGGGTCATGTGGTCAATCCCCTCTTATCTTCGTAATGTGTTTGCTCTTAAAGTTTGTGTTGTCGGTTGCCTCAGCCATTACATGTAATGGAAGGGTTTCAACCGCCAGTCATGTATCCATACAATAAATCCAATAAATGGTTCTGCTAAGACATCCAATATATAAATTGTCTTTTAATAATGACTTGCTTGTTGCGCAAAGGAAAGCCAATTGGACTGTTTTTCATTAGGCTGGTTGTAATGGAGAGTATCGTATACTAGTATCATGCATATGATACTAGTATATGATACTACCTCCGTAATGCATAGTATCATAAGTTAGTATGTCAGGTTGCCTTATTAATTGTCATGCATTTACACAAAGTAATCTGACATTTAATATGATATGGTATCATGATATGATACCACACCCTCTTTATCCTCATTTAATTGTATGCCACATCATCCAAAAAATCTAGTTGGCATGCATGATAACGCTTATGATACTCCCATTACGACCAGCCTTAATCATTGCGGCATTGCGGATTTCTCGAAGAACTACCTCATGCCAAAAGGAAAATCTAAGTCATCTTGATTAGTACTGTACTATCCAACATGAATCTCATCGTCATTAACATCTATATTTTTTTCACACAAAAAACTGCCAATGGCCACTTTTTGAGATTGAATATGCTCTTCAATTTCTCTTCTTCTTACGTTTTTCATATCCTCGCTTTATCTTTAGATTCACTAAGGGTGTGTTTGGTTCGGGAACGAAGTGTAATGGAATGTCATGGTTCCGTTCCACTAGAATGGGTCGGTTCCATCCTTGTGTTTGGTAGTGGCAATTTAAAGGAATGAAATGGTTACATTCTAGTGTTCGGTTTGAGACATATGGAATGGAATGGATTTATTATGTCACCATGAATTGGATTGAATTTCAGTCAAACAAAGGCATATAAATATTGTTGTTGAATCGAAGGCTTGAGCACACTCTGTCAAAAACAAATCGTAGAGAAAGAGAAAGAAAAGAATCGGACTGAAACACAAGATCAACAACAGCCACCCAAATACCAAAGTCTGAATCTGAATCAACAGCAGCCACCCAAATTCGGTCAACAGCAGCTACCCAAATACCAAAATCCGGTAGAGCTACTACAAATACCAAAATATCAAGAGCAGCTACCCAAATACCAAATCTGGATCAACAGCAGCCACCCAAATTCGGCCATGCTCCTCTGTTCTTTTTCAGCCGACGGCGGGGTGAAGTCATCTTTGGGTGAAGTGCACTTGCTCCTCCAGTTACTTTTCGGCACCGACGCCGTCCGGCCACTCGAGCTCGGCAGCCATGGTAGAAAGCTCGGCCGGCCTTCCTGTCGCACCAGGCCACATGCCTCCTTCCACCAGATCTTTGGGGTTCGAGGAGGAGAGACAAGGGGCAGGGGACGCCGGCGAGGCTGCAGTGCCGACCAGGGGCAGAAGATGGTGGCCCGCAGGAGGGGAAGGTGCTATGGCCGCCGGCCGCCGGTATGGCCATCGAGGGAGAGAGGAGAGGAGAGGTCGTGGGTGGCTGGGGCGCGGGGTGGGTGAGTCGTGGAGGAAGGGAAGAGAGTCACGAGTGAGGCGTTCCGCGTGGTCCGACCGATTTGGAGGAACGCCCAGGTTCGGTATAATCAAGGAATATGCCGTTCCCTGGAATCGGTGGGTTCGGGTTCCTTCGGCGATCTAAACACGAGAACGAGCTCTGCGAATGAAACCGACCCGTGCCGTCCCGTTTCGTGACTGAAACCAAACACACCCTAACTTCTTGGGATTGGAGCTCCCAGAGCCAATTGTGTTGATCGATTTGCATGGCCCCACATGAACGGACGCGACCTTGCATGCTACCCTCTTCCTTGCCGCGGATCCTTCCGAGAATCTATTCCGACTTAGAGATAACGCCTCCAGCACTATAGTTGGTGCGGCCGACCGCTTTCTCGCTCTCCTCTACGATTCCACGCCTCACGAGCATCTGACCTCAAACACGGCAGCGTCGCTGAACTGGCCGATCACTTCACAAATCATGTCGTCCACATTTGTTTATCTCATATCCAATCTTCTGTATCCATACTAAATCATACATCGGTGATCAAACTACATAAATCATCAAATGGACATAGAAATGCACTATACGTTCATCAAAAGATCACCCATGGATCTTCAAAAGACCGCCAAAGTTCACATAATGCACATAAATGACAGACAACTTTAAACTACATCTAAAAACTTACAATTAAAATGAAGAAAGTGGATCTTCGTCACTTCCTTGCCGGCCCTTTCACCTTCTGATCATCGGCACAGCTGTAGGCGTCGGCGACTGGTGGAGGATCGTCTGAGTCGCCGGTTGAGGCGTCGTGGTCATCACCATCGTCGTAGGAGGAGTTGAGGATGATGAGGAGTTTGAGGCGTCGGACGGCCCGGTCCTGCTGCCGCTTGAGCTTCGCCAGCCGAGCCGCCTCCAACGATTTCTTCTTGGCCTCGCGCTCGGACTGCTCGATGGCAAGCCGGAGCGCCTTGGCGTTCTTCCGGCGGAGCCGCCGAGCGTCCGTCTCCGTTGTCATAAGCGACCGGTGGCAGACCCAAGTGGGGAGCCGCTCGTCCTTGTCGGGCTCCGCCGGAAACCCACGATGGCGGCGGACAGATTTCTCCGCCGCGTCCCTCTCCCTTGCCCGCTGTCGCGGCGGCGGCCGCGCCTCGATTACGGTATGCGCGTCCATGCTCGCTGGGCGGGCACAAGCATCCACCGTTACCGATGTGGGGGAGCAGCAGCCGGTGGGGGCGGGGGACGGCGTGGACTGCCCAGCACTCGTGGCGCTGCGCGCGGGCCGGGAGGGGCCGGAGTCTTCACTGCGTCGTCGGGGTAGAGGTGAGGCGACAGACCTGGAACTCCCCCCCCCCCCCGTCCACCCAGCACATCTTGAGGGCAATGCGGAGGGCTGGCTCCTCGTTGATGTCGAGGTCAGAGTCTGAGCGGTTGCCGGAGCTTGACATTGCCGCCGGAGTCGTTTGATTGGATCGAATCGGGGAAATCAAAGAAGAAGAAGAAGGGGCGAAGCGAGAGCGAAGCGAGGTAGGGTTTTCGGATTGGGAATATTTATAAGGACGGGGTGGACCGGGCTAACGTGGCGGATGCGCCCGGGCCACCCCAAATACACTCTAGATTTGAGCTGGATATGAGGGGCGCCGGACAATCCGAACATTTAAGACCCGTTTGAGGTGTCCATCTGGATCAATTTTTTATGACCGGTTAATGACCAGGCCATTTGAGACGGGTTTAGAGTGCCCGGCTGTAGACGCTCTCGGCCTCAATCTTTCGCCTCCGAACGTTCCCCCGGCCAACCCAATCCAGGGCTCGGTTCACCGTCTAGCAGTCGTCTGCATCGCCTCCATAATTCCTCCGACCTCCGGTGCACCCCTTCATGCAACTTCCCTGGATCGTCGCGCTTCCCGCGCTGTCGCGTCGACGGTCGACGTGCGCTTCTCATTGTTCAATTTCTCATGGTGTTTGGCTGCTCGATCACCTTGCCGCTGCTAATCTCATCTCGGTGATGCAGCAAATAAAGGAGAGTGCGGGTCTGCAGTTCAAGGTAAGACTGCAGTGCAAGTTAAGCTTGACTAGCACGCTTGGATCTGGTGCGTCTTTGTGCTGGGTGCTAGTCGTTGCCCTGCTAGATGCATGCAAGATTTACATGTATACACACCGGTGTTGAGCGTTGGTGGCCTCATTGATGACCCCGTGGACGAAAAAGGTCTGAACATTTTTCTGATTTGCACACACCCTGTCGATCCTGGACACACCAGAAAAAGGCCAATCTTTTTTATTTAACTGCCTATGTTTTTACACAAAACTATGAAGAACATAGAGGGCAGCTTTGGGTCACGGAAAAAACTTATACTGTGTGCAAAAGAAATCATGATTTCAGCAGCACTGAATTATAATAAGCTATTACCAGTTCTGATGTCACCACTATAAATATGCATGAACAGCAAAGGTCGAAACAATTTATCAAAAAATGTGTGTGTGTCTGATTCTTCCGCAATAAAATAAGAAGTCCTCTTTTTGTATGAGTAGTTTTGTTTATATCGCTTTTCTCCTCCACAACAAAAACTCTTCTCCTCCCCGGTGCCGCCGCCGGTCCGCCCCATCTCCCTGGGCCATGGAGGTGCGGAGGATCTCGGGCCCTCACCAATGAGAGGGACCCCATTCTTGTTCTTGCTAGGTTCGCGTCTTGGTTGGGGCGCTGCGTGCCGACGGCAATGTCCCTTAGTAGGAATAATGTCTCCTACGCTCCATCCCCGCCGTGATGGTGCGTCTAGCATCGTCAGAGGGCGTGTGGAGGTGTGTCTTCCTCGGATCTCGTGGGACTCGGTTGGTGTTGGTTTTCGGTGAATCTGTTTGGATCCGGTCTTCATTTGAGTGTTTACATGTTTGATCCTTCTGATCTACGACTTTTTTCATCGGCGATGGTTGCTGCTTTGGATGTGGGTCTTCTGGCCTCCTGACTTATGGGTCACATGTGGGTCTTCTGGCCTCTCCTTGAATCTTCTAGGGTCTCTTATGTTTCAGAAAAAAATATCAAAAAGTTCGTCGTGTTTGGACTTCGGGAGGTATCGGCTTTATGTAAAACCAAAAACATGAAAAAAAATTGTCACTGGGCACTAAATTAATAGGTTAGTCTAGAAAATAGTATAAAATGACATATAAAGCTAGTCATGATGGCCTTTCCTTTAAAAAAGTGCTAATATAACAATATTAAATAACAAAAAAATATAGATGTGTTTGAGACGCACTATAAGGTAGCAACCACAGTATCTTGGATCTCTCATTCAAGATTGTGTGGCCAATGTTAGCATATGGTCTTCAATTTATTTTGAAACTTTGGCCGAAACAATCAAAATTAGCCAAATTGTATTGAAACATTGGAAAAAACTGAAAGCGAATCTGGAGGACTCTAACGATGCATGGTCGTGTCCTCAAATTGTCGCAAAATGCAAGGATCCTGCCATCATTTCCCTGCTCAACTTAAGTTACAAAATAGAGGTCATGTTCGTCCTTCCCGATTCCTCCTCGATCGAGCGCTAGCGAGCGGTGGTGACGGGGTCCTGTACCGGGGGTGGATAACACCAAGAAGCCTGGCCGCATCGACTACAAGGGCCTACTAGGGCCAATGTGAGTAGCAAACTCTAAGGAGGCGAAGACGATCTTCGTGACTGAGGGAGTCCTGGATTAGGGGGTGTCCGGATAGCCGGACTATGACCTTTGGCCGGACTCCTGGACTATGAAGATACAAGATTGAAGACTTCGTCCCGTGTCTGGATGGAAATTTCCTTGGCGTGGAAGGCAAGCTTGGCGATACGGATATGTATATCTCCTCCCATTGTAACCGACTCTGTGTAACCCTAGCCCTCTCCGGTGTCTATATAAACCGGAGGGTTTTAGTCCGTGGGGACGAACAACAATCATACCATAGGCTAGCTTCTAGGGTTTAGCCTCTCGATCTCGTGGTAGATCTACTCTTGTACTACCCATATCATCAATATTAATCAAGCGGGAGTAGGGTTTTACCTCCATCGAGAGGGCCCGAACACGGGTAAAACATCGTGTCCCTTGTCTCCTGTTACCATCCGCCTAGACGCACAGTTCGGGACCCCCTACCCGAGATCCACCGGTTTTGACACCGACATTGGTGCTTTCATTGAGACTTCCTCTGTGCTGTCGCCATCAGGAAGGATGCCTCATCCCGTCTATAAAGACGGCACTGTTGCTAAAGGAGCTCTGGCTATCGGCCAAACTCTCCGGTTAGGTGGTTTTCTTATGACCGCCTGTTCAGCCGCCGCGCCGACGATGACTTCTCGGGTCATCGAAAGCAATCTTCACGTCAACTCGGAACTCGCCGAGAAGTTAGATCCGATGGAGCTCTCTTCCTTAAACGAGCTCTTGGATCGCATCGCCGCCATCGGGAGTCGCCACGGACTACGATCGATTGGGCCAAAGCCCGATCTGAGGGAGATTAACTCTCCCCAGGTCACCCATCACGTTGCAGTGGTGGAGAAACAATGCGGCAAGCCTTCATCTATCTTAAGGACTAGTTATGTCCGGATTCCCGATCCCTCCAAGCCGGATACCCACGGAGAGGAAGACGTCACTCAAGCCCTGAACCTAAAGTCGGGCAGCGGGCTAGTTTCATTGGACAACATCCAAGAACCCAAGCTTCCGAGTTCGGAAACTCCTTGGCCCCTGAGTCTTAAATTGGGCGAAGTTCCGGATTTAATTCCACCCGCCCACCCAAATATAAGCGATCTATCACAAATTCGGCAAGAGCCCACAGAAACAGTACACCACTACTGGGCCAGATTCCTCCTGGTCATGAACAGGATAAAGGACTGCCGCAAGGAGGACGCAATTTCATTCTTCTGCAATAATTGCACGGACAACGGAATCCTCAACGCCATAAGTCGCTGGTGAAATTACACGCCACTGACTTGGCGACCATAGTACGAAAATCTTGTGCGATGGAAAGTGCTCGAAAACCAAAATAAAATTTTGGGACAATCCGCCCTGAATACAACCCCAATCCGAAATAAAAGGGTGCATTATCGCCAGCACCGGGTTAAACACCAAAAAGCAAAACCCTCTATAGGGCATGGAACCGTCTTTGGAGGGATGGCTCAACGGACCTGTAAAATTCATAGTACAGAGGACGCCACGCCAACTCATAGCCTTAGAGCATGTTGGATACTCCGCGGTGGCGGAAGTGGCGAAGAGCTTCTAACTCCGTAATCCACAGAGCACCAGCCCGGGGATACCAAAGACGGTATTAATAGTCTTCGAGACTTTCTTATCAAATAATATGCGGAAACGAACACTCCGCAGCCTTGCCGAAGTCTACCAAGTAGCAACAATAAACCCATGGAGTGACACGGCTATTACCTTTAATGCCAATGATGAACCTAAATTCCGAACAGCCCGAGCACCAATCCGCATTGGTACTCAGTCCAATAGTGGACGGCTTTCGCCTTACCAAGGTACTCATGGACGGTGGCAGCGGATTGAACCTCATTTATGAGGAAACCCTTCGAAAAATGAAAATAGACTGGATCCGCATTGAGCGAAGCAGCACAACCTTTAGAGGAATAATACCTACCGGGAAGCATGTTGCACAGGAAAAATCACACTGGATGTGGTGTTCGCACGCCGGATAATTACAGGTCCGAGGAGGTCACGCCCAAGTGGCCCCATTCGTGATGGATACCACGCTCTATTAGGGCGAGAGGCATTCACAATTTTTCAAGCTATACCCCATTACGGGTACATGAAGCTCAAAATGCCCGGCCCAACGGAATCATCACTCTTGCTAGTGACCGGACATAGCACTCCGAAAAATAAGACAGGCCTGGCCCTTGAGGCACTATCCGAAGCCCTAGCGGCCGAGGAACCCGGCTATGCGCTCCACGGTGAACAGGGGCGATGTGATACTCGATAAAAGATCCAAGTCCACCTCCTTTAAACCGCGGACGAAATAGTCAAATTCCAAGTCCATCCAATGACCCTACAAAACAGCCTCCATCGGGCGCAATTAAACCCTCGATGTAGACGCCAGACTACAAGAATTCCTACGCGAAAATTGGGACATTTTGCACGGCACCCTTCAGACATGCCAGAATCCCACGCCACCGGGCCGAGCACAACCTAAACATCCTAAAAGGATTCAAGCTACCAAACAGGCTCTTGGCATTTCTCGAACCTAAGAGACAAACCATGGGAGAGGAGCTAGCCAAACCATCGGAGGTCGGATTCATCAGAGATATAAAACATCCGGACTGGCTAGCAAACCTGGTGATGGTACCAAAGAAGGACAAATCTGGCGCCTCTGGCGTCGATTTCAAGGACCTCAACAAGGCTTGCCCAAAGGATCCTTCCCTCCCCGCATCGATCAAATTATCGACGCTACCGTAGGACACGATTCATTGTGTTTCCTCGACACATACTCCGGCTACCATCAAATTAAGATGGCAGAGCCAGACCAAGCCGCAACGACATTCATCAACCCATACGGCCCATTATGCTTCAACACAATGCCCTTCGGGCTCAAAAACGCCGGCGCAACATATCAGCGCATGATTCAAACATGTCTGGCAAGCCAGATCGGCAAAACAGTGGAGGCATACGTAGATGACGTGGTCGTCAAAACCAAGCATGTCGAAACTCTGGTAGACGACTTGAGGCTCACATTCGATAACCTCCGAACATACGACATCAAGCTTAACCCAGAAAAATGCGTTTTCGGCGTACCAGCCGGAAAGCTCTTGGGCTTCATTGTATCCGGCAGAGGAATTGAAGCAAACCCAGCCAAGATTCGAGCTCTGTCACAATTGGATATCCCAAAGGACTTCAAACAAATACAAAAATTGACTGGATGCGTGGCGGCTCTAAGCCGCTTTATCTCCCGCTTGGGAGAAAAGGCATTACCCCTTTATCGCCTCCTCCGGCGCAAGACCAACACTTTGAGTGGACGGATGCACGCCATACCGGACTCAAAGAAATAAAAGCCATATTGGCAACAAACCCGGTCCTAGCCGCGCCTAACATGGGTGAACCAATGCTATTATACATCGCGGCAACTCATCAAGTTGTAAGCGCAGTACTCGTCGTCGAACGAGAAACGGACGGACACAAATTCCCCCTTCAAAAGCCAGTTTACTACGTGTCCACCGTCCTCACTCCATGCAAGTTGCGGTACCGCATTATCAAAAGATAGCATACGCAGTATTTATGTCATCCGGAAGCTGCGACACTACTTTCGGGAGTGTTCGATATGATAACCTCAAGTACCTCTTAACGATATTATAAACAACCGCGACGCGACGGGCGGATTGCCAAATGGGCTATTGAGCTCCTCCCGCTCGACATAACCTATAAGCCACGGCGAGCTATTAAGTCGCAAGTTTTGGCCGACTTCGTCGCCGAATGGATCAAGCCGAACTCCCTAAAGAGTACGACACATTCCAAGCTGGATCATGCGCTTCGACGGCTCCAAAATGTTGGCTGGTCAGGGGAAATTTGGCGTCGTTCAGCGTCCCCAACGGGAGATCTGATTCAATGCGTACTCGAGATAATGTATACGGACTCCAACAACGCGGCCGAATATGAGGCCCTTCTACATGGTCTCCGGATGGCGGTCTCCATGGGCATTCAACGCCTCGAGGTGCGCGGGATTGAACCTCGCGATATCCCAAACAAATGGAGACTTTGATGCCAAGGATCCGAAAATGGCAGCTTATCGCAACGCCGTCCTAAAAATGTCAGCTCGGTTCGAAGGGCTCGAATTTCACCATATAGCTCGGGAAAACAATTAGGCAGCAGACGTCTTAGCACGCATTGGCGCAAAGCGCGATGCCGTCCCCCCCCCCCCAATATCTTCTTGGAGAGGCTGTTCAAGCCATCTGTATTATGAGAAGGGGAGTTCGGAAATAACAGCCCGGACCCAACCGCACTGCCCGACACCGAACATTCTGACACAATGGGAGGCTCTGCCAACAAAGTAACACCTTCAGCCCACGTAATAATGGCAGTCATTGCCCCGTGGACAGAACCACTCCTAGCCTACCTAACCAGGAAGGAACTTCCCGAGGACCAAAACGAGGCACGTCACATAGTGCGGCGATCTAAAGCCTATAAAGTCCATGAGGGAGAGCTTTATAAGAAAAGCACGACCGGAGTCCTTCAAAGATGTATCTCCGAAGAGGAAGGGCGGAATCTTCTGGCTGAAATTCATCTTGGGACTCGGCGGGCACCACGCCGCAGCCCGGCCCTTGTAAGCAAGGCCTTCCAGACAGGATTTTATTGGCGGCGGCACAGGCAGATGCTCGGGACTTAGTCCAACGATCGTCGGTTGCCCGACTCTTTGCTAACCAAAGCCATATGCCACCTACCGCCCTCCAAACCATACCCATCACGGCCCTTCGCAGTGCAGGGGCTTGACATGGTTGGACCCCTTAAAGGAGGAACCCACAAGCAAAAATACCTCTGGCCATGGTGGATAAATTCACCAAATGGATAGAGGCCAAGCAGTTAAGACGGCGAATCCGGACCGGTGATAGACTTCATATCGAGGGTGCATTACACCGTTCTGGCGTCCCCACAAAGATCATCATTGATAACGGCACGAACTTTCTACCGACGAGGTCAAACTACGGTGCAAAAACATGGGCATCAAGCTCGACTATGCTTGATCTATCATCCTCAAACTAACGGTCAAGTCGAGCAAGCAAATGGTCTAATCATGAGCGGCATCAAACCCAGTTAGTGCGGTCCCTCAAGGAATCTAACACGCCTTTGGGTAGAGGAGCTCGACTCCGTGCTCTGGGGCTGCGGACCATGCCGAATCGCACCACCGGATTCACACCATTCTTTATGGTATACGGCACAAAGGCGGTTACGCCTGCGACATAATTCATGACTCACCTCGGCGTGCGCGTATGTACGAAGAAAGAGAAGCCGAACTTCGATCGGCAGGACAGTTTGGATGCCTTGGAGGAGGAGTGTGGCGTGGCAAAAGCCCGCCCGCATTCTATCAACGAGGGCTCGAAGATATCAAAGCAGTAGAAGCACGGGTCAAAACTTACAATGTTGGCGAGTTAGTTCTCGCTTTCTTTGGACAAGAAAAAGGACAAACTCAAGCCCAAATGGGAAGGTCCATTTATTATTGACCAAGTCCTCACTGGTGGAGCGTACCGTCTGCGAGATGCATCGGATAACCGACTCGAGCCAAACCCATGGAACGCAGCCCGTCTCCGAAGATTCTACGCCTAGCGCCGGACTCTGTGTTCGTCTCCTTCCTTTGCCTATTTTTTACACATTAGCTGTCTTTTTTTTCTATCCTTCTCCCTCCCTTTCCCTTACAGCCTTTAAGGGCCCGTTTCGCTTTGTTCAAGATCAAGAATCGACGCGCTTATCCGCTACCATTATACCTGGGGTCTTCTTTAACAGAAGCTTATTTATACGGGCTTCATGTCCAACACATGTGTCACACTTCCGCATGTACCTTTTATTCATCATTATATGCATCGATATGACTTAAGTTTTGGCCAAGTTGGTTGCCTGGCTCCTGTGCTTACCCCTACGTTCCGATTGTTCGGCTAGGCGGTAAAGGGAGCACCTCTGCGATTGTTACTACCGGGTCAGCCGGATGTGTACCTCAGACTGGGTGAAGCCGAAAGCTAGCGTTCTTAAGGGAATATTCGGTCGGTGAACTAAAGATGATTTCTCACTTGTTTATTTATCCGCCCCCAGATGCTTTTACGCTTTTCATGATCAGGACATGCACTTTAGGGCATGCCTCGAGAAAGGAACCCCTAAAGGAATTATTCTCCTGGAAGATGTTTCTTACTAACCATGTAATATAACATAACTAGTTGGGCACTTATCTGTTCAAGCACTAATGACCCCTACGCTCGGTCTCCATGCATGCCCGGTTCCTACATAACCGAGAGGGTATTCGGACACACTCAGGACTATCGGGTCCCGAGGTTGAAGCGAAAAGGTCAGCCATGACAAGCGATCTACAATCCGGCTAGAAGGCATTTTACATGTCATCTTAAATTACATAGTCGGTTTGTTGGGCATATTCCTCTTCAATACCGCCTAACAGTGCTGTCTAGTATCTGATCTGATGGGAATATTTGGCGGCCAACTCTACTTGGCCGTACACTAAGCTCACAGGGATCTCCTTCCCATCGGCCCCCATAGGTCCGACCTCGGCCATGTGGTTTGGGTTAGCCTTCGTGTACCGCGTCTTCACCATGGCCCAGGCCTCACTGGCACCTTGACGGCAGGTCGATATCTTCCATAATCGGAAGCGCTGCCGCGCTCCCTTAAGCCTCTCTGCAAGCTCTCCAAGGCCTTCGGGCATGGAGACAGATGGCCACAAGGCCTGGGCGACGCCTTTCATCACTGCCGAACTTCGTTCGTGCGGTTGTAAACTTCGGGAAGAAGGTCACCCGTAGAACCGGGCATTTCCTCTGCAGGACGACCTATGTGCGTACCTACAGACATAACTCTGTTAGTCGACTTCCTCGCCGAACTCTTTTTCAAAGTTCGTTCAAGCACTTACTAAAAATGCCGCGTCGAAGCCGTTGATTCTCCTTCACGGAGTCCGACAGCTGGGCACGAACATCCTTTAGTTCCTCGCCCATCTGGGTGTTGGCATCTTGGAGATTATTCTTCTCCTGCCTCACCCTCGTAAGCACGCTCTCGCCGGCCTTTAACCGCGCAAGAGTTGTTTCTTGTCCGGATCTACTCTGGCGCCATCTGCAATGATATTGTCGATTTGCACACGCCAGACTTCACAACATACTTATCTTTCAAGCGTATATTACCAGAGGGTCTCCTTGGCCTCCTCGCCATGCGGCTAGTGAGGCCTCAAGTTCGGCTTTGCACTCTTCCAGCTCCTGGGACAGTTGGGTATTCTTTTTTGTAAGATCCTGCATAACAAATGATCCTTAAATCAGTTATTCTAACTGTTTCAAGTCTCGGGGGCTACTGACATATACATAACCATCAAATTTTCTCACCCGTATGTCTTTCACATACTGCTCCGTGGCTCTAGCTAGACCATTTTGAGCGGCACGGAGGTACGCATCTCCCGAATTGAAGGCATCCAATGCCTCTTGGGAGAAACAAGCGTCACGAAGAACTGTCCGGCGACGCCTGTGATTCATGGCACTCTCCACCTCGGAATTGGTGGCGGACAGTCTGTTCGCATCCTCTGTCAGAGGAGCATCCGACGCACGCCTTGTGTTTGCCTCTGCTTCTGGACCAGGCTTTGGAGCCTGGCTGGTGGAGGCTCGATTGGCAATCTCTCCGGATATAGTCCGGCGAGCCCTCTTTTTCCTAAAAAAAAGGAGAGCACAGGCGTTAGTATGCATCGTAAGAATAATATCTTGGAATAAGGCAGCGCGCCTTACTGTTGCGTCGGTGCCTCGACCCGGGCTGCGTGTCTCTTTAGCCTACCCGCCCTCGCGGTCCCTTGTTGGCTAGTCGCCGCAGGCTCGGCATTCCGCCTCGAGATCCTCCCCTGTGAAACACCATTGGTATACGGTGATAAAAAATAAGCACGGATGGATCATCTTTGAAGTATTAGGACTTCGGTCTCGATTACTTGTGAGGCGGGGAGCAGTCCGGGATAATCGGCTGTAATAGCCACCAAGGCATTGTCGATGCTAAATTGGTGAAATACCCCATCGATCAGCTCCACGGATATATCCGGATCCTCTTGGGAGGCCGGATCGAGGGACCGTTCCGGATCCTCGGGTTGTGGAGGAGGGCTGTTTATATCCTTTACGGCCCGGCGCAATTCCTACGTCGAAATCACAAGATAAGGTACTTGACTATGGGAATATATAACAGATGGACAAAAAGAAGTGTCCGCTTACCCAGCTTGGAGGATTGTGCATGGAAAATCCGCCCTGCGGATTGACGCGGAGAAATTCCTCCTCTTCTCCCTTGTACAATGCGGACAAGATCTTCGTCGAGCGTGACCGATCCGGCCCCTTACGGCCGCGGCGGGTGGCATCATCCTCCCGTTGAAATCCCACATGGGGTGGCCTCTATCTTAAGCGGCTGCACCCCCGCATAATGCATGTGGCCATGACCCGATCATGGTCGATCCGAATGAGCTAACAATCTTATCCGGCCCATCAGGTAAAAGACGTCCTTGTCATTTTCCTTCTGAGGGCTCCGTGGACGCCAACTTAGGCGCTTCTTCAAAGGAGCATTATTGAACTCAGGGAGGCCGATCCAAACAGGGTCCGGCAGGGGGACATCTTCTATATAAAACCATTACGAAGGCGGTCTTGAGCGCCTTCCTTGGGGTTCCGGATAGATATCTGGTCGGCGGCGACGCCATACTTGGCTCCGCCCACTTGATATATTGACCTCTCCACGAGAACGGGCACAAGGCGAACAGCTTCTTCCACGGTAGCGAAATGAACCTCGATGCCCAAAACAGCTCGCAAAGGGCTACGAAGCCCGCAATATGCAATATGGAGGCAAAGCGTAAGGTTGTGCAACCGAGGTCAGAACTCCGTGAGCCCCGGAGAAACGGATGAATTGGAAATCTGAGCCCTCTTATCAAATAAGGGACAAGGCATGCCCGCTCTCCTTCGGAGGGATTGGGGACGCTCTCCGCTTGCTCTCCACCATTATAGGTGGCAAGCCCGGCTCGAACCGGGACCATATAGGCTGGGGGGAGAAACCCCTTGGCTTGGAGCGTCACTAGTGTTGGGGAACATAGTAATTTCAAAATTTTCCTATGCACACGCAAGATCATGGTGATGCATAGCAACGAGAGGGGAGAGTATTGTCCACGTACCCTCGTAGACCGTAAGCGGAAGCGTTATAACAACGCGGTTGATGTAGTAAATGCGTCTTCACGATCCGACCGATCCAAGTACCGAACGTCACGGCACCTCCGAGTTACGCACACGTTCAGCTCGATGGCGATCCCGGACTCCGATCCAAAGAAAGTGTCGGGAGAGAGAGTTCCACAAGACGACGGCGTGGTGGACGATCTTGATGTTCTATCGACGCAGGGCTTCGCCTAAGCACCGCCACGATATGACCGAGGTGGAATATAGTGGAGGGGCACCGACACAGTAAGAGATCCAAGAGATCAATTGTTGTGTCTTTGGTGCTAGCCCTGCCCTCTATTTATATGTTGAGCCGGGGTCGAAACTTGGAGCAAAAGCCTCCACAAAGTCGGTTTTGCCCGAAAGGCAAGAGTCCCACTCGGACTCGTGACCAAACACCACAAACCTTGGCGTCTCGCCCAGACGCCATGGGCCTCGGCGTCTAGCCCAGGGGCGAACGCCAGTGGTCTCCGGCGTTTGGCCCCGGCCTCCATAAAACTCCTTTTGCACCAACCTAAAGCCTCATGGGCTTGACCCTTGGCCTAAACATATCATCCAATATATGAATCTTTACGTCTCGACCATTTCGAGACTCCTCGTCATGTCCCCGATCTCATCCGGGACTCCGAACTCCTTCGGTACATCAAAACATGTAAACTCATAATATAAATGTCATCAAAACCTTAAGCGTGCGGGACCCTACGGGTTCGAGAACTATGTAGACATGACCGAGAACTATTCTTGGTCAATAACCAATAGCGGAACCTGGATGCCCATATTGGTTCCTACATATTCTCTGAAGATCTTTATCGGTCAAACCGCATAACGACATACGTTGTTCCCTTTGTCATCGGTATGTTACTTGCCCGAGATTCGATCGTCGGTATCCAATACCTAGTTCAATCTCACATCGGCAAGTCTCTTTACTCGCTCTGTAATACATCATCTCACAGCTAACTCATTAGTTGTAATGCTTGCAAGGCTTAGTGATGTGTATTACCGAGAGGGCCCAGAGATACCTCTCCGTCAATCGGAGTGACAAATCCTAATCTCGAAATACGCCAACCCAACATGTACCTTTGGAGACACCTGTAGTACTCCTTTATAATCACCCAGTTACGTTGTGACGTTTGGTAGCACCAAAGTGTTCCTCCGGTAGAACGGGAGTTGCATAATCTCATAGTTACGAGGAACATGTATAAGTCATGAAGAAAGCAATAGCAACATACTAAGCGATCAAGTGCTAGGCTAACGGAATGGGTCATGTCAATCGATCATTCAACTAATGATGTGATCCCGTTAATCAAATGACAACTCATGTCTATGGTTAGGAAACATAACCATCTTCGATTAACGAGCTAGTCAAGTAGAGGCATACTAGTGACACTCTGTTTGTCTATATATTCACACATGTATTATGTTTCCGGTTAATACAATTCTAGCATGAATAATAAACATTTATCATGATGTAAGGAAATAAATAATAACTTTATTATTGCCTCTAGGGCATATTTCCTTCAACTAGCTCGCTGTGCGGGACGGAACATCTCTCCCAATCTCCAGGCTGAGGGCTGGGAAGGCGAGAGGAGGAGCTGCGTCGACTGGCCATGATGGAATGGATCTCTGTCGAATGCGCTCCGATGAATGCTCGCGAAGGGAAGATGGTGTGATTTGGATCTAAATCCTCGTCTCTTTAAAAGGCAGCTCATTCACACAGCTAGGGGGGTAAATGTAAAAACACCCTGGCTTTTCGCTTTCGTCGGACACGTGGAAGATGGCCATTATTGGGCGTGGAAGCCAAGGAGCGAAATATTCATAAGAAGCCGGGCACTATTCAACAGGTACACGGAATTTGGAGAAGAACCCGCCTTGCAATGCCGAAGACAATCTGCGCACCGGACTCGTCGTCCTTGAAGCCCGGTTCGGGGCTCTTGAGGAGTCTGGATTAGGGGTGTCCGGGATAGCCGGACTATGACCTTTGGCCGGACTCCTAGACTATGAAGATACAAGATTGAAGACTTCGTCCCGTGTCCGGATGAGACTTTCCTTGGCGTGGAAGGCAAGCTTGGTGATACGGATATGTAGATCTCCTCCCATTGTAACCGACTCTGTGTAACCCTAGCCCTCTCCGGTGTCTATATAAACCGGAGGGTTTTAGTCCGTAGGACGAATAACAATCATACCATAGGCTAGCTTCTAGGGTTTAGCCTCTATGATCTCGTGGTAGATCTACTCTTGTACTACCCATATCATCAATATTAATCAAGCAGGAGTAGGGTTTTACCTCCATCGAGAGGGCCCGAACCTGGGTAAAAACATCGTGTCCCTTGTCTCCTGTTACCATCCGCCTAGACGCACATCGCATTTGTCATGCAAACCCTAGACCTCTCCTACCTATAAAGGGAGGTCTAGGGTACCCATTCATCATCTATCCACAGATAGAAAACTCTCGGTGGCAATCTCATACACCATTGTAACCCTCGCACGAGGTATCCCTCCATTATGAATCATCAAAACTAGCAGGACGTAGGGCATTACTCTCCGAAGGCCCGAACCTGGATGAATCTCTCGTGTGACCTCTAATCCATGACTTGCAGCTGCGCTTGGACCCCTACAAAGGGATCTGACGGTATTTCGCTCCGTCAGGGTGGTGCAAGCATATAGAGGCAGGCAACAGACCCCCTATCAGTGGCGGTGGGGCATCCGGTGGCATGTGGCACAGGCGCTGAGGTGCACGACAATAAGTCGAGGCAGTGAAGCTTTTCGGTTTTCAACCCACATGTCCTTTAAGGTTTAATCTTTTTTGTGAGAAGTAGCAGAGCTACGTTCCCTTCTTTAAGAAGGGAGAGTTAGGAAATTACAAGGGAAGACAAGGGTGAGAACATAGCACACGAGAACAACTAGGGTTACATGCTACAACAAGATAGTAGAGAGGGGAAACAACGAGGGAACTACAAAGGATGGAAAGAATGCCACTTGTAACCATTGATCGCATCAACACAACCAACATGGAGGAGCACTTCAGCTTCCATCTTCATCTCGTTGCCACCTGACAACACGCCTCAAAGAGGGGACGGTTCAAAGGGAGGGGGGGCCAAGGCGAATCGCAGGCTCGCTAACCCGGCTTCAGATGGGAGCATCAGGCACTTCCACAAACTTGGTCAAAGAGGTGAGACCGATGTCCACACCGTGGCAAGAAACACCACATGAAACGGGAAGGAAGCGGGAGTAGCCACCACTAATCTAGTCGTCGCCCGTGGCCATGGACCTTAAACCAGCCAACCAAAACAATAAACAACCAATGATGGCTCATTGACTCCATGACGCCGCCTCCAAGGATATTACGGCATCAAGGACGACATCGTCCGGTCCAGAAGATGGATCTAAGGCTTTCTCCCAGAGAGCACCAAGGAGGCGAGGTGTCGGAGCTTCGTGAAGATGCCTACAAGGAAGAAGACAATGCCCAAACGTTGTCATCATCATTGCTAACAAAATCGACACGTGCTTCTCTTGTAGCATCACACCTCGATGCCCATACTAAACCACACCGCTGCCAAGTCAGATGGACCTCACCAGCCTCTGCCCTCGGCATTGCGTGCTTACTAGCTCCGACAAGGCACGTCTCCCACGCAAAAACGATAACCAAGGCCTCCTATCGACGGACGACTACGAGTCGCGCCTGGAATTGGAGGAGTCCCGCCCGCATCGAGGCAAGACAGATCCGTGTGCCTTTTAGCGCGAGGAGGCAACGAACATCAAGGTAGGGCCGTTGACGCACGTCGACGGTCAGAATCGAGGTATGAGGTCACCATCGCCGGTATGCCCGGGCCCCTCCGCCATATAATGTCTTGCAACACAACAGCCGCACCGGGACAACCCCGCAAAACCTTTCAACAGCGGGCCACCATGCTGCGACAGAGGCCGGCGGCAAAAGAAGGGAAGGGAGACGGGGAACCGATAATGGCGGCGGGGTGCTCCTCCCGGGTCACGCCGGTGCAGGCGGCACACAAGTCCATGTGTTTTACTGCTGGTAGTAAACTTTTCTTAAGGTCTATAATCTTACTTTCAAGGCCCGAATCAACTTGGACTTACGAGTGTGTTCGTTAAAATCCCAACACCTCGGTGCAATTTGATAGACTAAAACATTTGCCACTAGTTTCATCTACTTTGATTCGAGTCTCCGGTCTACTACCTCTGCCTCCGCCTGGAAATGACAAAGAGGCCTGCCTCGCTGCCGCTGGGTTCCGCACGCAACCCAAGCGGCAGCATCGATCGCCGCCAGGTCAAACGAGACGAGCACGCGCGCGGCACGTGGGGACGTGCGGTCAAGTCCGGCGGGGGGACGGAGGACGGGCCGACGCTCTCCGCGGAATTTTACATTTCTTCGGGGGCCCGGGCGCGAGAGCCGGTTATCCGATAAAACCCCCGGCGCTGAGATCCGCGCACCCGAAGCTTCTCTACTTCCTCCGCCCCACCCCCACCCGCCTTCCTTCCCAGCCAGCGCGCGGTTTGGTCGTCGCCTTCCTCCTCCTCGCCGATCCACCAGCCCGTCCCCAGATCCACGCCACCGCGCGGATCCCCGATGCGGGCGCCGGCGATGCTCCGGCTGGCCGCCGCCGGGCTCGCCCTCGTCGCGCTCCTCGCCGCCGCGCCGCCCGCCGCCGCCTTCTACCTCCCCGGCGTCGCCCCCACCGACTTCGGCAAGGTGAGAACTCGCTTCCTCCCCCCTGCTGCCACCAACCACCACCCCTCCCTCCCCGCCGGCCGAGGGAATGAGTAGCTCACGCCCGCGCCCGGGCTCGCCGGCTAGATCCGGTCAACGGGCGGCGCTTCCCCGCGCGCAGGCTCCCGGGATCCGCGGATCTCAGGACAGACCCGTACGCACAAGTGCTGATGGTCCAATTACCTTCGCCGCGGTCGCAGCCAGGGGCGCACTAGGATGCGGGATCCGCATGCCCCGTTGGCTGCGCCATGATTCGCGCGCCGCCTCCTCCCTCCCCGCGCCTCCGTTCTGATCCGGAACGTGCTCGCTAGATTCACTCATGGTGCTTGGGTCACGGTTGGCTTTGTTACATGCGTGTCCTTGTGCACTTGCAGTGCTGGTGGTTTAAGGCACTGAGAATTGGAAGCGGCCGCTTATGGCAATTTAGATCTCATCTTGTTCTTAGTTTGATCCACAGCTAGGGCTCGATCGGCTGATTGAGTAGAATAGACGTCTCAGCCAAGCACAAATCTGATCTGATAGTTTTAAAAATGCCCAATTCGCAGTAATTGCACGTCCTGCAAGGACTTGCTTTTTGTGTTTATTATTATTACTGTTTATTTAAAAGGCTGCACGGTTTGTCAGAGATATTGTTTATTGTTTCCATCTTTTATGTCATAATCTTAAAAAATTGCTTGTTTGATACACCGGGGTTTAGTACATATTCCTAGGAAACTAGATGCTCTGCAGAGCAGTGTAGAATATTGTGTAGGATGGTTGAAACATAGTTTCGAAAATCAAACTGATGAGTGAACCGGTCACACACCGGGTCTGCTTCAACTAACATTGTACTGGTTGGGCCAGATATCTTTTGTGTCGAGTTATTTATATTTTGACCGTATCTGATATTTCTATGAACAGCTATCTGCGTATAGCATTTTTATTGCTGCTAAAAAATGTCCTTGATTTATCTCTTTGGTTTATCTGTCTACAGGGAGATGAACTGTTGGTGAAGGTGAACAAGCTGACATCAATAAAGACTCAGCTACCCTACACGTATTATTCCCTTCCTTTCTGCAAGCCGAATACCATAGTTGACAGCGCTGAAAACCTTGGTGAGGTTCTCCGTGGTGATCGAATTGAGAACTCCCCTTACGTGGTAAGTATTCGGTAAAGAGTAATCAATAATTTATGTACCTGGGAGGGAAATGTGCCTGGTTTTTAGTTTAACATGCTCCTTGTCTGAACTGCAGTTTCAAATGAGAGAGCCCAAGATGTGCCAGATTATCTGCAAAATAACTGTTACTGAGAAAGAAGCAAAGGAGCTCAAGGAGAAGATTGAGGATGAATATCGTGTGAACATGTAAGGGCAATATAGTAGGTCTTGTCGCGCTTTACTTTGCATGGTATTTTTTGAAATTGACTGGGTTTTCTTTGCAGGGTTCTTGACAATCTGCCACTGGTTGTTCCAGTTCAAAGGCCAGATAGGAACACTGTGGCCTACCAAGGTGGATATCATGTTGGTGTCAAGGGCCAGTATGCTGGAGTAAGTTCATATAGCCTGTTCATGCTTACCCTTGTCTTTACATGTATGATCGGGACTAACTAATTCACGTATACAAATATATTTCCAGAGCAAGGATGAGAAGCACTTCATCCACAACCATTTGTCATTTTCGGTTAAGTTTCACAAGGATGAGGATTCAGAACTTTCTAGGATAGTGGGATTTGAGGTCAAACCATTCAGGTTTTCTTTCAACTTTGCTTGTTGTGTTAATAACTTTTGCCATACCTAAATGGAATGTACCTAATTTTTGTGTTCTGTCTTGTATGTTTGCACCAGCATCAAGCATCAGTTTGATGGGAATTGGAATGACGCAAACACTCGTTTGACCACATGTGATCCTCATAACAGCAAGTTTGTAGTAAATTCTGAAACTCCTCAGGAGGTTGAGGTCGGCAAAGATATCATATTCACCTATGATGTTCGCTTTGAGGTACTATTTTTGTTTATTGTTGTGTTGTCTCCTATGGCATGATAGTTTCTTAACCTTTAATGTTAGTTCTGCTTTATGAAAAAAAATCATGGAATGTTTTGTTACTTCTGCAGGAGAGTGAAATTAAGTGGGCATCTCGATGGGACACCTATCTGTTGATGTCTGATGACCAGATTCACTGGTTCTCTATCGTCAACTCTCTCATGATCGTGCTTTTCCTATCTGGTATGGTGGCCATGATCATGATGCGCACCCTGTACAGAGATATATCTAGGTACAACCAGCTTGAAACTCAAGAGGAGGCACAGGAGGAAACTGGCTGGAAGCTTGTCCACGGAGATGTTTTCCGCCCTCCAGTCAACTCTGATTTGCTCTGCGTCTTTGTTGGCACTGGAGTCCAATTCTTTGGCATGCTGCTGGTTACGATGATCTTTGCTGTTCTGGGTTTCCTCTCTCCATCGAACCGTGGAGGATTGATGACTGCAATGCTTCTTGTCTGGGTCCTGATGGGGTTGATTGCTGGCTATTCTTCTTCACGACTCTACAAGATGTTCAAGGGTGCAGAGTGGAAGCAGATAACCCTGCGCACGGCTTTCCTGTTTCCAGGGATTGCCTTTGTTATCTTCTTCATCTTGAATGCCCTTATATGGGGGGAGAAGTCATCCGGTGCTGTCCCATTCACCACCATGTTTGCCCTGGTCCTCCTCTGGTTCGGCATCTCAGTGCCCCTTGTGTTTGTTGGGAGCTACCTCGGGTTCAAGAAGCCCGCCATGGAGCCTCCAGTGAAGACCAACAAGATCCCGCGTCAGATCCCCGAGCAAGCCTGGTACATGAACCCGCTCTTCACCATCCTGATCGGCGGCATCCTGCCGTTCGGCGCGGTCTTCATCGAGCTCTTCTTCATCCTCACCTCGATCTGGCTGCACCAGTTCTACTACATCTTCGGGTTCCTCTTCCTGGTGTTTGTGATCCTCATCATCACGTGCGCGGAGATCACCATCGTGCTCTGCTACTTCCAGCTGTGCAGCGAGGACTACAACTGGTGGTGGAGGTCGTACCTCACCTCGGGTCGCCGGGCGCTCTACCTCTTCCTGTATGCTGGGTTCTACTTCAGGACCAAGCTGCAGATCAGCAAGCTGGTGTCGGGCATCCTCTACTTCGGGTACATGCTGCTTGCCTCCTTCTCCTTCTTTGTGCTCACCGGAACCATCGGCTTCTGTGCCTGCTTCTGGTTCACGAGGATGATCTACTCGTCCGTGAAGATCGATTAGTCGCCGGAAGCACAGCAGGCAGAAACAGAGACAGAGCATAGCATATGTTTTCAGCTTTCGTGGTCAGAGGTGATAATTGTATGATTAAGGTGAAGGTGGGGATCATCCCCGTGTTTGTTACTCTTTTGAGGGAAAAGTTACATTTTGGGATTAGTTTATGAAGTGATGATTTATGTTTATTGTTGTGGTCACAAGTGATGATACTTGTTAGTGATAAATGTTGGTATTACAAGGGTAGAATACAATACACTGTGATGGAGTCGTCTGTTTTGCCAGAATTTAATGGATCAGCGTATAAAATTCAATTTATATTTGATGACCCGTAATTCTTGTGCTGCTGGCTTGGTTTGCTACTTGTAAGGTTTTTTGTTTCTTTCAAATTGAAGGCATAAGATTTGCCTCATCTATTGAATGAGAAGAGAATAGAGTTTTACAAGTGGCTCACATACACGGCATAACAACTACTCGTGCAGTACGATATGCCCTAGTTTCTTAGCACCCAGCTTAGCCTTGTTGATGACAATTTTAAGAAGAATTGGCACCGTTGGTGGAAAACACAACAATTTCACTTATTTCAAATTGTCCAAGACACGAGTATGGTGAGAGAAGTCATAGCTCGTTTATTGGGGTTTTGCATGTCGGTACTCTTATGATCTTATCCCATCAGTATGTGTACAAGCCCAAACTTATTGATGACTGATCTCGAAAGACTAATAGTGTGGCGTATGTGAGCGCCCGTTTCCTGCTCCCTTTGGCAACGAGGGCAAAGACCGCAGTTTGTCCAACCACGCTTCTTCAACCGTTCGGCGGTCCAAATCCGATCTTGTAATATCAACCATGCGAAGAATTTAACCTTTAGAGGGGCCTAAACTTTTCAAACCATGAAGTTCAGGGGGTAGCGTCAATCTAAGGAATTGCGCCTTGTATGTGGTGGCCGCCGAGTAGATCCCATCCATAGAATGCTTCAAACAATGTTATTTTATTTTCTTCTTCAAGGTGGAAGTCATGCGCAAGCATCCAAAGGATGAAGAATTCTCATATGTGGTCTCCGAAGACGATGGTGTCGTGGTTGATTGTGACGCCCGGATAATTAGGCTACAGTAATCCCACGTTAACGATGCCACTCACCTTGGTTACTGTTGATAATCTTGCGTTAGTTCGAAACGATTCGAATTCAAAATTTGAATTTAAGTTAAAACCATCGGGTTTTCAAAAGTCAAAACTAAATTGTTCCTAATATGTCAAATAAATCATAGACCATGTTGGTGGAGAGGCCACACCTTTATAAAGTATTTAGATGCACTAAAGTAAAGAAAATTGTGGCTAAAATCAAATATTTAAATACCTCTTAAATAATAAAAATGTATCAAGTAATTATTACTACACCAAACTTTTTGAGGTAGTGGCCTATATTATAACAATACTTTAGGAGTTTGTTTTGTATTTTTATAAAAAAATAAAATAGGTGTAACTAAAATAGAAATGTAAAATAGTAAATACGTAAAAAAGGAAAAGAACAAAAAAAAAAGGGGCAAAGCCCCCCCTCTCCTTGGGC
Organism: Aegilops bicornis; assembly: GCA_021605145.1. Taxonomy (NCBI): domain Eukaryota; kingdom Viridiplantae; phylum Streptophyta; class Magnoliopsida; order Poales; family Poaceae; genus Aegilops; species Aegilops bicornis. The sequence goes on from CM038673.1 coordinate 632,071,882, forward strand.
CGAGTGGCCCAACTGGCCACCCAGGCCACCAGGGAGGCCCACCTGCACTCCCCATATCCCTCACCCCAAACCCTAGCCCAACCACCCCACACTCCTCCCCACTCGCTCTGCTTCGATCCAGATTGATCCAGATTGATCGCACTGAACAAGGCCGACCACTGGCCAAGACGAGGACTGCCACCCGGAGCGCCTTCGCCTGCCGTCCTCCTCGTCGCCGCCTCTCGGCTCGCCTCCTCCTCTTCCCGACCCGATCCGGATCGGGAAGAGCAACGAGCCCGACGCCGACATCGGCGCGCCACCCCACCGCTTCTACTCGCTGACGCTGCTTCACCGCCGGACAGCTCTGCCTCCTCTACCGCCGACCCGCACCGATCCCCGTCGCTTAGACGTCGTCTCAAGATCGCCCGCACTCGCCCGTGATCACGCGCCGAGGAATCGTCGACCACCGCCGCCGCCAGAGGACCCGAAGCCGCAGACGCTGCCCCGCCGTCGCCGCGTCCCTGTCCTCCTCCCCGCCAGACTGCGCCCGCCTTCCCGACGTCGCGACGACGCCTCGTCCCCGTCCTCCTCCCCAAAGGCTCCATCGAGCCACGCCGACCCCCCTTCGCGCCAACGCTGGTGAGGCCATCGGCCTCCGCATCCCCTCGGCCCCTTTCTCTCGCGGTCACCACGCCGGATGCACGCCGCGCCACAAGACGCTGAGCGCTGTGTCGCGCTTCGCCATGGCCGGCGAGGAGTCGATGCCCTCAATCCCTCATCGCCCGGGCCTCGCCCGACTTCTGGCCGCTGGCCATCGCCACTGCCTCGGCCGGGCCTCATCCGCCCTGCGCCTCGACCAAGGTCGTTGCCATTGTCAGCCGAGCGCCATGCGTCAGCCACCAAACCGTGGCCTTAGCCACTGCACATGGGGCCGACCTATTTAAAAAAAGAGAATAAAGAATTGATAATAAGTAAATAAAAATATTAATTAATTAGTTAATTAACTTAATTAATTAGCTTCAGTTAAACTAATTATAATCTATTACCCTAATAACCTAGTTAGACTAAATTAACTAGTTAGTTAATGTAACAGCCAATGACATGGGGGCCCCACCCCCTGTTGTCCAGTCAAACGTTGATCGGTCAACAGAACTGACCCATCAGCCAACCTCTCGGTACACTTACGTATGCACGCAAAGCTGGGTGCACCTAGCATTTAGCTATTTAATTTTGAATTAAATTAAATCCAGAAAATCTAGAAAAGGATTAAATCTTTATAAATTAATATAAAATAATCTATAACTCGGATGAAAATACTTTATACATGAAAGTTGCTCAGAACGACGAGACGATTCCGGATAAGCAACCCGTTCGTCCGCCACACCCCCCTAACCTATCGAACTCGCAACTTTCCCTCCGCTCCTCTCGCCTGAAAACGCTAAACACTGTGGATATTTTCCGGATGTTTTCCCCTTCACCGGTATCACCTCATACCGCGTTAAAACACGCCTAGCTCGTACATTACCTGTTATGCACTTGCTTGCTATGTATTTACTGCTTTCTCCCTCTCTTCTCTCGGTAGACCCGTGACGAGCCGATGCCTCGTGGTCGATCACGCCACCGACGACCCTCCTTCTTGTCTCGAGCAACCAGTGCAAGCCCCCTTGATCACCGGATATCGCCTATTCTTCTCTATACTGCTTGCATTAGAGTAGTGTAGCATGTTATCGCTTTCGATTAATCCTATCTTCTTTGCATAGCTCGCCCTTGCTACTCTTGTTGTTACCTTTACTGCTATCCTCTTTGCTTAGTATAGGATGCTAGTGTTCCATCAAGGCCCTACACTCTTGTCCGTCTGCCATGCTATACTATCGGGTTGTGATCACTTCGGGAGGTGATCACGGGCATATACTATATACTTTACACTATTACATTACTCGTGATCTTTGTTCGGAGATGAAATTTGAAAGGACGGTGGCTCCATCCCAGAGAGGTGGGCCCAGGTTCCCGACGCCCCGATCGTTACTTTGTGGCGGAGCGGCAGGCAGGTTGTGGCCACCTAGGAGAGAGGTGGGCTGGCCACAGTCGGCGTCATGATACTTAACACGCTTAACGAGATCTTGGTATTTGATCTGAGTCTGGTCATTTGGTATATACGCACTAACCAACTACTGGAGCGATTATGGGCACTCGACGTCGTGGTATCACCGGCACTTCGTGACGTCGGCGATCGAAGCGGCGCGGCCGGATTGGATCGAACGCCTGCTAGGCTAGGTTCGCTTCCGGCCACCCTCGCAACGTCTTGGTGTGCTATGGGCGATGGGCCTGCACTGCGGCGCTTAGGTTTAGACCGGCGTCTTGACCTCTCTGTTGTGCCTAGGTGGGGCTGCGGCGTGTTGATCTTCCGCGGCCGGGCATGACTCGTAAAAGTGTGTCCGCCAAATAGGATCAAGCGTGTTGGGTTATGTGGTGCACCCATGCAGGAAGTTAATCTATTCGAATAGCCATGATCTTGATAGCAGTAATGCGACTTGGAGTTGTACCTTGACCTTATGACAACTAGAACCGGATACTTAATAAAACACACCCTTCCAAGTACCAGATACAACCCGGTGGTCGCTCTCTAACATGGCTACGAGGAGAGGATCGCCGGGTAGGATTATGCTATGCGATGCTATTTGGAGGACTTCAGTCTACTCTCTTCTACATGTCAGAAGACGGAGGTCGCGAGCGTAGTCTTCGACGAGATTAGCTATCCCCTCTTATTACGGCATTCTCAGATTCACCACCGATATGGCCCTTTACACATATACCCATGCATATGTAGTGTAGCTCCTTGCTTGCAGTATTTTGGATGAGTACTCACGGTTGCCTTGTTCCCCTTTTCCCCTTTCTTTACCCGATTGTCGCAGCAGACGATGGAGCCCGAAGCCGACGCCACCTTCGACGCATTTACTCCTACTACATCGGAGGTGTCTACTACTACGTGTAGCCCACGACGACCGTGAGTAGTTAGGAGGATCGAGCGGGAGGCCCGTGCCTCTCTTCGATCTGTATCCCGCTTTGTCTTTGGCCTTCTTAAGGCGGACTTGTTTAACTTATGTCCGTACTCAGATATTGTTGCTTCCATCGACTGCCTATGATCGAGCATTTGTATTCGAGCCCTCGAGGCCCCTGGCTTGTATTATGATGCTTGTATGACTTATTTATGTTTTAGAGTTGTGTTGTGATATCTTTCCGTGAGTCCCTGATCTTGATCGTACACGTTTGTGTGTATGATTAGTGTACGATTGAATCGGGGGCGTCACATTGATCCTTAGCATCCAACCCATTGAGAGCCTCACGCACTTTTCAACTTTTCCTCAAGGGCTTAAAAAATTGTCAGAGCAATATCCTTGGGCCTGCGCTCTAGCCAAGGGGAATCCCAAAAAGGTGTTTTGGCACCATTGCCAAAAGTGATAGCGGTGGAGGCATAGAAGAAATCAAGGTCTTCCTTGTTGGATGGTTACCTAACCCCCACCAAAGCTTGTTTGGCTCCTTCCATTTATACCAAGGTCATCTCAGTCACCAACCACGTGCAAATTTGTCGGTGTCAGGACCCAAGGCCTCAGTATTCCGAAGGATGACAAATCACCTCCCTGTTGACCTTACACTTGGCCCCCGTCATCTTGTCCGAATCGGACCAAAGGAAAGCCCCTGCGGCACAATGAGGGGGCATGACGGAGTACATCGCTTGGGAGGTGATGACCGATTTCACGAGGGTCGTGCGTCGAATGATGGTGATGTTTTGATCCTCCCAAGCTACGAATTTTCCGGCCGCTTTGTCTTCAGGATATTGGAAGTCAACCTCCCTAAGTTGCCAAACCCTTGCAGTTGAGGAGGAATCGCGAAGAGGAAGAGGAAAGCAGCGCGGCAATCCAATCCCTTCCAGCCAGCACCATCACGAGAATATATTCTTGTGCTATAGAGCTCTAGGCCTCTACCTCCTGTCATTTCATTACTATCGTTGTATCTCCCCTGGCATCACCATGGAATTGCTCCGGCATTTGTGTCATGTGGATGCGTTGCTTAGCGAAGAAGGCGACCACGGTCTGCTGCCCCACCGGCAAAATTTCGCGGGCGACCTGCCGTGGCTGGCGCGTAGGGATCCAAAAAGGTTTCAAACTCAAAATCTCTGACGAATCCGCAGGAGAAAAACTCGCTCGCTTGCAGCTGCCCCGGCCAGGAGTGGGCCAGGATGTCATGTGCACGAGACCACCAATCAGTGCGCCCTGGTACGAGCAATTTACTTATATGCCACTGCTGCCCCCGTGTGCTCTGCTTGCTTTCCCCATTCACTGCTCGCCACTCCTCTGCTCTGCTCGCACTCGGTCTCTCTGTTGCGGAGCTGCGCAATGGCGGCGTCGAGGGCGCTGGTGCTCGCCGTGGTGGCGGTGGCGGTGGCGGGGTGCGCGGTGGGGCTCTCCGGCGCGACGGACCACATCGTGGGGGCCAACCGCGGGTGGAACCCCAACATCAACTACTCCAGCTGGTCCGCCAACCAGACCTTCTACGTCGACGACCTCATCTGTATGCCCAAAGAAAAACCCTCACCTCAACCTCTCTTTTCTTCACCTCTGCCTCCCCTCCCCTAGCCCCAGCTCCACCAGATCTACTAGTACTTCCCTGCCGCCTCACCCATTCCTGACTTGCAGCGTTCCGGTACCAGAAGGGGACGCACAACGTGTTCGCGGTGAACGAGACCGGCTACGACAACTGCACCATGGCCGGGGTCACCGGCAACTGGACCTCCGGCAAGGACTTCATCCCGCTCCCGCACCCCGGCACCTACTTCTTCATCTGCGGCAACGGCTTCTGCCAGGCCGGCATGAAGGTCGCCATCACCGTCGCCCCTGGCATCTTCGATCTCGGCCCACAGATCTACCCCCCGCCCGCCCCCGGCGCCGACAACCCCTCCTCCTCCTCCTTCGCCGCAGGGGCGTGGCCGGCAGCGGCGGTCACCGCGCTGGGAGCTGCTGCCATCCTTGTCCTTTAGTTCTTCCTACTAGGAGTACCATCTGCAGCGATTGACGGAGACATGGTCTCTAATCTAGTCTAATTGGGGCGCATTTAACTAGCTAGCTTCCCTTCCCTGATGTAATGTAAGCGCATCTGCATTTCGAGTATCAGTAGAATGTACTGTACTCATGAATGAATGACCACGCTAGTTGCAATTCATCAAGATGGATCCAAATCGCTGGAAAAAAAAAACTCTGCAATTTATCCACAACCCATATCCACCAACCAAGATGCTGCTATGTATATTGGACAAAAGGCTACGAGAACAAACCCTATGGGAATTGTTGAATAGAATCCCTCTGTTATATACACCACTTCACTTCACTTGCTACTATCCGATTTTGTCTATCACCGATCAGACCTTTCTGAACCATGTGGCTTGGCCTCGGAGCGCTGCTTTTTCGACCGGGTCACGACCTTCTGACCATCACTTTGCCTCGGAGCGCTACTTCGACGACGACGGGGTCTTTGGGGCATCAGGCTCGCTGTTCACAAAGGGGACAGGGGAGGGGCTCAGATTCTGAAAGAGTAGCTCGGGTTTTACAATGTGGGATTTCATAATCTGTAATATGTGTTGCTTCAGCAGAGGAAATCTTGCTTACCTGGGCCGCATCTCTTCGTCGGTGACCTCAGATTGCTCCGAGCTAGCAGTAGCAGCCGACTTGGTAGGCGTGACAGGAGATTGCTCCGAGCTAGAAGTAGCGGCCGAGTCGGTAGGCTTCTTGAGCACAACCAAGATCATCGTCATGTTGTCACAACCCTCCCCACCACTCTCAGGCGCCAAGCACCGATCGAGCACCTTCTCACACACGGCAGATAGACTATCCTCCTGCAGATTTCCAACCACCTGGTATATGAATACCATAACACTACATGATATCAATATAATCTATGTTTGACGAGACAGAGGTGCTTACAGTCTTCAACTTTTCGTGCACAAAGTCCACTACTTGTTGACTTGACATGCAGTCCCTGTAATAATAAAATAAGGGAGTTAACAAAAACAAAGTCGCCATGGAAAGTGTAATTATGAATGCATGTGTGCATTGTAAAGCTCATCAATCAGGTCACATGGGTAATAAGTTGATTCATCATCAGATCACGTGACAAAAGTAGCATGCTAAGAGTCTATGAAAGTAGCCTCAGATTCTAGTATGGAACCTCTGTTGCCTTCGATGTGTAATTCATCCAAACAACATTTCAGTGATAGCACTTAAGATGACGTGGATAAAAAAAACGTTCCACAGCCTAAAAGATCAAAAACTCTGGACTGATCCAGATCAAAGGGACTCCATGGCATGGAACTAACCAAGTCTCATAGTATCTGTAAAACTGGTTGCAACTGAACTTCCACTAGTACCAGTCTAACCATGTCTGTCACTGCTTGCTAAATGCACAAAATCTAACCCCTCAACGATCACAATATGATGCATACGGGAAGAGTGTGATCAACATTATTTGTGCCATACAGGTCACTACAGATCCAAGGACATGCTGAAATAACTAAGTTCTCTAAAGACACATTGGCATTCTCCAATTCAAATTTAGTACTGTATATAATTTGTCTGGATGTACGTGGCATCTGAAATAAGGCATCAGCTCTGTTGAGCGACCATTGTGCTCTCAATCTTCAAGAGACAACATAACATCTCAGCAGAATTGTGTCAATGGGCTCTAAGCGTCCAGAATGTTACACTGGGAAAACACCATGTTATGCTTTCGGTCTATCCTTAACACAAACTATTGCGTACTTGTTATTTAAGATTCAGAACTGCAAACATACTACAGACCCTCAGCAAAATTTTGAAAAATTAGCAGCAACTTGTAAAGCTAATAAATATGTTCCGTGTCAATTATGTTGATGACAATAAGCTCCTGTACTATGTCAACTTGCCAACATAACTGTGTGTTCTTGATTAACATGCACCATATGTAGTGCCCAGATCAAACAATGGCATGCCCGGTGATGACAAGTTTTTCTTTCCCTCTATGCTTTCGGACAGTAGTTATATAGTTCATGGAAATCAAGGGTAATAATTGTGTTATATCCTCTTCAAGTTTCCTGACTCTGATACAAAAAGTACAATCAGGATGCCTTATTATGATATAAATCATGAACAAGAAGGAAAAACAGGCAAATTAGGTGTCACGATAAGTCTGAGCCCTGAGAATGAACAATTATTACAGCAAAAAAAAATCATACCATATACCATCACAGGCCAAAACAATGAATTCATCATCCTCAGAAAGTGTAACCTGACCAACAGTAATGCAATCCTGAGTTGAGTAATTTTGTTCAAACAAAACTGACAGAAATGAGGCGGCAAAACTCACTGTGTTCACTTCAGGTTCAGCTGAGACAGTCTGTTTCTCGGCTGGTAAAAGCTTATTTTCCTTCATTTCCATATCCCCTGGGGATTAGATTTACAAAAATGAGTACAAATAATACATCCAATATACAAATGTTTTGCTCAAGGAGTGTGTGCTACCAATTGCTCTTGTCAAGTTCAAACTTCCATTGACCCGCCCAGCAACAATGTAACCACCAGCATTCTCAATCCTCTCTTTTTCTGACTGAAGTTCTGGCTTGTGATCTCTTGACATATCATGAGCCTTAACAGTAGATGAGTTAGAAAACATAAGCTAGCAAATATACTTCAATTACAACTAAAGATAGTTACAACTGGCATACCCGACCCTTCCTTGAGATAACACACCGGGAATCCCCGGCATTTGCAACAACCAGTTGATCATTTCTTATGATAGCCACACACGCTGTGCTTCCACATGTTGGCCCAGAAAAATCTGAATGAGGACCCTGGTACAGTAGCATAGTTAAAAAAAAGGTCAGGTAAACTTAATATTCACTAGAACATCATAAAACTAGTTTTTGTGAGTTTACTGTATAAGAAACAAGGGCACATATAAATATAACACCCCAACATTGTTGTACTGCAAGTAACATGACGGACCAATGTTTTAGAAACAATGATGTTAGGTAATTACTGCAGATGTGTTCTCGTATTTCAATCAGGGATTCCAATACAGGGGTATGGAACAATCTGCAGTCTGTTTTAGGACTGGTCAGTATTAGGACTGAGCAATCCACCGGTCCAGTTCCCACCCATCCCTGCAGAAACTCCATCCGCCCCCTTTCTAAAGCAGGGCACAAGCCTCCTACCCAACCCACTTTCTTAACAACTCACCAATTTGAAGCAAGCCCCTCTTTAGATATGGGTTGAGAAATGCCCACAATCCAAGCAGTTTTATCCATCAAATTTATTCTCAAATAAGAGATGAGCTGTGCCATGAAAAGTAACCTGTTCGATTTCATATCCAGCAAAAGGGATTGAGCAGAGAGAGGAGGAGGAAGCAATTTTACCTCCTCCGAGTGCCATCCGTCACCAAGTTTATCTGCATCTCCAGCTTTGGGAGACCAAATTATACTCTCCAACATTCCAGTGAACTTTGGCCCCTTTTCTCCCAGCTCAGCCAGTTCTCTCCATCCCCTTTGCCCTTTCATCATCTCGTCCATTCTGAAAGAGCAATACAGATTCATTGAACCATCAAACATGTCAGTTTCAAGCAAAAAAGCATACCACAGTGCAAAGAAAGAACATGGTAGATACCTCAAAAAGGCTTTCCGAGCAGAAGCTGCTAAATCACCAGAACAATATGCTGCACTTCTCAAGAATTGCATGTGTAGATGTTTGGCGCAGAATTTAGCGACCGCTTTCCCTGTAAATTGTATTTTGTATTGGCTAATAAATTCATGTCACACATAAGAAGACAACACATAATGCAGCTTTTTTTTTCACTAAAAGCGAAAGCACGTGTAGATTTTGAACTGACATTTTCCAAATATGTGCTTCTATCTCTTACATCCAATGGTTAAATGGAAACATGTAACTACTGAGTCATTTGATTAGCTATTGCCATGTTAGGATACTGCCATGCTGTAAAGCCAAACTCAACATAGCTAATCTCCACAGCTGCATACACAACAACTAGTCAATGCTACAAATGTTCAATTCTCAGAGTTAATAAAGCCAGTGAACACATTTTGTTGTTGAAGCAATCTTTTAGGTTTCAAAAAAATAAAATCCAATGAGGGAGCCAAACGGCCATGAACCTTCAGGAGAGGACAACACAGTAAGCAAAAATGATGATCAAATAACAAGTCCTGCCAGTTAACATGAACATTGCAGTCCTGTCAGTAGCTACTTATATACACATCCAATACTGTACGAAAGCACCAGCATGATAAAATAGTGCTAATTATATTATGTTGAACAGAATAACAGCAAACCACATAGTGATGTGCAATACATGATTTAGTGTGAATTACGTTCTATGGAAGGTTTTAAACGGTTAGATTATACCAATCCACTCAAAGTAAGATGTGACCAGCTTAAACCAAAATAGGTACAAACCATTGTGAAACAAACAGAACAGGTACGAGTGCGACTGAATAGATGGTACGCTATAAAGTTAAACGCAAAGAGAAAACATCCAGTATTTACCTCCATGCCCATCAAAAACAGCAAAAAAGGATGTGCGTTCATCAAGCTGTGGCACAGCAGTATGCTACAAGGGTAAACAGGTGCCAAGTCAGCTTTTAACGAGTAATAAACATGCCAATACACTCAGACTTACGTATCACAAGCAAACAATTCTTATCCTCGACAAGATAGCTTCAGATATGATGCAGCACTCTAAGTCTCCAACTTTAGTCATACGTCAGAATCAGAATCCATTTACATGAGCTAGCAGTGAACTCCCAAATGCAAGCCAGCAAGCCGATAAACCGCTGTCTCAAGCATTTCGCCTATAGAGAAGCGCTGGCGCCATCGAGCGAACGAATGGAATTTCCAGCGCAAGTCGCAAGCCGACAAACCGCATCTCAAACTTTCCACCTTATAGAGGAAAGGCGATTGGGCGGGCAAACAAACGGATAGAAAGCTACCAATGCAAGTGGCAACCAACAAACCGCTAACCGAGCCGTTCCACTTGCACGTAAAATGCTGCCATCGGGTGAATCACAACAACATTTATTCTAGGTTCCCAAATAACAGGAAGAGACCAAATCACATGACGCAAATGAATAACAGAATCAGAAACATCGAACTCCCAATGCAAGTGACACGCCGTATATAAGCATCTAGCATTGGAACCGCCAGGGGGCGAGTCACAAGGAATTTAACTAACATATTCAGGCTGTTCCCAGACAGCAGGAATGGACCAATTCATCAGCAGATAAACTCGTCACGCAAATGAACAGGGTGGGACGGCATCGCGAACAGCGAACTCCCGATGCGAACCAAACCGCTGCGTGGAGTAGCACGGGAAACGCCATTGCGGGGAATCGCTAACGGGAATTCATCGCACCACCGCCGACCAACTGACTCATCACGGCGCGGGCGAGCAAATCTATGCACGCAAGAGGCGCCACCCCGGGACTCCCCGAGCCGCCGCGGATTCCTCCCGCGCTGGCGCGTCGAGGCCCACGCGCTGCCTGCGCACCCTAGGCCGTGCCGTGCCGAGCGGCGCGCGCACAGAAGCGAACGGAACGCGAAACGGAGAGAGCAGGGGAGGGGCGGGTGGGGAGAGGAGGAACTCACGGCGTCCTCCATGGTGGTCCGCCATCCCTGCATGGAGGCGAGGCCGTAGCGGACGCGGGCGCCCTCGCCGTCGGCGGTCTGCTTCTCCGTCTTGGGCGTGCTGAGGTACGTCCCCATGGCGCCCTAGCCCTCGAGCCCGGCGGCACCTGCGTCAACCAGCAACAACAACAACAACAAGGCCCTCGCCGTCACTGCTACAGCCCGTCTTGGCCGCGACCGCGACTGCGACCCCGGCCCGCGCGACTGCGGCAATTCCAGCCCCGCGGTGGGCGCGGGGGCGCGATTCGGCGGAGGAGGTGGGGGGTGGGGAGGGACTCACTGCGGTTGCGGTTGCGGCGGGCGGGCGGTGGAGCGGATGCGGAGGAGGAGGAGGAGACGTCTCTCCTCCGTATTTGTATGGAGGTGGCTTTCCGTCGCCGCGGCGCGCGGGCGGGGGAGGTGGGGTGGGGTGGGGGATTCGGGGAAGATGTTGCGTATCTACTCTCCGCCTTTTCTATTCACCGCCAGCTCCCCGGATCGCCTCCCTGCCGGCCGGCTTCGGGCTTCGCCCCCCTCTCTCTCTCTCTCTGTCGTGGACGGTTCTGATCTCTGCTTCTCCCTCCGGCCACGCCTCCCTTGGCTTGGACTAGTAAAATAAAAACCGGCATGCTAGTTGCGGTAGTATGCGGTTAGTTTTTTTTTTTTTGATTATCAAAAAAAAAAAAAGTATGCGGTTAGTTTTGGATCTAGCAGCCGTGTGCAATGGGGGTAAATTAAATTCAGCCATGCCTTTTCTTCTTTGGATTTAACAGATTCCAGATGCCATCTTCTTATTTTATTTTGAAGGCATGTATCGCCCTCGTCCTGCTTTATTGGCCCTCTTTCTCATATTTTATGCCAAAATTTGACCATATATTTAACTTACGAGATATTAACGCATGTTCATAAAAAACTATGTCGTTGAATTTGTATTTTGAACATAGTTTTCAACGATATTATTTTTTGTAACATGCATTGATATTCTGTTAATTAAACCCTTGATCAAAATTTGAAGTGGGCCAATAAATCAGGACAGAGGTAGTATTAAGTATAGAAGATACCCTTCAAATACATTCTTACGAAAATTAAAAATACATCAAATTCCTTGGGGCGACGAAGTCTTCTTCCTGCCGCATCCGTCGGCAGCGCGCCGTAACAAAAGCTCGTTGCCGCCTCTGGGTCTCTATCCTAGCGGAACAATCTTTTCTAAACCAAGGAGTTTGTACAAGTAGCGTCGAATCCCCTAACTCCGGTGAAGAAAACATCGGAGAGGGTTTGTAGAACGCCCCAGGTCTGCCCAGGGGGAGTCGGGAAACACAAAACACATTCTCCGAGGAGGCCAAAATAGGTCAACCTTCATCGGTCAGAACTGGAGTCGGAGGGCTACGAAGCACAACGACAGTATCCACTCCGTAGGACAAACCACCAGGACAAACATGCAGACGAAAAACCCAGGACCGAAGAACCAGATCTAGCGACACTCCATCTTGCATGTGCCTCTCGATGATACAGATAAACACCACCAGAACAAGGGCGAGGCGAGGAGACCTTGTTTGTTCCACGCCAACGTCTCATGACCACCAATCGGAGACAAAACCTAACTTCATTTGTAACCCGAAACTGATTCATGCACGATCCTTGTGGCCGATGTATGCACGACAGGGAAATCCAGCGGCAGATGTCCCGATGCATGCACGCATGTCCGGCTGGATTTAGTTTATCGTGCATGAGTCGTCTGAATTTGTCATGTGTATAGCACGACTCTTTGTAACCGTACAACCATCAGACCAAACCCTTGGGAACCTCACCCCCACCCGTCATAAGAGCGACATACAGAGGAAGAGGGGACTCGTGGACTCGCTAGGGAAGAAGGTAGATGGTCGCCACCCTGGACACCTAGGTCCCGGAGCAGGGAAAGTGGAAATGATTTATTTGTTTTATATTACCCAATCATTGCAGATGCCGTGTAGGTAAGTAAATCGTCATTTTCATTTAGGTTGAGCCGGAGCCGACGACGATAGCGGAGGTGCTTGACCTAGCTAGACATGGCAACGACATGGTAACGATGATGATGGGGTTCACGATGCAGGTAGGGACACCGTCGCTGAGTAAACTAGCACAGAGTGGTGGGGGTTAGAAAGGTGCATGTAGTGGTGGCAGTGCTCGGGCGAGTCGACGCTATAGCGAGATTGGCCGTGTGTGAGGAAGACAACCGGTTGGACTGAGTACGGAGGATGGGGAGGAGAGGGGCAGATGTTACGGAAGTAGGCACACACTCATCCAAGATTATTGCATTGGATGAAATGTTACAGAAGCTGTCCACTAAGGAGTAGGGCATTTTGAAGCTTGAGCTCCATGGAGGCCAATTTTTGTAAAACAAAATTCAAACTTTTTAGTTTTAAAAAATTCTGAAAAAATACACGTAGACATGGATGTGATGTATATGCCTATAATTTTTTTGGATAAATACCTTGAAATACGAGCTGTGAAAAAAAAGATCGTAGACTTCGAGAATGAACAATGCATGTGTTGAGAAAGCCATATATACATTATTAGTTTTTTGTGTAGATCTCATTTTAACGTATTTCGTCCTAAAATTTTACACGTATATATATTAGAGCATCTCCAATAGATGATGTAGATATAAAAGTAACTAACTTTTACATCTTTGAGGGCTAAAAACGCACCTCCAACACATGATGTAGATGTAAAAAAAATCATATCACCTGCTTTAAATGATGTAAAATACAACACTTTAAGATGCAAATTTGCATCTCCACCCCCCTGGTGATGTAGAAAGCCAGCCGCGTGCTAACTGTCCACCGCCAGTTTCCCACTTCACCTCCCACCACGCGACCACCTCCATGTCATCCGCCACACCCCCGCTGCCACACCGCCTGCCCACCGGACCCCGCCACCGCCAGATCCGGCTTCCACACTCCCCCCACCCCCATCCCCCGCCGCCACCCACCTGAAAATCGGCCCCATGGGCTGTTTTTTCGCTGTCCTGCCGCAGCAATGCGCCAATAGATGCAAGCTCCCCCCATCTCTGGTCAGCGTGAATCTCAAATACTCGTCAACAAAATTATCGTATTTATTAATGGCCTCTTTTTTTACGGAAAAACTTCCAATCTATTCATCTTCAATTATGGCAGTACAACGAACACCAGAAATAAAAATTACATCCAGATCCGTAGACCACCTAGCGACGACTACAAGCATCAAGCGAGCCAAGACGCGCCGCCATCACCCCCTCCATCGCCGGAGTCGGGCACAACTTGTTGTAGTAGACAGTCGGGAGGTCGTCGTGCTAAGGCCCCATAGGACCAGCGCACCAGAACAGCAACCGCCGCCGGTGAAGAATAACATAGGTTGGAAGGATTCAACCCGAAGACATACGAACGTGGACGAACAACGACGAGATCCGAGCAAATCCACCAAAGATAGATCCGTCGGAGACACACCTCCACACACCCACCAACGATGCTAGATTCACCGTTGGAACGGGGGCTAGGCGGGGAGACCTTTATTCCATCTTCGTGAGCCGCCATTGCCTCGCCTTTCCCGAAAGGGAGACATAAACCCTAACAAGACAGTAAAAACGATCGAACGGAGCCTCCGGCCGCCTTGGCAGGATCCACCGTGCCGCCATGGCACTAGGGCCACCGGAGACGAGGCGGACCTGCGGCGGCACTGGCGAGAGGTAGAAACCCTAGCTTTCTTTCTTGAAGGAGGAGGAGTGACTTGGCGGCTGTCAAACAAAATATAAGTGACCTATTATTAATGGCATCTTTGATTCATAGGACTCTCAAGGCCTGAGAATATAACGCCATGACCAATTCAACTATACAGAAATGTGATTCTTAAAAAAAATACAGAAATATGTGTGCCACTTCGTCAGATTTCTTTTTAAGAAAAGGGCAAAGGATTCTCTATGAAAGGTTTAAATCCGCAGGAATCAACCTTTTAGTACGGATCAAACAGTCTCTGCGGAATTCGTATGGAAAAAAAGTCCTCCCTGTACCATAGAACTCTGTGAATGGAAGAATTGTTCCATAGTGCCGACCAGTACATTTTACTACATTTGAAAACTCTTTTTTTCTTCTATCCTAATCCTAATCCTAGTAATAACAACTGGTACACCTCTGATGAGGACACCCGCGTCATTCTCATTCTGTCTCGTCGCCGTCCAACCCATGCCACCCACGCCGGTCGCCGCTGCCGACCAGACAGCACACCCATCTCATGGATTTATCTTCCTGGCCAAAAGGCCAAAAAGGAAAAAACTTAACTGACGGAACTGGAAGAAATATCAGCAGGCATTTATTTTTGAACTGAAAGAAATAACTGCCACGTCGGTCGTCGCAGGCAATCCACATCAGCTAGCTAGCTATGCTAAGCTGGGCCGCTTGGCTGGTTGACACGTGTCGTCGATAGTTGTTCCACCTGTCGACCCGGCAGGCGTAGTGGTTGGTGAGCAAACAGCGCGAATGGTGAGTTCCACGATGGTTACGTGCGTACGGAGCACTTGCTTTAAAACACCTGGCAGTGGCATCCCATCAGGATTAGTGCAATGATTCAACCAGTGGCCATTTTAATGAGAACCAAAATTCCAACATCCTACATCCCCAACCTGAGTAGTATACCTGACATCAACTGCTAGTTAATTGCACAGGGAAAAGCTCAAGCTGGTCTCCTGTGTGTAGGAGTACTTTCCTTGCCGGCCTTAGTGGCCCCTTGGCCTTTTGAATAGAAGAATATACATGGAAATGTTTTTGGTTCCTGGATGTATATACACCTGATAAGAGAATTAACTTTAATAATAAAAAAAATCAAAATATTTTGGAAGTTTTTTAGAATAAACTTGAATTTCTCTTGCACTAGTATACACTTTTTCAAGAATAAAAAACCGACGTCGACTTCGGGGCATCTTTTATTGCTATTATAGGTCACCATTCACACTATTTTGGCCAACTTGGGGTTTTTTCTTTTGTGGATTTTTTTACAAGTACCATGGAGGGTCAAGTTTATTTTAATAATATTTTCAGAATTTTTTGATCTTCTATTTAATTACTATTTTTTCATATAAGATGTATATACACCTATAGACCAAACGTTCCCGCTCATAGACCAAGTATACATGGAGTATATTTTTCTCATTTTAAAATTTGGTTCACGTCCAAATATAGGGAGCTTTAGGGCCCCTTCTTTTAAATATTTTAGCAGCCATTCATAAGTCTCAAAAGAACTAGCCCTTAGCATGCTTTGCGGCTCACAAATGTCGCAGTAATCTTTTAATTTAGGGTCCCGGGATGATTTCCAATAATGGACGATTTTCAACACACACATCTTGCTAAGATTGTGTCTCCTAATGGTGGTGGATTTTTGTAATCTCACACCCGCCGTGCAACCTATGTAGGTAGGTGGGGTGGTCGGAAAGGTTGGGGGCAATCGACGGTGGAGAATAGAGGTAGGAGGAAGAGACGTTGAGTAAATGGCGCACTTTGTCATTAGCTGCCACCTCAGAAATCGAAAATTAGGTAGAAGGGAGGGCCTCTTTATTTATTTTTAACACAATATAGTCACAAACGGCCACATACACGTACGTGTACTCATTTTCTACGAATGCACGAACGCTCACATCCAGTAAAATACGAACACTAGCGACAAGTCTAGAACTTGAACCCTGATGGTCGATACCACCACAAGGAATGTAATCATCTGAGTTTCGCAAGCTGGCCCCTTGAACTGTTCGTACGGAGACGATCTTTGGGATCCCACACGTCGCAGTAATCTTTTTCAGAACCCGTTTATCATAAGCTCTTCTGCCTGCTTTGGAGACGCTCCCGATCGCATGACAAATCTAGAAACAATCCGATGTCTCATGCATGCATGTTTTAGCTCGCCTTAGTTCCCTCCCTTGATATAATTATTAATCAATGGGTTGGAAATCCTTTGTGGGCTCCTTCGTGGTGTGCTTCTGCATGCGAGATGATATCCCGGGGGATCCTGTCGCCATGTGTGTGCCACCCGCGCCGGCCCAATTAACAATCGCGCTAGCTGCCGACCCTGAGCATGGCCACTAAGCTAATCGCCCGTGCGAACCTGTCGGATTTCCCGGCCCTTAATCTGCAAGATCGCGCGCGTACGGTGTCCTCGCACCGGCAGCTGTTCGTCACTAGTTAATGGTGATGGTGGCTTTGACAACGGTGTTAGGGTCGATTAGCTAGCTGGTCCCCTGGCTGTGGTGTGGTGTGGTGGGTGCGGGATGTCTGGACGTGGGCGACGGATTTAGAAGGATCCTCCGGGCCGGATTAACAATCTGCTCATTTGTATTTTAATAATGTACACTGACGGCGTTGCTTACGTGCGTGCATGGGAACAATATCTAGCAACTGGCCGCAGAGAACGGGAGGAGACCAACCAAGGTGGAGATCGCCCATGGGGTGCGGGATACGCTCTGCATATTATCTTCTGACATGAACAGGGATTAGGGGGATACACTGTACATGCATCATCCGTGATTTTTTTCATTTCTGAAATTATTATTTCTCTTTTCTCACAAAAAAAATATCATCATCATCATCTTCTTCTTCTTCTCTGCCTGAGTGCATCTTCTACCCTTTTCCCTTGGCGTCGACATTCAGTTTATTTTAGGGGTAAACCACACTTTATTCAATGTTTGGGGTACGGCTTATAGGAATTACAAACGGGTCGTGGGAAGATCTCATCCACAAGTGGCGACCCACA
This sequence comes from Aegilops bicornis, assembly GCA_021605145.1. Lineage (NCBI taxonomy): Eukaryota > Viridiplantae > Streptophyta > Magnoliopsida > Poales > Poaceae > Aegilops > Aegilops bicornis. The sequence continues at coordinate 632,089,308 of CM038673.1, forward strand.
TCTAAAGAAGGAGAAAACTTAGCTAAATTATGAGAATCAAAGCTCATACTACGTCCTTCAGAAATAAAATCGCAACTAGTAAAGTCTCTCGCTCGAGCACAAATTATGGGTGGCAGCATAATTTTTGGATCGGCCCACCACTTCCTTAGACATAGGCATAGTGTTGCTCTTCTACGACTTTACTGGTGCCAATATGTCATCTTTTTTCTTATGTCAGATTGTCTGAGAGCAGAGGTCGTGTGTTATATGCTTTGTATCCACTTGCTGCTATATTTTAAGTTAATAAAATCGTCCTTTATCGAAAAAAGTAAAGTCTCTCGCTCGAGCATAAATTTCCTTGATAATAGCACCGTGCCTTCCTTCCTTCCGGTCCATTCTTTATCTCTGCTACAACTCCTTTGCAATCACAATTCGTTCCTTGATAATTTCCTTGGCGTCGACGTTCAGGTGTGTGGTGTGTGTATGGTGGGCTAGCAACTGTAGGCTAGCACAATTCGTTGCGGCATAAGTGACGGACCTGGAAGTTGCACATGGATGGGCTAGACTAAAACAGGCCCAATGCAGCAAGCATGGATGTACTACCTAGGGAGGCAAAAACGAGCTGTTCGTTAGTACCACATCGGCAATTTATAAAACATGTCAGATTAAAATATATAGACGCGACAAAATCAAGTATATCACCTTGCTTTATTAGTAGGTATAGATTTGGGGATATGGAAATAAGCCGCCCCCTATCCGGATTATTGAAAAGCCCAACTTAAAATCATTTTGGAAGCCTAATTAAGAGCTAACTAGTAGGTTTCTAAAATAAAATTTAAAGCTGGGATTCTAGAATGAGCTGAGTAGAGGGTATATTATTTCCACAACCCCAAATAAGCGACAAAAGAACTTGCCCTTAATTGGAGAGCTCCTATGTGGCGCCTTAAGCGCCACTAGGAGGAACCGCACCCACGCGCCTGCTTTATGGGCTGGCCCAATTACATGGCGACCAGGTGGTTCATCCAGGAAACGTTTGTGGTTTGCTCGCTCAGGGTGAGCCGAGTTGACTTATACGAAAAAAGCCAAAAATATATTTAAAAAAATAATGGATTTAAAAAATCGCAAAATCAAAAAAATTATCAATTTTGAAAAATCATAATTTAAAAAAATCATCGGTTTTAAAAAAAGTTCATCCTTGACAAAAAACATCAATTTCTAAAAAATATTCATCAAATTAAAAAACATAATTTAAAAAACACCGATTTTGAAAAAATAATTCTGTATAAAGTTCACAATTTCGAAAAAAAACATTGATTTTCTAAAATAATCATGGAATTAAGAAAAGAAAATAAATACAAAATAAAGAAGAAAAAAAGCAGAAAAAATAAGAAGAAAAATGCAACAACCAAGGTGGTTAGTGCAGGTTATCGGGAATAAAGAGATCACTGGTTCGAATCTCTCTCACGTCGCACTTTTTTGCAGTTTCACAAGAAAAAAAAAAAGAAGCGCAACAGGCCAGCCCACGCGCATGGGTTGTGGTGTATGCCCGACTGCAGGAACACTAGTGACGGGCGCATAAGGCACCGTTTAGGAAATGCCCCTTAATTTTCTGGTGCGTACACAATGGCTGAAGGGTGGGTCTCTGCCACATGCGCGAGCCGTTCACCGTTGAAGGAACGGCGCAAGTAACAATGGGTGATACATGTGGAGATCCACCTATGAGACACAAGAGATCGGGCAGGCATAAACTTGGAAGAGATGCCTACTTCATATAATTTCACATATAGTATAATGTTTGAAATTTCAGGTGAAGCTGCTAGGAATTAGTCGGCTAGTAGTTGGAAGTTATCAGCCAACTGACTGCTGGGAGCTATCTGTCGCCTCGACAGCTGTTACAGGTGTGGCATCACATCTTTTAGCCGTAGTCACAAAGATCTCGCACCCGCGCAATGGGGCGCCAAGGATCTTAGTTTTGGGGGTGCCACAATTTACATATACAATACAGTATAACTTATTTTTATTGAGAGAAAACAACAGTATATAGATCATAACACATCATCATTACATAAAGTACCCTGAATACAGTAAGCATCCGGCGCTACACCTCTAAACACAGAAACAACTAAACGGCAGATAAAAATATTTGCTGAGACATTGCGTTGGTGCCAGCGGCCTGGACTCCATCCTTCTTGAGTTGTAGCCTTGTGTAATATAGGGTGACCATTAGGGTGCTTATTATGTGCACGCCATTCGAGTGTGTACGCGTCATTTGGGCGGACATTGTACTTGTACCCTCCCCTTCTATCAATGCAATGATGCACAAATCTTTTGCGCCTTTGTGAAAAGAAAAATCCAGTTTTTGTTTTCTACTGTACTCCATAGGATAATAGTTGGCATATGTGGCGAACGTATGGCGTCCATAGGATCAAGATCGTGTGGCAGTTAGGGCGTTCGCTGTGGGTTTCTCCCTGGCGAACGTTTTCCCCAGGATAAACCGCGTGCGGCACCTGACTGACTACCTGAGGCCGCCGCGGCGTTTCCTTCCCCGTGGAGCCGCGTGGGTGGCGTGTCGGCCCGGCCAGCGCCACAAGCCTGTAAAGTCTCCGCGCGAAGTAATCACATCATCCTCTCCCTCCGTCCTTCCTCCCCCGACCTGAATCCCCCGGACCAGAGCAAGAGACAGAGAGAGTCTTCCCCCGATCCGATCCGAGATCCGCATCACCGATGGCGTCCCGGAGCTGCACCTTCCTCGAGATCCTGCTCGCCATCATCCTGCCGCCGCTCGGCGTCTTCCTCCGCTACGGCTGCTGCAGCGTAAGCAATTCACCCCACCCCCCGCGACCCTCCTCGGCTGGCTGGATCCGCGCGACCCGGTAGGTTCCCGAACGCGAACTATGCGGTCGGGCGGGCTTGCGCGCTGCCAGCCGCCGGCCGAGTAGCAGGCGAGGCGACCGGCCGACCGGTGGTTCGAGAGAGATATTCGGGCGGCGGTTCCCCTTGGTTACAGTCGCGAGGTCCGGAGTCTCCCCTGATCTCGCGCGATGTCCTGTCGGTGTCGCATTGCTCTAGCTTGGGCTTGCGGTTTCCTCAGTCTTTAGACCTGCAAATGACCTGTAGGTGACGCCTAGTATTGCAGGCAACATACTACTGTATGGTTCAGGGCTGGTATGGTTTAGTAGTTGCTATTGCTCTAGCTATGGAATTATTCAGGCCCTGCTGGTTACTGCCATAGCCAATGGAAGCAGATTGAAGCCTTTTTACACGTTTGTTGAGTATCAAGAAGACAATCAGGCCATCTGTGGGGTTCGTCGTCGTCTAAGTGGGATGATAACATGTATGGTGCAATGTCGATAATGTCTGAATTTTGTTTAGAGAAAAGGCCTTTCCTCTCAGTCCCGCATTATATAGAAAGCAAAACCACGCCATCTGCTGGGGGCCTGGGATTACCCTCTCTTGGTTCTTACTACCACTGTATTGCGCTTCAAGTGGTTATATTCGACCAATTGTTTATTGGGCGCTTTAGCAAAACTGTTGTTTATTTATACTACGTAGAAGTATATGTGCATAGCCGGTGTTGTAAATTTGTTTAAGTACCACAATCTGTTCCTCGTCGGCAGAGCAAGTTGCTCCGATGATTCACTGGATTAATTTTGGATCCTGAATGGATAGGTGACGCGCAAGCGCCTTCTGTGTGGCACAGAAGGAGCAGTTCAATGCTATTGTTTTTTCTCAATCCTGATAGCATACTAACAGTATTGGTCTTCCTTTCTGTCTTGAACAGATGGAGTTCTGCATCTGCCTGTTGCTCACCATCCTCGGCTACATCCCCGGCATCATCTACGCGGTCTACGTGCTCGTCGCGCTCGGCTCAGAGGAGCGTGATAGGGACTACGACACCCTTGCTTAATAATCCTGCAGCAACTCGTATTGTGTGATGAACCTCTCGCCTGGTAGTTGCGCATCGACGTCGTGTGTTTCCATCTGGACTGTGTAGCGTGCCTTCTTTCTGTCAGCCTGTAAATGCTTAAACCATCCTCCCCTTTGGTTTCGCCGTCCTGTAATTCTGATACCAACCGAATCAATTTCAGCAGCTCCGAAGATTTATGCCAGTGGTTTACGTGAGCAGGGTTATGTAACAGGAGTTACGATCCTAGGAATTCCCGCCACTGTTGTTGTGTGGTGATCTTTGTTCAGCCGGACTTAATTTTGTGTGCTATGTATACTTCATTGCTGATAGGAGCCACACCACCCATATGTCAAATGTGTTTCTTTTTCCTTTCTTTTGATTGATGGTGCAAATGTGTTGTTTTCAAAAAGCTAGGTCAGTTTTACATACATATATGCCGCCTAGCATTGGGCCAGAGATGAGGCTGTAGAAGTTTTAGAACCATCACTGTCGTTTTTATGCTTGAGAGATAGGCAGAGTTTTCTGAGAAGGACCATTCCCAAACTAACTCAAGTGGGCAACTGACACTGCATCAGCAGGATTAGGTGAGTCGGTGCGATGTTCTTGTGCATGGGCACCAAACGCGGCAGCAGATGCTGTCAATCAGCTCTCTCTTCTCGTGTCCAAAACAGCTGAGACGTGCTTTGTTTCGGCATGCTGACAGCCTGAAACATCACCACGCCGGACGAAGAGACCAAACTAGAGCAGGAGCAGCAGGTCAGGTTCACTGCTGCAGCCGGCGCCGGGCATGGGGCCGTGGGCCAGTGGCGGAGCCAGGAAATGTGGATCAGGGGGGCCAAGTGCCGTCAAAGTAGGTTAAGGAGGGCCAAAGCGTAGGAAAATAGACTTCTAGCATCAAAATATTGCTAATTATGCACTGTTCATCAGTGAATTAGTAGCAAATTCCCAATGTCAGGGGGGCCAGGGCCCCTGCTGGTCCCCCTGTCTCCGCCACTGCCGTGGTCGATGGCGGGACGACCACGGCCGGCAAAATTTCGTGTTTTGACCCTTTTTGAAAAGAATTTCAGGATCTGACCCCTGTTGCTAAAAATTTCGAGATTTGACCCTTTTGCTACCGTCAGCGCTCCTGGCGGTAAGGGTTAAACGACCTACCGCCAACGTATTTGGCGGTAGGGTGTGACGGAGGGACGGCGGCCGTCACCGCATGGCTAACGTGGATAAGTACCTTCCGCCAGAGAGCTTGGCGGTGGCTGTCTAACCCTACCGGGGGCTCTGGCGGTAAGGCGTGGCGTGGTTTTGCCGTGTATGCATTCTCAGAACGAAATATGCTAGGACCCATGGCGGAGTTTGTCGACCCTACCGCCAGGAGCTCTCAGAGGGTCTCGCTTGCCGTATAAAGTTTCAGAACGAAATATGCAAAGGGCCTGGCGGTGAGTTGTGTAACCCTACCGCCAAAGTTGCACCAAGAGGGTCCTCTGCTTTGTTTTTCCCAAGTTCATTTGATTGCTTGTTTTCAAATTCAATATCACGACAAGTTTCACAAATATGACAACAATATCATAGATTTTAAATAATTAAATTTGGGCATCACGTAGATCCATATTAAGATAACTTGAAGTGCATAGAACATTTCAAACACATAGATCCACAAATAGCAAACACATAGTTTCACAACCACTAGAAAAGTTCAACCAAACTAAAAGAGCCAAGTATCGAAGAGCATAATCACTTGCTCCTTCCCCTCTCGGAGGTACGGTCCTCGTTACTCTTTGAACGATTCTCTTCGGTCTTCTTCTTGGGCTGTGAGAGCCGCGTGGACAAGCGTCGGCGGCTGACGCTTGAACTGCAGCACGAAACCCAACAGACGGGCTCTCTTGAAGAACGGCGCGTAGCGCTCGTCGTAGTCCATATGCCCATGAACCCCGTGACCCCTCATGCGCAGTGGCTGGAGCGTTTGTCAAAAAGTGAACGCCAAAAAGTTAGGAAATCATTTTCATCAATCCGAGAACTTCATCAAAATTTCTTTCATATCACTTACCTCTCCGTTCTCTATGAAACGGGCACGATGACCCTTGTCGAATGCCTGACATCTTGATCTGAAGTGGGCGATGTTGTCCGCAAGAGGTGGCCGCCTTAATAGAGTTTCATAAACAAAAGCACCATAAGCATAAGCATACATAAACAAACAATGAACACAAATCATATCAAGATAAAATTTTAAGCATATTCCTCCAACAACATCTACTACACATGATGGATCAAATCATATCAACATGCATCATATAAAAAAAACCTCCAACATACATCATAGCTTCATATTTTTAAACAAAATTTTCCAAACAACATCTTCATATCATCATATCAACATGCATCATCAAACTAGGGTTCATCTTCACACTAGATCATATCATCATATCACATGCATCATCAAACTAGGGTTCATCCCTTTATCAACATTACATCATAATTTTTTCAACAAAAAAAATTATGAACTAGGGTTCATCTTCACACTAACATATGAACTATTGATTAGAGTACATATCCAATACCACTACTTACTAAAGAACTAAGAACTACAACTACAATCAATCTTAGGTGAAAAAATCAATCTTAGTTAGAAACATGAGGGATTTCAAGCAAATAATGCGTCGAATCGGTAGTAAGTTTGCAAAAACTAATTGGAGGGATCGGAGGAGCTTACAGCCTCTCCTCGGGGCCATCTCGATCCGCCAAAACGGTGAAGAATCGGTGAAGATCCAAGGGGAGTGGAGGAGATGAGAGAGGAGAGAGGCGACTTGGGGAGAAAAAGAAGAACCGCCGACGGGGAGGGGAGGGTGGGGAGAAGGGAAGGCGCGGGGCTTGGGCAAATAACTGCCAGGACCCTACCACCAGGGCCTCTGGCGGTATGGTTAGACAGCCTACCGCCAGGGCCCCTGGCGGTAGGGTGCGACGGAGGGGGACGGCGCCGTCTCCGCGCGCTGACGTGGATAAGTTTCCTACCGCCATGGACCATGGCGGTAGGCTATCTAACCCTACCGCCAGAGGCCCTGGCGGTAGGCAAAAGGGTCAAATCTCGAAATTTTTTCAAACAGGGGTCAGATCCTGAAATACTTTTCAAAAAGGGTCAAAACACGAAATTCGGCCACCACGGCCAGACCCGGACGACTTGTTTGCGGCGGGCCTTGTTATATCCGTATATCCCTACTGTTAGAAGGGAGAGAGAGTGGGGGATTAGTGGAATAGTTGTTATATTGCTTGAGCCTCATGGACATATATATAGAAGTACATGATCAACTTGAAGTACAAGACAAGGCATGAACAAATCCTTGTCTATCTTATGTTTCCTAATGCAGCACTGCTATACAAACGACAATAAGTAGATGATTTATGAACGACAAGCCATTGAAGCCGTCCATGCATGGCAAAAGCTGTTTGCAAACAGCTGGATAGACCATCGTGCAGGGTCGTTCACCACATATGTCGTGTGCACAACAGTTTCGTTCCTAATAATGAATCTATATACTCAACATCCCCCGCAGTCGCAACGGTAGCGACTCAGACAATGAGACTGGAGAAGAATCCGAAGGCAAGCCGACGGACACCCTCCCACAGTCGTAACGGTCGACGCATCGCGGAAGGCGTGGCTGGAGTGGGAACCGACAAGGTTTCTCAAGCAAGGCGGTAGCCCTTTGTGCCGTTTGTCGAGGTAGCAGAGAGCGTGTGTGGTGGAGCCATGGTCGAGGTAGCCGTGCGAAGAATGTAGTGGTTGATGTCGAGTCGGGTGACCGGTGTCGAGGCGCTGAGTCAGTCATGGGCGCACTGGTGTTGAAGTAGTGGTGCACCGGGAAGAAGACGACGTTGACGACGCGTGCGTCGAGTTTGCCAAGCCCAGGGACACATCATGGACGAAGGCACGCATCGGTGTTGCCAGCACCGGGCGTGCGTAGACTGGGACCTGCACGAGCTGTACGCCAGGTCGGAGAAGTCGGAGAGGCCAGCAGAGAAGGACTCGACGACGACGGCGCCAATCGGTGCGGGCCCGATGTCGTCCGTAGTTGTCGGAGTAGATGAAGTGGTCGGGGTAGATGACGGCGATGCTGGCGACGCGCTGGTGCTGGATGAAGACGAAGGAGGTGGACGGGCGGCGGCGGCTACGAGGGTAGCGGCGGCCAAAGAAGAGCGGCGACGTCGGCCTGATGGCAGCGACGGTGGCTAGGTTAGGAGCGCGACGGAGATGCTCGAAGTAGGTGAGGAACTCGACATCGTGACAAAGACTGATGCGGACGGTGGCGTTCCCGCGCCAAGGGAGGCGGCGCGGCGCATACCACGGGAAGTTGACGCGCGGGGACGGCAGAGTGGACCGCGGGCCGCCGCACTGACCAAAAGGGGGATGCGGCAAAGAAAGGCTAGTCGAGCATGACGGGGAAGACCTTGGGGCGGAGACAGGGACCGCGGGTCGTAGCGCTACGGCCCGAAGGGGCGATGCAGCAGCGGAGCCCGGGTCAGTGCAGCCGCGGGGACAGCCTCGGGAGGTCTCGGAGACCGCGTGCCATGCTCGCTACGACCCGATGGGGGCGACGCTGTTGGGGAACGTAGTAATTTCAAAAAAAATTCTACGCACACGCAAGATCATGGTGATGCATAGCAACGAGAGGGGAGAGTGTTGTCCACGCACTCGTAGACCGAAAGCGGAAGCGTTATAACAACACGGTTGATGTAGTCGTACGTCTTCACGGCCCGACCGATCAAGCACCGAAACTACGGCACCTCCGAGTTCTAGCACACGTTTAGCTCGATGACGATCCCCGGACTCCGATCCAGCAAAGTGTCGGGGATGAGTTCTGTTGGAAATATGCCCTAGAGGCAATAATAAAAGGATTATTATTATATTTCCTTGTTCATGATAATTGTCTTTTATTCATGCTATAATTGTATTATCCAGAAACCGTAATACACGTGTGAATACATAGACTACAACATGTCCCTAGTGAGCCTCTAGTTGACTAGCTCGTTGATCAATAGATAGTCATGGTTTCCTGACTATGGAAATTGGATGTCATTGATAACGGGATCACATCATTAGGAGAATGATGTGATGGACAAGACCCAATCCTAAGCATAGCACAAGATCGTAGTTCGTTTGCTAGAGCTTTTCCAATGTCAAGTATCCTTTCCTTAGACCATGAGATCGTGTAACTCCCGGATACCGTAGAGGAGTGCTTTGGGTGTACCAAACGCCACAACGTAACCGGGTGACTATAAAGGTATACTACGGGTATCTCCGAAAGTGTACATTGGGTTGACACGGATCGAGATCGGATTTGTCACTCCGTATGACGGAGAGGTATCTCCGGGCCCACTCGGTAATGCATCATCATAATGAGCTCAAAGTGACCAAGTGTCCGGTCACGGGATCATGCATTACGGCACGAGTAAAGTGACTTGCCGTAACGAGATTGAACGAGGTATTGGGATACCGACGATCGAATCTCGGGCAAGTAACGTACCGATTGACAAAGGGAATTGTATACGGGGTTGCTTGAAACCTCGACATCGTGGTTCATCCGATGAGATCATAGTGGAACATGTGGGAGCTAACATGGGTATCCAGATCCCGCTGTTGGTTATTGGCCGGAGAGCTGTCTCGGTCATGTTCGCATGATTCTTAACGCGTAGGGTCTACACACTTAAGGTTCGGTGACGCTAGGGTTATTAGGAAGACTTGTATGTGATTACCGAATGTTGTTCGGAGTCCCGGATAAGATCCCGGACATCACGAGGAGTTCCGGAATGGTCCGGAGGTGAAGATTTATATATGGGAAGTTGTCATACGGTCACCGGAAAGTTTCGGGGGCATACCAGTATTGTACCAGGGCCACCGGAGGGGTTCCGGGGGTCCACCGGGAGGGGCCACCTCTCTCGGATGGCCTCATGGGCCGTAGTGGGCCCATGCGCCTAGGGTTGGGGGGGGGGGAAACCCTAGTGGGGGCGCCCCCCTTGCTTGGGGGGCAAGCCCCTTCCCCTTGGCCACCGCCCCCCCTCTAGATCTCATCTAGAGGGGGCCGACCCCCTATCCCCTTCCCCTATAAATAGAGGGGCGAGGGGAGGGCTGCATAGAACAATCCAAGGCGCAGCCCCTCCCCTCCCCAACACCTCTCCTCCTCCGCGTGAGCTTGGCGAAGCCCTGCCGGAGAACTGCCACTCCATCACCACCACGCCATCGTGCTGTTGTTGGAGCCTTCTTCCTCAACCTCTCCCTCCTTCTTGCTGGATCAAGGTGCGGGAGACGTCATCCGCTCCGTACATGTGTAGAACGCGGAGGTGTTGTCCATTCGGCACTTGGTCATCGGTGATTTGGATCACGACGAGTACGACTCCCTCAACCCCGTTCTCTTGAACACTTCCGCTCGCGATCTACAAAGGTATGTAGATGCACTCCTATCACTCGTGGCTAGATGAACTCATAGATGGATCTTGGTGAAACCGTAGATTTTTTTTTATTTTCTGCAACGTTCCCCAACAGTGGCATCATGAGCTAGGTCTATGCGTAGTTCTCTATTGCACGAGTAGAACACAAATCTGTTGTGGGCGTAGATGTTGTCAACTTTCTTGCCACTACTAGTCTTATTTTGCTTCAGCGGTATTGTGCGATGAAGCGGCCCGGACCGACCTTACACGTACGCTTACGTGAGACAGGTTCCACCGATCGACATGCACTAGTTGCATAAGGTGGCTAAGCGGGTGTCTGTCTCTCCCACTTTAGTTGGAGCGGATTCGATGAAAAGGGTCCTTATGAAGGGTAAATAGAAGTTGACAAACCACGTTGTGGCTTTTTTCGTAGGTAAGAAAACGTTCTTGCTAGAACCCTATTGCAGCCATCGTAAAAGATGCAACAACAATTAGAGGACGTCTAACTTGTTTTTGCAGCAATTGCCTTGTGATGTGATATGACCAAAAGTTGTGATGAATGATGAATGATATATTGTGATGTATGAGATCATGTTCTAGTAATAGGAATCACGACTTGCATGTCGATGAGTATGAAAACCCGCAGGAGCCATAGGAGTTGTCTTAATTATTGTATGACCCGTGTCATTGATTCAACGCCATGTAATTACTTTACTTTATTGCTAAACCGTTAGCTATAGTAGTAGAAGTAATAGTTGGCGAGCAACTTCATGAAGACACGATGATGGAGATCATGATGATGGAGATCAAAGGAGCTATATGATATTGGCCATATCATGTCACTACTATTTAATTGCATGTGATGCTTATTATGTTTTTGCATCTTGTTTACTTAGAACGGCGGTAGTAAATAAGATGATCCCTCATAATAATTTCAAGAAAGTGTTCCCTAGCGGCCGTTGCTAAAGTTAAAGTTCGTTTCAAGCACCACGTGATGATCGGGTGTGATAGATTCCTACGTTCACATACAACGGGTGTAAGACAGTTTTACACATGCAAAACACTTAGGTTAACTTGACGAGCCTAGCATGTACAGACATGGCCTCGGAACACGAGACCGAAAGGTCGAACATGAGTCGTATGGAAGATACGATCAACATGGAGATGTTCACCGATGATGACTAGTCCGTCTCACGTGATGATCAGACACGGCCTAGTCGACTCGGATCATGTAACACTTAGATGACTAGAGAGATGTCAAATCTGAGTGGGAGTTCATTGAATAATTTGATTAGATGAACGTAATTATCATGAACTTATTCTAAAATCTTTGCAAACATGTCTTGTAGATCAAATGGCCAATGCTCATGTCAACATGAACTTCAACGCGTTCCTAGAGAAAACCAAGCTGAAAGATGATGGCAGCAACTATACGGATCGGGTCCGAACACGAGGATCATCCTCATAGCTGCCAAGAAAGCATATTTCCTAGAAGGACCGCTAGGTGAAGCACCCATCCTGAAGAACCAAGACATTATGAACGCTTGGCGATCCACGCCGATGATTACTCCCTCGTTCGATGCGGCATGCTTTACTGACTTAGAACCGGGGCTCCAAAAGCGTTTTGAGCAACACGGAGCATATGAGATGATCGAGGAGCTGAAAATGGTTTTCCAAGCTCACGCCCGGGTCGAGAGATATGAAGTCTCCGACAAGTTCTATAGTTGTAAGATGGAGGAAAATAGTTCTGTCAGTGAGCACATACTCAAAATGTCTGGGTAGCACAACCGCTTTGTCGATTGAATATTCACCTCCTGGACGAGGCGATCATTGAAAGAATCCTTCAGTCGCTCCCACCGAGCTACAACAACTTTGTGATGAACTACAATATGCAGGGGATGGTGAAAACTATTCCTGAAGTATTTTCAATGCTGAAGTCAGCAGAGGTAGAAATCAAAAAGGAACATCAAGTGTTGATGGTCAATAAAACCACTAAGTTCAAGAAGGGCAAGGGTAAGAAGAACTTCAAGAAGGACGGCAGAGATGTTGCCGCGCCCGGTAAGCCAGTTGCCGGGAAGAAGTCAAAGAATGGAGCCAAGCACGAGATCGAGTGCTTTTATTGCAAAGGGAAGGGCCACTGGAAGCGGAACTGCCCCAAATACTTAGTGGACAAGAAGGCCGGCAACACTAAAGGTATATGTGATATACATGTAATTGATGTGTACCTTACCAGTACTTGTAGTAACTCCTGGGTATTTGATACCGGTGCCGTTGCTCATATTTGTAACTCACAGCAGGAGCTGCGGAATAAGCGGAGATCGAAGGCGACGAGGTGACAATGCGCGTCGGGAATGGTTCCAAGGTCGATGTGATCGCCGACGGCACGCTACCTCTACATTTACCTACAGGATTAGTTTTAAACCTCAATAATTGTTATTTAGTGCCAAGTTTGAGCATGAACATTGTATCTGGATCTCGTTTAATATGAGATGGATACTCATTTAAATTAGAGAATAATGGTTGTTCTATTTATATGAGAGATATGTTTTATGGTCATGCTCCGATGGTCAATGGTTTATTCTTAATGAATCTCGAACGTAATGTTACACATATTCATAGTGTGAATATCAAAAGATGTAAGTTGATAACGATAGTCCCACATACTTGTGGCACTGCCGCCTTGGTCACATTGGTGTCAAGCGCATGAAGAAGCTCCATGCTGATGGACTTTTAGAGTCTCTCGATTATGAATCATTTGACACATGCGAACCATGCCTTATGGGAAAAATGACCAAGACTCCGTTCTCCGGAACAATGGAGCGAGCAACCAACTTATTGGAAATCATACATACCGATGTGTGCGGTCCAATGAGCGTTGAGGCTCATGGAGGATATCGTTATGTTCTCACTCACCGATGACTTGAGTAGATATTGGTATGTCTACTTGATGAAAAACAATTCAGAGACCTTTGAAAAGTTCAAGGAATTTCAGAATGAGGTAGAGAATCAACGTGACCAAAAAATAAAGTTCTTACGATCAGATCGTGGAGGAGAATATTTAAGTCACGAATTTGGTACACACTTAAGGAAATGTGGAATCGTTTCACAACTCACGCCGCCTGGAACACCTCAACAGAATAAAGGTGTCCGAACGTCAGAATCGCGCTCTATTGGATATGGTGCGATCTATGATGTCTCTTCTTGATTTACCGCTATCATTTTGGGGATACGCTCTAGAGACAGCTACATTCACTTTAAATAGGGCTCCGTCTAAATCCGTTGAGACGACACCGTATGAATTATGGTTTGGGAAGAAACCTAAGCTGTCGTTTCTAAAATTTTGGGGATGCGATGCTTATGTCAAGAAACTTCAACCTGAAAAGCTCGAACCCAAGTCGAAAAAATGCGTCTTCATAGGATACTCTTAAGGAAACCATTGGGTATACCTTCTACCTTAGATCCGAAGGCAAGATCTTTGTTGCCAAGAACGGATCCTTTACGAAAAGAGTTTCTCTCGAAAGGAGTAAGTGGGAGGAAAGTAGAACTCGATGAAGTACTACCTCTTGAACCGGGAAGTAGTGCAGCCCAGGAAAATATTCCTGTGGTGCCTACACCGACTGGAGAGGAAATTAATGATGATGATCAAGGTACTTCGGATCAAGTTGCTACTGAACTTCGTAGGTCCACAAGGACACGTTCCAACCAGAATGGTATGGCAACCCTGTCCTGGAAATCATGTTGTTAGACAACGGTGAACCTTCGAACTATGAAGAAGCGATGGCAGGCCCAGATTCCAACAAATGGCTTGAAGCCATGCAATCCGAGATAGGATCCATGTATGAAAACAAAGTATGGACTTTGACAGACTTTCCCGATGATCGGCGAGTGTCGGTGTCAAAACTGGCGGATCTCGGGTAGGGGGTCCCGAACTGTGCGTCTAGGCTGATGGTAATAGGAGACAAGGGACACGATGTTTTTACCCAGGTTCGGGCCCTGTCGATGGAGGTAATACCCTACTCCTGCTTGATTAATATTGATGATATGGGTAGTACAAGAGTAGATCTACCACGAGATGAGAGAGGCTAAACCCTAGAAGCTAGCCTATGGTATGATTGTTATCCGTCCTACGGACTAAAACCCTTCGGTTTATATAGACACCGAATAGGGTTAGGGTTACACAGAGTCGGTTACAATGGTAGGAGATCTACATATCCGTATCGCCAAGCTTGCCTTCCACGCCAAGGAAAGTCCCATCCGGACACGGGACGAGGTCTTCAATCTTGTATCTTCATAGTCTAGGAGTCCCGCCAACGGTGATAGTTCGGCTATCCGGACACCCCCTAGTCCAGGACTCCCTCAGTAGCCCCTGAACCAGGCTTAAATGACGACGAGTCCGGCGCGCATATTGTCTTCGGCATTGCAAGGCGGGTTCCTCCTCCGAATACTTCATAGAAGGTTTTGAACACAAGGATAGTGTCCGGCTCTGCAAAACAAGTTCCACATACCACCGTAGAGAGAATAATTTTTGCACAGATCTGCTGACGTATTCCGCGGTGTGGCATCACACCACGGCCAAGCTTTTATTCGAATCGTTTTTTACTGTCCTGCCTCAGCGTGTTTAGCGAGGCGGTTTCCTTGGCACGTCTTATCAAAGCGTAGATCGTGCCCCCTTATTCCGGGATTCTCATCAATACGGACGTGGGTAACCCAACCGTGCCCGTTGGCACGCCTCCTCTATCGAAGGCGAGTCCCCATCGACCACGGGGAGGGCTCTTGGTATTCAACCTCTTTATAATGAGACCAAGGCCCTCTTCTTTTTTCCACCCTCCATCGAGTTTGCCTCGGCCGAGTTCTAACACCCAAAGCTTCAGATTTAGGCGCCGGACCTTCGACGATGTCCGCTCCGACCAGCTCGGCCGATGGATGTCTTCTTCCATCACGAAGAAGACGTGCTAAAGCTGCGAGACGCCAGGTATTTAACCGGCGAGATTTCGCATAGGCTGCCTCGCTTGTGGCAGGTCATTCCCACTCCCGAGCCCGGGCGAGAGCGTGGTGTTCATGTCTCACTTCCTTCGGGTTTAGGCTTCCCGACGGATCCCTTTGTGCGAGGGCTCATGTTTTATTATGGGCTGGATTTCCATGACTTGAATCCGAGTCTATCCTCCATATCTCGTCATTCATTATCGTATGTGAAGCCTTCCTCCATATTACCCCTCACTTTGGATTGTGGCTCAAGACCTTCAAGGTGGAGCCAAGATGATCGAGGGGCAACAAGCAGAGTGCGGAGGGGCGGTCATAAGCAAGTGTGCTGATACTCCGTGGCCCGAGGGCTCTTTTCAAGAGGAGCTTGGTTTGTGGCAACGGGAGTGGTTTTATATCACCGCTCCCAGGGGCACCAAATGGGAGGCTCCACCCGCCTTCCGCCCAGGTCCACCACAGCGGCTGGCATCATGGGTCAACCGGGGGCTCGACTGGGGGCCGTCCAAGGACGTTCCTCTATTGCAGGGCCGTATTCGAGACCTCCAAGAAAGAGAGATCAATCTGGTCGTGGCGGCGCAGGTTATGCTGATTCGGCGCCTATACGCCTGCAAACGCCGCCTCCGCTCTGTGGGAGTTTAATCCGAGGGACCACGAAGCTCTTCAACATTTTATGGGCGCGACGCCCAAGGAGATGCACAAATTGTTCTTCGGATCACAAGAGAAGTGTCTGGACTTGACCGAGGACGCAGGTCTAAGCTGCAATCACCCAGATACTCAAGTAAGTAACCCTGTAACCGGACAGGCTGTTCATTCATTTATCATATATATGCCCTCTATGGGAGCCGTTCCTTGAACAGGAGTGGATAGCCAAGGCAAAGTTGATAAGGTGTCCGGCTCCCCTCCCAGAGACCACGCCGGATCCCATGCTGACCAAGATGTTGAAGGCCGCGCCTTTTAAAGAAGGCGAAGGGGGCAGCAGGGAAGCAAATCGCCTCCGCCAAGGAGGCTTTCAAGGAAGAGGGATCAGGATCCTCCTCCAAGGGGAGAAGAGGACCGCCTTCGACGACCCGGAAGCCAAGGCCTCAAACGGGAAAGAAGTCTTCGCTGAAAGTCCGCGCCGAGAAGTATCCCAGCCGCACTATTTCCCCAAGGGGATCAGCCCTCCAGCGAGCCGTAAGTAAAAAGAAGGGGTCCTGTGAATAAAGAACATCCCTGTATTTATTTCTGAAGATAACCGAAATTGTACCTTGTAGTTCGGATCTCAGCCCTTCTCAGCAGAGCTCGTCTTCGGGGGATCTTCGTCCGGAGATGATAGAGAGTGAAACGCCTCCACCTATCGCGCCTTCGTGCGAGGCGGGCGACCCTGAAGTGTCGTCACGGAGAGTTTCCCCGAGTCCGGCGGGGCGGACGGTCCGCGCCAACCGGGCGTGCGGTCGGAGGAGTGAAGGACACCTTTCGGGCGGCGTATATCTCAGAAGATCACCGTGCGCTAATGGCTACGGTAATTGAAAGAATTGCATCCGCCGAGAGCGGATTGCATGAAGCCGCCAAGTTTATCGACGAGGTTTGAGGTACGAAAAAATGATGTACCTTCCGACAGTTATGCATATAGAATGCGCCTGTATAGATAGTAGCCCCGAGACTCGGTATCTTTGTCACAACCGGCGGTGCCGAGGATCGTAATCTCAGTACTAACATGTCGCCGTTCCTATGTAGGTGGCGGGGCGTCCGGTGGCTAGCCGGACTGATGAATTTGCCGAACTAAAGCGGCAACTTGACGAGGCGGATGTGGACATCACGCTGTTCAATAAACTGTTTGACGAGTCACAAGGTATGCGACATCACCGCGGACACCTGGTAAGGGAGCTTGACGCCCATGCCTTACTACTTGTATGCTTTTGATGCAGACGGTGCCGCTGCTGTGGAGAGGCTGCGGGCGGAACTTGCCCGAGCTAAAGAGCAAGGCCGAAAGAGTAATGCGACCGCTTTAAAGGCGACTGAAGAGCTGAAAGCCGAACGGGCTGCTCACTGCCGAAGCAAAGAGGAAATGGCCGATTTGGCCCTGAAACTGAAGAATACTACCGACCGCTGCGAGGTTCTTGAAAAAGAACGTCAAGCGGAGCAAGAGGACCTGGAAAAGGCCACCGCCGAATCCAAGGATGCCCGTTCCGCTATGAGAGCTGCCAAGGAGGAGCTGAGTCAGGCCGGGGCTATTGCGGCTGGAAAACCGTTTCTGCTGCGGAGGAAATATACGGATCCGAAGTATGCTCAGTTGGACAAGTTGTGGAGTTCGGAGGATGCTTATATGGACTTAGCGGCGAGCGCTGCGGACGCGATTGAGCACTTCCGAGGCCAGAAGGGGCGCAGAAGGGAAGAGCTATATTGGTCGCAATTCCATAGTCCGGAGCGTCCTCTTCCATTGACCGATCGGTTGGCCGAATGGGCTGAGCTGAATCGATTATCCGAACTTGCCATGAAGCATGTCATGACTCATTTGTGGCCAGGCGGATCCCAGCCGAAGAGTTATTTTGGCTTAGTGCAGCAGTTCCTTGGTGCGGTACCGCGTATCGACGCAATGAAGCGGTCGGCGTGTATTGAGGGAGCACGGATGGCTCTTGCCCGTGTCAAGACATACTGGGCGGAGATGAAGGCCACCGACGTTGCATCCCAAGATTCGGACAGAAGCCGAGTACCTGCCGAGCACTATTTTGAGTAAGTCCTGCAGGCGCTTTCGTTTAATAGAGACGAAGTGCTCGAAGGATATTATGTTTAAATGACATGTATGATGTGTGAAAACAATGTTTCAATATAATATAAGAGCTTTTTATACTTGTGCGTTCAAGTATTAAAATGCCTCTGTGCGGCCGTTGATGTATATGTGTATATAACCTGAAAGATGGCAGTCTTCGGCTTCAGCCCCCACGCACATAGTGCGGGGGTGTTTGCAAAAAAGGCGCATTTTCACACTTAATCCAACGTCTTGGTCCTGTGAAGGAGGTGATAGCGTAGCAAACTAGGCAACCGGACTATAATGCTTTATCACTTTCACTTAGCCATAGGAGTTCGATGGTGGGGCTACTATATAGCCCCTAGGGGCACCGCAGCTCTCCCGAATTCGGGCGCGTATGTGCTCGACCGGAAACGGCCCTTCGTCAATGCGGGGAATTCTAAACATTCCGCTGGGTCATCGAGTGGTTGACCTGTCTCACGCTATATCATGACAGTCAGTTTTAGCTTTCTCCACTGAGGTGCTCAACCCAGCTCAACCGGGGCACAATCGCAGTGGTTCTCCCAGCGCTACCTTAGCCGATATAACGGAAAGTAAGGTACCAAAACATGGGAGCCGGGCAAACCCAACATTTGACCAAAGACATGATTCGGAGCTGATGCATATAAGGCCTAACTTGAGACGCCGAACACTCCCTAAGGTATTCGGTCTTTATGAAAACGGGCAGAATAATACCCTAAGCCCTGGTGTCCAGGTACGCACAAAAATTCTGGTGCGGCCGATGCCAAAACGCCAGCCTCCTCCTCGGTTATAGTAAGAAACCGGGGGATGTGTATCAACAAGAGACAATAAAAAAGGTTTACGCAGGGTCTTAATCTGAAAAGAATCCTTGCGACGGGTCCTCGCTGCACGTCTGCGCCTGTCTCTGCAAGTATCCTGGACGGGTGTAGCACGGTGTTCATCTGTAAAAGAGAAGGACTTAGTTGAAAAGAAAAAATATCGTGCGAGAAATGTACTTTATATTAAATAAACAGAGTACAGTTCGGAAGGTGAATAAAATTGAGCTTTATTGTCTCTTGTTGTACGTGCGTGCAGCCCCTTGTATGGGGGTATGCCGCTAGTAAGCGCCGGACTCGTCTAGCCGTGTCTGGGGTTTGAATGACCTATTCAGGTGCTTTGATTAGCGGAGCCGGATTGGTGTGGGGCTGTCAAGGCAGTCTCATGTTCTTCCGTGCTCGAGTAACACTTAATACTCCCTTTTAATGAGATGATGCCGCGTGGACCGGGAATTTTAAGTGTAAGAGATGCATAATGCGGTATTGCGTTAAAGCGGGCGAAAGCTTCGCGTCCCAATAGTGCTTGATGACTACTTTTAAATGGGGCGACATGGAAGATTAACTTTTCGCGACGGAAGTTGTCGGATGAACCGAACATAACTTCTAATGTTAGAGAGCCCGTACAATGGGCATATGTGCCTGGCATTATTCCTTTAAAGGAAGTGTTGCTATGGCTAATTTTGGTTGGGTATATCCCCATCCTGCGGATTGTGTACTGATATATCAGGTTTATGTCCCTGCCGCCGTCCATGAGGACTTGTGTAAATTGGAATCCGTCGATTATAGGATCCAATATCAAGGCAGTCCATCCTGCGTTCCGGATACTTTCGGAGTAGTCCTGATGGTCGAAGGTGATTGGTTTTGACAACCAGTGTTGGTGCTCTGCTAGGGTACTCTGTGCGGCGCGCATTTTAGTGGGCGCCGTTCTGTTTTTCCCTTTTATCACGCGAAGTGAGTTTACTGTTTTAACCTCTTGTGGGAAATTCTTTTGTTTTCCGGTGCTCTGCTTGTGGGGTTCGTCAGCATCCTCACTTAGTGTGTCGAGCCCCTTGTGTTCGGCGTTGAGTCTGCTGGACTGCTTGAAAACCCAACAATCTCTGTGGGTATGGTTTGCAGGCTTCCCGGGAGTACTGTGGATTTTGTTGGAAATATGCCCTAGAGGCAATAATAAATTAGTTATTATTATATTTCCTTGTTCATGATAATCGTTTATTACCCATGCTATAATTGTATTGATAGGAAACTCAGATACATGTGTGGGTACATAAACAACACCATGTCCCTAGTAAGCCTCTAGTTGACTAGCTCGTTGATCAACAGATGGTTACGGTTTCCTGACCATGGACATTGGATGTCGTTGATAACGGCTTCACATCATTTGGAGAATGATGTGATGGACAAGACGCAATCCTAAGCCTAGCACAAAGATCGTAGTTCGTATGCTAAAGCTTTTCTAATGTCAAGTATCATTGCCTTAGACCATGAGATTGTGCAACTCCCGGATGCCGTAGGAATGCTTTGGGTGTACCAAACGTCCTGGCAATCTGGGTGGCTATAAAGGTGCACTACAGGTATCTCCGAAAGTGTCTGTTGGGTTGGCACGAATCGAGACTGGGATTTGTCACACCGTGTAAACGGAGAGGTATCTCTGGGCCCACTCGGTAGGACATCATCATAATGTGCACAATGTGACCAAGGGGTTGATCACGGGATGATGTATTATGGAACGAGTAAAGAGACTTGCCGGTAATGAGATTGAACAAGGTATCGGGATACCGATGATCGAATCTCGGGCAAGTACAATACCGCTAGACAAAGGGAATTGTATACATGATTGATTGAGTCCTTGACATCGTGGTTCATCCGATGAGATCATCGTGGAACATGTGGGAGCCAACATGGGTATCCAGATCCCGCTGTTGGTTATTGACCGGAGAATGTCTCGGTCATGTCTGCATGGTTCCCGAACCCGTAGGGTCTACACACTTAAGGTTCGATGACATTAGGGTTATAAAGGAAGTTTGTATGTGGTTACCGAATGTTGTTTGGAGTCCCAGATGAGATCCCGGGACGTCACGAGGAGTTCCGTAATGGTCCGGAGGTAAAGATTTATATATGGGAAGTCCTGTTTTGGTCACCGGAAAAGTTTCGGGTTTTATCGGAAGCGTCTGGGACCACCGGGAGGTCCGGGGTCCACCAAGTGGGGCCACCATCCCCGGAGGGCTGCTTGGGCCAAGTGTGGGAGGGGACCAGCCCCAGGTGGGTTGGTGCACCCCCCACAAGGACCAAGGCGCAGGGAAGAGTGGGAGGGGGCAAACCCTAGGGCAGATGGGCCCTAAGGCCCACCCCAGGTGCGCCTCCCCTCTCTCCCCTTCTGGCCGCCACCCAGATGGGATCTGGGGGCTGCCTCCACCCCTGGGGAGGGAACTCTAGAGGGGGCGCAACCCCTCCCCTCCCCCTATAAATAGTTGAGGTCTAGGGGCTGCCCAACACATGAGTTTCTCTCCCTCTTGGCACAACCCTACCTCTCTTCCTCCTGCTCTCCCGCGGTGCTTGGCAAAGCCCAGCAGGATTGCCACGCTCCTCCCTCACCACCACGCCGTTGTGCTGCTGCTGGACGGAGTCTTCCTCAACCTCTCCCTCTCTCCTTGCTAGATCAAGGCGTGGGAGACGTCACCGGGCTGTACGTGTGTTGAACGCGGAGGTGCCGTCCGTTCGACACTAGGATCTCCGGTGATTTGGATCACGTGAGTCACGACTCCTTCAACCCCGTTCTCTTGAACGCTTCCGCTTAGCGATCTACAAGGGTATGTAGATGCACTCTCCTTCCCCTCGTTGCTGGTTTCTCCATAGATAGATCTTGGTGACACGTAGGAAAATTTTGAATTTACGCCCGTTCCCCAACGGTGGCATCATGAGCTAGGTCTATTGCGTAGAGTCTTTGCACGAGTAGAACACAAAGTAGTTGTGGGCGTTGATTTTGTTCAATATACTTACCGTTACTAGTCTAATCTTGTTTCGACAGTATTGTGGGATGAAGCGGCCCGGACCGACCTTACACGTACACTTACGTGAGACAGGTTCCACCGACTGACATGCACTTGGCGCATAAGGTGGCTAGCGGGTGCCAGTCTCTCCCACTTTAGTCGGAACGGATTCGATGAAAAGGGTCCTTATGAAGGGTAAATAGCAATTGGCATATCACGTTGTGGTTTTATGAGGTAAGAAACGTTCTTCCTAGAAACCCATAGCAGCCACGTAAAACATGCAAACAACAATTAGAGGACGTCTAACTTGTTTTTGCAGGGTATGCTATGTGATGTGATATGGCCAAGAAGAATGTGATGAATGATATGTGATGTATGAGATTGATCATGTTCTTGTAATAGGAATCACGACTTGCATGTCGATGAGTATGACAACCGGCAGGAGCCATAGGAGTTGTCTTAATTTATTGTATGACTGCGTGTCATTGAACAACGCCATGTAATTACTTTACTTTATTGCTAACCGGTAGCCATAGTAGTAGAAGTAATAAGTTGGCGAGACAACTTCATGGAGACACGATGATGGAGATCATGATGATGGAGATCATGGTGTCATGCCGGTGACGATGATGATCATGGAGCCCCGAAGATGGAGATCAAAAGGAGCAAAAATTATATTGGCCATATCATGTCACTATTTGATTGCATGTGATGTTTATCATGTTTATGCATCTTATTTGCTTAGAACGACGGTAGTAAATAAGATGATCCCTCATTAAAATTTCAAGAAAGTGTTCCCCTAACTGTGCACCATTGCGAAAGTTAAATGCGTTTTGAAGCACCACGTGATGATCGGGTGTGATAGATTGTTACGTTCACATACAACGGGTGTAAGCCAAATTTACACACGCGAAACACTTAGGTTAACTTGACGAGCCTAGCATGTACAGTCATGGCCTCGGAACACAAGAGACCGAAAGGTCGAGCATGAGGCGTATGGTAGATACGATCAACATGAATATGTTCACCGATGATGACTAGTCCGTCTCACGTGATGATCGGACACGGCCTAGTTGACTCGGATCATGTAATCACTTAGATGACTAGAGGATATCTATTCGAGTGGGAGTTCATAAGATGAACTTAATTATCCTGAACATAGTCAAAAACCCTTTGCAAATTATGTCATGGCTCGCGCTTTAGTTCTACTGTTTTAGATATGTTCCTAGAGAAAATATAGTTGAAAGTTGACAGTAGCGACTATGCGGACAGAAGAAAGCTTATGTCCTTAATGCACCGCTCAGTGTGCTGAACCCCAAACGTCGTCTGTGGATGTTGCGAACATCGGACATACACGTTTTGATAACTACGTGATAGTTCAGTTAAACGGTTTAGAGGTTAGGCACCAAAGACGTTTTCAAAACGTCACGGAACATATGAGATGTTTCAAGGGCTGAAATTGGGATTTCAGGCTCATGCCCACGTCAAGAGGTATAAGACCTCCGACGATTTTCTTAGCCTGCAAACTAAGGTAGAAAAGCTCAATCATTGAGCTTGTGCTCAGATTGTCTGAGTGCAACAATCACTTGAATCGAGTGGGGAGTTGATCTTCCGGATGAGATAGTGATGTTTCTCCAAAGTCATTGCCACCAAGCTGCTAGAGCTTTGTGATGAACTATAACATATCGTAGATAGCTATGATGATCCTTGAGATATTCGCGATGTTTGACAATCGAAAGTAGGAATCAACAAGGAGCATCAATTGTTGATGGTTGGTGAAACCACTAGTTTCAAGAAGGGCAAGGGCAAGAAGGGATACTTCATGAAACAGAAAATCAGCTGCTGCTCTAATGAAGAAAACCAAGGTTGAACCCAAACCCGAGACTAAGTGCTTCTGTAATAAGGGGAACATCCACTGGAGCAGAATTAACCTAGATACTTGGTAGATGAGAAGGCTGGCAAGGTCGATAGAAGTATATTGGATATACATTAAGTTATTGTGTACTTTACTAGTACTCCTAGTAGCACCAGGGTATTAGATACCGGTTCGGTTGCTAAGTGTTAGTAACTCGAAATAAAAGGCTACGGAATAAATGGAGACTAGCTAAAGGTGAGCTGACGATATGTGTTGGAAGTGTTTCCAAGTTTGATGTGATCAAACATGGCACGCTCCCTCTACCATCAATATTAGTATTAAACCAGAATAATTGTCATTTGGTGTTTGCGTTGAGCATAGACATGATTGGATTATGTCTATCGCAATACGGTTATTCATTTAAGGAGAATAATGGTTACTCTATTTATTTGAATAATACCTTCAATGGTCTTGCACCTAAAGGAAATGGTTTATTGAATCTCGATCATAGTAATACACATTTTCATGCCAAAAGATATAAGATAGTAATGATGGTACCACTTACTTGTGGCAATCGCCATGTAAGTCATATTGGTATAAAGCATGAAGAAGCTCCATGTTGATGGATCTTTGGACTCACTCGTTTTGAAAAGTTTGAGACATGCGAACCATGTCTATTGGTGTATACGCATGAAGAAACTCCATGCGAGATGGATCGTTTGGACTCACTTGATTTTGAATCACTTGAGATATGAAAATCATACCACATGGGCAAAATGGTGAAAAGCCTCGGTTTCAAGAAGATGGAACAAGATAGCAACTTGTTGGAAGTAACACATTTTGATGTGTGCAGTCCAATGAGTGCTTTGAGGCATCTGATGAATATCGTTATGTTCTTACTTCACGGATGATTTGAGTAGAATCTTGAGTGTATTTACTTGATGAAACACAAGTCTGAATTATTGAATAGTTCAAGTAATTTCAGAGTGAAGTTGAAGATCATCGTGACAAGAGGATAAAATGTCTATGATATGATCATAGAGATGAGTATCTGAGTTCTGAGCTTTGGCACGCAATTAAGACATTGTGGAAATTGTTTCACAATAAATACCGCCTGGAACACCATAGTGTGATGGTGTGTCCGAACATCATAGTTGCACCCTATTGAATATGGTGCGTACCATGATGTCTCTTATCGAATTACCACTATTGTTCATGGGTTAGGCATTAGAGACAACTGCACTCACTTTAATAGGGCACCACGTAATTCCGTTGAGACGACACCATTTGAACTATGGTTTGGAGAGATCTAAGTTGTCGTTTCTTAAAAGTTTGGGGCTGCGATGCTTATGTGAAAAAGTTTCAGGTTGATGAGCTCGAACCCAAAGCGGATAAAAATGCATCTTCATAGGACACCCAAAACAGTTGGGTACACCTCCTATCTCAGATCCGGAAGCAAAAGTAATTGTTTCTAGAAACGGGTCCTTTCTCGAGGAAAAGTTTCTCTCGAAAGAATTGAGTGGGAGGATGGTGGAGACTTGATGAGGTTATTGAACCGTCACTTCAACTAATGTGTAGCAGGGCACAAGAAGTTGTTCCTGTGACGCCTGCACCAATTGAAGTGGAAGCTTATGATATTGATCATGAAACTTTGGATCAAGTTACTGCCAAACCTCGTAGGTCGACAAGGATGCGCACTACTTCAGAGTGGTACTTAATCCTGTCTTGGAGGTCATGTTGCTAGTCAACAATGAACCTACGAGCTATAGAGAAGCGATGGTGGGCCCGGATTCCGACGAATGGCTTGAGGCCATAAAATCCGAGAGAGGATCCATGTATGAAAACGAAGTATAGACTTTGGAAGAACTACTCGATGGTCGTAAGGCTGTTGAGTACAGATGGATTTTAAAAGGAAGACAGACAATGATGGTAAGTGTCACCATTAAGAAAGCTCGACTTGTCGCTAAGATGTTTTCCGACAAGTTCAAGGAGTTGACTACGATGAGACTTTCACACTCGTAGTGATGCCAAGAGTCTGTTCGAATTGGAGAAGCAGATACTGCATTCTTTAAGAAATCTTGCAGATAGGATGTCAAAACATTGTTTCCTCGACAATTTTCTTGAGGAAAGGTTGTATGTGATACAACCGGAAGGTTTTGTCAATCTGAAAGATGCTAACAAGTATGCAAAGCTCCGACAACCCTTCTAAGGACTGGAGTAAGCATCTTGGAGTTGGAATGTACGTTTTGATGAGATGATCAAAGATTTTGGGTTTGTACAAAGTTTATGAGAAACTTGTATTTCCAAAGAAGTGAGTGGGAGCACTATAGAATTTCTGATGAGTATATGTTGTTGACATATTGTTGATCAAAAATGATGTAGAATTTCTGGAAAACATAAAGGGTTGTTTGAAAGGAGTTTTTCAAGGGAAAACCTGGATTAAGCTGCTTGAACATTGAGCATCAAGATCTATAAGGATAGATCAAAACGCTTAAATGGTACTTTCAAATGAGCACATACCTTGACATGATCTTGAAGGTGTTCAAGATGGATCAGTCAAAGAAGGAGTTCTTGCCTGAGTTGTAAGGTATGAAGTTAAGACTTAAAGCTCGACCACGGCAGAAGAGAGAGAATGGACGAAGGTCATCCCCTATGCTTCAGATGTAGGCTCTATAGTATGCTATGCTGTGTACCGCACCGGAAGTGTGCCTGCCATGAGTCAGACAAGGGGTACAAGAATGATCCAGGAATGGATCATTGGACAGCGGTCAAAATTGTCCTTGGAGTAAATAAGGACATGTTTCTCGATTATGGAGGCGATAAAGAGTTCGGCGTAAAGGGTTACGTCGATGCAAGCTTTAACACCTATCCGAATGACTCTGAGTAGCAAACCAGATACGTATAGTGGAGCAACCATTTGGAATAGCTCCAAGTGGAGCGTGGAAGCAGCATTTACATATGACCTAGAGATTTGCGAAGTACATACGGATCTGAATGTTGCAGTCCCGTTGACTAAAACCTCTCTCACAAGCAAAACATGATAAAACCCCAGAACTCATTGAGTCTTAATCACATGATGATGTGAACTAGTTTAGTGACACTAGTAAACTCTTTGGATGTTAGTCACATGGCGATGTGACCTGTGAGTGTTAATCACATGGCGATGTGAACTAGATTGTTGACTCTAGTGCAAGTGGGAGACTGTTGGAAATATGCCCTAGAGGCAATAATAAATTAGTTATTATTATATTTCCTTGTTCATGACAATCGTTTATTACCCATGCTATAATTGTATTGATAGGAAACTCAGATACATGTGTGGGTACATAAACAACACCATGTCCCTAGTAAGCCTCTAGTTGACTAGCTCGTTGATCAACAGATGGTTACGGTTTCCTGACCATGGACATTGGATGTCGTTGATAACGGCTTCACATCATTTGGAGAATGATGTGATGGACAAGACCCAATCCTAAGCCTAGCACAAAGATCGTAGTTCGTATGCTAAAGCTTTTCTAATGTCAAGTATCATTTCCTTTGACCATGAGATTGTGCAACTCCCGGATGCCGTAGGAATGCTTTGGGTGTACCAAGCGTCCACAACGTAATCGGGTGGCTATAAAGATGCACTACAGGTATCTCCGAAAGTGTCTGTTGGGTTGGCACGAATCGAGATCGGATTTGTCACTCCGTGTAAACGGAGAGGTATCTCTGGGCCCACTCGGTAGGACATCATCATAATGTGCACAATGTGACCAAGGGGTTGATCACGGGATGATGTGTTATGGAACGAGAAAAGAGACTTGCTGGTAACCAGATTGAACAAGGTATCGGGATACCGACGATTGAATCTCGGGCAAGTACAATACCGCTAGACAAAGGGAATTGTATACAGGATTGATTGAGTCCTTGACATCGTGGTTCATCTGATGAGATCATCGTGGAACATGTGGGAGCCAACATGGGTATCCAGATCCCGCTGTTGGTTATTGACCGGAGAATGTCTCGGTCGTATGCGCATGGTTCCCGAACCCGTAGGGTCTACACACTTAAGGTTCGATGACGCTAGGGTTATAAAGGAAGTTTGTATGTGGTTACCGAATGTTTTACGGAGTCCCGGATGAGATCCCGGACGTCACGAGGAGTTCTGTAATGGTCCGGAGGTAAATATTTATATATGGGAAGTCCTGTTTTGGTCACCGGAAAAGTTTCGGGTTTTATCGGAAACGTACCGGGACCACCGGGAGGGTCCCGGGGGTCCACCAAGTGGGGCCACCATCCCCGGAGGGCTGCTTGGGCCAAGTGTGGGAGGGGACCAGCCCTAGGTGGGCTGGTGCACCCCACAAGGCCCAAGGCGCAGGAAGAGTGGGAGGGGCAAACCCTAGGGCAGATGGGCCCTAAGGCCCACCCAGTGCGCCTCCTCTCTCCCCTTCTGGCCGCCACCCAGATGGGATCTGGGGGCTGCCGCCACCCCTGGGGAGGGAACCCTAGTGGGGGCGCAGCCCCTCCCCTCCCCCTATAAATAGTTGAGGTCTAGGGGCTGCCCAACACATGAGTTTCTCTCCCTCTTGGCGCAGCCCTACCTCTCTTCCTCCTCCTCTCCCGCTGTGCTTGGCGAAGCCCTGCAGGATTGCCACGCTCCTCCAAAACCACCACGCCGTTGTGCTGCTGGACGAGTCTTCCTCAACCTCTCCCTCTCTCCTTGCTGGATCAAGGCGTGGGAGACGCCACCGGCTATACGTGTGTTGAATGCGGAGGTGCCGTCTGCTCGCACTAGGATCTCCGGTGATTTGGATCACGACGAGTACGACTCCTTCAACCCCGTTCTCTTGAACGCTTCCGCTTAGCGATCTACAAGGGTATGTAGATGCACTCTCCTTCCCCTCGTTGCTGGTTTCTCCATAGATAGATCTTGGTGACACGTAGGAAAATTTTGAATTTCTGCTACGTTCCCCAACAGATTTGGCATATCTTGTCCAAGATTTTGTTTAAGTTGGATAGCTCATCGCTATTGTCCTTAAGGGGCAGTTTTTTATTGTTCTGCCGTGAGCTTTTGAATCCGGCGTTGATCGCCGCTCTTTGGACCGTTCCTTAATCCGCGCTGGTCCTTGCTGCGTCGTGGTTTCCCATTTCCATCCTCGACTTGGATGTACTTGGGTCACTTTGATCGCATCTTGCTAGCCAGCTATCCTCTCCCGCGCAAAACCGGGTCATGAGGCTTGTTAATGCGGCCATTGTTCTCGGCTTTTCTTGGCCGAGGTGTCTGGCAAGCCATTCGTCTCGGACGTTGTGTTTGAAGGCTGCTAAGGCTTCGGCGTCCGGACAGTCGACTATTTGGTTCTTTTTGGTAAGGAACCTGTTCTAGAATTTCCGGGCTGACTCTCCGGGCTGTTGAGTTATGTGACTTAGATCGTCTGCATCCGGAGGGCAGACATAGGTCCCCTGAAAATTTGCCCGAAACGCATCCTCGAGCTCTTCCAACTTCCAATGGTGTTTTCGGGAAGGCTTTTAAGCCAATGCCGAGCTGGCCCTTTGAGTTTGAGGGGTAAGTATTTTATGGCGTGGAGATCATCGCCTCTAGCCATGTGTATGTGGAGGATGTAATCCTCAATCCAGACTCTAGGGTCTGTTGTTCTGTCGTATGCCTCTATGTTTACGGGTTTGAATCCCGCTGGGAATTCGTGATCCAACACCTCATCGGTGAAACACAGGGGGTGTGCGGCACCCCTATATTTGGGTGTGCCGTGATGTTCGGATATTTGGCGTGTTGCATTGCTTTGAAGAGCTTGCTTTCTCGGCCCATAGATGGACATATCTGGGCCATCCTTTTGATGCGAATCCTTATATGGATCGCGTACCGGCTTGTGTGTGGCGCCAATTGCCGCTCTCTGTTTGCCGTGGGGTCGTTCATCCGACCGGGTGGCCTTCTTGCTTTTTGATTGTGGGGGCTCTACGGCCTCCTCATCAAATTCGGGCAGTAGTTTTCTCTTTGGGTAGCTCTTTGTTGGCGATCGTCGCCGTATTTGTCTCATGATGTTGAGTACTTTGCTCCATCTGATTCCGAGTGCATCTTCCGCTGTTTTGAGCTTCCGCTTCGCTTTTTCAGGGCTACGCTGATGGCGACGAGCCTTTTGTGGAGGTTCTTCTGCTCCAACAATTTGTCCGGCGTGAAATCGTCCGGACTGTTATCTTCGCTGGGGACGGGTTGTTTATCCAAGTTGTCCTGTTCGGATGGTTGCTCGATAGCATGTTCGTCGTCCACCGGTTCTCCCTGCTCTATGGCTGGGTCTTT
This sequence comes from Aegilops bicornis, assembly GCA_021605145.1. Lineage (NCBI taxonomy): Eukaryota > Viridiplantae > Streptophyta > Magnoliopsida > Poales > Poaceae > Aegilops > Aegilops bicornis. The sequence continues at coordinate 632,119,280 of CM038673.1, forward strand.
GTCGAGGCGGGACTTAGTGCGGCGTTTACGTTGCCGTTTTGACTGCTTTTCGAGGGATTTATCCTTCGTAGTGTCCCGTTGTTCCTCGTCGTCACTTCCTTTAGGTGTATCCACCATGTATACATCATGGGATGAGGTGGTTGTCGATTATCCTATAGGTGCTGGTTCAAGGTTGTCTCCTACATCGCCGTCTATACCGTCGATGTCTTCGGAGTCGAAATCAAGCACGTCGTTTAAGCTTTCGGCAGTGGCTACAAAGTGGGCGGTGGGTGGGCGTTGAATTTCTTCGTCGTCCGCATCCCAACCTTCCCGACCGTAGTCCGGCCAGGGCTCTCCTGATAAAGAGAGAGACTTTAGTGAATTCAGGATGTCGCCAAAGGGCGAGTGCTGAAAGATGTCCGCGCAAGGAACTCCATGACCTGCGCCCAATCGGATTCGATTGGCAGGGGCGCGGAGGGTTCGGAGTCCGGAGAGGAGTCCGGCGCCTTGGAGTCACGGTCTTCGCAAAGGATAGGGATGGAGTTCGGCTCAATCGCCATTGAGATCGTAGCCCCTGAGGCAGTGTCCAACCACTCGTCCTCGATCGGGGGAGTCGGCTCCGAGCTAAGGGTCAGGGCGGACTCTGGTGTGGTTTCCAAGGCGCTGTTCGGCGGCAGAGCTAGATCATGCCCATCGAGACAGTGCGGCGCACTTGGCTGTGGCTCGAATCCGTCGAAGATCAAGTCTCCGCGGATGTCGACCGTATAGTTCAAACTCCCAAATCTGACCTGATGGCCAGGCGTAGCTTCGATCTGCTCCGGATGGCCAAGTGAATTGGCCGCATGATGCAAAGCCGCCGAATACGAAGATCTCTCCGGGGAGAAAAGTCTCACCCTGGACTGCATCGTTGCTGATGATTGAAGGAGCCATCGGGCCTATAGGTGACGAAACAGAGGAACTCTCAATGAAGGCACCAATGTCGGTGTCAAAACTGGCGGATCTCGGGTAGGGGGTCCCGAACTGTGCGTCTAGGCGGATGGTAACAGGAGACAAGGGACACGATGTTTTTACCCAGGTTCGGGCCCTGTCGATGGAGGTAATACCCTACTCCTGCTTGATTAATATTGATGATATGGGTAGTACAAGAGTAGATCTACCACGAGATGAGAGAGGCTAAACCCTAGAAGCTAGCCTATGGTATGATTGTTATCCGTCCTACGGACTAAAACCCTTCGGTCTATATAGACACCGAATAGGGTTAGGGTTACACAGAGTCGGTTACAATGGTAGGAGATCTACATATCCGTATCGCCAAGCTTGCCTTCCACGCCAAGGAAAGTTCCATCCGGACACGGGACGAGGTCTTCAATCTTGTATCTTCATAGTCTAGGAGTCCGGCAAACTGTGATAGTTCGGCTATCCGGACACCCCCTAGTCCAGGACTCCCTCAGCAAGCGATAGAAAACAAATGGATCTTTAAGAAGAAGACGGACGCGGATGGTAATGTTACCATCTATAAAGCTCGACTTGTCGCTAAGGGTTATCGGCAAGTTCAAGGGGTTGACTACGATGAGACTTTCTCTCCGTAGCAAAGCTGAAGTCCATCCGAATCATGTTAGCAATTGCCGCATACTATGATTATGAGATATGGCAAATGGACGTCAAAACGGCATTCCTTAACGGTTATCTTAAGGAAGAACTGTATATGATGCAGCCGGAAGGTTTTGTCGACCCTAAGAATGCTAACAAGGTATGCAAGCTCCAAATGATCCATTTATGGGCTGGTGCAAGCATCTCGGAGTTGGAACATTCGCTTTGATGAGATGATCAAAGCGTTTGGGTTTATGCAGACTTATGGAGAAGCCTGCGTTTACAAGAAAGTGAGTGGGAGCTCTGTAGCATTTCTCATATTATATGTAGATGACATACTTTTGATGGGAAATGATATAGAACTTTTGGACAGCATAGAGGGCCTACTTGAATAAGAGTTTTTCAATGAAGGACCTTGGAGAAGCTGCTTATATATTAGGCATCAAGATCTATAGAGATAGATCGAGACGCCTCATAGGTCTTTCACAAAGCACATACCTTGATAAGATATTGAAGAAGTTCAATATGGATCAGTCTAAGAAGGGGTTCTTGCACGTCTTTGCAAGGTGTGAAATTGAGCTCGGCTCAATGTCCAACCACGCAGAAGATATAGAAGAGATGAGTGTCATCCCCTATGCCTCAGCCATAGGGTCTATTATGTATGCCATCTTGTGTAGCAGACCTCTTTGTAAACCTTGCCGTAAGTTTGGTAGGAAGGTACCAAAGTAATCCCGCAAGGAACACCGGACAATGATCAAGAATATCTTGAAGTACTGAAAAGGACTAAGGACATGTTTCTCGTTTATGGAGGTGACGAAGAGCTCGTCAGAAGGGTTACGTCGACGCTTAGCTTCGACACAGATCTGGATGACTCTAAGTCACAAACCGGATACGTGTATATGTTGAATGGTGGAGCGATGGCTGGTGCAGCTGCAAGCAGAGCGTCATGGCGGGATCTACATGTGAAGCAGAGTACATGGCAGCCTCGGAGGCAGCGCATGAAGCAATTTTGGTGAAGGAGTTCATCACCGACCTAGGAGTCATACCCAATGCGTCGGGGCCGATCACACTCTTCTGTGACAACACTGGAGCTATTGAACTTGCCAAGGAGTCCATGTTTCACAAGAAGACCAGGCACATCAAGCGTCGCTTCAACTCCATTCGTGAAAATGTTCAAGATGGAGACATAGAAATTTGCAAAGTGCATACGGATCTGAATGTCGCAGATCCGTTGACTAAACCTCTTTCGCGAGCAAAACATGATAAACACCAGAACTCTATGGGTGTTCGATTCATCACAATGTAACTAGATTATTGACTCTAGTGCAAGTGGGAGACTGTTGGAAATATGCCCTAGAGGCAATAATAAAAGGATTATTATTATATTTCCTTATTCATGATAATTGTCTTTTATTCATGCTATAGTTGTATTATCCGGAAATCGCAATACACGTGTGAATACATAGACTACAACATGTCCCTAGTGAGCCTCTAGTTGACTAGCTCGTTGATCAATAGATAGTCATGGTTTCCTGACTATGGACATTGGATGTCATTGATAATGGGATCACATCATTAGGAGAGTGATGTGATGGACAAGACCCAATTCTAAGCATAGCACAAGATCATGTAGTTCGTTTGCTAGAGCTTTTCCAATGTCAAGTATCCTTTCCTTAGACCATGAGATCGTGTAACTCCCGGATACCGTAGGAGTGCTTTGGGTGTACCAAATGTCACAACGTAACCGGGTGACTATAAAGGTATACTACGGGTATCTCCGAAAGTGTCTGTTGGGTTGACACGGATTGAGACTGGGATTGTCACTCCGTATGACGGAGAGGTATCTCTGGGCCCACTCGGTAATGCATCATCATAATGAGCTCAAAGTGACCAAGTGTCTGGTCACGGGATCATGCATTACGGTACGAGTAAAGTGACATGCCGGTAACGAGATTGAATGAGGTATTGGGATACCGACGATCGAATCTCGGGCAAGTAACGTACCGATTGACAAAGGGAATTGTATACGGGGTTGCTTGAAACCTCGACATCATGGTTCATCCGATGAGATCACCGTGGAACATGTGGGAGCTAACATGGGTATCCAGATCCCGTTGTTGGTTATTGGCCGGAGAGCTGTCTCGGTCATGTCTGCATGATTCCCGAACCCGTAGGGTCTACACACTTAAGGTTCGGTGACGCTAGGGTTATTAGGAAGACTTGTATGTGATTACCGAATGTTGTTCGGAGTCCCGGATAAGAACCCGGACGTTACGAGGAGTTCTGGAATGGTCCGGAGGTGAAGATTTATATATGGGAAGTTGTCATACGGTCACCGAAAAGTTTCGGGGGCATATCGGTATTGTACCGGGGCCACCGGAGGGGTTTCGGGGGTCCACCGGGAGGGGGCACCTCTCTCGGAGGGCCTCATGGGCCGTAGTGGGCAGGGAACCAGCCCCTGGAGGGCTGGGTACATCCCCCCCTTGGGCCCATGCGCCTAGGGTTGGGGGGGAAACCCTAGTGGGGGCGCCCCCCTTGCTTGGGGGCAAGCCCTCCCTTGGCCGCCGCCCCCCCCCTCTAGATCTCATCTAGAGGGGGCCGGCCCTCTTCCCCCTTCCCCTATAAATAGAGGGGCGAGGGGAGGGCTGCATAGAACAAATCAAGGCGCAGCCCCTCCCGTCCCCAACACCTCTCCTCCTCCGCGTGAGCTTTGCGAAGCCCTGCCGGAGAACTGACACTCCATCACCACCACGCCGTCGTGCTGCTGTTGGAGCCTTCTTCCTCAACCTCTCCCTCCTCCTTGCTGGATCAAGGTGCGGGAGACGTCATCCGCTCCGTACGTGTGTTGAACGCGGAGGTGCTGTCCGTTCGGCACTTGGTCATCGGTGATTTGGATCACGACGAGTACGACTCCCTCAACCCCGTTCTCTTGAACGCTTCCGCTCGCGATCTACAAAGGTATGTAGATGCACTCCTATCACTCGTTGCTAGATGAACTCATAGATGGATCTTAGTGAAACCGTAGAAAAAAATTTATTTTCTGCAACGTTCCCCAACAAGTTCCGTCAGCACGACGGCGTGGTGACGATCTTGATGTTCTACCGTCGCAGGGCTTCGCCTAAGCACCGCTACAATAATATCGAGGACTATGGTGGAGGGGGGCACCGCACACGGCTAAGAGATCTCAAGGATCAATTGTTGTGTCTAGAGGTGCCCCCTGCCCCCGTATATAAAGGAGCAAGGGGGAGGAGGTGCGGCTAGGCTTGGGGCGCGCCAGGAGGAGTCCTACTCCTATCGGGAGTAGGACTCCCTCCCTTTTCCATGTTGGACTAGAACTTGGGGGAAAGAGGAGAGAGAGGGGAAAGGAAAGGGGGGGCGCCGCCCCCCTCCTTGTCCAATTTGGACTTGGGGGGGAGGGGCGCACGGCTGCCCCTTGGCCTCCTCTCCTCTTCCTCCACTAGGCCCATTAAGGCCCATTAAGTTACCGGGTGGTTCCGGTAACCTCCCGGTACTCCGGTAAAATGTCGATTTCACCCGAAACACTTCCGATGTCCAAACATAGGCTTCCAATATATCAATCTTCATGTCTCGACCATTTCGAGACTCCTCGTCATGTCCGTGATCACATCCGGGACTCTGAACAAACTTCGGTACATCAAAAACTCATAAACTCATAATATAACTGTCATCGTAACGTTAAGCGTGCGGACCCTACGGGTTCGAGAACTATGTAGACATGACCTAGAACTGTTTCCGGTCAATAACCAATAGCGGATCCTGGATGCTCATATTGGCTCCTACATATTCTACGAAGATCTTTATCGGTCAAACCGCATAACAACATACGTTGTTCCCTTTGTCATCGGTATGTTACTTGCCCGAGATTCGATTGTTGGTATCTCAATACCTAGTTCAATCTCGTTACCGGCAAGTCTCTTTACTCGTTACGTAATGCATCATTCCATAACTAACTCATTAGTTACATTGCTTGCAAGGCTTATAGTGATGTGCATTACCGAGAGGGCCCAGAGATACCTCTCCAACAATCGGAGTGACAAAACCTAATCTCGAAATATGCCAACTCAACATGTACCTTTGGAGACACTGTAGAGCTCCTTTGTAATCACCCGATTACGTTGTGACGTTTGGTAGCACACAAAGTGTTCCTCCGGTAAGCAGGAGTTGCATAATCTCATAGTTATAGGAACTTGTATAAGTCATGAAGAAAGCAATAGCAATATACTAAACGATCAAGTGCTAAGCTAACGGAATGGGTCAAGTCAATCACATCATTCTCCTAATGATATGATCCCATTAATCAAATGACAACACATGTCTATGGTTAGGAAACATAACCATCATTGATCAATGAGCTAGTCAAGTAGAGGCATACTAGTGACATTAAGTTTGTCTATGTATTCACACATGTATCAAGTTTCCGGTTAATACAATTCTAGCATGAATAATAAACATTTATCATGAAATAAGGAAATAAATAATAACTTTATTATTGCCTCTAGGGCATATTTCCTTCAGTCTCCCACTTACACTAGAGTCAATAATCTAGTTCACATCGCCATGTGATTTAACACCAATATTCATATCTTTATATGATTAACACCCATAGTTCACATCGTCATGTGACCAACACCCAAAGGGTTTACTAGAGTCAATAATCTAGTTCACTTTGCAATGTGATTAACACCCAAAGAGTACTAAGGTGTGATCATGTTTTGCTCGTGAGAGAAGCTTAGTCAACGGGTCTGTCACATTCAGAGCCGTATGTATTTTGCAAATATTTTATGTCTACAATGCTCTGCATGGAGCTACTCTAGCTAATTGCTTCCACTTTCAATATGTATCCAGATTGAGACTTAGAGTCATCTGGATCGGTGTAAAAGCTTGCACCTATGTAACTCTTTACGACGGGCTCTTTTATCACCTCCATAGTCGAGAAATATTTCCTTAGTCCTCACTAAGGATATTCTTGACCAATGTCCAGTGATCTACTCCTAGATCACTATTGTACTCCCTTGCCAAATTCAGAGCAAGGTATACAATAGGTCTGGTACATAGCATAACATACTTTATATAACCTATAACTGAGGGATAGGGAATGACTTTCATTCTCTTTTCCATTTTCTGCGTGGTCCGGATTTGAGTCTTACTCAATTTCACACCTTTGCAACACAGGCAAGAAATCTTTCTTTGACTGTTCCATTTTGAACTACTTCAAAATCTTGACAAGGTATGTACTTTTTGAAAAACTTATCAAGCGTCTTGATCTATCTCAATAGATCTTGATGCTCAATATGTAAGTAGCTTTACCGAGGTCTTTGTTTTAAAGAACTCCTTTCAAATACTCCTTTATGCTTTCCAGAAAAATTCTACATCATTTCCGATCAACAATATGTCACTCATGTATATTTATCAGAAAGGCGGTAGTGCTCCCACTCACTTTATTGTAAATACAGGCTACACCGCAAGTCTGTATAAAACTATATGCTTTGATCAACTTATCAAAGTGTATATTCCAACTCTGAGATGCTTGCACTAGTCCATAGATGGATCGCTGGAGCTTGCATATTTTGTTAGCACCATTAGGATTGACAAAACCTTCTGGTTGCATCATATACAACTCTTCTTTAATAAAACCATTAAGGAATGCAGTTTTGACATCCATTTGCCAGATTTCATAAAATGTGGCAATTGCTAACATGATTCGGACAGACTTAAGCATCGCTTCTGCTTGAGAAAATCTCATTGTAGTCAAGACCTTGAACTTGTCGAAAAACTTTTGTGACAAGTCGAGCTTTGTAGATAGTAACACTACTATCAGCGTCTGTCTTCCTCTTGAAGATCCATTTATACAATATGGCTTGCCGATCATTGGGCAACTCCACCAAAGTCCACACTTTGTTCTCATACATGGATCCCATCTCAGATTTCATGGCCCTAATCCATTTCGCGGAATTTGGGCTCATCATCGCTTCCTCATAGTTCGTAGGTTCATCATGGTCTAGTAACATGACTTCCAGAACAGGATTACCGTACCACTCTGGTGCGGACTGTACTTTGGAAGACCTACGAGGTTTTGTAGTAACTTAATCTAAAGTCTCATGATCATCATCATTAGCTTCCTCACTAATTGGTGTAGGAATCACTGTAACTTGATTTATGTGATGAACTACTTTCCAATTCGGGAGAAGGTACAAATTACCTTATCAAGCTCTACTTTCCTCCCACTCACATCTTTCGTGAGAAACTCCTTCTCTAGAAAGGGTCCATTCTTAGCAACGAATGTTTTGCCTTCGGATCTGTGATAGAAGGTGTACCCAACAGTTTCCTTTGGGTATTCTATGAAGACGCACTTCTCCGATTTGGGTTCGAGCTTATCAGGTTGAAAACCTTTTTCACATAAGCATTGCAACTCCAAACTTTAAGAAACGACAGCTTAGGTTTACTGCTAAACCATAGTTCATACGGTGTCGTATCAACGGATTTAGATGGTGCCCTATTAAAGTGAATGCAGCTATCTCTAATGCATAACCCCAAAATGATAGTGGTAAATCGGTAAGATACATCATAGATTGCACCATATCCAATAAAGTGCGGTTACGACATTCAGACACACCATTATGCTGTGGTGTTCCATGTGGCGTGAGCTGTGAAACTATTCCACATTGTTTAAAATGAAGGCCAAACTCGTAACTCAAATATTCTTTTCTACGATCAAATTGTAGAAACTTTATTTTCTTGTTACGATGATTCTCCACTTCACTCTGAAATTCTTTGAACTTTTCAAATGTTTCAGACTTGTGCTTCATTAAGTAGATATACACATATCTGCTCAAATCATTTGTGAAGGTCAGAAAATAACGATACCCGCCACGAGCCTCAACACTTATTGGACCGCATACATCAGTATGTATTATTTCCAACAAGTTAGTAGCTCGTTCCATTGTTCCGGAGAACGGGGTTTTAGTCATCTTGCCCAAAAGGCACGGTTCGCAAGCATCAAATGATTCATAACCAAGTGATTCCGAAAATCCATCTTTATGGAGTTTCTTCATGCGCTTTACACCGATAAGACCCAAACGGCAGTGCCACAAATAAATTGCACTATCATTATTAACTTTGCATCTTTTGGCATCAACATTATGAATATGTGTATCACTATGATCAAGATTCAATAAACCATCACCATTGGGTGTATGACCATAGAAGGTTTTATTCATGTAAACAGAATAACAATTTATTCTCTATCTTAGATGAATAATCGTATCACAATAAACATGATCTTATCATATTTATGCTCAACGCAAACACCAAATAACATTTATTTAGGTTTAACACTAATCTCGAAAATATAGGGAGTGTGTGATGATGATCATATCAATCTTGGAACTACTTCCAACACTCATCGTCACTTCTTCTATAACTCCTGTTTCGAGTTACTAATCTTAGCAACCGAACAAGTATCAAATACTCAGGGGCTACTATAAACACTAGTAAGGCACACATCAATAACCTGTATATCAAATATACCCTTGTTCACTTTGCCATCCTTCTTATCCACCATATATCTGTGGTATTTACGCTTCGGTGACCATTTCCTTTGCGATTGTAAGCACTCGGTTTGTGCTTTGGTCCAGCTTTGGGCTTCTTCGCGGGAGTGACAACTTGCTTGCCATTCTACTTGAAGTTTCCCTTTCTTTCCCTTTGCCCTTTTCTTGAAACTAGTGGTCTTTTCAATCATCAACACTTGATGCTCTTTCTTGATTTCTATGTTCGTTGATTTCAACGTCACGAAGAGCTCGGGAGTTGTTTTCGTCATCCCTTGCATACTATAGTTCATCACGAAGTTCTAGTAACTTGGTGATGGTGACTAGAGAACTCTGTCAATCACTATCTTATCTGGAAGATTAACTCCCACTTGATTCAAGTGATTGTAGTACCCAGACAATCTGAGCACATGCTCACTAGTTGAGCTATTCTCCTCCATCTTTTAGCTATAGAACTTGTTGGAGATTTCCTATCTCTCAACTCGGGTATTTTCTTGAAATATTAACTTCAATTCCTGGAACATCCCATATGGTCCATGACGTTCAAAACGTCTTTGAAGTACCGATTCTAAGCCGTTTAAGCATGGTGCACTAAACTATCATGTAGTAATCATATTGAGCTAGCCAAACGTTCATAACGTCTGCATCTGCTCCTGCAATAGGTCTGTCACCTAGCGGTGCATTAAGGACATAATTCTTCTATGCAGCAATGAGGATAAACCTCAAATCACGGATCCAATCCGCATCAATGCTACTAACATCTTTCAACACAATTTTCTCTAGGAACATATCAAAATAAACATATGAAAGCAACAACGCGAGCTATTGATCTACAACATAATTTGAAAAATACTACGGGACTAAGTTCATGATAAATTTAAGTTCAATTAATCATATTACTTAAGAACTCCCACTTAGACAGACATCTCTCTAGTCATCTAAGTGATCACGTGATCCAAATCAACTAAACCATGTTCGATCATCACGTGAGATGGAGTAGTTTTCAATGGTGAACATCACTATGTTGATCATATCTACTATAATATTCATGCTCGACCTTTCGGTCTCCGTGTTCCGAGGCCATATCTGTATATGCTAGGCTCGTCAAGTTTAACCTGAGTATTCCGCATGTGCAACTGTTTTGCACCCGTTGTATTTGAACGTAGAGCCTATCACACCCGATCATCACGTGGTGTCTCAGCACGAAGAACTTTCACAACGTTGCATACTCAGGGAGAACACTTCTTGATAATTAGTGAGAGATCATCTTAAAATGCTACCGTCAATCAAAGCAAAATAAGATGCATAAAGGATAAACATCACATGCAATCAATATAAGTGATATGATATGGCCATCATCATCTTGTGCTTGTGATCTCCATCTCCGAAGCACCGTCTTGATCACCATCGTCACCGGCGCGACACCTTGATCTCCATCGTAGCATCGTTGTCGTCTCGCCAACTATTGCTTCTACGACTATCGCTACCGCTTAGTGATAAAGTAAAGCAATTACAGGGCGCTTGCATTTCATACAATAAAGCGAAAACCATATGGCTCCTGCCGATTGCCGATAACTCGGTTACAAAACATGATCATCTCATACAATAAAATATAGCATCACGTCTTGACCATATCACATCACAACATGCCCTGCAAAAACAAGTTAGACGTCCTCTATTTGTTGTTGCAAGTTTTACATGGCTGCTACGGGCTGAGCAAGAACCGTTCTTACCTACGCATCAAAACCACAACGATAGTTCGTCAAGTTAGTGCTGTTTTAACCTTCGCAAGGACCGGGCGTAGCCACATTCGGTTCAACTAAAGTTGGAGAAACTGACACCCGCTAGCCACCTCTGTGCAAAGCACGTCGGGAGAACCGGTCTCGCGTAAGTGTACGCGTAATGTCGGTCCGGGCCGCTTCATCCAACAATACCGCCGAACCAAAGTATGACATGCTGGTAAGCAGTATGACTTGTATCGCCCACTGTTTGGGAACATCTACGCATAAAACCTGGCTCGGATACCACTGTTGGGGAACGTAGTAATTTCAAAAAAATTCCTACGCACACGCAAGATCATGGTGATGCATAGCAACGAGAGGGGAGAGTGTTGTCCACGTACCCTCGTAGACCGAAAGCGGAAGCGTTATAACAACGCGGTTGATGTAGTCGTACGTCTTCACGGCCCGACCGATCAAGCACCGAAACTACGGCACCTCCGAGTTCTAGCACACGTTCAGCTCGATGACGATCCCTGGACTCCGATCCAGCAGAGTGTCGGGGATGAGTTCCGTCAGCACGACAGCGTGGTGACGATCTTGATGTTCTACCGTCGCAGGGCTTCGCCTAAGCACCGCTACAATAATATCGAGGACTATGGTGGAGGGGGGCAACGCACACGGCTAAGAGATCTCAAGGATCAATTGTTGTGTCTAGAGGTGCCCCCCTGCCTCAGATATATAAAGGAGCAAGGGGAGGAGGTGCGGCCAGGCTTGGGCGGCGCCGGGAGGAGTCCTACTCCCTCTGGGGAGTAGGACTCCCCCCTTTGCCATGTTGGACTAGGACTTGGGGGGAAAGAGGAGAGAGAGGGGAAAGGAAAGGGGGGGGGGGCGCCCCCCTCCTTGTCCAATTCGGACTTGGGGGAGGGGCGCGCGGCTGCCCCTTGGCCTCCTCTCCTCTTCCTCCACTAGGCCCATTAAGGCCCATTAAGTTACCGGGGGGTTCCGGTAACCTCCTGGTACTCCGGTAAAATGCCGATTTCACCAAGAACACTTCCGATGTCCAAACATAGGCTTCCAATATATCAATCTTCATGTTTCGACCATTTTGAGACTCCTCTTCATGTCCGTGATCACATCCGGGACTCCGAACAAACTTGTACATCAAAAACTCATAAAATCATAATATAACTGTCATCGTAACGTTAAGCGTGCGGACCCTACGGGTTCGAGAACTATGTAGACATGACCTAGAACTGTTTCCGGTCAATAACCAATAGCGGAACCTGGATGCTCATATTGGCTCCTACATATTCTACGAAGATCTTTATCGGTCAAACCGCATAACAACATACGTTGTTCCCTTTGTCATCGGTATATTACTTGCCCGAGATTCAATCGTCGGTATCTCAATACCTAGTTCAATCTCGTTACCGGCAAGTCTCTTTACTCGTTACGTAATGCATCATTCCGTAACTAACTCATTAGTTACATTGCTTGCAAGGCTTATAGTGATGTGCATTACCGAAAGGGCCCAGAGATACCTCTCCGACAATCGGAGTGACAAAACCTAATCTCGAAATATGCCAACTCAACATGTACCTTTGGAGACACCTGTAGAGCTCCTTTATAATCACCCAGTTACGTTGTGACATTTGGTAGCACAGAAAGTGTTCCTCCGGTAAACGGGAGTTGCATAATCTCATAGTTATAGGAACTTGTATAAGTCATGAAGAAAGCAATAGCAATATACTAAACGATCAAGTGCTAAGCCAATGGAATGAGTCAAGTCAATCACATCATTCTCCTAATGATGTGATCCCATTAATCAAATGACAACACATGTCTATGGTTAGGAAACATAACCATCTTTGATCAATGAGCTAGTCAAGTAGAGGCATACTAGTGACATTAAGTTTGTCTATGTATTCACACATGTATCAAGTTTCCGGTTAATACATTTCTAGCATGAATAATAAACATTTATCATGAAATAAGGAAATAAATAATAACTTTATTATTGCCTCTTGGGCATTTTTCCCTCAGACGCAGCGGCAACACGCGGGTCGATGCAGCCGCGGGGAGAACCACAGGGTGGCGGCACTGCGGCTCGATAGGGCGACACAGCGGCAGCCCGATGCTCGATCGGTGAAGGTGCGTGCTGAACTCGGGGACGATCTTCACGGGACCTGCAGAGGCGCGCGCAACCGATGGCCCGGGTCGGTCGCGTGGCGTAGATGAGGCGGATCGTGGCAGCGAGCGGGTGATCAAGCTGATCGCGCGCGAGGTCGGGGACGCCGCTCGGTGGAGGTGTGGTGGCGGCGGAGTCCAAGATGCGGCCAACGATGATGGACGACGTAGGACGACGTGCGGACGAGCGCGTCAGCCGACACCCGGGTTGCCAAAAAAACGCCGGTGCGCGGGCAGCAAGGCCCGAGCGACCAACGTAGCAGCGGCGCCCGAGCTGAGGTAGCCGACGAGCCTGACACAACCGCCTCGATGCAGCCAGGGACGAGGCCGGCGAGGCATACTGAGGGCTGCCGTGCAGACGCGGCGGAGGCGGGTGGCGCGGATCGATGGGCGGGTGGCTATGATGGGCCGCTGCATGGCGCGAGGCTGCCGGGTCGAGGCAATGGAGGAGTCTCGGTCAAAGCAGGGCGGAGACAGCCGGCGCAGCGCGACGGGCGAAGCCGACGCATGGACGGCTAGCTCGACGGCCGCCTCCCAAGGCTTGGCCGGGCCGGAGGAGAGGCCGGTTTGTCACGCCAGGGTCGAAGTAGAGGCGCGCGGAGGTCGACGGCCGCGGCGGGTGACGCAAACAGATCAAGCATAGATTGAAAAACCAAAAAGCAAAACGCCGATCAAGGTGGTCGGCGGGTGAGAGAAAAAAACTGAAGCAAGGACTCGGGAAAAAGACTCTCTAGGGCAGTCGGTCAACACGACCGGCGGATGAACCCTAGGTATGGGCGGCGCAACCCCCGGCAGCCCCGGGGGCGACGTGCATGGCAGAAGCGGCGGGCGGCGGCTAGGGTTGAATCGGTTATGTTGATACCATGTTAGAAGGGAGAGAGAGGAACTGATGGAATAGTTGTTATATTGCCCGAGCCTCATGGGCATATATCTAGAAGTACATGATCAACTTGGAGTGCAAGACAAGGTAGGAACAAATCCTAATCTATCGTATGTTTCCTAATGCAACACCTCCTTGGTGGAATCTGATGCTCAGAATCAGCAACAAACAAACAAACATTTATTGGACCAGGGTTAAAACAATTCAACGATATTCTAGTGAAATTTTCAAAATTTTGCATATTTCAGTGGGCCCCGAAATACTTTTAACCCTGGAATTTTGAGGTAGGTTTAAATTGATTTAAAAATAAACTTCAATTATGTTAGAATTCATTAATATTGAGCGAAATCTGAAATCTCATAATTCGAAATAATTTCCAAACTATACAAAATTTCTCAAATTTTGCATATTTCGCACCAGTGCTCCCTATTGAGGTCGATTAGCGGCCGCCTCTACCATCACTTGACCCCGCGACCGAGCCGAGCCGCTGCTCCTTCAGAGCTTGTTTGCTTTCGGACGGCCCGATGACGGTAGAGGCGTCGAGAAGACCACCCCAAGGCCATTCCTAGACGGCGCGGCGACCACCTCGGCCCCGATGAGCAGCCGGCCAGATTTCTCTTCCTTGCGCACTAGGTGTTGGACCAAAAGCCTCAAAGGAAAAAAAAATCCATTTCTCGTTCTTTTTGTTGCAATATGCGAGTAGATTGTAATGAAAAGTATTGAGTTGTAGATGAGTTAATTCGGATCCTCTCCGTGAGATGATGCCTCCTCCGAAGAAGAATATGAGATGGACGAAGACGAAGGCACTGCTTTGACCATGATGATGTACATGCATAAGAGATCTCATTAAGGAGTTGTGGACATAGAATGAGCAACAAAACCACTAATTTCATCTCCACGCACGATGCATGCACGATTCACAATGAGATGGATGTGGAGCACTTTATTCTACGACTGAATGGCTCGATGTGGAGCATCGTTCATGCATTGTTAAAAAAACGTCGCGTGCATAGCAGCTCTCGTTGCTATATACTCCCTCCGTTAAACATAGTTCATTATTCACAGAGGCCGTACGAAGTAATACATCAGTCAGTCTGAAACCACCATGTAGGCAACACCTGTTGTTACTCCTATCACATTGATAAAGGTGTATCGAATATCCGAGCCTAATACCGAATAAACATCGCACCAAACCCTAACATTTAAAGCCGGATGCCCCAGCCCAGCCACACATCGGGACTGGGTCCCATACCAGACCGACACACTCTTAGAGGTTGCCGCCGCCATCTTCAATCGATCCATCTCCAAAGCAGAAACTGACTCATCGACCTTGTCTGGCTTGCCGTCGAGGCCAGACAACTCCACCATCCTGCACGTATCCGTCCACACGCGCCCGTCGCCGAACCTCCGCAGCATCATGCCACCGGGATCCGCCGTCGGTCTTGCGGTGGATGAGACACCGCTCTTCCGCTTGTCTCGTCCAACTAGCACTTGCTCCAAAATAATGTCCTTAGGAGGGACACCGGCATCAAAGGTACCATCATCGTTCGATCCGGTAGATCCAGATCTATGGTTTCCCCCGGAGCATCAGAGTGGGCTGCCACGACCTGGAACAACGATGGCTCGAGAAAGGAACGACGTCATAGATGCCGCCATTGTCTGTCATGACCGAAGTCAGTGCAATTTTCACCAAAAGTCGCGTCCCCCCAACCTCGCAGCTGGCTGGAACCGAACGGAGCCTTGCCGTGGAGATGAGGGCCATCGTCGGCACGCCGGTAGGTAGCCTCCAGCCGCCCCTCACCGGTCCTCCTCGCGCCATCGACCGGCCAAGGTCGTACCGAGACGGATCTGGACAGGACGCCAGATCCGCAGCCATCGGAGCCGACCATGCGCCCGCGGCCGCCACACCGCCAGCCATGTAGGTTCCCATCGCTGCCGCGCAGCAGGGGGCGCTACCCTGACTGCCGCCCCCAGCCTCGCCATGTGATATGCCGCCTCCGCCTCACATAATCTGCCGCGACGACCACCCACCCTGGATCTGTGGTGCAGGGCCCGCCGCCACCGCGGCCCTTGTCGGCGGCGGAGGTGGCTGGGGCTGAAGGAGCGGGGAAGGGCTGGCGGCGCGGGATCTGGGGGCCCTGGCGCCGCCCGATGGGAGGCGACGCAAGGCGGATGGGAGTCGCGAGGGGGATGACTTGAACCCATGAGCGCTTGTGTCTGTACCGATGTTAGAAAAACAATGCGTGACTATGGCTGACTAGGTGCAACACGGCCATCGAATTAACGTGACACGAGAAAATGTACGCTTCTGATTTACAACATACACCGTTTGTCGTATCGGAAGTCAAGCTGGAATTTATTCAGTTGTATCGGAATTCAGAATCACAGGGTGGAGAAACCGGGCACTGTTCAAGTATGCATAGCCACTTCAAATGCTCAACGTGTAACATTTTTGGATTCCAAATTCAGAGCAATACCCCTAGCACCTTCTACAAATTCGACCCCGGGTTCCGCTGGGTAAATCCATTAAAAAGGATAAATTTTAGCGGCTTCGTAGGCAATATGAGATAAAGCTAACTAAGAGAAAGAAGTAAGCAATGTCTACGCTGGTTCAAATCCAGCTCAGCCCAAACCAAAAATCTAGGGCTTCATGCGGAACTTCTCTTGACCCAATGACGCGTTGATCCAGGTTCCATCTTAGCATAAAAAAATGTAACCAACGTTTATTGAAAAAAGCAACACCAAAGATTTGTCCCTCGCGTAAATTGCTTTGAATAGGTAAATCAATCATTTGTCCTTGAAGGAATAAGCTATTTTCTTTTTGAAATTTTGTTGACCAATATCTTGCTAGAACATGATATTGGGTATTTCTGTTTTTATTTTGAAATTTTCTTCTTCTTAATCTTTCTATTCAGCGATGGAACCTGGATCAACGCGTCATTGGGTCAAGAGAAGTTTCGATTTCTCGAAAAGTCTTTAGTGCTCATTTCGGAGCTGGTAGTGGAAGAGATGCCGCATTACGAGCCATTGCTAAAAGTGTAAGAGCTAGCAATTCGGAACGCAAATTGCGTTTTAATACGCCTCACTATTCTAATTTTTTTTAGAAGAAATGGCCTTTATTATCTCTTTTTTTGTGATATAGATTTTCTGGCTCCGTACTCTGTGGCACGTTGTGGCGTTCGCCGTCGATCCGCGTGGCATGGCATGTCGGCACAGCCAGCCAGCCAGCAGCCCAGCACCACCACAACTTGTGTAATAAAGTCTCCTCCCGTCCTTCCTTCCCCGACAGAGCAACGCGGCCCCAAACCAAACCTCCGGACGCAGAGCAAGAGAGAGGGAGAGAGGGAGAGAGAGAGCGATCTCCATCACCGATGGCGTCCCGGAGCTGCACCTTCGTCGAGATCCTGCTCGCCGTCATCCTGCCGCCGCTCGGCGTCTTCCTCCGCTACGGCTGCTGCAGCGTAAGCAATTCACACCCCCTCCTCTCATCTCCCCCCTTGAGGCGATCCTCCTGGGCTGGATGGATGGATCCATGCTGGATCCTGATATATATAGCATACTAATAACAGGATTTATTGGTCTTTCTTTCTTTCTGCCTTGAGCAGATGGAGTTCTTGATCTGCCTGCTGCTCACCATCCTGGGCTACATCCCCGGCATCATCTACGCCGTCTACGTGCTCGTCGCGCATGGCTCCGCCTCGGAGGAGAGCGGCAGGGACTACGACGCCCTTGCTTGATACCGTGTAGCAACTCATGCCGTGCGAATCAACGTCGTGTGTGTCTGTGTCTGTGTCTGTGTTTCCATCTGCTGCGCTGTGTGGCGTGCCTTCTTTCTAGTATATCATCAGTCTGTAAATGCTGCTTAAACCGTGCTCCGGTTTCCCCGGCCGTCCTGTGATTCCCATACAACCGAATAAATTTCAGATGCCGCTCTCGCCATTTAGATGCCACGACATCTCAAGAGCCTTGCCACCTACCGATACTTACTTCCAATAATAGTCAACAATGGATTATATGCTTACCAAATCAATCCGTGTAAACTGGTTTTACCCGTTGACGCACGCTCGTTGCTGTCTGATTTGACTCATTCCCTCCGTCATTCTACGCAACAGCCTCTGTTCATATGGATGGGTAAAGAGGTAATAACATAGGTGGTGCTCGAACTTGCCACTGATGTTTACGTTAGTGTCTAAAAACTTGAAAAATACATCAAACTGATTCTAAAACTTGGCGCGAGCGTGCAAATATGGTGCTAATGACATTCATAGATGTAAAGGGTGCTGACCGTAGCACATTATTCGGTTGGCGTGGCATAGTATCCACTTGTAGCGACGAAACAGGATTTTAGTTGAATACTATGTCCCTAGACTGGTGGGCCCGTTTGTCAATAGACAAGAAAACCGAAATAAAAAAGGCGAGTACTCTGCGCGGGCGCACCAGCCCAAAACTTCCGGCCGGTCGCACCAGCAGCGTAGGATCTGTTTGTTTACAGCCGCACGATCTCCTTCCTCCTCTCCTGCATCTTCTTCTATGAGAAAATAGCCCCATCGCGCCGCCATGGATGTGAGGCCTTGAAGCACTGCCCAACGCTGCTTCCTCCTCTCCTACGTCTTCTCCTCCTCTACTGCTGCCCCCGCTGCTGGTCGTCGCCCTCACCGCCGATCGCCGCAGTTCGCGCCGTCATCCACTGTATTTCTCACCGGCTCCATGCAACCACGCATGCAGACGCGGTAGCCTGTCCCCATGGTTGCAGCTCCACCTGACGGCGGTCGCAGCTCCAGTCGTGGTGACCACGGCTCCGGCGGCCATGGCCAGCGGCCGCAGCACCTCTGACCACGAGCTCGCAGAAAAGCTGTACTACCCCTTTGGTTGCCGGTTGCAGCAAAAAAGTCGGCCGATTGTAGCAAAAAAACATTACAGTTCAAGCAAAAAAAGTCGCCCGTACCACCGCTCGGTCGCCATCGTAGCAAAAACTCTAAGCGGTTGTAGCTTTCTGGTTGCCGATTGCAGCAAAACAAAATGACGCAGTTGTAGCAAAAAAAAATGTGCTAATCACATCTGTGTATGGTGGTAACAAAAATCGTTGCCGGTGGTAGCAAAAAGTTGTGTCGTTTGTAGCATAAATAAACATTGTCACTCGCCGTCGGGTTGCATAATCTTTCATGAATGATTTAGTGAAGAAAAAAGTCATGGCCGGTAGTAGCAAATGAAGTCGTAGGTAGTAGCAAAACCAAACGACGGTTCCAGCAAAACAAAAAACAACAACGAAGTTTCGATAGTTGGTTCCAGCAAAAAATTTGGTTGGTTGTAGCAAAATAAGGCGCCGGTTGTAGCAAAAATACGGTGCCGGTCCCAACAAAAAGGCAGTACTTCTTCGGCTCACGGTTGCAACTCTGCGGGTGTGCGGTTCCAGCTCTGCTGCGTGCTGGTTGCAGCATCTCGCCATGTGGTGGAGACCGCGGTGTAGTAGCAATGGTCGTCTCCCATGCTTGTCTGCAGGAAAGAGAAGAAGGAAGGAGCGAGAGGAAGAAGATAACCAGAGAAAAAAGGAAATAGGAAGGAGCTGTGGCGGGCCCAGGCGGTAGGCTGAGGAGGTTGCGCGGGTGATTGGCCAAACTTGCATGCGATGAACGCGGGCCGCTGGATTGCATGCGATGGACGCGCGCGACGCGACCGGCCGATGTTTCGGCCGGCGCGCTGGCGTAAAATGTTTCCCAATAAAAAATGCCATGAAGCGTATGGGCGCGCTCGGATAGCTTCAATTTCCAAATTGGGCCCCTCTGCTTTAACACTTGTGCTGCTTAAACTGGCTGCAACCAGTGCGGCCCATTTAGCACATGTTGTTTTCTAAAAATATTTGTGAATTATAAGGAAGTCACTAGTTAACGAGCACTTCTTCGGGAGCCTCGCAACGATCAGCATCATTTGGCGCGCTCTCAGCCATTTACCACATGTCGCGCTCTGAGCGCTCCCTTCGGACTTTTTTCCGGCTATTTAAATGGTTTTTTTGCTTTTTCTGACGTTTTGATTTTCCACCGGTCTTTCTTAGCTTTACGACCCAAAAAAAATTTGAGAAAAAAAATTGCGTGAAAAAATGCGTTTTCTTGTTTTTTTTTCTTTCGCGAGAGTCACGATTTTGCTTTCGCGAGAGTCACAGCCGTGCCTCTCGAAAACAAAAGAAAAATGTGTCTTCTATTTTTTTCCTTTCGCGAGAGTCACGGTTTTGCTTCCGCAAGAGGCACGGGTGTGCTTTCGCGAGAGTCACGGCCGTGCCTCTCGGAAATAAAAAAAAACGTGTTTTCTGTATTTTTTTCTTTCGCGAGAGTCACGGTATTGCTTCCGCGAGAGCCACAGTTGTGCTTTCGCGAGAGTCACGGCCGTGCATCTCGGAAACGAAAAAAAAATGTATTTTTTTCCTTTCGCGAAAGTCACGGTTTTGCTTCCGCGAGAGGCACGGGTGTGCTTTCGCAAGAGTCACGGTCGTGCCTCCTCGGAAACCAAAAAATGCGTTTTTCTCTTCTTTTTTCCTTCCGCGAGAGTCACGGTTTTGCTTTCGCGAGAGGCACGGTTGTGATTTCGTGAGAGGCACGGGCGTGCCTCTTTCGAAAATGGAAAGAACCCGTGCTCCCGGTTCAGTTTTTTCGTCCGGTTTCGTGAAAAAAAGTTCATCAAAACCTATCAACATGGGATCTAGTTTTGATGACCTCAACACGAGGAATCCAACGGTGAAAACGGTTTGAGAGATAAAACATTTTGAATAAACGGATCTACGAAAAAAGGGAAAACTCACATGTTGCGACAAGTGGCGCGCTGCATTTGCGCCACTTGTCGCAACCTGGGGTTGGAGTGATCTTTGCAACGAGTACTCCTCAACTAGTGATTTCGGAATTATAATCACAGTAATACATGAAAGATCGTGGATGCCGCCTAGAGGGGGGGGGTGAATAGGCGCTTTAAAATAAATACGGTTGAGGCTTGAACAAATGCGGAATAAACCTAGCGATTAATTTGTCAAGCACAAAACCTACAACAACTAGGCTCACCTATGTGCACCAACAACTTATGGTAAGCAAGAAAAACTACTTAGGTGATAGCAAGATATATGACAAGAAACAATATGGCTATCACAAAGTAAAGTGCATAAGTAAAGGGCTCGGGTAAGAGATAACCGAGGCACACGGAGATGACGATGTATCCTGAAGTTCACACCCTTGCGGATGCTAATCTCCGTTTGGAGCGGTGTGGAGGCACAATGCTCCCCAAGAAGCCACTAGGGCCACCGTAATCTCCTCACGCCCTCGCACAATGCAAGATGCCGTGATTCCACTAAGGGACCCTTGAGGGTGGTCGCCGAACCCCTACAAATGGCAACCCTTGGGGGCGGTCACCGAACCCGTACACTTTGGCAACACTTGGGGGCGGTCACCGGTACCCGTAAAATTTCTCGAGGCAATCTCCACAACCTAATTGGAGACCCCGACGCTTGCCCGGAGCTTTACACCACAATGATTAAGCTCCGAACACCACCAACCGTCTAGGGCGCCCAAGCACCCAAGAGGAACAAGCTCAAGGGCACCAAGCACCCAAGAGTAATAAGCTTCTCAACTTGTAACTTCCACGTATCACCGTGGAGAACTCAAACCGATGCAACAAATGCAATGGCAAGGGCACACGGAGTGCCTAAGTCCTTCTCTCTCAAATCCCACCGAAGCAACTAATGCTAGGGAAGAAAATGAGAGGAAGAACAAGAAGGAAAACACCAAGAACTCCAAGATCTAGATCCAAGGGGTTCCCCTCACATAGAGGAGAAAGTGATTGGTCGAAATGTGGATCTAGATCTCCTCTCTCTTTTCCCTCAAAAACTAGCAAGAATCCATGGAGGGATTGAGAGTTAGCAAGCTCGAAGAAGGTCAACAATGGGGGAAGAACACGAGCTCAAAGGATCAGGTTCAATGGGGAAGAAGACCCCCTTTTATAGGAGGGGAGAAATCCAACCGTTATGCTCATAGCTCTTTTGGCGGTAGTACCGCCGACATCACGGTACTACTACTAGGGGTAGCGGTACTACTGCTAAGGGTTGCGGTACTACTGCTTGCGAGCGGTACTAAAAGATTACATCCGTGCCTACCACCGTTGGACTTGTGACGAGTTTTTCGTCCCGAGCGGAAGTAGCCACGGAAGTAGCCGTGGTAGTACTGCTCCAAGCGGTAGTACCGCTCCCAAGAGCGGTAGTACCGCTCAAAGGGCGGTAGTAAAAATTACTTCCGCTCCTACCATGGTAGTACCGCAGCCTTTTCAGAACACCAAAACTACCATAACTTTTGCATTCGGACTCGGAATTCGACGAAACCAAGTTTGTTGGAAAGCTAGAGACAAGGGCTAACACAATCTTGAGAGAAATACCAATAATAAGCAAATGAGAAAAGGCCCAAAAGAAAATGGTGAGAACCCTTCCTCGAAAAAGACCGGTAAAACCTCCAACACCGAAAACATCATAGAAGACGCATGCAAACTCCGTTTTCGATGAACTCAAGCTTGTCATAAAGATGACCATAAGCTCTAAGACTCACAAAGAGAACCAAACAAGAACCAAGAAACATGATGCAAGGATGCAATGGTTTGAGCTCTCGACGAACGATACGATCAAGCTACTCACTTGAGAGCCCCCCTTGTTAGTACGGCTATCGATCCTATAACCCGGTTTCCCAACTACCACTATGAGACCGGTAAAATAGAAAACCTATCAAGGGCAAACCTTTGCCTTGCACATGATCCACTTGAGCTATATGATGACGATCTTGTCCTCCTCAAGATGGACCACCTTTCTTGATTGCGTTGGGTCGATGGAGACTAGATGATTGCTCCCCCATACTCCACTATGGGTGAGCCACTCTTCGGCACATCTTCACAAGTCCATTGACACCACAATGGATGGAAAGCTTCAAGCACTTGTTCTCTTTGTGATGCTCCACTTGAACTTGCACACGACAATCTTGATGACGATCACCACTTGATGTCATCCTTTCCATGGGTTGTATGATATCTTCCTCTTGACGCAAGCCCATGGACACGTACCTCACCCACATAGACTCTCACATAGACCATGGGTTAGCACACAAAGTGCAATGGATAATGCTTACCATACCATGGGATCACTTGATCCCTCTCGGTACATCTTCTACGCTTTGTGAGTTGATCAACTTGATTCACTCTTGACTTAGTCTTGATCAACCTTGAATCTTTCCAACTCTCTTCGTTTGGATGATGTCTTGAAGGTAAACATGAATGATCACACAATCTTCTTCTTCAAGACATGCTTGCAATAAGCTCAACACTCACATGACCAATCTTTGGATAATTCCTTAATAGCACCTTGGTCAACACATAAACTCCTTGAAACCAACACATGGACTTCAAGAAATGCCTATGGACAAATCCTTCAAATATAACTCAAGGCAACCATTAGTCCATAGAGAATGTCATCAATTACCAAAACCACACATGGGGGCACCGCATGTCCTATCAATCTCACCCAAGTTGGTAATTAATGACAATCACTTTCAAGAGAGTTTATATAAGGAATTATGCATCACCATGCAATGCAACAACCAATAATGCATGCGTATGAGATGCAAATGCTTAGGAACAAAACAAAATCAATGAGAAAACTCTGAAGACTTCTCCACAAAACTCTCTGAAACTTCTCCCCCATTGGCATCGTTTGCCAAAATGGGCGAAAAGCTAAGAAGACCAATATAAAAGGTGTTCCTTGAAAAGTTGTGTATTTCTCAACAAGAGAGTGGAATGCCATACACATATCCAATGGTAATACTTGGAGGAAGACCAACTATATTGAGGCACCAAGATTGCAAAAGAATGATATGCCACAAAGACATAACAAAGAGAGAAACAAGCAATCAGGCAATCAAAAGATACCAATTGAAGCAAGCTATCAAAAGATATCAACTGAACCAACTAGACCGAAGATCCTATGAGCCACATGAAAAGATATTATGATATGAGCAGAGGATTGTTCTAAAGAAACTAGAGAAGCTCCCCATGATTTGTGCACATCAAGAATTTTGTATTTGGATACAAAGTGCACAAAATAGGATCATAGCTCCCCAAAGTCAACAGAAACTAACAACAAGTGCAAGAGAGCATATAGGAAACTAAGCCTAGCGCTTGCAACAAGCACATGGTTGAGCAACATTGTAAAAGAGGCAACTTAAGAATAGGCTCAACCAAAATGATGTGTGTGAGTCATGGCAAAACACATGAGAAGACTAATATACGGATGAGCATAAGCATCAACATAGTCTCGAATGAATGAGATACACGGTGCAAAGCCTTACATTCTCACACACAACTAGCAAATGGGTTCACAAGCTTACTAATAAGAAAATAGAGAACCTATGCTTGTGACAACCCGTGGTGAAGATAGACGATGAGAGGCTCATCAAGACGAGGGGTACCAATTAAGATGGCAAAAGCCTCGTAAAGATGAGCAAGAGGAAAATAATCTTCACCACACAAGAGTGCATCAAGATGCAACGATAGAGGACACGCACTCAAGGCAAAAGCTTTCACGGATCCACCAAAGAAATGACATAAGAAAGACAAGGTGGACGTGAAAGAAAGGATATCAACTAGAGATGTAATTTCTCTCAAGTGTATAAGGTTCTAGGTAGACAAAATCATGATGATATATATCTACAAAGAGGGATGTACACCCGAAATAGTTACAACATGAAGGAACAAGATATCCACAAGGAAGTCATAAATATACCAATAAGATATTTGCTTGAAAGCATAGCACTTAGCTAGATATGGTCTTATTGTATATAAATGAATTCCTACCACATGAACATCAAAGACATCACAACTAGCAACATGAGATCATCGTTGAGATGCTTTGAGAAAGGAAACAAGTATCACAAGAAAGAATGAAATACATGCCATGATACAACCTACACAAGGTTGATGCAAGTAATGTGTGCATGTAGTAGATGATGATACTTATTACCGAGATACCATTGGAAGGATGTAGTAGATACCAATTGAAGGTAGATAGTAGTTCATTGATCATCCTAGCTTGACTCCAATATGCACATGGTGACAACACCTTCCTTGTGAGTGAGCCGAGCATCCAATGCATCTCCAAATGTTCCTATAAGAACAACACAAACTAAACGGTACCCAAACTCATCGGGACCAAATAGTTAGAAACACCAATACATAGGACAAACTCCACATAAATATGTGCATATAGATATGAAAATGAATATCATGCACATCTCATCCAAATTGAGACTAGGTGGAGTTTCTCCCATATATTGAGTCAAAGAAAGAAAGCATGCCAAATAAAATACATGAAGAAAACATGCATGCTCAAGACTTCAAAACCCAAAACCAAAAGACAAAGAAATGCCAAGTGAAAAGGATACCAAATGAATAAAACATCACTTGGAGGATATCCATAAAAGATACATCAAGGAATGAGATATCCATTGATACACTCAAAATAAAAGATATCAAACTCCCAAAAGAGAGGATGGTTCCAAACAAACCAAGCTCTCTACAAAGTTTCATGATAGCACAAAGTACCAAAACGAAAACGGCTTGCCTTCCACCAACACACACTTGATAAGGATCGCAAGAAGAGTGTTCTATAGAGAATAGGATAGCTCCCCAAGACTAGTGCATTATAGAGAATTTGCATTTGAATACAAAATGCACAAGGTGGGATCACCACTTTCACTATATCTAGAAAACACTAGACAAGGACGAGAAAAAAACAAGATCCACAAGTGGTAGGGAAGACAATGGGAGTTGACACAAACCTTGGCAAGAGAAAAGGCAAAATAAAAAACAAAAGCCAATGTAAAGATGATCAATAAATTCTACCACAAAAGTGAGTACCAATTGTCAAAAGACAAGAAGTAAATGGAAATAATTCCGGTGGTAGATAGCAAGGATATCTGACATCATCTTCACACCAAACACAAGCAAATTGCAACTTGTAGAGCTATCATGCCACCTAGGAACAAGATAATTTACAATATAAATTCTAGGTGACAATATCTCAAATGTACACATTTTCTAGGCTAGTAATACACACATAGCATATTACTCCCCCATAATGTGATACCAATTAAAAGATAGACAAGAGGCAATTAAAAGGATCCACCCAGAGATAATTAATGGAAAATTTAGAATTTTAATTTCTCATGAGAGATATACCACCTAGAGACTAGATAATCTTGAAATATCAATACTAGATGGTATTACTCATGTACACACATTTATAGGATTGTGAGGTGCACAAAGCACATCACTCCCCCATAATGGGATATTCCATTAATCTCTCACAAGAGCCAACTAAGAAATAAACAAGATGCAAAAAGTCTCAACACACAACACACATGTACATGATGTGCAAACCAACATGCACATACTTGATTTCTCAAGATAAGCAATTTTGAAGCACAACATATACAAGCACATGTAAGATACAAAACCACAACATGCTAAGGGACAAGTAACTTTTAATGTAAGCAATTTAAGCACGAGTTACCTCAAGGAGGAACATTGGATATATTATAGAAAGATAATCCGAATGACTTGGCTTGACACAATATGAATGATGAGGACCCCTTAAATCTTCATAATGTAGCCAAGTCTCCAATGACCTCCATCAACACCTATTGATCAAGTTTGAGCTAGTTGGTCCCCAACCAAGTTGGGTCCTAAGAGGTTAGTCACAATAGGCTTGGCCACCCAAATGGTTCTTTTCTTGACACCACTTTGAGTACCAACAAACTTGGCAAACACATTGCCAACCTTATCCTTCCCAAGAGAATAGACATCATCAATAATAATTGGGTTGGATAAGTTACCACTAGTGCATGAAGAAGCGACGTGGCCTTTCTCACGACATAAGTAGCAACGTCTACTCTTCACTTTCTTCTCACTTGATTTCTCAACAAGAGAAGCATTAACTTGAGTCTTCTTGGGAAGTGGCCTCTCTTCAACTTGAGGTTGAGCATGAGATTGAACTTGTGCCCTCTTCCCTTGTTGCTTGACACTAATGGCCTTCTTTTTCAATGGGAAAGATCTAACGTGATGCCCTTCTACTTTGCACTTGAAGCAAACAATCTTGGCCGATTTCTTGACTTGTTCTTGGCCCTTCTTTTTGTTCATCTTGGACTTCTTCTTCTTATTGGAGTTGAATCCAAGTCCACCTTTGTCATTGGGGGATTTTTGCACACTCAAGATATTGTTGAGTGTGGATTTTCCTTCATGACTCTTTTCCAAGTCTTTCTTCAAAGAAGTGACTTGGGCCTTGAGCTCTTTGATTTCCTCTACATGGTTAGTCTCAATATAAGTACTAGAGGAAGTATAAGCTTCATTGTTAGAGCAACAAGGCAAGGAAAGCAATTCATCACAAGGTGTACCAACATTGTGAGTAGATGAATTACAAGGACTAGCACATATCAATATAGCTTTTTGACTAGAAGTAGTGCTAGTATCCACATGAGGCTCACTAGATGTTACCTTAGCAAGCATGGCCTCATGAGCTATCTTTAGCACATTATGGGATACTAGAAGATCATCATGAGAGCTTGTGAGCCTTACATGATTTTTTTCCAACATCCCATAATTGCTAGATAGCAACTCAAATTGAGCCCTTATCTCAACATTCTCCTTCAATATGGATGCTTCACAAGAGATAGAGTTAGTAGCACAAGCATCATCATTAGCAACAAGAGGAGAAGACAACTTGGCAAGCTCTTTTGAATATGAAGCTTTAAGTTGAGCATGAGACTCGGTGAGTTTGATGAGCTCACTCTTAATGACCCTTGAGCCATTTTCGAGGTGCTCAAAGTCCTCAAGGAGTTTAGCATGCACAACTTCAAGCTCCTCATTTTTAGTTTCAAAATCATTGGCCACCTCGAGAGCTCTATCACGAGATTCCCTCACTCTAGATAATTCTAGAGCAAAAGTCTCCTCAAGAGATTCCTTGGTGGTTTGTTCAAGTTCAAGAGCTTGAGAGAGGTCCATAATCTCATTAAGCGTAATCACGCTCATGACCTTCCATTTTATCAATGGTGACCTCATGCTCCTCAAGACGAGATTCCAACTCATCAATATATTTCTTGCCCTCAATAGCAATAGACATGATTTCCATGAAGTTGGAACGAGCAATTTTATTCTTAAGAAGAGCTTTAAAAATCATTTCCCCCTTAATTTTTAAGGATGCAACATCATCACTCTCTTCATCATATAATCAACATCATCATCACTCTTGCCATCATCAATATCATCACAAGATATATTGGGATTCAAAGTGGGAGATACCTTTGAAGCCTTGGCTATAAGGCAAAATGCAATAGATGATGATATAGGATCCCTTGAAGCACCATTCAAGACCACATCTTGTTCCATGGAGTGTTGGGTTTCATCTACATTGTTAGCACAACAACTCGAGGAAATACATGCATTTTTATCATGGCAACAAGATATAGCAAGCATATCATCATGAGATTTAGTCAAGCAATTTCTACATGATATGCAAGGACTATCAACACAAGCAAGTGAAACATTTGGAGTGCTCAAGTGCTAAGGCCCAAAGATGGAGCATTGCAAAAATATAGTGATGAAGAATCATCCACAAAAGCACACTATCATCATTGCAATGACCGACACTACTCACCATATCATTACCTTGTGGCAAACCACATGTAGGTGAAGTAGAAGAAGTTGAGAAGACTATACGGCCGGAGGTGGAGGGAGAACAATCATCCCTAGAAATCTTGGACACACCATATTTATCTTGAAGCTTCGTCCACAACTCATGAGCATCCCAGAACGGCATGAGTTGAAATGTAACTACATTGCTCAAAGCATCGAAAAGCACATTAGAAGCTTGAGCATTGAGATAAGAGTTTTTCTCATCCTCTAAAGATAATCTTTGGGGATCCTTTGGAGGAGAAAAACCCATATCTACAATTCGCTCCAAATTTGGGTCCATGACCCTAAAGAGATTAAGCATGCGAATTACCCAAACATCAAACTTTGTGCCATCGAAACTAAGAGTGTCAGAGAATCCTAATCCCCTAGTCGACATCTTTACTCTCTAGGAGGTTATTCCCAACAAAGAGAGACGAGGCTCTGATACCAATTGAAAGATCGTGGATGCCGCCTAGAGGGGGGGTGAATAGGCGCTTTAAAATAAATATGGTTGAGGCTTGAACAAATGCGGAATAAACCTAGCGGTTAATTTGTCAAGCACAAAACCTACAACAACTAGGCTCACCTATGTGCACCAACAACTTATGCTAAGCAAGAAAAACTACTTAGGTGATAGCAAGATATATGACAGGAATCAATATGGCTATCACAAAGTAAATTGCATAAGTAAAGGGCTCGGGTAAGAGATAACCGAGGCACACGGAGATGACGATGTATCCCGAAGTTCACACCCTTGCGGATGCTAATCTCCGTTTGGAGCGGTGTGGAGGCACAATGCTCCCCAAGAAGCCACTAGGGCCACCGTAATATCCTCACGCCCTCGCACAATGCAAGATGTCGTGATTCCACTAAGGGACCCTTGAGGGCGGTCACCGAACCCGTACAAATGGCAACCCTTGGGGGCGGTCACCGAACCCGTACACTTTGGCAACCCTTGGGGGCGGTCACCGGTACCCGTAAAATTTCTCGAGGCGATCTCCACAACCTAATTCGAGACCCCGACGCTTGCCCGGAGCTTTACACCACAATGATTGAGCTCCGAACACCACCAACCGTCTAGGGCGCCCAAGAACCCAAGAAGAACAAGCTCAAGGGCACCAAGCACCCAAGAGTAATAAGCTTCTCAACTTGTAACTTCCACGTATCACCGTGGAGAACTCAAACCGATGCACCAAATGCAATGGCAAGGGCACACGGAGTGCCTAAGTCCTTCTCTCTCAAATCCCAACGAAGCAACTAATGCTAGGGAAGAAAATGAGAGGAAGAACAAGAAGGAGAACACCAAGAACTCCAAGATCTAGATCCAAGGGGTTCCCCTCACATAGAGGAGAAAGTGATTGGTGGAAATGTGGATCTAGATCTCCTCTCTCTTTCCCTCAAAAACTAGCAAGAATCCATGGAGGGATTGAGAGTTAGCAAGCTCGAAGAAGGTCAACAATGGGGAAGAACACGAGCTCAAAGGATCAGGTTCAATGGGAAGAAGACCCCTTTTATAGGTGGGGAAAAATCCAACCGTATGCTCACAGATCAAGACCGAGCGGTAGTACCGCTTCGACATCACGGTACTACTGCTAGGGGTAGCGGTACTACTGCTAAGGGTAGCGGTACTATCGCTATGAAGCGGTACTAAAAATTACATCCGTGCCTACCACCCTTGGACTTGTGACGAGTTTTTGGTCCCGGCGGAAGTAGCCACGGAAGTAGCCATGTAGTACTGCTCCAAGCGGTAGTACCGCTCCCAAGAGCGGTAGTACCGCTCAAAGGGCGGTAGTAAAAATTACTTCCGCTCCTACCCGCGGTAGTACCGGCAGCCTTTTTCGAACACCAAAACTACCATAACTTGCATTCGGACTCCGAATTTAACGAAACCAAGTTTGTTGGAAAGCTAGAGACAAGGGCTAACACAATCTTGAGAGAAATACCAATAATAAGCAAATGAGAAAAGGCCCAAAAGAAAATGGTGAGAACCCTTCCTCTGAAAAGACCGGTAAAACCTCCAACACCGAAAACATCATAGAAGACGCATGCAAACTTCGTTTTCGATGAACTCAAGCTTGTCATAAAGATGACCATAAGCTCTAAGACTCACAAAGAGAACCAAACAAGAACTAAGAAACATGATGCAAGGATGCAATGGTTTGAGCTCTCGACGAACGATACGATCAAGCTACTCACTTGAGAGGCCCCCTTGTTAGTACGGCTATCGATCCTATAACCCGGTTTCCCAACTACCACCATGATACCGGTAAAATATAAAACCTATCAAGGGAAAACCTTTGCCTTGCACATGATCCACTTGAGCTATATGATGACGATCTTGTCCTCCTCAAGATGGACCACCTTTCTTGATTGCGTTGGGTCGATGGAGACTAGATGATTGCTCCCCCATACTCCACTATGGGTGAGCCACTCTTGACACATCTTCACAAGTCCATTAACACCACAATGGATGGCAAGCTTCAAGCACTTGATCTCTTCGTGATGCTCCACTTGAACTTGCACACGACAATCTTGATGACGATCACCACTTGATGTCATCCTTTCCATGGGTTGTATGATATCTTCCTCTTGACGCAAGCCCATGGACACGTACCTAACCCAGCATAGACTCTCACATAGACCATGGGTTAGCACACAAAGTGCAATGGATAATGCTTACCATACCATGGGATCACTTGATCCCTCTCGGTACATCTTCTACGCTTTGTGAGTTGATCAACTTGATTCACTCTTGACTTAGTCTTGATCAACCTTGAATCTTTCCAACTCTCTTCGTTTGGATGATGTCTTGAAGGTAAACATGAATGATCACACAATCTTCTTCTTCAAGACATGCTTGCAATAAGCTCAACACTCACATGACCAATCTTTGGATAATTCCTTAATAGCACCTTGGTCAACACATAAACTCCTTGAAACCAACACATGGACTTCAAAAAATGCCTATGGACAAATCCTTCAAATATAACTCAAGGCAACCATTAGTCCATAGAGAATGTCATCAATTACCAAAACCACACATGGGGGCACCGCATGTCCTTTCAATACACGTGCTACCACTCACATGTTAACGCTCGTAGATAATAATATTAATAATAATTAAAAAACTTAGATTCAAATATTTGTGTGTTATTAGTAGTTACCTCATAGTATACAAATGTTCGTGTGCATATATTATTTATAAAAAACTATAAACCAAGCCCCATGCCATGTCATGCATTATAAGTATTTGTGGTACATAAATAATAACCTTGTGGTACAAAAATATTCATGTGCATACAAAATAAATATATAGATATGCAATAAAATAGCTTACTAGAAATGTTCCAGTAAGTTTAAGAAAAAATAAATATTAATGTATCATTTTTAAAATACTAATTTCAATATAGTGAATGAATATTTTTGTACTTGCCTGGCTCATATTTAATTTGAAGAAATTTACGGATAACAACATTTACTAAGTACTTACGAATATTCACTGGCGTATAATTACGCTCATGGCTTATATTCTTAAGTTTTATATAATATAAATATAATCTACGAGTGAATATTCATACATACATTTTAAATTTTAAATTATGAATAAATTTTAATTATAGAAACATTTTCTTAAACGACATACTTATGAAATTATACAAATATGCATTTAATTACTCAAATATTTGAAATTAAAATAATTTACAAACTGTTATTTTAATATATTTTTATTTAATATTAAATTATTCAGACATTGTTATAATTTGTATCTATTATTTGTTTTTCTTCCATAAAATAAAATGTCTGATCTATAGAAATAAAAGATAAAGAAAAAAGGGAATTTTTTTTCTAATCCATATCTCTCTCATTCCTTTCAATTATATTAATGTCTTTTAAAATAATACATGAATATTCTAAAAGTTACATGAACATTGTTTGAAGTTAGTTATTTTAGTTATATGTATACTATTTATAACTATTAATACCACACAAATAACTGAACTTTATTTGCATTACTGTGATTTATAGTTTACATTTTTTTACATTTTTTAAATTAATTGACAGACGAGGCCCACTTTTTATAGAGACATAATATTCAACTAAAATCCTGTTTCGTCACTAAAAGTGGACCCCCATGCCACCTCAGCAAAACACGGTGCTATGGTCAGCACCCTTTATGTCTACGAATGGCATTAGCACCGTATTTGCACGCTTCATGCCAAGTATTAGAACCAGTTCGACGTATTTTTTAAGTTTAGGCATCAAAGTGAACATTAATGGAAATTTCAAGCACCATTGGTGTTATTACCTCATGGGTAAATAAAATCTGATGCATGTCGCCTGCTTGTCTTCAGTCAGAAAGACATGTGTTTGGCACTTCTATAACTTTTGGTTTTTCAGAGTAGCCAAATTGTATGCCTGATGTAGTCATAATTCACCCATTACCTTAAATTTCAGAATTGTAAACAACCATTTTTCATGGATTATTTAAGCATTCCCCTTTTTTGCGAATATTTAAGCATTTCCCTTTGATGGGTTTAATCTGCAACATCTGGCAAATGGTTCCGCAAGCCAGATAAGCTTCATGAAATCAGTATTTTTTATTCTTTCTATTACAATATTTCCCCGATTTGCACCAATTGAGAATTGGAGATGGTTTCAGCGTACAAATATGAGACATGAGAAGGCATGCTCGGGACAGATGGCGGTGATACAACAATACATCTATTCAGTCTTGCCGTGGAGGCACCCGGAAGACTTTTCTGTATAGGGCTGCTTGCAACTGTGCGCGGGCAGAGTAAAGATTGTTGTAGCAACAACTACATCCCGAGTTGTAGCTTGACTAAATAATATTATTGCTTTACAAGTGCTACAATCTCCATGTAGCTATTTACTTCACTTGAAACTTCTTGTATGATTTTAATCTTGTTTTCCAGTTTTATATTCATTGTTTAAATAAGCTCTTCATTTTTTGTATGAATGGTCAAATAATGCACTTCAAATAATGAAGTTGTTCAAGGAATATTTTTTCGAACAAATGTACTTATTATCCCAGATAAATATTCATTATACAATCACATTTCCCATTTTGTATTTGAGAATAGAAAAAATTGCATTTCCTTTGTTTTTTCTTGAAAACTACATATTGCATTTCCTGATAGTTCTAGTTTATGGTGGTCATTACTTCGGAAGAAATGGTGTACTTTAACTTGATTTGTTTATATATATATTGTTGTCGCCTATAGCAATGCATGGACATTTTGCTAGTATCAAATAATTGTTCACTAATTTGTGAATTATTTACCCGCATTATTGCGTGTAGCAACACACGGGAAGGGGTAGCATGTGTATACCATGATTGAACGATTTGAATTGTTTCATTCTTTATTTTCTCATTCATTTTGAAGAACAAGCAATAGAAACTGGCGAGGAGGAGGGGAGGGGGTTGAATGGGAGAGTTAGAGATAAGAGTTTGAATGTGTGTCGAAGATAGTGGATCACTAGTAGAAAAGGGGGCAATGGCCCAGGCCGGGTCAGCCCATTAGTCCCGGTTCTGCCACGAACCGGGACCAATGGAGGTATTTGTCCCGGTTCGTGATCCCAGGGGGCCGGCCGGGGCCTCGTGGGCATTGGTCCCGGTTAAATGCCCTATTGGTCCCGGTTGGTGGGACGAACCGGGACCAATGGCCTCGCTCTGGCCCACAATCATTGGTCCGGTTGGTGGCTTGAATCGGGACCAAGGTTTCTTTAGTCCCGGTTCATGCCACCAACCGGGACCAATGAGGTGCCTATATATACCCCCTCGTGTAAGAGCAGAGCACACTGCTCAGTTTTTTCTGGCCGCCGAGGGGGAGAGGGCTTGGTGGTGCTCTAGCTCACCTCCTATGCACACAAGGTGTTCGATTGAATGCCCGAGCCACACTACTTAAGCTTTCTCCTCTCCAAGGTCGACCTCCAAGCTACATTTTCCTCAATATTTGTCTAGGTTTAGCGGTCTGTCACGCCCCGTCCCCGTCTTCACCGCTGTCGATCACCCGCTCCGATCTCATCGCCGGCACCACCGTGGTGAGCCTCTTGTTTTTATCTTCTTTCTGAAAGGAAAAATATTCTTACTTGTATGTTTAGATAGATACTTGTATTATTTTCTTACTTTTATTATTGCATCTTATATAGTGCGATGGTTTTGGTATCTGCCTCCGGCCCTCGTCCGATCTATGATTCGGATGTGGTATATATTATCTTTTCATAACTATTGGTTCATTTATTTTTATGAAAATTATGCCGACCAACGTGACATAGATTTTATTTATCTAGGAGGTTGTTGAACGGAAATTCCAACCGACCCTATTGTCGAGAGGTTAAATTTAGTTGAAGAAGAAAACAATTTCTTGAAGGAAAAAATAAAAAAACTTGAGGAGGAGAAGATGATATTGGAGTTGCATGTTGCGGATGTCGTCGTTGATCACAAGATCAAGATGGATGCAATGCGCTTGAAGATTAGAAAGATTAGAAAATATGACATTCATACCGAGACTTGGTATCATTATGCCGTTGGATCAGTTGTTACCTTGGTTGCGATTATGATCGCATTTGTTTTCGCATTGAAATGTTTTACATAGTTTCAATGTATGGTTTAATTAATTTAGATGCTCTGCAGAGCTTTATGTTGTTAGATGAGAACTATGTATGTACTTTGGTTTTTATGTGATGATGAACTTCTATTAATTTGGTCACTTAATTATCTATTCATGATGTTACGTAATGATTTTTGACACACTTAATTATATATAATGCACGCAGATGAACCGGCAATGGATGTACTGTGATGTAGACACACCTCCGAGTACATTAAGGGCGTGCATGATTTTCTCGAAGTGGCTGAGGCAAACAAGCGAGAATGGTTTTATGTGTTGTCCATGCCCTATATGTGGGAATACGAAGTCTTACTCGACCGGAAAATCCTTCACACCCACCTACTTTACAAGGGTTTCATGCCACACTATAATGTTTGGACGGCCTTGCGGAGAAATAGAGGTTATGATGGAAGACGGCGAAGAAGAAGAGTACGATGACAACTATATGCGCCTGAATACGGTGATGCTCTTGAACATCAAGAGGAACCAGACGATGTGCACGATGATCTGCAACGGGCGAAGCTGCTGAAGATCAAGAGGAACCAGACGATGTGCCCGATGATGATGATCTCCGCCGGGTCATTGTCGATGCAAGGACGCAATGCGAAAGTCAAAAGGAGAAGCTGAAGTTCGATCGCATGTTAGAGGATCACAAAAAGGGTTGTACCCCAATTGCGAAGATGGCAACACAAAGCTCGGTACTGCATCTTTGGAATTGCTGCGATGGAAGGCGAGAGAATGCTGCTCGATAAAGGATTTGAGAAGCTATCAAAATATTGAAGAAGAAGCTTCCAAAGGATAACGAATTGCCCGACAGTACATACGCAGCAAAGAAGGTCGTATGCCCTCTAGGATTGGAGGTGCAGAAGATACATGCATGCCCTAATGACTGCATCCTCTACCGCGGTGCATACAAGGATCTGAATGCATGCCCGATATGCGGTGCATTGCGGTATAAGATCAGACGAGATGACCCTGGTGATGTTGACGGCGAGCCCCCCAGGAAGAGGGTTCCTGCGAAGGTGATGTGGTATTCTCCTATAATACCACAGGTGAAACGTCAGTTTAGAAACGAAGAGCATGCCAAGTTGATGCGATGACACAAGAAGGATCGTAAGAAAGATGGGAAGTTGAGAGCACCACGACGGGTCGCATGATGGAGAAAAATCGAGAGAAAATCTTTGGGATGAGTTTGCAAAGGACCCAAGGAACGTATGGTTTGCTTTAAGCGCCGATGGCATTAATCCCTTCGGGGAGCAGAGCAGCAATCACAGCACCTGGCCCGTGATTCTATGTATGTATAACCTTCCTCCTTGGATGTGCATGAAGCGGAAGTTCATTATGATGCCAGTTCTCATCCAAGGCCCTAAGCAACCCGGCAAAGACATTGATGTGTACCTAAGGCCATTAGTTGAAGAACTTTTACAGCTGTGGAATGGAAACGGTGTACGTACGTGGGATGAGCACAAAAAGGAGGAATTTGACCTAAAGGCGTTGATGTTCGTGACCATCAATGATTGACCCGCTCTCAGTAACCTTCGGAGACAGACAAACAAGGGATACCATGCATGCACGCACTGTTTACTTGACACCGATAGTATATACCGTGAAGCTGCAGGAAGAATGTGTACTGGGCCATCGCCGATTTCTTCCGACCAACCATCAATGTAGAAAGAAAGGCAAGCATTTCAAAGGCGAGGCAAATCACGGAAGAAGCCCGCCATGCTTACCGGTGATCACGCATTTGCTATGGTCAATGATTTACACGTAATCTTTGGAAAGGGTCCCGGCGGACTAGCTGTTCCGAATGACGCTGAGAATCACGCACCCATGTGGAAGAAGAAATATATATTTTGGGACCTACCCTACTGGAAAGACATAGAGGTCCGCTCTTCGATCGACGTGATGCACATGACGAAGAACCTTTGCGTGAACCTGCTAGGCTTCTTGGGCGTGTATGGGAAGACAAAATATACACCTGAGGCACGGGAGGACCTGCAACGCTTGCACGAAAAAGAGGACATGCCTCCGAAGCAGTATGAAGGTCCTGCCAGCTACGCTCTTACGAAAGAAGAGAAAGAAATCTTTTTTGAATGCCTGCTCAGTATGAAGGTCCCGACTGCCTTCTCGTCGAATATAAAGGGAATAATAAATATGCGGAGAAAAAGTTCGAACCTAAAGTCTCATGACTGCCACGTGATTATGACGCAACTGCTTCCGGTTGCATTGAGGGGGCTTCTACCGGAAAACGTCCGATTAGCCATTGTGAAGCTATGTGCATTCCTCAATGCAATATCTCAGAAGGTGATTGAAAGTGCAACTATCCCTAGGTGGTTTTGGTAATTCACAACAACATATAGCTCATTGAGCTAATACTATTCCAAGATGAATATTTCAGGAAAGCTCAATCATTGGCATGGCATGGATGATGAAAGTGGATCCCTCAAAATATTAAGGACAAAGGATTGGCTCAAGCTCAAAAGCTCAAGACTCTACATTTTACATTTTAGTGATCCAAGATCACATTGAGTCTATAGGAAAAGCCAATACTATCAAGAAGGGATGAGGTGTTGCTTAATGAGCCTCTTGCTTCATGTGCTTAGTGATATGCTCCAAAACCCTCCACTACTTTCTCACATCCATATATGACCTAAACCCAAAGTCAAACTCGGCCCTACCGATTCTTTCTATCCGGCGCCACCGAAGTTCAAATGTCATAGCCAACGCCACAAACCCTAGGCAAATCGGTTTCACCGATAGGGATCTCGGTCTCACCGAGATGGGATTGTAATCTCTCTGTTTCCCTTTGTAACGTTTCGGTCTAACCGAAGTGAGCGATCGGTCCCAACGAGATTGCAATGTAAACTTTCTGTTTCCCTTTCGTAAAATTTCGATCTCACCGAAAGAGCGAATCGGTCCCACCGAGTTTACCTGACCAACTCTCTCGTTAGCTAATTACCAAAATCGGTCTAACCGAGTTTGTGTGATCGGTCTCACCGAGATTACGTTATGCCCTAACCCTAACCAAATCGGTCCTACCGAGATGCATGTCAGTCCCACCGAAAATCCTAACGGTCACTAGGTTTACTAAATCGGTCCGACCGAGTTCGATTATTCGGTCCCATCGAGTTTGGTAAATTGTGTGTAACGGTTAGATTTTGTGTGGAGGCTATATATACCCCTCCACCTCCTCTTCATTCGTGGAGAGAGCCATCAGAACAAACCTACACTTCCAACTTACCAGTTAGAGAGAGAACCACCTACTCATGTGTTGAGGCCAAGATATTCCATTCCAACCATATGAATCTTGATCTCTAGCCTTCCCCAAGTTGCTTTCCACTCAAATCTTCTTTCCACCAAATCAAAATCCTGTGAGAGAGAGTTGAGTGTTGGGGAGACTATCATTTGAAGCACAAGAGCAAGGAGTTCATCATCAACACACCATTTGTTACTTCTTGGAGAGTGGTGTCTCCTAGATTGGCTAGGTGTCACTTGGGAGCCTCCGACGAGATTGTGGAGTTGAACCAAGGAGTTTGTAAGGGCAAGAAGATCGCCTACTTCGTGAAGATCTACCGCTTGTGAGGCAAGTCCTTCGTGGGCGACGGCCATGGTGGGATAGACAAGGTTGCTTCTTCGTGGACCCTTCATGGGTGGAGCCCTTCGTGGACCCGCGCAACCGTTACCCTACGTGGGTTGAAGTCTCCATCAACGTGGATGTACGATAGCACCACCTATCGGAACCACGACAAAAACATCCGTGTCTCCAATTACGTTTGAATCCTCCAAACCCTTCCCTTTACATTCTTGCAAGTTGCATGCTTTATTTTCCGCTGCCAATATACTCTTTGCATGCTTGCTTGAATTGTGTGAAGATTGCTTGACTTGCTCAAAGATAGCTAAAATCTGCCAAAGTCTAAAATTAGGAAAAGGTTAGTTTTTTATTGGTCAAGTAGTCTAATCACCCCCCCTCTAGACATACTTCAAGGTCCTACAAGTGGTATCGAGCTTTGGTCTCCATTCGCTTTGATTTCCATAGCTTTTGGTGGTCATAGACTTGGTTTCACAACCTAGGAGAGTATGGCGTCTAGCGAGGGAAATTATCACCAGAGAGGTCCTTACTTTGATGGCACTAATTTTGCTAGTTGGAAGCATAAGATGAAAATGCATATTCTCGGACATAACCCCGCCGTTTGGGCTATTGTGTGTATTGGTTTGCAAGGTGAATTCTTTGATGGGAGAGAACCGAACCGTGAAGCTAGTGCGGAAGAGTTGAAGATGTTGCAATACAACGCTCAAGCTTGTGATACCCTCTTCAATGGATTGTGCCTCGAGGAGTTCAACAAAATCAGCCGTCTTGAGAATGCAAAGGAAATTTGGGACACTTTGATTGATATGCACGAAGGTACCGACTCTGTAAAGGAATCCAAGTTGGATGTGCTCCAAAGTCAGCTTGACAAGTTCAAAATGAAGGATGGTGAAGGTGTCGCTGAAATGTACTCTAGGCTTGCTCTTATCACAAATGAGATTGCCGGCTTAGGAAGTGAAGAGATGACCGATAGATTCATCATCAAGAAGATCCTAAGAGCATTGGATGGAAAATATGATATCGTGTGCACATTGATCCAAATGATGCCCAATTACAAAGATCTCAAGCCTCTGAAGTCATTGGAAGAATTGTTGCTCATGAGATGTCACTCAAGGATAAGGAGGAACTTCACAACAAGTCGAGTGGTGCTTACAAAGCCTCATGTGAAGCCCCCACATCATCAAGTGAGAAACAAACCTTCAATGAAGAATTGAGCTTAATGGTGAAGAACTTTAACAAATTCTACAAGAGTAGAAGCAAAGAAAGAAGCTCTAAGTCAAGGTCCTACAATGACAAAAGATCTTCTAGTCGAGAGCGCAATTGCTACAATTGTGGGAGACCGGACACTATTCCAATGAGTGTACGGCACCCTACAAAGAAGAGAAGATTCTCCCAAGAGAAGAAGTAGAAGAGAAGAATCACCACCAAGAGAGAGAAGGAGTAGAGATGATCGTTATGAGCGAAGACCCTCACGGAGAAGCAAGGATTAGGAAAGGAAGGACAAGTCATCAAAGAGCTACACAAAACGAAGACATCAAGCTCATGTTGTTGAATGGGTATCCGGCTCCGACTCCGACCATCACTCCGAGAGAAGCTACCACTCCGACTCCGAATACACTCAAGATGAAGGTGTTGCCGGTCTAGCACTTGTGTCAACCAACTCCTACGACATATTTGAATCACCAAATGAAGGAATTGGTAGATGCTTCATGGCCAAAGGTCCTAAGGTAACACACCACGAGTATGTTGATTTTGATGTTGATGAAGATGACTTGCTAGGTGATGATGATTTACTTGTTGACAACTCTAGTGATGAATACTATGATGAAACGTCAATTAATCATGCTAATCAAGATGAAACGAATGACAATGATAAGGAGAAGATTGAGCGTCTAACTAAAGAACTAAACACTCTTAAGTTAGCTCATGAAACTATCTTCAAAGATCATCGAGAACTTTTAAGGGCTCATGAGAAGTTACGCTTTGAAAAGCTCAATCTTGAGCAAGAGCATGAGTTCTTAAAGGCAATCAATGATGATCTCCGTAAGAAAAGTTCTTCTTACATCGCCAAGCATTTACTCCTATCTACTTACATGCCTCAAGTCAAGTCTAGTAACAAGAACAAGAAAGATTCTTCCTCTAGTAGTAACAATAATAATGCTAAATCCAATATTGTTGCTTCTAGTAGTTCTCTTGATTCCACTAATGATCCTCTTAGCCAAGTTACACTTGAGCAAGAAAACAGCTTATTGAAGGGAATTATAGAGAAAGGTGTATACAAGAGTCTTGCCGGGAGTAAGCAATTTGAGGAAATTGTACGCAAGCAAGGAAGGCAGGAAGAATCAAGGTGTTGGTTTTGAACGAAAGTTCAATGCCAATGGAGTTGAGTGGGAAGAAGATCAATACCCCAAGACGAAGTTTGTTCCTCAACAAGAGAAGTATGATCCTACTTCCTTCAAGGGAACACAAGCACAAGATGATCTTCCACCACAAGACCACAAGAACAAAGGCAAGGACAAAGTTCAAGAGGAGATTGATGCATTTGAAGAAGCACCTAAGGCCTTGGTCAAGTGGGTTCCCAAGACTACGTCAAGTTCTACTTCATCAAGTACAACTACTACACCAAGGATTCCCATCAAGATGATGTGGATCCCAAGAAGAAGAACTAGAGAGTTCTTGAGGGTGACTCCGCCAACATTCTTCACTCATATCATTATGGCAAGGACAAGTGCAATCAACTTCCATATCTTGCACTAGTTCAAGGAGTCACAAACCCTCATGTTGGTAAGGCAAGGGACAAGGTAACCTAATGTTTTCATGGACATCATTTTGTGTGTGCATCACTCTATGTCTATGGATATTCTTGTTTGTTCCTTGTGGGACTAACCCATGTAGGTATTGAAAGTGCAACTCACTCCAAAGGATTGCTCCAAACGATCTACATCAACATTGAGCATCCACATCTTCAACACCTACATGAAGTCATCATCGACAAAACCCAAGGTTAGTTCATCCCTCTAAGGGGGGGTCTCACATCTAGGGGGAGCTTAACTCTAAGAATTGAGTCAAAGCAACTCTAATGATGTGAACACATAAATGCTTTATGTAAAAGTGGAAACCCCACTTGAGCTTAAACGACGAGTATGACCTATGATCAAATGTTCTCATTTGACTCCTAAGTCAATATACTCATATATAGATGACCTAGTCATCGCCAATTGTTTGATAGATGCTAGAATTGGTTGTGCATGCTTTGTCACATATTTCATTTGTTATCTTATTGTGTGAGCATGTTGGTTACATATTTACTCATTCGAGGACATCCACTTGTTGTTTTGATTGATTGGCTTCTTTTTCTTTGGCCAAGTGGATGGACAAGAATTCCTAAGAACCTTCTCTAGCTATCTATGCTTTTCTCGTCTCAAACTCTATTCATGCTACATCACAAAATTTGATCAAGTCAGATTCGAACCACTACGTGTGAGGAGCACTCGGAGTCCCCGATTCGTCATAGACTTAAACTTCCAAAACTTCTTTGTGATTTTCGGTC
This sequence comes from Aegilops bicornis, assembly GCA_021605145.1. Classification (NCBI taxonomy): domain Eukaryota; kingdom Viridiplantae; phylum Streptophyta; class Magnoliopsida; order Poales; family Poaceae; genus Aegilops; species Aegilops bicornis. The sequence continues at coordinate 632,161,703 of CM038673.1, forward strand.
TGACCGATTCCTCCATCTCAGTCATACCGAGATTACTAAGTCGATCTAGGTTTTCATCTCGGTGCAAACGATTTGTACTTTTCGGTCACACCGAGTTGCTATAACTGTTCACAGTTTTGCATCTCGGTGCCACCAAGTTGTACCACTCGGTCACCTTGTGAGGTCGGGCTATATATACGCACGGGCAAAATTTGGAAAACTTTCTCCGAATCTTATCGCCCGCGCATAGCTCGCTCTGCCAACTTGTTCTACGAATCGTCGACTTCGTCGCCAGCTGCCTCCTGTCGCTGGTCTCCGCCGCCGTCAACAGAATTCTCCTCCGCCGTTGCTGCCGTAGCAAGTTCCCTCCGAACTAGGGTATGAACTCGATCACAGTGCTTTCCTCGTCCGATTCTCAGCACATTGTGTTCATTATGCATCTTGCCACGATTGAAACACTCCTATCAGTCAAATCAATCCTTAGAATAGTTGCAATTCGAAAATTTAGGGTTAGGTTTCACGAAACCATCTCGGACCCACCGAAGTTGAAAAACTTCGGTCCCACCGATTTGGCTAATGCCATTGCACTAGTAAGTCTCGGTCGACCAAGAATTTCTAATCGGTGTGACCGATTTCAGAACTTTGTGAAACCCTAGCAGTCTCGGTGCCACCGAACTGCGTGACCTTCCGACCGAGTTCACTAGTTTAGGTTCCAAAACTGCTTCGGTATCACCGAGTTTGAAAATCGGTAGATCCGAAATGTTTTCAGTTGGAAACTAAAACTAAGTTTTTTGAATCATTCTTTTGCAAAAATCTCCGCATTTTGTGATGCTCATCCACACTACCTCATCTATAACTATTCACAGGGTCAGCCGTCAGTTGAACAGCATGTCATACCAAAGTGATAGCCAGAACAAATCTGAAGAGCAGATCCAATTGAGCGAGGGCACTAGTCCCTCAAGCAGCTCGAGATGAGGGGAGCGAAGCACTCCGAGCAATTTGCCCAAGGCTGCCACAAGGACAAGAAAGAAGAAGACCTCAGAGTGCGAGGATGAGGATTATGTGGCGATTGAGGATGAGGCAAGCTCCAAGAAGAAAGTGTTCAAGAGGGAGTTCAGCTCATCTGCGGTGAAGCCTGGTTTGAAAATAAAAAGGCCAAAGCGGACAACCAATGTCCAAAGCAGAGTGTCTACTCAAGCTACTTTGGAATCTCAACCCAAAGAGCATGTTCTGCAGAGGGAAAGAAAAGGAAAGAAAGGGTCAAGAAGACCATGGCAAGAGTGATTGGGAAGCCTTCCATGATGGAAGAGGAAGAAGAAGAAGAGGTTGTAGAACCAGCACCACACAAAAGCTGATGGGTGATGCTATCAAGTCAGGGGCTGCAACTTCAAAGCCCAAAGCTGCCCCCAAGCCCAAGAGAAATACCAGGAGCATACCAGCAGCTGAAAAGAACAAGGCCTCAATGCACGAGGTTGAGGTGAGGAAGATGAAGAAGGGCAGGTCCTAAGGAAGCTCAAACCCAAGATCCTGAGACCACAATGATGCTCATCCTGTGGCTGAAAACATGAAGATCGGGGAGAGATCATGGGTTGAGGCTATGGAGAGAGTCAGATCCATATGCCACGAGGAGAAGGACTGTTGTGGACTACGGGTTTCCACACCAAGGAGCAGCAGGATTTTTATGAGACTATCTTCTTTGGATAAGAAGCCCATAGTTTGCGATATGAGATGGGTCGATTGGACCTACATGAAGAAGAACGCAGAACACTACCGGAGTATATGATAGCTTGATGCGTGTGGAGTTGCTGATTTTGTTGGGCGAAGCTCACCAAGCTGGAATGATGAACTTATCATGCAATTCTACTCCACTGACATTTCTATCCGGATGGCAGGATAGTGTGGATGTCAGAAGGAACCAGATATCAGTCTACCATAGAGGAATGGGCAAGTTTGATCAATGCCCCAAAGGAAAGTGAGGATGACCTGGACATTTATGGTAGGAAAAAGATGGATCATAACTCTATGTCGCAGATGTACAAGGTGATCCCAGATGATGCACTTGAGACCTTCAAGTTTGGATCAGTCCATTTTCTGCTGTCAGGGCTGCCTACGATCAACTGGATCTTAAGGCACTCTCTTTTGCCCAAATCAGGTGACCATAACATGATTAGAGGGCATGCAATCAATTTGCTTCATGTTTTTGATGTGCCTCAGAAATTCAAGATCATGAGCCTCATAGTTGAGACAATTTAGAGGACAGCATGAGACGGAAGAGGAGTTGTGGTTATGCCCCATGATTAGTGGAGTTGATAAACTCAAAGATGGGCACAGGAAAGTATCTATTGGATAAGGAACACATGGTTCTCTATCCTGAATTTGAGGACAATCGAGTTGTCATGACTGAGAATGAACCATCATCAGTGCAAGCTCAGGAGAGAAAGGAGAAGGCAAGGCAAGAGAAAGCTGCAAAGATGCCCACTCTAGCAGAGGCATTGGAGTACTTTATGAAGAACAAGCAGGAGCAGCTAGGTTACTTGATAGCATCAACTCTACGGATTGAGAAGGGATTGGCCACCCTAACTCAAAACCAGGAGAGCCTGGAGAGAATCATGGAACAAAAATTCTATGATCTTGATGTCAAAGTGACTGAGATTCAGTCAATTGTGGAAGCGATTACAAGATGATATCTGAGGAGAGGAAGGGCAAGGCGACAAGCGATGCATTTGCAGGAGTGCCTAGAGCTCGGGAGGTCAGGCCCGCGGTGCCAACTACAGACACGAGCCACTTCTTGACTCTAGCTACAGCTCCAGCTCAACCAGCTCCAGCTCCAACTTCTTCAGCTCCTACCACGTCTCTTGATCGTTCATCCTTGGAGTCTGTCTACACCACCACCGAAGACCAAGCACGAGAGGCGACATAGTGCTATGCATTTTCTAGGAACTTTTTGGTAACTTGTTGCCAAAGGGGGAGAAAAATGTATAGATCATAGGCTTCGAGAGAGAGAGAGATTTGCTTTTGTTCTCTCTTGTCTTCTTGGTTGAACTTTATTTGCGTTTGATTGCTTGAGATACTATGCATTACCTGTGAGACATTGATGATCATGTGTTTGATCATAAGCTACACTTATGCCTTTTATGATATTATCTTATTTATCCTTATATGATCATTCACTGTGCTTGGTGATGAGTGCATGTATTCAATCGTTATTATTTTGAGCGCTCCACCAAGATGTATGTGACATGGAAGAGTAACCCATGAGCCTAATTTCTTGTGCATTTGCAGTCCAAAGCAAATCTTAAGATATGCACAAATTTAGGGGGAGCTCTTGCTTATCACATACTTCTCAAAGCGACGATGTTTTTCAATTTTATTATCATCTGTCGAAGCTTTGATCTATATGTTGTCATCACTTACCAAAAAGGGGGAGATTGAAAGTGCAACTATCCCTAGGTGGTTTTGGTAATTCGCAACAACATATAGCTCATTGAGCTAATACTATTCCAAGATGAATATTTCAGGAAAGCTCAATCATTGGCATGGCATGGATGATGAAAGTGGACCCCTCAAAATATTAAGGACAAAGGATTGGCTCAAGCTCAAAAGCTCAAGACTCTACATTTTACATTTTAGTGATCCAAGATCACATTGAGTCTATAGGAAAAGCCAATACTATCAAGAAGGGATGAGGTGTTTCTTAATGAGCCTCTTGCTTCATGTGCTTAGTGATATGCTCCAAAACCCTCCACTACTTTCTCACATCCACATATGACCTAAACCTAAAGTCAAACTCGGCCCTACCGATTCTTTCTATCCGGCGCCACCGAGTTCAAATGTCATAGCCATTGCCACAAACCCTAGGCAAATCGGTTTCACTGATAGGGATCTCGGTCTCACCGAGATGGGATTGTAAGCTCTTTGTTTCCCTTCGTAACGTTTCGGTCTAACCGAAGTGAGCGATCGGTCCCAACGAGATTGCAATGTAAACTTTCTGTTTCCCTTTCGTAACTTTTCTGTCTCACCGAAAGAGCGAATCGGTCCCACCGAGTTTACCTGACCAACTCTCTGGTTAGCTAATTACCAAAATCGGTCTCATCGAGTTTGTGTGATCGGTCTCACTGAGATTACGTTATGCCCTAACCCTAACCAAATCGGTCCTACCGAGATGCATGTCAGTCCCAATTTAAAATCCTAACGGTCACTAGGTTTACTAAATCGGTCCAATCGAGTTTGATGATTCGGTCCCACCGAGTTTGGTAAATTGTGTGTAACGGTTAGATTTTGTGTGAAGGCTATATATACCCCTCCACCTCCTCTTCATTCGTGGAGAGAGCCATCAGAACAAACCTACACTTCCAACTTACCAGTTCTGAGAGAGAACCACCTAGTCATGTGTTGAGGCCAAGATATTCCATTCCAACCATATGAATCTTGATCTCTAGCCTTCCCCGAGTTGCTTTCCACTCAAATCTTCTTTCCACCAAATCAAAATCCTGTGAGAGAGAGTTGAGTGTTGGGGAGACTATCATTTGAAGCACAAGAGCAAGGAGTTCATCATCAACACACCATTTGTTACTTCTTGGTGAGTGGTGTCTCCTAGATTGGCTAGGTGTCACTTGGGAGCCTCCGACAAGATTGTGGAGTTGAACCAAGGAGTTTGTAAGGGCAAGGAGATCGCCTACTTCGTGAAGATCTACCGCTAGTGAGGCAAGTCCTTCGTGGGCGACGGCCATGGTGGGATAGACAAGGTTGCTTCTTCGTGGACCCTTCGTGGGTGGAGCCCTCCGTGGACTCGCGCAACCGTTCCCCTGCGTGGGTTGAAGTCTCCATCAACATGGATGTACGATAGCACCACCTATCGGAACCACGACAAAAACATCTGTGTCTCCAATTGCATTTGAATCCTCCAAACCCTTCCCTTTACATTCTTGCAAGTTGTATGCTTTATTTTCCGCTGCCAATATACTCTTTGCATGCTTGCTTGAATTGTGTGAAGATTGCTTGACTTGCTCAAAGATAGCTAAAATCTGCCAAAGTCTAAAATTGGGAAAAGGTTAGGTTTTTTATTGGTCAAGTAGTCTAATCACCCCCCCCCCCTCTAGACATACTTCAAGGTCCTACAGTGATCGATCCAGAAATCGTACCAACGCTAAGGAGTGATGTGGCGCAATGTCTTGTCGGTTTTGTTGGTGTTCCCACCATCCTTCTTCAATATCATGACGCACATCCTAGTTCATCTAGTCGACGAGATTGTCATTACGGGGCCCGTATTTCTACACAATATGTCCCCTTTGAGAGGTTCATGGGAGTCCTAAAGAAATATGTCCAGAATCGTGCTAGGCGAGAAGGAAGCATCTCCATGGGCCATCAAGCGAGAGGATGTCATCGGGTTTTGTGTTGACTTCATTCCTGGCCTTAAGAAGATAGGTCTCCCTAAATCGCGGTATGAGGGGAGACTGACCGGAAAAGGCACGCTTGGAAGGGACTCAATAATATGCGAGGGACGGATATTCTTGGTCTCAAGCACACTACGCAGTTCTACTGAGAACTCTACCTTGGTGACCTGTATGTCGATAAACACAAGAACGATATGCGCTCCAAACACCCGGAAAAGGTCTGACGATCGGATTACATGTGAACACATCAGGACTTTCGGCAGTTGGTTGGAAACACGTCTCGGAGGTGACAAAGACTGTTTGTGATGATCTGTACTTGTTGTCGAGGGACCATCTTCGATTGTAATGATTTGGAAAGGATACGAGATAAATGGGAATACATTTTACACGATTGACCAAGATCAAAAGAGCACCAACCAAAACAGCGGTGTCCGCTTTGAGGCAACAACCGAGAGGTGATAGGACTCTGATTATGGTTACATAGTGGACTTATGAGAACTTGACTACGGAGTTGATTTTAAGGTCGCTTTGTTTAAGTGCAAATTGGTCAATCTGTCGAGGCGAGTGCAGGTAGACCCACAAAGATGAATGACAACAGTGGATCTGAAAAATCTTGGGTACAATCGACGAACCGTTCGTCCTAGCCAATGATGTGGCACAGGTTATCTATGTGAAGGACATGTCTACGGACCGAGAAAAAGAAAAGATAAGGAAGCGAATACATCATACGATGAGCCAAAGCGCCACATAGTTCTTTCAGGAAAAAGGGACATCCTGAGAGTGGAGGGCAAGACAGACATGTCTGAACAGTATGAAAAGTTTCATGAAATTCCTCCCTTCAAAGTCAAGGCTGACCCAAGCATCCTGAAAAACGATGAACATTATCCATGGTTACGGCGCAATAAGCAAATGACACAAGCGAAGAAAAAGTGAAGACTTTCTCCATAACTATTATGATGATACCATGCCAACTTTGTAATGCAGCGAGTATGATACCATTGTCCGTTTTGTACATGCACATGCTATGCCAACTTTTTAGAGTTCATTTGAAAACTTTGAATTTAGGTGAATTTTCACTATAGGTGCATCTATGTTCATTAGTCCACGGCCCATGCGGCTCACCTTGGCCCATGACCATTAGTCGGTTTGTGCCACAAACCGGGACTAAAGGGTTGATCCTCGTTACGCTCGAGTTTAGTCCCACCTCATGAACTGAAGGGCGCTCACACGGTTTATAAGCCCGTCCCTCTCTCGCCTTGTTGAGCTCCTCTCAAAGTGAAAATAGATGCCCCTATACAGGGAATTTGACCTAAATTCATAGTGAATTTCTCTGAAATTCATAGAAATTGATTATGAATTTAGGTCGAATTTTCTCTATAGGTGCATCTATGTTTTTCTTCTTTTTCCTCTTCTTTTTTTTCTTTTTCCTCTTTTTTTTTATCGGGAACGAGGGTCGGCGAGCGGTAGAGGAAACTCTAATTAAATAACAAGTATCGTCGGTGTGAGATACATGTGGCCGTCGGTGTCGGACACTACATCCACGTCCCACAAGTGACGCGGGCGTCGATGCCCACGTCACTTGTGGGACATAGATGTAGTGTCGTTGTTGTTGTTGTCGATATACCCCCTCCCGATAGCTTCATGTATTCTTAAGAAGGAAAAAACAAGCATATTATTTTCCCATGTACGTATGTAAATGTCGTTGTCGATATACCCCTCCGGATAGCTTCAACACGTGGGGGGTCGATATTACCCCTCCTTGAAGCATTCTCGAGGCCACCTAACCCTTGAAGCGTTGTCGAGGCCACGAAACCCTAGAGAAGCAGCGTCGAGGCCACTAATTAATATGATTCCTTATTGTGATTACCTAGCTAGTTCTACGTTTGCCACTAATATATCTATATCTGTCATGTTTGAATAATAATTGCCATGTTGTAAATGTTTGTAGAAACTATGGAGACCCCCCGAGACGAAGCACAAGAAGCGTTGTTGAGGGACATAATCGCAGAAGGAAGTGATGTAAATGCGCTTCGTTGATGTTTCTCAACGACACCGATGGTCCGGAAGGAGAGGGTGAAGAAGCGGTGGCTATGATTATTGATGGCTCCGATGACCCAATGCCGGTGCAAGAAGGAGTAGACCATGAGGACGGCTCCGGTGACCGAACCGAGTCTCGCCAGGTATATATATTAGTTAAGCCTGTGCTAACTAGCTAATTGATGCATTCATTGTTTTGGTATGTACACATATTAATTAACTCTCGTCTTTGTTCTTTTTTCTATCCCTCCGGATCGAGCATAACTTCGATAAAGAGACGAGGCCCGAAGAAAAAGTTGAGCTCGGATGAAAAGTTTGAGATCATAGAAATCGCACGCGACGGCCAACCGATTGAACCCATCCGGACAAAGAAGGCATTTGTTGCTCAGTGCGGGATTACGGTTAGGGACAAGATCGATTAGCATCCAGCAATGGTATAAGCCTAAGAATGAAGACCCTGAGGTGTCTTATGTCAATGATATGCAGAAAAATGATCTTTGGACTGAGCTGAAGTCAAATTTCACCCTACCGCCAGAGGATGATCCGGAGAAGCCAATTGAGCAATTTATCAAGTCTTTTGCTCTTAAGAAGATGGCAGACCTATTCAGGAATTGGAAGAAAGACCTGAATAAGTTTGTCAATAAAAAAGAGACCCCAGAATTCAAGGGCAAATATGAGAAGATCAGAGATGACTGGCCCGCATTTGTGGCCCACAAGACATCAGAAAAGAGTAAAAAGATGTCGGCGACAAACAAGCAAAATGTTGCGAAGAAGAAGCTTCACCATCGCATGGGGTCAGGTGGCTACCTCATAGCCCGACCTAAGTGGGCCAAGGCTGAGAATGATCTGCTTGATAAAGGGATCGAACCAGAGACAATGAACTGGCCAGACCGTTGCGGACTTGGTTCTTTGGGGCTGGCGGAACCTTGGACCTATGTCGAGGAAGTGCATTTGGACGGACGATCAATTGGACATACCAGTCAAGAGGCTTGACAATATATCGAACCAACAGCAGCAAGGGACGTTCTTTCGAGACAGAGAACGACGAGCTCACAATGGCCCTCGGGAATCCGGAGCACCCTGGACGGACACGAGGCACGCCAGGCTCCGTTTCGTGGAAGGTTGGGTTTCCGGACGCAGGCGGTTACAAATGCCAGGAGAGGAGGAAGAAAGTGCAGCAGACCGAACTGCAGGCGTTGCATGCAAGGGTACAAGCGATAGAGGAATGAGAAGCAAATCGCAGCAAACGACCTGCCGAAGCTTCCCCCGAAGCTACCCCGCCATCTCAGCGGAGAAGCAGCGTGGCTTCCACCGAGCCGCTTTAGCCGGAGCATGCCTTGACGTCTCCTGCCAGCTATCCCGTGGATGCTATCACGGAGGCTGAAAATTGCCACCTTATGGCGCAATGGATGAATTTGAAGGTCAAGGCGGCTGTTGGATCTGTTTATCCTACTAAATTCGGCGCAACTTTTCACTGCCGGCCGATTCCAGAAGGATATGCTAGGGTGATGGTGGATGAAATAACAGAGGGATTTGAGGACCTCCAGCTTGACCACCCTACTGGTGAAGGGGAGACTCGGTTGGGTTACGCTCAAGACTCCATGCCTATGGCGGAAGGATCTCATCAACCTTCCGAACTGGACGCCTCCGCCTCCTCCTCCTCCTCCGGCGAGTCAGGGCACTCCGCCTCCTCCACCGCCTCCTCCTCCGACGAGTCACGATCAGGGCACTCGGCCGGCTCCTTCTCTGGCGCGTGGCGGCACTCCGCCTCCTTCTCCGCCTGCACCGGCGCGCCCGAGCAGCCAGCCTCCTCCTTCTCCGCCTCGTCAGCAAGGGCGGAAGAGACCCGCCGCCGCTCAGGCTGCTTCGGCGCGTCGTAGTCCTTCTCCTCCTCCTCGTAAGCAAGGAAAGAAGACATCCGCTCCTTCAGCTCTGCCGGCGTCTAGCAGTACAGCCAAAGGCGGGAGGACATACAGGTTCAGTCCTTCTCTGAAGACTCCAGAGAAGTCACCATACGAGATGACCCCAGAGGAGAACGTGAAGATCGCGCGAACCGAAGTGAAGGACTGGTTTCAAGGGTTAAAAGCACAGAGACATCCACCTCCGGAGGAGAAGGTTGATCTGGTGAAAGCGAAGCGCACTCTGGCTGCCCTGACAAAACCACCCAAGTCTCCGCCGAAAGGCAACTATGAGCGCATTATTGGAAAGGCATTTGCCGAAGCGGAGGGGTCGGGAAGTAATCGGTGATCAAACTATGAAAGAACGGCATTTGGGAAACAAATTGCCCAGCTCGGCGAACAAGCAAAGCAATCGTGCCCCCGCTCAAGGTGCACGCTAGCGACATCGTCGATCCGAGGATGGTGCCGGTTATAGCAATCCTGGAGATTACACGCTTGACGATGTACATTATGATTTCTTGGAGGTGCGATTACAAAGATACAAGTACGGGAAGCCTCTCGTCAAAGATGAAAGATCTCTATCAACGATGATCACGAAGATTGCATGATTGGTACATGAAAACTTGTAGAGAGTGCGAGGAGGAGTACTTTGTATGTGAGAGTTAAAAGGAGCATGACCTCGTTGGAATTGAACCGTTGCCTATTCCATTTGAGGAGTTCTATCAGTTTTTCAATCAATTGGCCCTCGATAAAGCAACGGTCACCTGCTACATGCGTAAGCAGTACTACTTCTGTCATTAAGTCTCTCTATATAACTCAGCTCTTTCATTGCATGTATTTATAATTATCCTCACTATATTATGCAGATTGAAAATCGCCGAATTGAAGAAAAGACAAGTGGGTGATATTGGGTTCATTAACACATATCTCATAGATGCAACTGAGGTTAAATATCATGCCGAAAATACCGAGGCCAACTTGCGACAATCGTTGGTAATAAATGAACACAAAGATATAATACTCTTTCCTTACAACTTCAGGTGAGTGTTCTGTCTTGTGGCATATTCGGTTTCCTTATTAGTCCAGGTTATAGTAATGTAATATTGATGAGTTATGCATGCGCAATGCAGCTACCACTATATTCTCCTAGAGATTAAGCTTGGGCAGGGAGTAGTAACTGTCTTAGACTCCAAACGAAAAAATCCGGAGGAGTATGCGGACATGACTGAAATGCTCGAGAAGTAAGTTAAATCGATCATTATCCACCATATCAGCAACTTTGTTCATTTACGATATCAAGTAATTATTTTCTTTGTATGGCAGGGTTTGGAGAAAATTCACCAAAAAGCTCCGGGACTGCCGAAGAAGCTGCAATTTAGACACCCGAAAGTAAGTACTATAGTAGCATATTCCACGCATCTCCTAGTGATTCAAGCGTTAGTTTCATCAATACCATTTAGCATGCTTGCTAATTGTCAGTTTGATTGACCTTTATTTCTTGTAAAGTGGTTGTGGCAGGAACAAGGGAATGATTTCTGTGGATACTACATTTGCGAGTCCATCCGCTACACGACCTGTGAGCGGGGCTACTCTGACAAATAATATGAAGTGCGTAAATAACAATATTCACAATTTTATTTTATTACCATCATTTGTGTTGAGTTTCATTCATTCATTCATATATATGTGTGTGTGTGTGTGTGTGTGTGTGTGTATTTACCCCTTCTTAAAATTAGATGTTTCGGATGCGGGATGAACTCCTAGCACCAGATCGCATGCGAGCAATTCAAGAGGAATTAGCGGCATTCTTTCTTGACCACGTGATCGCTGAAGACGGAGAATACTATGTGGACCACGCGTCCGTATGTTAGGAGATTATATTTGTAATATATAATTATTGTATATATGTAGCGGTAGTGTCGGATAGATATCACGAGAACTTGTTGTTCGACCAATCTCTCGGAGAAGGAGAGGTGGTCGATATCACTTCTCTCTGTATGCATATATGTTCATGACGATCTTCTGTTTCCTTCGTTTGCTTACTAGCTAGCTAGCGTGTCTAGCTAGTCCTCTCTATATGTATGTATAGTACGTAGCATCGACCAAGCACGGACAAAAGAGAGGATACTTCTCTCTATTAATTAGCTAGCTAACACAATATATGAAACACCTAAATTAAACCCCCAAAACCCCCAACCCCCTTTTAAAAAAAACCAAAAAACCAAGCCACAGAAATGCTGACGCGTGGATGCCTATTGGTCCCGGTTGGTGCACAGGCCACGTGGAGGCCCATCTGTCCCGGTTCTGGACTGAACCGGGACTAAAGGGCCAGGGCATTAGTACCGACCCTTTAGTCCCGGTTCAGGAATCGGGACTAAAGGCCCTTACCAACCGGGACAATAGGCCCTTTTTCTACCAGTGGATGAAGGAGTGAAGGAATAGGGAAGATGAAAAAGAAAATAGATTTGGGGTAAAAAACATAAAAATTGTCGTCTGATGTGCACGGGGATCCCTGGCCTAACATATATGTTGGACACATTTAGTATTGAACTAAGAATATGTGTGCCCTGCTGCATTGCACGAGCAAATAATAGTCTTTCGCATGGTGTTGTAGGACCGAGCTCGTCTCACGCACGATGCAGCAGGACCGACCTCGTCTCGCACATGGTGCCGCAGGACCTAGCTCGTGTCGCGCCCGGTCTTTGCGGGGCAATCGATGGAAGCCAGTTTGGCCAGCCCTATTGTGTCTCTATTTGGGGCTGCCCGAGGTGGGAAAGGTGTGATCTTCCCGCTCGTCTCTTTGGTTGGGGTAGCGGCGGATCTCGGTGAGGTGGTGTCAAGGTCTTGGATGCCGGGGCGGCGGTCCTGGGGGTGGTTTCGTGGTGCTCCTGGGCAGAGCACGTGGCTTGGTGCTGCCCGGTGGCCATGGCCGTGTGGGCAGCGTGGTAGCCGGGGTGTGGCGATCGGTGGTGGTGAGTGCTGGCCGGGGTGAAAACCCGTTCTATCTTCGGACGGACCGACGACGGCGGAGCTCGTTCCCTTCTTGAAGGCATCATCGCGCCTCTCCCTGCCCTTCGTGTGGTTCCAGGGGAAACTCTGATCTTCGGATCGGGCGGTGGCGGCGCACCGGTGTCGTATCCTTCCTGAAGGCACCGTCTTGAAGCCCACGGTTCGTCGTATGCTGCTTCATCTCTTCGCGATAGTGCTAGGGGTGGTGTTGCTGCGCTCAGCGCCTATGTATTCTGCCTTGGGTGTGTGCGTGTGTTGTGGTGGCGTGCGTTTGTATCGGATGATGATGATCTTTGCTTTATATATAAAGCGGGGCGGAAGCCTTTTCGGTAAATAATAGTCTTTCGAAGGTGCTCATAGAGGTAGGATGTGCGTGTGTGCGTTTATAGGGGTGAGTGTATGCGCGTGTATATAAGCGCTTGCGTCTGTACTATGTTAAAAAATAGTTTTGCTCAAAACTGCCTATGCGTAGTAGTAATACCCACGGAATTTTGCGGCACAAATGCCGTCGAGACATCGTTTGACGAGGCCTCGAGGTTAGAGCATATCTAGCAGATCCGGTATATCCCGTCTAGCAAAAATCATTTACGGGCCCCAAAAAAAAGTTGCGGTACCGCGAGGCCTCCGGTGCGGCCGTAAACTTTGTGGGATTAGTTTACGGGATGTGGAGGCCTCGTGGTACCGCAATTTTTTTTGTAGCTCTGTAAATTTAAGATTTTCAATAACACGAACCAAATAGAATCATAATTTAAATTAAACACATGAATATAAATGGTCCGAAAGGCAATTAACAATACAACAATCGTCTTCATTACAACAAATGTTCAGATTCGAATAATTATTACAACAATAATTGTTCAAATCACACAAATGCATATGAAATTTGTTCATGAGATGCAACAACACTAGGTTGTCGACATCGTCGTCCAGAATCATCTCTTCTATGTTCGAATCATCAGGCGAAGACGACGAGATGAACTCCAGACCATCTAAAAAATGCACGCCCGTGAATTTCTCCCGATCAAAATTGAATCCAAATACACGGCGGGCATTGAACATACCTTCCCCCGAAGCAAAGCCGACTGCCCATGTCTTCTTCCCCTCCGGCCGAAGATACAAACGGGCACCCCCGGCCTCCAAAATTTAGTGGAATAGACGTGGCACGGCACCGGCGAAGCTAGTGGACGAGGCGGGGCAGCCGGGGGCACCAAGGACCGGCGGGGAGTGAGGCGGGCGGAAATGGCGTCCGCGCCAAGGAAAGGGGATCCGGCAAAAACATGCGTGAATCCCGTAGATACGGCGGAAACGTATGCAGAATCCCGCAGAAAGAAAAACCAAGGAAAGGGTATCTGGTGCTCTTAGTCGCGTGACATCCGGAGCACTCTGATTGGGTGGGGTGTCCCTGGAGCTGGGCTGCCGGTGCTGGTCAACTGGTTGAACAGTGCTCCAGCAAGCAAGCCAGCCGCGGGACGGGAGCAGCGAGGGGAAAAGGGGGCCGGCCGGAAGAAGACGCACGCCTGTCCGCCACCAACCGCGGCCGCGCGTGGGAGGGCTAGCGCGGGTGCGCTGCGGGCGCCCGGCGGAGTCCCACCCAGCAACAAGGAGGCAACCAACCACCACGGTTGGGGCTGGCGGACGCGCCAGCGACAGCGACGAATCCATCAATCCGCCTCGTTTTGCCGCCGGGCCGCGCCGCGCCGATCCGGTCAGCGCGCGCGTCACGCCCCACTCCCCCGCCGGCTCCGCTACTGCGGTCCGACGCGGCGCGCGCCTCCACTCCCGCCCTCCCCTCGCTGTCCGTGGCGGGCCTACCTCACGCGGGCGGGCGCGGGGCAGTTGGCAACCGTGGCCGCGCGGGCAGGCGGGCGGAGTCCTCCCTCCCCTCTCTCTCTCCCCCACTTTCCCCCTCCCCCACGGAGAGGAGCGGGATCCTTCCCCGCCCCACCTCCCGGCCCCGGCCCGGCCGCCACCCTCCCTTTTCTTTTCCGAGCTCGAATCAAGTCCCCTCGCCCTGCCGCCGCTGCCGCCGCGGCCTAGCCCTTGACTCTTCTCCACGACGCTCCCCCGCTGCCTTTTGACCGCTCCAAGCTTGCTTTCTTGCTTCTCTTCCCCCTTGATCGCGGCTAGCCATGGGGTTATGAGTGATACGGCGCTTGCTTTGGACGCAGCTGTTCGTCCGTCCGGCAGCGGCACGGCACCCGCCCGCTGCCGCATCATAACCGCCGGCTTGCCCTTTCTGCTCCATCTGGGAAGTTAGCTCCTCCCGAAATTCCCTCTTTTGCTACCCCTGGGAAAAGGGGAGGAAAAGGCGCCATCTTTTCCGATCCCAGCTTCAGGGGCACACCATCTTCAGGGATCCAGTGAAGCTCTTCTTCTTCCCGGGCCGAATTCAGGCTCTGGTGCACCGATTTTGAGCTCAAGCGGCAGATCCCTGTCCGGAGGGGGAAAGTGTACCCTCATCTTCTTGCCGACCCGAGGGAGCCAAACGTCTGCTCTGCTGCGGCCTCGATGGACGGCCTCCCCGACGGGCCGCCGCCCGCGCCCACGCCGCAGCAGCAGCCGAAGCGCGACGAGTGGAGCGAGAGCGGCATCTCGCGCCTGCTCGAGGCCTACGAGGCCAAGTGGCTGCTCCGCAACCGGGCCAAGCTCAAGTGGAGCGACTGGGTCGACATCGCCCACGACGTCTCCGCCCACTGCTCCTCCTCCGACCACGCGGCCTCCAAGCCCGGCGCCGCTGCCGGGGGCACCGCCAAGACCCCCAACCAGTGCAAGAACAAGGTCGAGTCCATGAAGAAGCGCTACCGGGCCGAGTCGGCCGCCGCAACGCGCGCCGGAGTAGCCGGGGCGGCCAGCGCCTCCGGTGGCCCGTCGTGGCGCTTCTTCGGCCGCATGGACGGGCTGCTCAAGGGCCCGGCCGCCGGCTGCTCCGGCCAGCCGCAGGCGCAACCGGAGCCGAGTAGCGATGGCATGGTCCAGCTGCCGCGAGCACCGCCGAAAGCAGAGCCGGAGGTCGACGCCGAAGCGGACACCGCCCTCCAGCAGCCGCCGGACACAGCAGGGCCGCCCGGCGCGCTCTCGGAGCTACTCAACGCAGACGCCAACGGCTCCGCAACGGTGAAGGCCGAGAAGGCCGTCGATCTGGCCACGCACAAGGAGAGCAGCAGGGCGGCTGACAGCGACGCCGCAAATGTGAGCTCTCCGCGGAGCAAGGAGGTGGAGGCGGAGGCGAACGACGACGGCGCCGAGGAGGTGGACACGCCGAGAAAGAGGAAGAGCCCGGAGCTGGACGTCGCGAGGAGCATCGAGCTGCTGGCGAGCTCGTTCGTGAAGATCGAGCGGGCCAGGCTGGAGGTGTACCGGGACACGGAGCGGATGAGGGCCGAGGCGGAGGTGAAGAAGGGCGAGATGGAGCTGAGGAGGACGGAGATCATGGCCAAGACGCAGCTGCAGATCGCCAGGCTCTTCGCCAAGCGGCTCAAGGAGTGCGTCGGCGGTAACGGTGGCAGCTCGTCTCAAGTCGACACGCCTGCCAAGAAAGGCGAAAACGGTTAGTCCCAACCTACAACCAACCTACCAGTAAGATTGCTGTTTATATTCAGTGCTGCAAGAACATCCTAAATGGTGTATGGTGTGAGGTATGGGTATGTGGAAGTGCATTTCCAGCTTCATCTTAGACTCTATCGCTGTCAGTTAGTTACTGCAATCATGCTATGTCTGGAGTTCTTTTCTATCTATTCCTGCAAAATCATCACTGATAGAATGGGAAATTGCAGCATGAGGTTATCCTTGCACTAATATGGTACTTCCTCCGTCCCGAAATGTAAGACGTTTTTTGATACTATGATAGTGTCAAAAAGCATCTTACATTTTGGGACGGAGGGAGTAACTACTAGGAAAAAGATGGCTCAGACACTTTCTGAGCTTGACTGAACTGAAACACATTTCTGTGGAACGGCTGAACTTTTGAAGCCTTTCCTTCCTATCGAGACCTACCGTCTCATTCTACAGCGCTGTTCTACCATTTGGCTGGGGCTGAATGTTGTCCGCCGTGTGCTGCTATGTATGACTCCATTCGGGTTATTTTATTGGCAAAAGCAAAGAGAAAAACCGCATGTCAGAACTAAAATCTTGGTTTTTTTTTTTAGAAAAGAAGGATGATCCCCGGCCTCTGTATCTGGAGAACTAAAACCTTGGTATAAGTAGTGTCACCCCTCTGCTAGAAGAGGGTGTATTTTGAGTATCGTTCACTGACATAAACGCAAACACGGTACTCGGATCGGATGTTCTTTACTTGTAGGCAGCAGAAGGCTTGATTGTTGTTGACATATAATGCATGCTCTGAATGTTTAGTTCCATTGCAAGACTGTATAGTGGAATTCAGGTACTGTGGTATGCAGGGGCCAAAATATAATCTCCTATGGACAATTAAACAGATCAGAGGTCTCGCGGTACTATGCTATGGGGGTCAATGGACAATTATGGAACTTAATCCTCGTATGATACGAACCTGCTGCGAGGAGTCGACTAGGTGTTGCTTCGACTTTGTTAGCATACATTCTCAAAATTTAGGCGTGCTTGTTTAGTTCCAAGACGGATTTTTATTTTATCTTATGAAAAGCAGCATCTTGTACGGTCTGCTGACATCCTTACTCTTTTTCTCTTTGAAATCTTGCAGGAGAACTGCATGTAACTCATCTTGTTTTCTACTACTATTTAATTTAAGTTTTCAGTTCTCTTCTCACCAATTTGGCTTATGGGTTTCAGGTTCAGGGTGACTGGCCAATCAAAACACCTGTGAACTGTGAATCTCTTCCCCTGGCGTCGCGCGAGTTCTAAACGGAAGGCCGGTGTCGCACTCCATTCATGTGCGGAAAATGTATGTCGATTGATTTAGCCTCACCATGAGAGTGAAGGCATATCAGAGTGTAGCCGTAAAAATCGAAACGCAATAACGGAAGCGTCGGTGCCCCTTTCCAGCAGGGTGTTAGAAGATGCAGTTTTACAATCAGGAGTAGTCTGCTAGTCCGAAAAATTGTCAACTTGCATTCCTACTGAAACTGTTTTGCTGACAACCATTGTAAGATGCAGTGGTTCTCTCTCAGTGCTGGAAGCCGGATGCTTGAGGTGGTATGGTGTTTGTGTGACTGTTGATGGTAGTGTATGATTCATTCGTGTACTGTGTATGCATCATCCACGGCTACCTTTTTCATATATGTAATGTGTGCATCATCCATGCTCTTACCTTTTTCCATGTATTGTACATGGCTTCAAAAAGTCATTTTGTTTTGAAACTTTTCAGATATAAGGAGGCGACGGGGATTCCTTTTTCTAGACACCCTTTTTGCCAAAAATAAAATCCATCTACCAGTGTACCCTTGAAAGCCCCCAATACTTTAGGGCAACTCCCATGCACGGCTCCAAATTGTCCGTGGGTGTCCGTTTAGGGTTAAACAGACAGACCGAGCATTCCAACGCGCGGGAGCATCCCATTTTTTGTCTGATACGTGTCCGTTCTACTCCATTTCTCTCTTGTTTATATTTGATCATGCACTGGAAACCACTATCACGATATTTCTTCAATCACGCGCTTTAGAGCTCTCTACAACATTTTAAAATGTTTAGAGCATACGTGATGCATGAATATATATTGGAGTGTCTATTTCTTAGTAGATGTCTATTTCTTTGTATATTGGAGCTCTACCAATACACGATATTCCTTCTTTATCCGATAATTAATTTAGTTCTACTTTCTCTAAAAACAACTATCAACTCAATGTTTTCTCTTAATGCTTTTTTTGAGCCAAACAAATCCATCCTTTATAAAAAAAATTATAGAAGTCGGCAGTCTGCTTGCCCAGCTCCTCAACATTGCGGTTGAAGGCAGTGGCGCGGAGGTTGTGATACTCCTGCGACAAGAATTTTAGACAAAGGTAAAAATTTGGAAGTCAGCAAATAGAGTTCGAGCCGCTTTGCTCGGCCCGAAAACTTCGAGGACTACACCAGTGGGTCTTGTTGGCGCCCCATAGAGAAGAAGCGAGAAAAAATTCAAAGAAGAAACATACCAAGACGGCGGCTCGCGACGCCAGTGCGCCTTGGAGAGGTTACGGATGGCGTCGCCCTCGGCTCGCGGCTTCGCTGGGCGTCGAAGCGTCGTATTCAGCGAACTGTGCCGCCTCGCGCCCACCCAATGGGCGCGGCGCTTATCGCCTCGGCGTCTGGAATAGCCGAGCTGGCGGCGCCGGTCTCCGAAGCCTTGGCGCGAAATCGCCTTCTCAAGGCGGCGTTCTTTGGCGGCGACTTGAAGAAGCAACCTCGCCACGGCCTGCGTCGTCGATCGGCGGCGGCGGATCCGCCCGGCTGTTTGCCTCGCGCTCTCGAGCTGCGGTGGGCGGCGAAGCGGCTGCGGCCGTGCAGCGAGAAGGCCTCGCCGCCTTCCTTCTCCGCGACGGGGAACTCACCGCCGACTCCCTCCGTCTGCCCCGAAAACTCCGGCGGCGGTGGCGCAGAGTTCAACGGGGTGACAAGTAGCGCCGACTGGAGGCGCGCGGCCTCCTCGGCTCGCCTCTTGGCGGCGACGGCGGCTTCGGTTTCCTCCACCTGCCTCTGGGCGGAAGCTGCCGCCTTCTCGGCCTCCGTCTTCTCCAGACGGGCGGCCTCCTCCTCGTCGCGCTTCTCCTGCGCGTTCCGCTCCGTCGCCTCCCGGAGGGCGGCCGCAGGGTCAATCCGCCGTGTATTGGCGGACGTCTCTGCCGACCCCATAGCCGGGCGGCGGCGACCTCTCCAAGGTGAGAGGAGCCACGATGAGAAAAAAGACATATAAAGACTTGGACAAGGCGGACCAGAAGAAAACAAGACAAAACAAGAAGTACTTATGCGGAGACCATGGCGGCTTCTTCACTTCCTTGCGGAAGCGGTTGGCCTTCGCGACCGCCTCTTGTTGGGTCATGGCCGTCCCCCTGAACTTCTTCGCCCGGCCGCCTGGCAAGCTCGGCCCGGCCCGGCGCTTCTTCGCGCCGCCTCGACCACCCAAGACGGCGGAGGACCTCGCGCCTGGATGGACGGCTTTCGGTTGGCGACGGGGGACGACCTCCCTTTCGCCGTCGTCGTCAGGCCAGTCGGCGAAGGTTGCCGAAGGCCTGAAGTCGTCGGCTCCTCCTCCTCCCTCGGCGTCGGTCTCCATCGCCGCCACCCCCAAGTCGGGGTCGTCGGCGTCGCTCTCTGCCCGGTCGGGGACGAATTCACGAGCCGGCCCCTCGGTGTCGGCCGAGGGCTGCATGAGGGGGTTCTGACTCGGAAAAAACCAAAGGAAATCAGAGTCGGATTCGGCTGAAGAAGGAAACAGAAAAGCAAGAGAGATGACTTACCACAGGCGGGGGGTTGGCGATGCGGCTCCTTGCCGAACTGCCATTCCTCCGTGAGGCCACGATTCGCCAGAAATTCACCGTGTCCACCACCTCCGCGTGGGGCATATCTTTGGAGCACCTGACCGGTAGGGTCGGCGGCCGCTCATCGGCGGATCGGATGAGGTCGGCCTTGGAGAGGAAGAACTTCGGCGCGCCATGAAGGCGGCCGACAAGTCGGCCCAGTCGGGCCCTCCATGCGTCGGCCTCGGGCCGACGGCGGCAGGTGGCGCTGCGAGTCGACATCTGGCCCGATGGGACCCGGTGAGAGTCGCCACCGCCAACTCGCCCGGCCACGTAAAGCGGCGGAGTTGACCCGGTCGCATATACGGGCGGCGTTCTTCACGTAGAAGTACGTGCGCTACCACATCTTCACCGACTTGATGAGTGGGATGGCAGGGAAGGGGTTGTCGGGCACCGGCCTCCTCATGGCGATGAAAGCGCCGCACAGAGCCGGCACGCGAGCAACGTTTGTGCCGAGCTTGGCCTGGAAGAATTCCCCCCACAGCTCGATGGTGGGAAGAATGCCAAGAAAGCCTTCGCATAAGGATGCGAAGGCGGCCAGCAGCACCACCGTGTTTGGAGTGAGGTGGTGCGGCTGGAGCCCGTGGAACTCCAGGAACGCGCGGAAGAAGCCACTCGCCGGCAGCCCTAGCCCGCGCATGAGGTGCGAGCGGAATATGACCCGCTCGCCCTCCTCCGGCGCGGCGTTATTTACCCTCCGGCGCAGCGCTGGTCCGCACTAGGTGGGTGCGGGGATGCGGCGTTTGGCGGAGAAACTCGATGATGTCGTCGTCCACAATGGAGCCATCCCACACGCCGGAGCGCGCGGCGGGAGGCGCAGCGGCAGAGGAGGAGCTCATCCCCGCGGCGCGGCATGGTTCGGCACGGCGGAGGCAAGAGGAAGACGAAGAGAGGAAGGAGAGGAAGTGAGAGGAAGCGGGGAGAGTGGGTGCGCATGCGTCGCCGCCCCCCTCCTCCCGCCTACTTATAGGCGCCTAGGCTGAGAAGCTAAGGGGGCGAGTGTGGGATTAACTGCGCCCACGCCCCCACGATTTAACCCACGACGTTATCGCTGCGATAACGGCGGGAGCTCGTAACGTGGCGAAATTCAAAATTTTCCTACGTGTCACCAAGATCTATCTATGGAGAAACCAGCAGCGAGGGAAGGAGAGTGCATCTACATACCCTTGTAGATCGATAAGCGGAAGCGTTCAAGAGAACAGGGGTTGAAGGAGTCGTACTCGCCGTGATCCAAATCACCGGAGATCCTAGTGCGAGCAGGCGGCACCTCCGCGTTCAACACACGTACAGCCCGGTGGCGTCTCCCATGCCTTGATCCAGCAAGGAGAGAGGGAGAGGTTGAGGAAGACTCCATCCAACAGCAGCACTGGCAGGCGTGGTGGTGGTGGAGGAGCGTGGCAATCTGCGAGGGCCGCCAAGCACCTCACGGGAGAGGAGGAGGTGTCACGGGAGGGAGGAGGCGCCCGAGGGGCTCGGTGTGGATGCCCTCCTCCCCTCCACTATATATAGGGGCAAGGGAGAGGGAGGCGCAGCCTTGCCCCTTCCTCCAAGGAAGGGGTGCGGCCAGAGGGGGAGGAGTCCATCCTCCCAAGGCACCCTCAGGTGCCTTCCCCTTGAGGACTCTTCCCTCCCAAGTTTCCTTGGCGCATGGGCCTCTTGGGGCTGGTGCCCTTGGCCCATATAGGCCAAGGCTCACCCCTACAGCCCATGTGGCCCCAGGCAGGTGGACCCCCGGTGGACCCCGGACCCCTTCGGCACTCGGTACAATACCGATAAAGTGCGAAACTTTTCCGGCGACCAAAATAGGACTTCCCATATATAAATCTTTACCTCCGGACCATTCCGGAACTCCTCGTGACGTCCAGGATCTCATCCGGGACTCCGAACAACATTCGGTAACCACATACAAACTTCCTTTATAACCCTAAGCGTCATCGAACCTTAAGTGTGTAGACCCTACGGGTTCGGGAACCATCTTGAGACATGACCAAGGGGCGTTCTCCGGTCAATAACCAACAGCGGGATCTGGATACCCATGTTGGCTCCCACATGTTCCACGATGATCTCATCGAATGAAACACGATGTCAAGGAATCAATCGATCCCGTATACAATTCCCTTTGTCTAGCGGTATTGTACTTGCCCGAGATTCGATCGTCGGTATCCCGATAACTTGTTGATTCTCGTTTCCGGCTAGTATCTTTTCTCGTTCCGTAACACATCATCCGTGATCAACCCCTTGGTCACATTGTGCACATTATGATGATGTCCTACCGAGTGGGCCCAGAGATACCTCTCCACACGGAGTGACAAATCGATCTCGATTCGTGCCAACCCAGCAGACACTTTCGGAGATACGTAGTGCACCTTTATAGTCACCCAGTTACATTGTGACGTTTGGTACACCCAAAGCATTCCCTACGGTATCCGGAGTTGCACAATCTCATGGTCTAAGGAAATGATACTTGACATTAGAAAAGCTTTAGCATCTGAACTACGATCTTTGTGCTAGGCTTAGGATTGGGTCTTGTCCATCACATCATTCTACTAATGATGTGATCCCGTTATCAATGACATCCAATGTCCATGGTTAGGAAACCGTAACCATCTATTGATCAACGAGCTAGCCAATAGAGGCTTGCTAGGGACATGGTATTGTCTATGTATCCACACATGTATTTGAGTTTCCTATCAATACAATTATGGCATGGATAATAAACGATTATCATGAACAAGGAAATATAATAATAATAACTAATTTATTATTGCCTCTAGGGCATATTTCCAACAGTCTCCCACTTGCACTAGAGTCAATAATCTAGTTCACATCGTCATGTGATTAACAGCGATAGGTCACATCGCCATGTGACCAACACCCAAAGAGTTTACTAGTGTATGCGTAAAGTAGTTCACATCATCATGTGATTTAGACTCAATGAGTTCCGAGGTTTGATCATGTTTTGCTTGTGAGAGAGGTTTTAGTCAACGGGTTTTAGTCAACGGGTCTGAACCTTTCAGATCCGTGTGTGCTTTGCAATTCTCTATGTCATATTGTAAATGTTGCTTCCACGCTCCACTTGGATCTATTCCAAACGGTTGCTCCACTATACGTATCCGGTTTGCTACTCAGAGTCACTTTCGGATAGGTGTTAAAGCTTGCATCGACGTAACCCTTTACGCCGAACTCTTTATCACCTCCATAATCGAGAAACATGTCCTTATTTACTCCAAGGACAATTTTGACATTGTCCAATGATCCATTCTGGATCATCCTTGTACCCTTGAGTGACTCATGGCAAGGCACACTTCGGTGCGGTACACGGCATAGCATACTATAGAGCCTATATACGAAGCATAGGGGACGACCTTCGTCCTTTCTCTCTTTTCTGCCGTGGTCGAGCTTTTAACTCTTAACTTCATACCTTACAACTCAGGCAAGAACTCTTTCTTTGACTGATCCATCTTGAACACTTTCAAGATTATGTCAAGGTATGCGATCATTTGAAAGTATTATTAAACATTATGATCTATCTTATAGATCTTGATGCTTATTGTTCAAGTAGCCTAATCCAGGTTTTCTATTGAAAATCATCTTTCAAATAACCCTATATGCTTTCCAGAAATTCTACATCATTTCTGATCATCAATATGTCAACAACATATACTCATCAGAAATTCTATAGTGCTCCCACTCACTTCTTTGGAAATACAAGTTTCTCATAAACTTTGTATAAACCCAAAATCTTTGATCATCTCATCAAAGCGCACATTCCAACTCCGAGATGCTTACTCCGGTCCTTAGAAAGGATCATTTGGAGCCAAGACATACCTTTTAGCATCCTTAGGATCGACAAAACTTTCGATTGTATCACATACAACCTTTCCTTACGAAAACTGGTAAGGAAACTCATTTTGACATCCATCTGCCAGATTTCATAAATGCAGCTTATGCTAACATGATTCCGACGGACTTAAGCATCGCTACGGATGAGAAAAACTCATCGTAGTCAACTCCTTGAACTTGTGAAAAAACTCTTCACCACAAGTCGAGCTTCATAGAAGGTGACATTACCGTCCACGTCCGTCTTCTTCTTAAAGATCCATTTATCTCAATGGCTTGCCGATTATCGGGCAAGTCCACCAAAGTCATGGATCCTTTCTCGGATTTTATGGCTTTTAACCATTTGTCGGAATCCGGGCCCACCATCGCTTCTTCATATCTCGTAGGTTCATTGTTGTCTAGCAACATGACCTCTAAGACAGGATTGCGTACCACTCAAGTAAATGCGCATCCTTGTCACCCTACGAGGTACGTCGGTGACTTGATCCGAAACTTCATGATCACTATCATAAGCTTCTACTTGATTGGTGTAGGTGCCACGGAACAACTTCGTGCCCTGCTACACACTAGTTTGAAGTGATGGTTCAATAACCTCATCAAGTCTCCACCATCCTCCCACTCAGCTTTTCGAGACGAACTTTTCCTCGAGAAAGGACCCGTTTCAAGAAACAATCCCTATTGCTTTCGGATCTGAATTAGGAGGTATACCCAACTGTTTTGGGTGTCCTATGAAGATGCATTTTATCCGCTTTGGGTTCGAGCTTATCAACTTGAAACTTTTTTCACATAAGCGTCATGACCCCAAACCTTTAAGAAATGACAGCTTAGGTTTCTCTAAACCATAGTTCATACGGTGTCATCTCAACGGAACTACGTGGTACCCTATTAAAGTGAGTGCGGTTGTCTCTAATGCCTAACCCATGAGCGATAGTGGTAATTCGATAAGAGACATCATGGTACGCACCATATCCAATAGGGTGCAACTATGATGTTCGGACACACCATCACACTATGGTGTTTGGTAGTATTAATTGTGAAACAATTTGCACAATGTCTTAATTGTGTGCCAAAACTCGTAACTCAGATATTCATCTCTATGATCATATCATAGACATTCTATCCTCTTGTCACGAAGATCTTAAACTTCATTCTGAAATTACTTGAACCATTCAATAATTCAGATTTGTGTTTCATCAAGTAAATATACTCAACATCTACTCGAATCATCTGTGAAGTCGAACATAACGATATCCACTTTGCATGCCTCGGCACTCATTGGACTGCACACATCAAAATGTGTTACTTCCAACAAGTTGCTATCTTGTTCCATCTTCTTGAAACCGAGGCTTTTCGGTCATCTTGTCCATGTGGTATGATTTGCATATCTCAAGTGATTTAAAATCAAGTGAGTCCAAACGATCCATCTGCATGGAGTTTCTTCATGCGTATACACCAATAGACATGGTTCGCATGTCTCAAACTTTTCAAAAAGCGAGTGAGTCCAAAGATCCATCAACATGGAGCTTCTTCATGCGTTTACACCAATATGACTTACATGGCGATTGCCACAAGCAAGTGGTACTATCATTACTAACTTATATCTTTTGGCATGAACATATGTATCACTACGATCGAGATTCAATAAACCATTTCTTTAGGTGCAAGACCATTGAAGGTATTATTCAAATAAATAGAGTAACCATTATTCTCCTTAAATGAATAACCGTGTTGCGATAGACATAATCCAATCATGTATATGCTCAACGCAAACACCAAATAACAATTATTTAGGTTTAACACCAATCTCGATGGTAGAGGGAGCGGGCGATGCTTGATCACATCAACCTTGGAAACACTTCCAACACATAACGTCGACTCACCTTTAGCTAGTCTCCGTTTATTCCGTAGCCTTTTATTTCGAGTTACTAACACTTAGCAACCGAACCGGTATCTTAATACCACTGGTGCTACTAGGAGTACTAGTAAAGTACACATTAACATAATGTATATCCAATATACTTCTTTCAACCTTGCGACCTTCTTATCTACCAAGTATCTAGGGTAATGCTTTGCTCGATTGGCTGTTCCCCTTATTACGAAGCACTTAGTCTCGGGTTTGGGTTCAACCTTGGGTTTCTTCACTAGAGCAGCAGCTGATTTGCCGTTTCATGAAGTATCCCTTCTTTCCCTTGCCCTTCTTGAAACTAGTGGTTTCACCAACCATCAACAATTGATGCTCCTTCTTGACTTCTACTTTCGTGATGTCAAACAACGCGAATACCTCAAGGGATCATTATATCTATCCACGATATGTTATAGTTCATTCACGAAGCTCTAGCAGCTTGGTGGTAATGACTTTGGAGAAACATCACTTTCTCATCCGGAAGATCAACTCCCTCGATTCAAGTGATTGTTGCACTCGGACAATCTGAGCACAAGCTCAACGATTGAGCTTTTCTCCCTTAGTTTGCAGGCAAAGAAAACTCGTCGGAGGTCTCATACCTCTTGGCGTGGGCACGAGCCTGAAATCCCAATTTCAGCCCTCGAAACATCTCATATGTTTCGCGATGTTTCAACGTCTTTGGTGCCTCTACTCTAAACCGTTCAACTGAACTATCACGTAGTTATCAAAAGCGTGTATGTCCGATGTTACGCAACATCCACAAGCGACGTTTGGGGTTCAAAGACACCGAGCGGTGCATTAAGGACATAAGCTTTCTACTTATCGCATAATTGCTACTTTCAACTTTCAACCATATTTTCTCTAGGAACATATCTAAACAGTGGAACTAAAGCGCGAGCTTACGACATAATTTGCAAAAGGTCTTTTGACTATGTTCAAGATAATTAAGTTCATCTTATGAACTCCCACTCAGATAGACATCCCTCTGGTCATCTAAGTGATTACATGATCCGAGTCAACTAGGCCGTGTCCGATCATCACGTGAGACGGACTAGTCAACATCGGTGAACATCTTCATGTTGATCGTATCTACCATACGACTCATGCTCGACCTTCGGTCTCTGTGTTCCGAGGCCATGTACTGTACATGCTAGGCTCGTCAAGTTAACCCCAAGTGTTTTCTTTGTGTAAATCTGTCTTACACCCGTTGTATGTGAACATAAGAATCCATCACACCCGATCATCACGTGGTGCTTAGAAGCGATTTAACTGTAGCAACGGTGCAGATCGGGAGAACACTTCTTGAAATTTGTGTAAGGGATCATCTTATTTACTACCGTCGTTCTAAGTAAACAAGATGCATAAACATAATAAACATCACATGCAATTATATAGTAGTGACATGATATGGCCAATATCATATTGCTCCTTTTGATCTCCATCTTGGGCTCCATGATCATCATTGTCACCGGCATGACACCATGATCTCCATCATCATGATCTCCATCATCGTATCTCCATGAAGTTGTCTCGCCAACTTATTACTTCTACTACTATGGCTACGGTTAGCAATAAAGTAAAGTAATTACATGGCGTTGTTCAATGACACGCAGGTCATACAATAAATAAAGACAACTCCTATGGCTCCTGCCGGTTGTCATACTCATCGACATGCAAGTCGTGAATCCTATTACAAGAACATGATCAATCTCATACATCACATATTATTCATCACATTCTACTTGGCCATATCACATCACATAGCATACCCTGCAAAAACAAGTTAGACGTCCTCTAATTGTTGTTGCATGTTTTACGTGGCTGCTATGGGTTTCTAGCAAGAACGTTTCTTACCTACATAAAACCACAACGTGATATGCCAATTGCTATTTACCCTTCATAAGGACCCTTTTCATTGAATCCGTTCAGACTAAAGTGGGAGAGGCGGCACCCGCTAGCCACCTTATGCACCAAGTGCATGTCGGTCGGTGGAACCTGTCTCACGTGAAATGCGTGTAAGGTCGGTCCGGGCCGCTTCATCCCACAATACCGTCGTAACAAGATTTGACTAGTAACGGTAAGCATATTGAACAACATCAACGCCCACAACTACTTTGTGTTCTACTCGTGCAAAGAATCTACGCAATAGACCTAGCTCATGATGCCTTTGTTGGGGAGCGTGGCAGAAATTCAAAATTTTCCTACGTGTCACCAAGATCTATCTATGGAGAAACCAGCAACGAGGGAAGGAGAGTGCATCTACATACCCTTGTAGATCGATAAGCAGAAGCGTTCAAGAGAACGGGGTTGAAGGAGTCGTACTCATTGTGATCCAAATCACCGGAGATCCTAGTGCGAGCAGACGGCACCTCCGCGTTCAACACACGTACAGCCGGTGGCGTCTCCCATGCCTTGATCCAGCAAGGAGAGAGGGAGAGGTTGAGGAAGACTCCATCCAACAGCAGCACAACGGCGTGGTGGTGGTGGAGGCGTAGCAATCCTGCAGAGCCGCCAAGCACCTCACGGGAGAGGAGGAGGTGTCACGGGAGGGAGGGAGGCGCGGGGGCTCAGGTGTGGATGCCCTCCTCCCTCCACTATATATAGGGGCAAGGGAGAGGGGAGGCAGCCTTGCCCCTTCCTCCAAGGAAGGGGTGCGGCCAAGAGGGGGAGGAGTCCATCCTCCCAAGGCACCTCGGAGGTGCCTTCCCTTGAGGTCTCTTCCTCCCCAAGTTTCCTTGGCGCATGGGCCTCTTGGGGCTGGTGCCCTTGGCCCATATAGGCCAAGGCGCACCCCCTACAGCCCATGTGGCCCCCCGGGGCAGGTGGATCCCCCCGGTGGACCCCCGGACCCCTTTCGGCACTCCCGGTACAATATCGATAAAGTGCGAAACTTTTCCGGCGACCAAAATAGGACTTCCCATATATAAATCTTTACCTCCGGACCATTCCGGAACTCCTCGTGACGTCCAGGATCTCATCCGGGACTCGAACAACATTCGGTAACCACATACAAACTTTCTTTATAACCCTAAGCGTCGCCATCGAACCTTAAGTGTGTAGACCCTACGGGTTCGGGAACCATGCAGACATGACCGAGACGTTCTCCGGTCAATAACCAACAGCGGGATCTGGATACCCATGTTGGCTCCCACATGTTCCATGATGATCTCATCGAATGAAACACGATGTCAAGGACTCAATCGATCCCGTATACAATTCCCTTTGTCTAGCGGTATTGTACTTGCCCGAGATTCGATCGTCGGTATCCCGATACCTTGTTCAATCTCGTGTCCGGCTAGTCTCTTTACTCGTTCCGTAACACATCATCCCGTGATCAACCCCTTGGCCACATTGTGCACATTATGATGATGTCCTACCGAGTGGGCCCAGAGATATCTCTCCGTCACACAGAGTGACAAATCCAGTCTCGATTTGTGCCAACCCAATGACACTTTCGGAGATACATGAGTGCACCTTTATAGTCACCCGATTACGTTGTGACGTTTGGTACACCCAAAGCATTCCTACGGTATCCGGGAGTTGCACAATCTCATGGTCTAAGGAAATGATACTTGACATTAGAAAAGCTTTAGCATACGAACTACGATCTTTGTGCTAGGCTTAGGATTGGGTCTTGTCCATCACATCATTCTACTAATGATGTGATCCCGTTATCAATGACATCCAATGTCCATGGTTAGGAAACCGTAACCATCTATTGATCAACGAGCTAGCCAATAGAGGCTTGCTAGGGACATGGTATTGTCTATGTATCCACACATGTATTTGAGTTTCCTATCAATACAATTATAGCATGGATAATAAACGATTATCATGAACAAGGAAATATAATAATAATAACTAATTTATTATTGCCTCTAGGGCATATTTCCAACAGAGCCCAACCGCCATACGGCCGCATAGCGGATCTGCCCGTGGCCGAGGCAGTGGCGTGCCCCGCACCGACGGCCTGTCTAGTCACGCTGGCGTGCGGCAACTGCCCTGCGTGGCATCACGTGGCGGGCCAACGGGCATTGGGAAGCTTATCAGGCACGCTGCCCGGATCCCGCCACGACCTTCGAAACCTTTGAGGAGCGAGACGGCCTCCTGCAAGGCCGACTCCAGCTAGTCGGCTCAAGAGAGAGACGGCGAGCCGAGCCCAGATTCTTCCATTAGAGGGATGAAACTGTTGATGCTCCTCGACGCATGGCCCTCGGCTCCTCACCAGCTTCGGGGACTACTGTCGGAGTAATGGGCCACGGGTAGGCAAACCCGAGGCCCTGGACCTTTCAAAACATCAGGGCAGACTGCGCCACTCAAGACCCCAAGACGAAGAGCCGCCTTCCGAGAGTCGGCGGCAGAGCCGCCGACTGCCCCTCCCAGCCGAGTCCCAGTGACGGCCTCGAGATAAGCCGACTCCCAGCCAGCAACTTCCGGAGAAGCCGGCTTTGGGGAGTCGGCCCGCGACTCCAACCACCTCCTATTAATGCGACTACAGACAGGACGGGATGGGGCCGCCTCGCAGCCCCTCCCTGCCCAGTTCATAAAGCGAGCATAGCCACGAGCGCCCGTCTTGTGGAGATCTCCGTCCGTGGCCTTGCTGCCACGCCGGCCTTGACATCAGCCCGTGGGCGAATCCACTGTACCACGATGGCCTCGTCTGCCCGACCGAAGACGGCGGGACCGCTTTGTCGGCGGAGTGCTGAAAAACGGCACGAGCGCCCCAAGACGGATCTACTGGGAGTCGGCCTCCGAGAGTCGGTCGGCCCCTCTCGCGGGCTCCGTGCGCCATTAACTAGACAAGACAGGGAGTGGCAACAGTGATCGCCCGTCAGGCGGCGGCACTGTTGCCATGACCCCATGACCAAGCTCGCGTCATTAGAAGCACAGCTACAGTAATCCGCAGCCGGCAAGACCCGCCCGCGGCGGGCAAGGGCTGTCGGCCCCATGCTGGACCGTTGGCGGGGCCCACCAGTCGGCGGGCCGCAGAAGTCGACGGAGAAGACGGCAACTCAAGAGACTGACGGCTGGGACCTGCGCCCAGACGGATTACCCTTGTACCCCCGGGGGGCAGGCCTATATAAACCTCCCGGGGCACCCATGCAAGGGGTTGGACCCTAGTAGTTTTGACACACACATAGGAGGAAGAGAAGAGCTAGCCGTGCCTTTCTCCTTCCTCACCCCGAACAGCTCGAGGAGCAACCTTGTACACACTTTGCCATAGTGATCATGCGGAGACCCCTCAGAGCAGCAGTAGGGGTGTTATCTCCACGGAGAGCCCTGAAGCTGGGTAAGATTCGCCGGCGTGCATGCCTTCGCCTCATCCCGTTTCCAGGCACCGGCGACGTTCTACTCGCCCCCTCCATGATAAGCCATCCCTTGGCATATGTCGCACCCAACCCCCGACAATGAGATTTTTCTCGTAATAATTGAAGGCAATATAATTTGATTATCTGTTAGAAGTGCATTAGAGCAACGATTTAGAGCAATGAAACAATAACGACATAAATTCATGCAAATTTGCGAGCCTTGCGTGTTAATATGCCCAAATAGGAATTAGCTTTCATTGTCCTCTATGATCTAATTTTTAGAGGAAAAGTAACCGAAGGTACAAAATGTCATGGTTACTAAGTAGGACAGCAAATATACTCCATTTTTCTATATCTTATTCCAGCAGCATAGAACAGTTAAAGTGAAGGAGAATCAGAAAGGGTCATACTTGATCCTCATATTCCAAGTATTATTCTTACATTTTAAAAAGTAAAGCTATAGCCTTAGAGAACATCTTATAATTACACACACATGCTTAAAAACAACACATCACTTACTATTCTAGCATAGATAGATAGTAAAATAAATTGAAAAGTGAAACTCAAGGTGTAGTCAGGTTGAATATGCAGCTGAACAAACACCAACACCATGAGGAACCTGTAATGGTAATGTATCAACAAATTTAGGGAACAAAAAATATACCTTTTTAATTTAAGGAAATACATTACTTTTTGTGGCCTATACTTTTACATATCTGAAGGGTATGAAAATGTTCGCCTAGAAGACACCCAGCGTGCGTTGTAGCAGGAATGTAAAATAGATATGTTATAAGGACATGACTAAGAGTATGAAACCATGTGACATTTGTAAATTATTATTAAAAAACGAAATAACGATGGAAGTAGCAATAACAAACTCTTCAAGAGATTTTATGAAAAAGAAGTATATTAGTTTGTTAGGCAATTGCATTGAGTGAACATCTTGGTGGTTCTGTCATCTTGATACGGCGCAAATAGTTAATATAAGCTTCAATTTATGAAAGGAAAGTCATACATATAATTATGTGAACGAATGCAAATATGAAATTTTCTACTTATTTGATTTTGTTTAAATCTGCAAAAATTCCTTCGAAACTTACCTTCAGTCAGCTAGTTGATTAACATACAACTCATATCCACAATGGTATTTGCAAAACCTTCGATTTTATGATGAATATGAAACACATGCCTAATCTAGCATAGAGCTAGCTTGCCGCGCTAGATGATTTTCAGATTGAATAGTACTGCTGAAATACATGCGTAATTAACCTCTCTTAATTCCAGTATTGGATTGATCTGATGACATTCACAGTGGAATATATAGTACTGTCGGGCAGCAACATACCTGAAAGTGTCCAAAGGAATATGTTTGATTCTACAAAACCATCAAAGCAATGCAAAAAAATTACCAATAAAATTCATACTAAACTATTGAGAAACAGAGAGATGCAGGATTGTAGTTGCACGTAGTGAATGGTACGTTTTGTTTCACCTGTTTATTCCTTCCAATCAGCACTCATAAAACAAAACAAAGAGAGATGACTACGATCCATCACTTCCAATCAAAGTTGTTTCATCTGTTTATTCCTTCCAACAACAAAAAATGAGAAGGGAATCAAAGCTTATTGTTTCATGCTTGCGGGCAGTGCCTGAATTAGAGAGGATTGTGGATTAGAAAGACTGACCGGACTTGGTGCACGGATGAGTCGGCTGGAGACAGAACAGACTTGCCTTCATAAAAATTGCTTCCTTCCATAATCAAATCAGACCAAATTAACTCAAGATCGATCAGATCTCTACTCCTAATGGAGCAGTTGGTGAATAGTCCGCCGGTTATTTTTCGCTGGTTTTATTTCGTCTACCCTCCCACCACCCCTCCCATCGCTGGTTTTTTTTCGTCTCTCCTCCCACCACCCCCTCCCATCGCTGGTTTTTTCGTCTCTCCTCCCACCACCCCTCCCATCGGTTTTTCTATTTTATCGTCTGGCCGCAATACCCAATGTATTTATGGTAATCAATCACAATTAATCCACGTATAGTAATAAATCAATCCAGGTATGGTAAGGCCATAAGTCAGGAAATTTTAAATATGATAATTATATGGTAATAAATTTAAATTACCCCAAAGGCTATCAATCCAGATATGGTAAGACCATAACTCGGGAAATATCAAATATGATAATAAATTTAAATTACCACCAGGTATGGTAAGGCTATCAATCCCCTCCTCACAGATTTTTTCTGCCGAGAAACAAAATCAGTATACAATCCCTCGTATTCCTGTAAGGCAAGTTTCTGCAGAAAAATCAGGACACGATAGGATTTGATTACGTGATGCACTAGGTAAAAGGAGCGCTGCCTCCGACTAGACTACAGTACTACACTGCGCCTCACCAGTACCTAGCAACCCTAATCTCAACTCATGCTTCTAGCCAGTCCCGATTTCCATCCTATCATTTTGTTGCGGCTTTCTCATGGTACTTTCGTTGATGGTGGGCGCGCAACAAGACCTCGTCGCCGGTGGTCAGACGGACTCCTCGTCTACGGCGGCGGCAAGACAAAACCTCGTCGCCTGTGGCCGGACGGACTCTTTATCTATGGCGGTCGCGCGACGGAACCTCGTCGTCGGCAGCCGCGCGGCCACTCGGCAAAGATGCATCGATCGAGCTGCTCGATCTGTGGTGCTGCACTACCTCACGTCATCGAACTGTCGTCTGGTACGGTTATTCCGGTGTCGGCTCACGTGATATGTCCGTCGAGGACTCTTCCGATCATGATGAGTGTGAGATGAATACGACGACGTGATATGCCCATGTTGTAGGTCTTCCGATCACTAGCTCACGTCGTGCATAGTCCAGTGGTAGGTGGATTGATTGACTCCAGACTCCGATATGCTAGGTGTTTGTTTTTGACTTTTAAGTAGTCCGACGCTATGCCAAAGTCTGACGATAGTATTAGTTCTACAACACGGGCAATTGGAGTTAACTCTTAGCAATGAGCTCATGTGTGTTCGCCAAAATTACTAGATGCATCTTGACCGCCCCCGGCGATGAGGTCTTTGAGGAGTCCACCCCGCCGGCCGCCAGGGACAAGGTCTCGGCGTGTGACCGCCATGGACGAGAGCAGCAGGAGAATGCCATCTTGACTGCCGCCGACAAGGTCTCGTCAGCCACCCTCTACGAGCAGGATGACAAAGCCATCTTATATGTACACTATGCCTCTTGGATATAGTTTTTTGTGTCCTAAATTTGTTGAACCACCCAGTATTTTATGCCTCTTGGAGAATCCTGTCTGAACCTTTGAGTTTGCATGTTTTATTGCAATCAAGAAAATTGATTTATGGTCACAAACATGAAGAGTTTATCCTGTTAATAAACTCATACATATGTTTGTATGAATTTCAAAAGATTCATTTTCTTAAAACACACAGGGTTTTTGATGACTGAGAAAGAGTCAGTTATGTCAACACCATGAGCTATTACCACTGAATAGAATCGTGCTATAGAGTGGCATGTTCTCATGGTACTTTCGTTGATAGTGAGCTTAACTAATGAATTTTGCAACTGAAAAAATTTAGAAGTCATGGGAAGGTTGAGATGTCATTCAGTTGCATCACGTGGGGAGATCGAAGGAGATTTTTACGAGTGTTTTTTTTATATCACAGGAATTGGTGGGTAAATGAAATATATATGTTAACACTGGTTCCATAATCCTTTTTTATGATTCTCTTTCGTTTCTTTTATTAAAGATTTTATTATTATTATGTGTACATATTTTAATAGGATGTCAAACATCCGAGAGTTTATCTATATTGTGTATTGCACAGGATCTCCAAGAAATTGTGACATGTGTGCAGAACATAGATGCTTCGATTTTATGATCCTTCCTTGACAATTTTTTTCAGGTATAATATAGTTTCCCATTACTGATTTGACGGTGCGGAGCAGTGGCAGCGGTAACATCTGTTGGTCGATTTGGAGGGGAGCAGAATAACGGCGAGCAGCATAGTGTGGAGTGGTTCAACGTTAGCCAATAGAATGGCCCCAACATTGGCCAGACCGACTGGTTTGAGATCCTTCCATGCCTTCCTAACTACCTTGTGAGTTGACCTTTGATCGAAAAAAAGTCCTAGAGGTTTAGAAGAACACTAGAGATTTTATTTTTCAGGTTTTCAATGCTAATACATGTTTCTAAGTTATATAGTGCAAGCAGTTGAGTTGGCTTGAACTTTCCTGTACAACTGAAGGTCCTTCTTGAGCGTGTGCAGCTTGATGTAACATCATGTAGTTTGTGATGCTGAATCAGTGTTTAGTAGGAACAACTTAGTGCATATGTATTTTGTGTGTACTGACGTGATGCAAATATATTCATGTGTGATGCCAGACAAGGTACAAAGGTAATGTAGATTCAGTGTAATGATTTGATTTTCAAAAAAATATTGTGTCCTTAGAAAATTTGATGTTCGCAAAGTTTGTAATGATAAGTAATGTATGTAATTCCTGCAAAAAAAAGTAATGTATGTAAGTGTACATTATCATACGAATGTTGGATTCCATATGATATTTTACCCATTATCAATTACTCGAGGATGCGACTGAGTACAATACATGATGGTGACTTGGTCAAAATCCATTACATCCTTTTCTGTCATCAACGACCAAAAATATTACAATTACAATTATCTCCTTAAAATTCAAAATGGGTGTGCTGGTGGGACAGGGATCCCTACTGCAGCGGCCCTCATGTCAGTGGCCTAACTACATCTTGCAGTACATCAAGGGAGATGCTTCCATGGTGGTGGTGGAGGGGGGGGGGGGGGGGGGGGATTGATGTTGGGAGACGGAGATGGTGGGTGGAAGAAGAAGAAAAGTAATGATTTAACGATAAAAAGTTGACAATGCTATTGACATGCATACAATACTACATATATGGTTAACCACAATAGTTGTCAAACTATTAGAATATATATCTATGCCCCCTTTACAATGCACGGGCAATTTCCTCATTAGGGTGAGGTTTAGAGAGGTGGGCATAGCTGGCAGGAGCGACTCTAAAACTTAATCGGTGATGATGCATGGGGTGCCGCGGGGGGTGGGGGGTGGGGTCGGAGTTGTTCATCGGGGCGAGGCTTAGATGGATGAGTGGGCCGACAGCCAACATGGTGGTGAGGGGGTCGAGGGGAGGGTGGGTGGCGATATTTGCCGACCGAGGGGGTGGGGTGGGGGTGGAGGCAGGAGTTTAGGCCTGGGTATGCCATGGTTGAGGAGGAGGAACCGTCCACGAAACAAGAGGAAGAATGTGATGGTGCATGGGGTACCGGGGAGGGGGTCGGAGTTGTTCATCTGAGTGAGGCTTAGATGGATGGGTGGGGCAGCCAGCATGGTCGCGGAGGAGGTCGAGGGGAGGGTGGGGCGGCGATGTCCACCGGCCGTGGGGGTGGGGGGGGGGGGGGGGGGGTTGGGGGGTGGAGGCAGGAGGTTAGGTCTGGGTAAGCCATGATTGAGGAGGAGGAACCGTCACGGAACAAGAGAAGAAGGTGCGGGAGGAAGAAGATGAACAGGTGACGGCGTGCTCCTAACCGTTGGATATTGATTTGATGGACAAAGATAAAAGTGACAGGCGCAAAGAGATTTTCAGGTACCTGACATATAGGTGCCTCCGTTAATTTATTTTGAATCATTTGCCCGTAGCAACGCACGGACACTTAACTAGTTTGGAGAGTTAAAGAGGAAGGAGAGCCCCATGTTTTGGTGCAGGTGATGTTCGAGTAGTATGAGGACGGGGCGACGTGTTGGGGCTCGGACCAGCAGTGTCCGCGGGGCTCGATTCATCAGCAGTGGATTACAGGCTCAAACTAACTACGGTGTTCATAGGGGCCTGGATCGGCAACAGCATGCGGGTACTTAGCGGCGACCCCCCACGAACGATGGGCTGGCAGGGGCACCGTGCCATGAGCACCACCATCGCTGCTGGTGGATGAGTTGATTTGTTGGGACAATTGGGACCGGACAGAGGAGACCAAGTGAAGGAGGAAATAAAGTGTCGTTTATAGAAAATAATAAAGTGGAAGGATTGTGGTGGTGAAGATAACGCTCCTTCCTTCTAGTTGAGTCTGTGGAAATAGATGAGGGAAGTCATATAGTTGTCGGTAAAGTGCTGAAAATGAAAAGACAACATCCGCAAGTATCCATGACCATTGGGCTTCAGAGCTAATTCAGTATGTACGCTCTAATTTAATATAGGAAGGTTACTGGAAGGGGAGGAGTGCTTTCACATGTGGGACCTCCCCGTGGCTTCATTAAATAGGAAGAAAAGCAATCAATCGATTAATTGTTCTTCTTTTTTCTTAGCGAGGGAACGTTGTGCTTAGCTCTGTTAATTGAAAAAAAAACTGATGTGGTCTTGAGTGGGACTGCATGAGGTATGACATGGCTAGATGTGATTGGATGATGACGTGGCTATGCTGCATGTTGAGATAAATCAAGTAGTGGAAATGAACTTCTTAAGTATACTAGATATATCTTCATGTTTCTATTTCTAGTATAACCATAATTATATACTACTCACACATATATACTTTACAAATTGAAATTGAATAAGGAGTGGTAGCACACCCTCCTCCTCTCCCCTCCCCGCACCCTTCATCAAAGCATCTCTAGCCGGCTCCCCAGGACTACTTTTTGGCCGCTGGCGACTAAATTTTCGCTCATTCGTGACCCCAACAGCTCAGATTTGGCCGGATTTACCCAAAATTAGAGCCGGCGGTCCCAGGCCACACCCAGCCTATCGGGGGGCACTTGGGGGAGGAGAGAGAAGATTTTGTTGTTCATTTGGCCCACAGTCAGCCCCCCACTCCCTCTCTCCACCCTTTTTCTCCGGTCCCCACGCACATGCAGCCCCTTCTTCCACGCCTCCACTCCAACCACCACCACCGCCCACAAATGCAACCCGTCCTCGCCCTGCTCCTAGCGTCGCCGGCGCCGGCGCTCTGCCGCCACCGCGTGCCCGCGGCCGATGGGTCGAGGCCTCACTCTCCCGTGCCCGCGCCCCGCGCCGCCGTCTCCAGTTGCTTGCCACGCCCCACGCCGCCGTCTCTAGTGTCTTGCTACGTCTTGAGCTTGCGTTTGTTTTCCCCGAAGAGGAGAGAATGATGCAGCAGAGTAGCGTAAGTATTTCCCTCAGTTTTTGAGAACCAAGGTATCAATTCAGTAGGAGGCCACGCACAAGTCCCTCGTACCTGCACAAAATGATAGCTACTCCAACGCGATTAGGGGTTGTCAATCCCTTCACAGTCACTTACGAGAGTGAGATCTGATAGAGATAATATTTTTGGTATTTTTGGTATAGAGATGCAAAGTGAAAAGTAAAAAGCAAAGTAAAAACAAAGCAAGTATAAAAGTGATGGAGATTGATATGATGAGAATAGACCCGGGGGCCATAGGTTTCACTAGTGGCTTCTCTCAAGAGCATAAGTATTCTACGGTGGGTGAACAAATTACTGTTGAGCAATTGACAAAATTGAACATAATTATGAATATATCTAGGTATGATCATGTATATAGGCATCACGTCCGTGACAAGTCGATCGAAACGATTCTGCATCTACTACTATTACTCCACTCATCGACCGCTATCCAAAGATGCATCTAGAGTATTAAGTTAAAAACAGTAACGCCTTAAGCAAGATGACATGATGTAGAGGAATAAATTCATGCAATATGATAAATACCCCATCTTGTTATCCTCGATGGCAACAATACAATACGTGCCTTGCAACCCTTTACATCCTTTGGGTAAGGACACCGCAAAATTGAACCCAAAGCTATGCACTTCTCCCATTGCAAGAACTACCAATCTAGTTGGCCAAACCAAACGGATAATACGAAGAGACTTGCAAAGATAACTCAATCCTACATTAAAGAATTCAGAGAAGATTCAAATATTATTCATAGATAAGCTGGATCATAAACCCACAATTCATCGTTCTCAACAAACACACCGCAAAAAGAAGATTACATCGAATAGATCTCCATGAGAGAGGGGGAGAACATTGTATTGAGATCCAAAAGAGAGAAGAAGCCATCTAGCTACTAGCTATGGACCCGAAGGTCTCAAGTAAACTACTCACACTTCATCGGAGAGGCTATGGTGATGATGTAGAAGCCCTCCGTGGTGGATGCCCCACCGGCGGAGCTCCTAACAGGCCCCAAGATGAGATCTCGTGGATCTGAGAAAGTTGCGGCGGTGGAATTAGGTTTTGGCTCCTCCTCGATCGTTTGGGGTGCGTGAGGTATATATAGGAGGAAGAATGCGTCGGTGGAGCAACAGGGGGCCCACGAGGCAGAGGGGCGCGCCCTGGGGGGGGGCGCCCCCCACCCTCGTGACCGCCTCTGTTACTTCTTGGAGTAGGGCCCAAGTCTCATGGATCACGTTCGGTGAGAAAATCACGTTTTCGAAGGTTTCATTCCGTTTGGACTCCGTTTGATATTCTGTTTCTTCGAAATACTGAAATAGGCAAAAAACAGCAATGCAGGATGGGCCTCCGGTTAATAGGTTAGTCCCAAAAATAATATAAAAGTGAAAAATAAAGCCCAATATAGTCCAAAACAGTAGATAAAGTAGCATGGAGCAATAAAAAATTATAGATACGTTGAAGACGTATCATGTCTCTCGTCGCGCCCCGCGCCGCCGTCTCCCGCCCCGACCTGAGGCCGGCCAACGCCATGCCAGATTTCGAGGTGTCGGCGACGGAGCGTGGTGCGGCGAGTACTTCTCCCACGCGGACGCCGGCTCCGCCGTGTCGTGGAGCCCCGAGGAGGACGAGTTGCTGTTGGGGAACGTAGTAATTTCAAAAAATTTCCTACGCACACGCAAGATCATGGTGATGGCATAGCAACGAGAGGGGAGAGTATTGTCCACGTACCCTCGTAGACCGTAAGCGGAAGCATTATGACAACGCGGTTGATGTAGTCGTGCGTCTTCACGATCCGACCGATCCAAGTACCGAGCGTCACGGCACCTCCGAGTTAAAGACGCGTTCAGCTCGATGGCGATCCCGGACTCCGATCCGGCAAAGTGTCGGGGATGAGTTCCACAAGACGGCGGCATGGTGGCGATGATGATGCTCTACGGCGCAGGCTTCGCCTAAACTCATGACGATATGACCGAGGTGGAATATGGTGGAGGGGGCACCGCCTGCGGCTAAGGAACGATCCGTAGATCAACTTGTGTGTTATGGGGTGCCCCCTGCCCCGTATATAAAGGAGGGAGGGAGGTGCGGCCGGCCCCCAAGGGGTGCGCTGGAGGAGTCCTACTCCCACCGAGTAGGACTCCCCTCTTGCCTTGTTGGAGAAGGAAAGGGGGAGGAAAGAGGAAGAGGCGCCCCTTCCTTGTCCTATTAGGACTAGGGGAGGTGCGCGGCCTGCCCTAGCCGGCCCTCCTCTTCTCCCTCATGGCCCACTAAGGCCCATTATCCCCGGGAGGGTTCCGGTAACCCGGTGTTCCTAAAATCGATTTCACCGGAACCATTCCGATATCTAAATATAGGCTTCCAATATATCAATCTTTATGTCTCGACCATTTCGAGACTCCTCGTTATGTCCGTGATCACATCCGGACTCGAACAAACTTCGGTACATCAAAACTTATAAACTCATAATAAAAGCTGTCATCGTAACGTTAAGCGTCACGGACCCTACTGTGTTCGAGAACTATGTAGACATGACCTAGAACTATTCTCGGTCAATAACCAATAGCGGAACCTGGATGCCCATATTTGTTCCTACATATTCTACGAAGATCTTTATCGGTCAAACCGCATAACGATATACGGTGTTCCCTTTGTCATCGGTATGTTACTTGTCCGAGATTCGATCGTCGGTATCCAATACCTAGTTCAATCTCGTTACCGGCAAGTCTCTTTACTCGTTCCGTAATACAACATCTCACAACTAACTTATTAGTTGCAATGCTTGCAAGGCTTATGTGAT
Source organism: Aegilops bicornis (assembly GCA_021605145.1). Classification (NCBI taxonomy): domain Eukaryota; kingdom Viridiplantae; phylum Streptophyta; class Magnoliopsida; order Poales; family Poaceae; genus Aegilops; species Aegilops bicornis. The sequence continues at coordinate 632,202,484 of CM038673.1, forward strand.
GTGCATTACCGAGAGGGCCCGAAGATACCTCTCGGAGTGACAAAACCTAATCTCGAAATACGCCAACCCAACATGTACTTTTGGAGACACCTGTAGTACTCCTTTATAATCACCCGATTACGTTGTGACGTTTGGTAGCACCAAAGTGTTCCTCCGGTAAACGGAGTTGCATAATCTCATAGTTACAGGAACATGTATAAGTCATGAAGAAAGCAATAGCAACATACTAAGCGATCAAGTGCTAGGCTAACGGAATGGGTCATGTCAATCAGATCATTCTCCTAATGATGTGATCCCGTTAATCAAATGACAACTCATGTCTATGGTTAGGAAACATAACCATCTTCGATTAACGAGCTAGTCAAGTAGAGGCATACTAGTGACACTCTGTTTGTCTATGTATTCACACATGTATTATGTTTCCGGTTAATACAATTCTAGCATGAATAATAAACATTTATCATGAAATAAGGAAATAAATAATAACTTTATTATTGCCTCTAGGGCATATTTCCTTGAGTCTCCCACTTGCACTAGAGTCAATAATCTAGTTCACATCATCATGTGATTCAACACTAATATTCACATCTGTATGTGATTAACACCCATAGTTCACATCGTCATGTGACCAACACCCAAAGGGTTTACTAGAGTCAATAATCTAGTTCACATCGCTATGTGATTAACACCCAAAGAGTACTAAGGGATGATCATGTTTTGCTCGTGAGAGAAGCTTAGTCAACGGGTGCATCACATTCGAGCCGTATGTATTTTGCAAATATTCTATGTCTACAATGCTCGCACGGGGCTACTCTAGCTAATTGCTCCCACTTACAATATGTATCCAGATTGAGACTTAGAGTCATCCGGATCAGTGTAAAAAGCTTGCATCGATGTAACTCTTTCTGACGGGCTCTTTTATCACCTCCATAATCGAGAAATATTTCTTTAGTCCTCACTAAGGATGTTCTTGACCAATGTCCAAAGGATCTACTCCTAGATCACTATTGTACTCCTTGCAAAATTCAGAGCAAGGTATACAATAGGTGCAGTACATAGCATAGCATACTTTATAGAACCTATGGTGAGGCATAGGGAATGACTTTCATTCTCTTTTCTATTTTCTGCCGTGGTCGGGATTTGAGTCTTACTCAATTTCACACGTTTGCAACACAGGCAAGAACTTTTCTTTGATTGTTCCATTTTGAACTACTTCAAAATCTTGACAAGGTATGTACTTATTGAAAAAACTTATCAAGCGTCTTGATCTATCTCAATAGATCTTGATGCTCAATATGTAAGTAGCATTACTGAGGTCTTTCTTTTAAAGAACTCCTTTCAAATACTCCTTTATGCTTTCCAGAAAAATTATACATCATTTCTGATCAACAATATGTTACTCACATATATTTATCAAAAAGGCGGTAGTGCTCCCACTCACTTTATTGTAAATACAGGCTTCATCGCAAGTCTGTATAAAACTATATGCTTTGATCAACTTATCAAAGCGTGTATTCCAACTTTGAGATGCTTGCACCAGTCCATAGATGGATCATTTGGAGCTTGCACATTTTGTTAGCTCCTTTAGGATTGACAAAACCTTCTGGTTGCATCATATACAACTCTTCTTTAATAAATCCATTAAAGAATGTTGTTTTGACATCCATTTGCCAGATTTCATAAAATGTGGCAATTGCTAACATGATTCGAACAGACTTAAGCAACGCTAGAGTTGAGAAAATCTCATTGTAGTCAACACCTTGAACTTGTCGAAAACCTTTTGCAACAAGTCGAGCTTTGTAGATAGTAACACTACTATCAGTGTCCGTCTTCCTCTTGAAGATCCATTTATTTAACTTGACTTGCTGATCATCGAGCAGGTCAACCAAAGTCCCCACTTTGTTCTTATATATGGATCCTATCTCAGATTTTATGGCCTCAAGCCATTTCGCAGAATCTGGGCTCATCATCGCTTCCTCTTAGTTCGTAGGTTCATCATGGTCTAGTAACATGACTTCTAGAATAGGACTACCGTACCACATTGGTGCGGATCTTATTTTGGAAGACCTACGAGGTTCGGTAGTAACTTGATCTGAAGCTTCATGATCATTATCATTAGCTTCCTCACTGATTGGTGTAGGAATCACAGGAACTGATTTCTGTGATGAACTACTTTCCAATTCGGGAGAAGGTACAATTACCTTATCAAGCTCTACTTTCCTCCCACTCACTTCTTTCGAGAGAAACTTCTTCTCTAGAAAGGATCCATCTTAGCAACGAATAACTTGCCTTCGGATCTGTGATAGAAGGTGTACCCAATAGTTACCTTTGGGTATTCTATGAAGACGCACTTTTCCGATTTGGGTTCGAGCTTATCAGGTTGAAACCTTTTCATATAAGCATCGCAACTCCAAGCTTTAAGAAAGCGACAGCTTAGGTTTACCGCTAAATCATAGTTCATACGGTGTCATCTCAACGGATTTAGATGGTGCCCTATTAAACGTGAATGCAACTGTCTCTAATGCATAACCCCAAAACGATAGTGGTAAATCGGTAAGATACATCATAGATCGCACCATATCCAATAAAGTGCGGTTACGACGTTCGGACACACCATTATGTTGTGGTGTTCCATGGGGCGTGAGCTGTGAAACTATTCCATTTTGTTTTAATTGAAGACCAAACTCGTAACTCAAATATTCGTCTCCATGATCAGATCGTAGAAACTTTATTTTTCTTGTTACGTTGATTTTCCACTTCACTCTGAAATTCTTTGAACTTTTCAAATGTTTCAGACTTATGTTTCATCAAGTAGATATACCCATATATGCTCAAATCATCTGTGAAGGTCAGAAAATAATGATACTTGTTGCGAGCCTTAATATTCATCGGACCACATATATCAGTATGTATGATTTCCAACAAATCTGTTGATCGCTCCATTGTTCCGGAGAACGGAGTCTTAGTCATCTTGCCCATGAGGCATGGTTCGCAAGCATCAAGTGATTCCAAAATCCCATCAGCATGGAGTTTCTTCATGCGCTTTACATAATATGACCTAAACGGCAGTGCCACAAATAAGTTGCACTATCATTATTAACTTTGCATCTTTTGGCTTCAATATTATGAATATGTGTATCACACGATCGAGATCCAACAAATCATTTTCATTGGGTGTATGACCATAGAAGGTTTTATTCATGTAAACAGAACAACAATTGTTCTCTAACTTAAATGAATAACCGTATTGCAATAAACACGATTAAATCATATTCATGCTCAACGCAAACGCAAAATAACGTTTATTTAGGTTTAACACTAATCCCGAAAGTATAAAGAGTGTGCGATGATGATCATATCAATCTTGGAACCAGTTCCAACACGCATCGTCACTTCACCCTCAACTAGTCTCTGTTTATTCTGTAACTCCTGTATTGAGTTACTAATTTTTTAGCAACCGAACAAGTGTCAAATACTCAGGGGCTACTATAAACACTAGTAAGGTACACATCAATAACCTGTATATCAAATATACCCTTGTTCACTTTGCCATCCTTCTTATCCACCAACTATTTAGGGCATTTCGCTTCGGTGACCATTTCTTTTGCGGTGTAAGCACTTCGGTTTCAGGCTTTGGTCCAGCTTTGGGCTTCTTGGCGGGAGTGACAACTTGCTTGCCATTCTTCTTGAAGTTCCCTTTCTTTCCCTTTGCCCTTTTCTTGAAACTAGTGTTCTTTGTCAATCATCAACACTTGATGCTCTTTTCTTGATTTCTACCTTCGTCGATTTCCAAAGCATCACGAAGAGCTTGGGAATTTCTTTTGTCATCCCTTGCATATTATAGTTCATCACGAAGTTCTACTAACTTGGTGATGGTGACTAGAGAATTCTGTCAATCACTATCTTATCTGGAAGATTAACTCCCACTTGATTCAAGCGATTGAAGTACCCAGACAATCTGAGCACATGCTCACTAGTTGAGCGATTCTCCTCCATCTTTTAGCTATAGAACTTGTTGGAGACTTCATATCTCTCAACTCGGGTATTTTCTTGAAATATTAACTTCAATTCCTGGAACATCTCATATGGTCCGTGGCGTTCAAAACGTCTTTGAAGTCCCGATTCTAAGCCGTTAAGCATGGTGCACTAAACTATCAAGTAGTCATCATATTGAACTAGCCAAGCGTTCATAACGTGCGCATCTGCTCCTGCAATAGGTACATCACCTAGCGGTGCATTAAGGACATAATTATTATTTGCAGCAATGAGGATAAACCTCAGATCACGGATCCAATCCGCATCATTGCTACTAACATCTTTCAACACAGTTTTCTCTAGGAACATATTAAAATAAACATATGAAAGCAACAAACATAGGGAAGCAACAACGCGAGCTATTGATCTACAACATAATTTGCAAAATACTACCAGGACTAAGTTCATGATAAATTAAAGTTCAATTAATCATATTACTTAAGAACTCCCACTTAGATAGACATCCCTCTAATCTTCTAAGTGATTACGTGATCCATATCAACTACACCATGTCCGATCGTCACGTGAGATGGAGTAGTTTCAACGGTGAACATCAATATGTTGATCATATCTACTATATGATTCACGCTCGACCTTCGGTCTCCGTGTTCGAGGCCATATCTGTATATGCTAGGCTCGTCAAGTTTAACCTGAGTATTCCGTGTGCAACTGTTTTGCACCCGTTGTATTTGAACGTAGAGCCTATCACACCCGATCATCACGTGGTGTCTCAAAGACGAAGAACTTTATAGCGGTGCATACTCAGGGAGAACACTTCTTGATAATTTTAGTGAAAGATCATCTTAAAATGCTACCGTCAATCAAAGCAAGATAAGATGCATAAAGGATAAACATCACATGCAATCAATGTAAGTGATATGATATGGCCATCATCATCTTGTGCTTGTGATCTCCATCTCCGAAGCACCGTCGTGATCACCATCGTCACCGGTAGCGATACCTTGATCTCCATCGTAGCATCGTTGTCGTCTCGCCAACTATTGCTTCTCGACTATCGCTACCGCTTATTGATAAAGTAAAGCAATTACAGGCGTTTGCATTTCATACAATAAAGCGACAACCATATGGCTCCTGCGATTGCCGATAACTTCGGTTACAAAACATGATCATCTCATATAATAAAATATAGCATCACATCTTGACCATATCACATCACAACATGCCGTGCAAAAACAAGTTAGACATCCTCTACTTTGTTGTTGCAAATTTTACGTGGCTGCTACGGGCTGAGCAAGAACCGTTCTTACCTACGCATCAAAACCACAACGATAGTTCGTCAAGTTAGTGCTGTTTTAATCTTCACAAGGACCGGGCGTAGCCACACTCGGTTCAACTAAAGTGAGAGAGACAGACACCCGCCAGTCACCTTTAATCACGAGTGCTCATAGCGGTGAAACCAGTCTCGCGTAAGCGTCTGGCGTAATGTCGGTCCGGGCCGCTTCATCTCACAATACCGCCGAACCAAAATATGACATGCTGGTAAGCAGTATGACTTGTATCGCCCACAACTCACTTGTGTTCTACTCGTGCATATGACATCTACGCATAAAACCAGGCTCGAATGCCACTGTTGGGAACGTAGTAATTTCAAAAAATTTCCTACGCACACGCAAGATCATGGTGATGGCATAGCAACGAGAAGGGAGAGTATTGTCCACGTACCCTCATAGATCGTAAGCGGAAGCGTTATGACAACGCGGTTGATGTAGTCGTACGTCTTTACGATCCGACCGATTCAAGTACCGAACGTACGGCACCTCCGAGTTCAGCACACATTCATCTCGATGACGATCCCCGGACTCCGATCCAGCAAAGTGTCGGGGATGAGTTCCGTCAGCACGACGGCATGGTGACGATGATGATGCTCTCTTGGCGCAGGCTTCGCCTAAACTCATGACGATATGACCGAGGTGGAATATGGTGGAGGGGCACCGCACTGCAGCTAAGGAACGATCCGTAGATCAACTTGTGTGTTATGGGGTGCCCCCTACCCCGTATATAAAGGAGGGAGGGAGGTGCGGCCGGCCCCTAAAGTGCGCTGGAGGAGTCCTACTCCCACGGGAGTAGGACTCCCCTCTTGCCTTGTTGGAGAAGGAAAGGGGAGGGAAAGAGGAAAGGGGCCGCCCCTTCCTTGTCCTATTCGGACTAGGGGAGGCGGCGGCCTGCCCTCCTCTTCTCCCTCATGGCCCACTAAGGCCCATTATCCCCGGGAGGGTTCAGTAACCCCGGTGTTAAGTAAAATCCCGATTTCACCGGAACCATTCCGATATCCAAATATAGGCTTCCAATATATCAATCTTTATGTCTCGACCATTTCGAGACTCCTCGTTATGTCCGTGATCACATCCGGGACTCCGAACAAACTTCGGTACATCAAAACTTATAAACTCAAAATAAAACTGTCATCGTAACGTTAAGCGTGCGGACCCTACGGGTTCGAGAACTATGTAGACATGACCTAGAACTATTCTCGGTCAATAACCAATAGCGGAACCTGGATGCCCATATTGGTTCCTACATATTCTACGAAGATCTTTATCGGTCAAACCGCATAACGATATCGTTGTTCCCTTTGTCATCGGTATGTTACTTGTCCGAGATTCGATCGTCGGTATCCAATACCTAGTTCAATCTCGTTACCGGCAAGTCTCTTTACTCGTTCCGTAATACAACATCTCACAACTAACTTATTAGTTGCAATGCTTGCAAGGCTTATGTGATGTGCATTACCGAGAGGGCCCAGAGATACCTCTCGGAGTGACAAAACCTAATCTCGAAATACGCCAACCCAACATGTACTTTTGGAGACACCTGTAGTACTCCTTTATAATCACCCAGTTACGTTGTGACGTTTGGTAGCACCCAAAGTGTTGCTCCGATAAACGGGAGTTGCATAATCTCATAGTTACAGGAACATATATAAGTCATGAAGAAAGCAATAGCAATGTACTAAACGATCAAGTGCTAGGCTAACGGAATGGGTCATGTCAATCACATCATTCTCCTAATGATGTGATCCCATTAATCAAATGACAACACATGTCTATGGTTAGGAAACATAACCATCTTTGATTAATGAGCTAGTCAAGTAGAGGCATACTAGTGACTATATGTTTTGTCTATGTATTCACACATGTATCATGTTTCCGGTTAATACAATTCTAGCATGAATAATAAACATTTATCATGAAATAAGGAAATAAATAATAACTTTAATATTGCCTCTAGGGCATATTTCCTTCAGTTGCTGCGCGGTGGCAAATCTGGAGGTGAGCGACCTCTTGGCGCCGAGTCAAAGTGTCTTGGCGGAGGCGTGACCACGCCGCACGAGGCTCATCGCCCACAGGATTGGGCGGCCGCGTGGAGTCGAGGCGGCGAGCGATCGGTGGCGATCGACGTAGCCGGACGCCATCATGCCGAGGGAGCGCGCGGCGGCGAAGACGGCGAGGCCGGAGTCCAGGTTGACGTGGACGACGCAGACGCGGACTCCATCATGGTGACCCGCACGAGCAGGTCGGCGATGGCGGCCGCGTCGGCGTCCGGAGGGAAGGGCGCCTTGAAGGAGACCTTGGCACGCTGGGCCTCGAGCGCGTCGCTGAGGGCGTCGATGCCGCCACGGCCGTAGTCGTTGTCGATGTAGATGACGGTGACCTCCCTCCAGCCATAGTAAGTGACAATGTCGGCGACGACGGCCATCTGGGAGGAGTCACCTGCGCTGGTGCAACCAGCTCAGACCCGGGGTGCACCGCCGCGCCTTCACGCCCGACGAGGACCGCATCACCTTCGAGCTCCACAGCAAGCACAGCAACAAGTGGGCCGGAGGCGAGGCAGCCAGCGGGCGCCCCCGCCGTGCGCGGGCGTCGTCTTCTCCATGGTCACCCCACGAGTCACGCCCGCGTCCACGCTCGCTAGGGTCCTCACCGGGCACGCGGGGCACGAGGATGGAGCGGCGGCGGTCGAGCTCGGTGGGCGCGTGCGCAATGCGTTCATCGGTTGGGTGGGTGGGAATCCGCCGGTGCCTCCCCAGGAGGCCGAAAAAACGCCTCCTGGGGGGCACAACGGCTGGAGATGCTCTAAACACTCCCTCCGTTTTTAAATATGAACCTTTCTAAAGATTTCAACATGGACTACATACGGATGTCTATAGACGTGTTTTAGAGTGTGATTCACTCGTTCTGCTCCGTATGTAGTCCTCCTCAGAATCTCTAAGGCGTTTTATATTCAGAAAACAGAGGGAGTAGTTGGATTTCCAAACTTATTTTTTGCGTGTGCAATTCGTCTTCCAATGCCTGTCTTCGCCTCTCATGAACTCTTCATCGCTCGCCGCCTCGTCGTGACTGAAGTTCATCGGAGCCCCTGAATGCATAGAGAGGGCTAACACGACGAGCCTGCGGTGCGTGCTGACGAGCTCAGATCAAGATGCACCGACGGATGTTAGCTTGCTCCGAGCAGCTGATTGGTAAAGTGCTAGACCTGTGTGCCGGAAGAAGAGAGAGAGGTTTACCGACCGTTTACACCTTGAGCGCATGCTCATTTTCGGCGCAAAACGTGGCCCCACCCGCCAGCGTAATTGGCTGTTGCCCGTGTAGGCACCCCGTGTGTCCCGAGCTTTGTGCAGACACTCCCACGAACGAACAGGCAGGGCAGCCGTCGTCCGGTCCGCGCGGTCCAACCCCTCCTCTCCCGAAAAAAAGAAAAGAGCAACTGCAAAGGCAACATCCTTTCTCCGCCGAATCGCCGGACCCGCGCGCGCGTGCTCGTCCTGGCATGGTGGCGATCCGCGGCCGGCAGCAGCTTCGCCGCGCTCTCCGGGCCCCGCTCCCCTGACCCGCTGCGGCGAGATTCGGAGGAGGAGCGGCGGGGGAGGCGGCGGCCGCAGCCATGTTTGGGTCCAGGGCCCAGGATGGGGTGGAGATGCAGCAGCGGCGGACGACCAACAGGTGCGTGCTTGCGTGCCCGCGGTCTCTCGGCGCTCGTGGGGCGGGTGGATTCAGCGGCGCGGGGCCTCCCCGGGACGCCGCTCGTAACGGGATGCCGCGTGTGCTTGGATTAGGTGTTGACTTCGGGGGAGGGGAGGATTCTCGGCCATGGTCCGGGTCGGAGTAAGTTGGAGCTGGCAGGATTTAGCTTCGTCGTCTGCTTCCGAGTGTTGCTGCCTCGGGGGATCCAACCAGCCGAATTCGAGTTTCGGTTGCTTGTGCTTGACAAGGCGTACAGTTTGATAGTTTTGTAATTGGGAATAGAAACTTGAGAGCTCATTTCGATTCCTTGTGTTTAAGCATATGCATATTCATTTACTGATTTCTATGCATTGAGAAAGGGCCAAAAATGAAACAGGGTTTTTTTTTTTCCGAATACACAAGTTGCGTATATTCCATTGATAGGTTGGGAGAGAGTACAAGGTTTAGCGTCTTAGGCATCGTACACATGAGATGGCGAGCCTAAGCGCCAATTGAGCAGCGGGGAGGGAGGATGCTCAGCCTCAGAGATTACATCTTATGTTACAAGAATGATCCTATCGAGCCCTTTGGCACCGGCTCTTGCCCATAGTTTCGCCTCCTGTTGAATATCCTCGATAAGCTTGCTGCAGGAGGGTGCAACGTTGTCGAAGAGAGCTGCGTTGCGATGTTTCCAAAGTGCCCAAGAGGTGAGGATGATGATGGAGTTCGTCCCTTTGCGGAGGCAGGCTGGCATGCTGGCCGTCGTTGCCATCCACCAGTCGAAGAAGCCGGAAGTACCATCGGGGGAAGGGCAGGTATGCGGCACCATGCCATGATGTCGTGCCAAATGATGCGCGAGAAGACGCAGCCGACGAGAAGGTGGTGCAAAGTCTCGTTGTCTTGGCTGTACAGCTTGCAAATGGGGTCGTGAGGAAGATTGTGGCGCGCTCGCCGGTCGGCGGTCCAGCATCTGTTGAGAGAAGCGAGCTAGAGGAAGATCTTCGCATTGGAAGGAGCCCATGTCTTCCAAATGGGGCGCCAGTACGGCGCGGTGGTGGCGCCAATGAACAACGTGTGGTAGGCTGATCGCGCGGAGTAGCTCCCGTCGTCTGTCCATTTATCTACCGGTTTCCGTGCATGCGCATCGAGGAATTAAGCACTAAAACGAAATAGGATGTCATTTCGATGCAGCCTAGTTACCAGGAGAGTGCAGATGAGAACGACTTCTTTTGTTACCTCAGTACCCACTCGGATTTTCTCCTAGCATGATGTCATGCACCATTTCGACACGTTTCACAGTTTATCACTTCCCTAAGTAAGCTGTTCCGTCTGCAGGATCTTTCCCGACGAGAGGCAAGACCAATCCAAGATGCCGTTTCAAGCCGGGCGGGTCGACAGGTTTGCTGCCAACAGGATAGACCCAAAGACCCTCGAGAAGCTCAAATTGATGAACGAGGGCAACGTGCCGTGGCACAGCCGCATCCTGGACCCCAGAAGCAGCGTGCTGCTCACATGGAACAGGGTGTACCTGGTGGCCTGTCTCTTCGCCCTCTTCATCGACCCTTTCTTCTACTACCTACCGTTTGTCAGAGTCATGGACAAAGCCAATCATTTCTCATGTGTTGCCGAGGACCAAAGATTACGAAATACTATGACCGTTCTGCGGACACTCGCTGACTTGTTTTATGTGCTCAACATTGCGATCAAGTTCCATACCGCATATGTAGACCCAAAGTCCAGAGTCCTTGGGAAGGGAGAGCTTGTTGTGGATCTAAAGAAGATTCAAAGAAGATACGTCAGATCAGATTTCTGTATAGACATACTTGCAGCCATACCACTTCCACAGGTAAATAGCTTGAAATGTGCACTTATTACACTACTTGTCGTATATTTCATGGCAATTACCTTCAAGTATATTGCACCTGTCCAGTTTCAGTGTAATACTCATATTCTTTTGTACTTAAATTGATCCGATATCATCTGCGTGGCAAAGATTGATATGCTTCATTGTGTGTACGGTGAGCCCTATTGGATTCTTTCCCTTTGATTGGCTTTCCAAAGGAAGACATCTTGACAGTGCCTCTTATTTTCACAGTAACCACAGCAAATTGAGACTTTTAAAAGGGGGGCCCGACTAGGTTTCCTCTACGAAGAGCCAAAAGATGCCCAAAAGATTTATTTTCCGTTGTCACATTTTATCTGTTAACTGCCACTTACACTCCACAGATCTTTTTCCTTTTCATACTTCATCTGTTAATCGCCACTTAGATATTATGTAACCGTTAGGAATTTATGAAATCTAGATTTGCCGACTTATTTCAGCCAAAGTTTATGCAAAATAAGTTTATCTGTATAACTAAATTGGTTGACGACTAATTTTCTGAAATATTGAATATCTATTACTTTATTGTTAAATCTACAGTTATAAAATGTGAATCTTCTCCTTTTCTTTGCAGGTTACTGTTTGGTTAATCATGCCTGTGATAAAACGCTCAGATTATAACATCCAAAACACTACATATGCTCTTATTATTTTGGTTCAGTATGTCTTAAGAATGTATCTAGTTGTACCTTTAAGCAATCAAATCATCAAAGCTGCTGGAGTAGTTGCAAAGTCAGCCTGGGGAGGAGCAGCATACAATCTTCTGCTCTACATGCTTGCAAGCCATGTATGGTCATCTCAACCATCACCTCAGCCTTGTTATGAATTCCTAGTCACTTACTCAGAATAAAGTTCTAGGGAAATTTGCAGCTCATGTTCGTAGGGAGATGCATACTTCTATTTACAACTGAAAGATAAGTAGAAATAGCCTCTGCTTAAGATGGAAAATAAAATATCAATTCATTAGGGTTTTTTATTGTAAAAAAAAAGTTCGTTAGTTTTTTCATACCTCATCTCGTAACCGGAATAGGCCAAAAGGGAACTTTTCCATACCTCATCTTGTAACTGGAACAGGCCAAAAGGGAACATAATTCATGTGTATTTGTTTTGCTGGAATTCATTATTATTTTTTAAATCTGAAGAACAAAACTGTTGCTGGTAGACATGCATGTGAGTTATACTCCCTCCGTTCCTAAATATTTGTCTTTTTAGAGATTTCAAATGGACTACCACATACGGATGTATATAGACATATTTTAGAGTGTAGATTCACTAATTTTGCTCCGTATGTAGTCACTTGTTGAAATCTCTAGAAAGACAAATATTTAGGAACGGAGGGAGTAGAAGCAGAAGACTCTCACTATCGTCTTGCATTTCTAAATACTTCAGTGTCACTTATGACCTGTGTGCATCACTGCAGATTACTGGGGCAATATACTATCTTCTCTCCATTGAACGGCAGATTACATGTTGGAATCAGCAGTGCCTTGCTGAGTCGAGCAATACGTCTTGTAAGATTGAGTTTATAAGTTGTGAGAATACTGGTTTGAACAGTTATTTTGACTGGCAAAGTAAAACACAGATATTTCAAAACTGTAATGCCAAAGATCCAGATTTGGATTTTAAATGCACGGTATGTTTGGAAATGCATTGAGCAAGGGCGCTGTCTCAACTTCATTCCAAGAGAAGTACTTCTATTGTCTGTGGTGGGGCTTGCTGCAACTTAGGTAGTGATCCATCATTACATTCTGTTACACGAATTCTTTCCTTGTGTATGCCTGCATTGGTTTATGTGTCTTGAGCACAGTTAATCAGGTGTTTGCTATCACCTTTTCAGTTCAAGCGGAAATCCTCTTCAAACAAGTGCATTTATTGTTGAGAACATGTTTGCTATTGCAATTGGTGCTATCAGTCTCATACTCTTTGCTCAGCTGATTGGCAAAATGCAGGTAATATTATGGAATTCTCTGCTCTAAACTAGAAATGGGTGTACCAACATTGATGGTTCTTATTTGTTATGCTCTTATTACTTAGGTACCTTGAGAATCAGCTAAGCATCATACTTATTGCACTATCTGACAACTTGCTAGTATAATTTTTATAAGAACATTAGTTCAGCAAGTTTGTTACTCTATAAGTTTTGCCGTGTGGAGTAAGTATTAATACCATCAGTGCTATTTTCTCTAGTGCTATTGTTCAATTAACCGATTCATCAGGCATGTGATGCATGGCCATGCATTCAATAGTTTGAAATGATTAAAATAACATGAAGCTACTTCTGTAAGCCATTTCCACTTTGACACCTACTTACTTTACCTTTTTCATCTTTTAGACATACTTGCAATCTGTTAGCAAAAGGCTCAAGAGTGGAGGTTGAGGCAACGGGACATGGAGGAGTGGATGAGACATCACCGGCTCCCACCCGACCTTCAAGAACGTGTCCAGCGGTTTGTTCAAGTTAAATGGCTTGCAACGCGTGGAGTGGAAGAGGAATCCATCTTGCAAGCTTTGCCTGCAGATATACGTCGGGATGTACAGCGCCATCTTTGTTTGGATCTTGTTCGACGTGTAAGTTGGAGTTATACCCCTAACCGATCGCTTACCTTTTTTTAGAAAAGGATCCGATCGCTTACCTAGTAAACTATTTTAGTTTCTTAAAGGTTTCGATAGAATATTTTGTACTGGGCTCTGTCTTCTGGTAGCTGATCCAGCATGCCAGTGTCTCGGCCACTGCCTGCACTACCAGGTTTCTGTTCCTTGGCAGGTTTCTGATCTCTCTTTGTGAAATGCAGGTCCCTTTCTTCGCCGAGATGGACGACCAGCTCCTGGACGCCATCTGCGAGCGTCTGGTGTCGTTCCTGTGCCCGGAGGGCACGTACATCTCCCGCGAGGGCGATCCTGTGAGCGAGATGCTCTTCATCATCCGCGGCAAGCTGGAGAGCTCCACGACCAACGGAGGCCGGAGCAACTTCTTCAACTCCATCCTCCTGCGCCCCGGTGAATTCGCCGGCGAGGAGCTGCTCACCTGGGCCCTGCCGCCAAAGACCAACATCCACTTCCCGCTCTCCACGAGGACCGTCCGGAGCCTGACGGAGGTGGAGGCCTTCGCGCTGCGCGCCGAGGACCTCAAGTTCGTGGCGAACCAGTTCCGGAGGCTCCACAGCAAGAAGCTCCAGCACACGTTCCGGTTCTACTCCCACCACTGGAGGACGTGGGGCGCCTGCTTCATCCAGGCGGCGTGGCGGCAGCACCAGCGGAGGAAGCTGTCGGAGAGCCTGAGCCGGTGGGAGTCCTACTCGTGGTGGTCCGAGGAGCACCCGGCCGCCGACAAGCCTAAGCAGGAGGGCACCTCGAGGACCGCCGCCGAGATGCACAAGTTCGCCTCCGCGTCCAGGAGGTTCCGCGCCGACGACACCATCATCCGCAGGCTGCAGAAGCCCGACGAGCCCGACTTCTCCGCCGACCATTTCGACTGAAGCCATCGTCTCGCTCTCCGATGCGCGACACATCGTTCCGAATACCTGTTTTTGTTGTAAATCTAGTACGTACATAAGAAGAAATGTTGGAGTTGTCACTGCCATAGATCATCCATATACCCTACTAATGTACTGTGTAACACACATCCCTTTGTGTATGTCACTGTAACAATATGAACTTGAGTTCTGAATGAATCTGAAGCTTGATTGTTTCCGCGGGGATTCGACAGTTTTGTGTGAAATTCATGTAAAAGTAGCACTGAATTATACAGTAGTTGACTTCTGATTCTGGTTTCAGTTATATCTTCTTTTCTTCAGTTACAAAGTGAGTGAGAGTGGAGGCTGCCGCTCATGGGCTCCCGCATCGGGTGAGCGTCTCCGGCGGCGCCGCCCGATCTCCTTCCTCCGGCGTCCCCTGCTGCCGCCGGGACCAGATCCGGAACCACCATGGCGCCCTCTCTCTTCTGCCCCTCGAAGGTCCGCCCCGCGACGGCTGTGTTGTTGTCGTCAGCGCCTGCGGACGGCCCAATGCTTACGGCGGCCGCGCTGCTCTTCGGCGGCCCCTCCGACCACGGCCATCACGCCGCCGCGGCCTCCTCGCCGCCCGCAGGCCGATCCGGCCGTTCGTGGATGCTTCTCCGCCTCGCGCAAGCTCCGTGCACGCCATCGGTGCCGCGGTCGCCTACTCGCCACCGTCCCCATCCTCCTTGTCGGCGCCTCTTCCGGCCGACGGCGCCTCCGGCCTCCTCTGCGTCGCCAAGCTCCCAACCGCCCGGCTGATATGGATCGGGGCTCGTGTCCCCGCCACGGAGCCACGTTTGTGTTACGAGGGCGTCGTCGTGGAGAAATTTGGGCGGTCGATCGCTTCGCCGCCTGTTGAGCTCCGGCCCCGGTCTCTGGTGCGACGCAGATGCAGACTTCCTCGTCGGGCCGGATGCGGCATGCGTGGGGCTTGTGGAGGACGCCGCAGCCGGAAACTTGTCGATCCCGCTGCGGCACGGCCGGCACCTCGCCATCTTCGGCTTTCATGCCTCATCAGCGCCCGACGCCCGCGTGGCTCTGGAATAGATGTTTCCGTTGCTTCGGAAAAGGTCATCGAGCGGCCGAGTGCGAGGATCCAATCCGGTGCAACCAATGCTTTTCGCTCGGGACACCGTGCAGGATGGTCAAAGGCCGGTGCGGTATGACCTTCCGCAAGTTACTCGGCTGGCTCATTCTTGGGCTTCGATTGTTGCGCCTTCATCAACATCTCGAGAAACATGAGGCCCCGCCCAACATGAAGACTCCTTCGTCCCGAGAGATGTGACGCTCGGTCTGCTCTAGGGGTGCACTCGAAGTTGCTAGGATCGATCTTCATTGCATGACTTCCTCACGAGATGGAGGAGGCAATTAAGCAGCTTCGAGGTCGCCGACTCCTTGCAAGGCTGGATGGTGCGTATTGGGAGCTTTACGAGCGTAGCGGAGGCTACTCTGCAAAGGCTCCCTCTTGCACAGCTCCGTGGTTGAGTCTTCTGTTGGCTTCATGGATGAGGCGGATACGGAGCTCTTTGGTAGCTTCTCGCCCGTGTTGGGTCTAGTTCGACGCCTTGTGTTGCGGACTCCGTGGGTGAGGCATCCGCCGAGGTTGTGTCTCGGTCTGCAGATCATGCCCGAGTTGCAGGTGTTGTGTGGGGAACATGTTTAAATGCATGTCGATGGAGCAGCTCAAGTTGTGCTCTCTCCTTGCTTCGAAGGTGGAAGTTGTGTACTCACCACCCCCCGTGGATCCTTGTCAGGCTTCTGAGGTGGACTTGGTGCCCTCACGACCACCAGTGGATCCTTGTCAGGTCGACAACCTATCTCTCAAAGCATCGTGGAGCATGGAGTTTTAGATGTTGTCGCCCTTCCCTCGTCTGCGGCCGTCGAGCGGTGATGCCTGTGAGTGGCATGACCATTGAGCCACTTGTGTTGGCACCTACTCCAAATCCAAATGCTCTTTTCGCGAAGGAACTCTGTGATTTGCTAGCCAGCATGGAGGTTGCTAGACCGGGTTTGGGCAGGTCAATTGCTTGTCTCTGACGGGGGGCGTAATAAGGGCAAACAAAGAAAGGCGGGCAAAGGCAAAATGATGCCAAAAGCAAGGTGTCTATGGCTGCTTGATGGATGATCTTTGGTCTCTCGGCTTGTCCTTTTTGTTTGGGTTCTCGTTGTGGGTTGGGAGGTGCTTGATGTCTTGTGTCGAGGTGTTCTCGTGGAGAGTCACTTGGCGTAGTAGCAGTGAAGGGGTTTGTGGATGGTTGTGTTTTTGGAGAGTTTGCCGGGCCGCCTGTGCGGTTGTGGGGTTTCATGTCTTGGGAGTAGTTTGATCATGCTTCGTTTGTATTGGTTTTCGCCCGGTTTTCCATAAATTAACCGGGCAATTCTCTTCTTCTTAATTAATCGATGAGGCAAAACTTTTGCCTCCGTTTCGAAAAAAAAAAGTGAGTGAGAGTGTTGTTCTCTGTGGCCACTAGTAGCAGTCTCCGGTTCCCAAATCCACCAGGAGGCATGAGGGCGGCGGCGCGGCCCAAGATCGGCGACAGGGCGACGAGCGACGTGGTGGTGCGGCTGCGGACGCCGGACTCGGGCCGGGACGAGTGGCTCTACTGCCACTCCGGCGTGCTCGCCGCCGGGAGCGGCTACTTTGCCGACCGCCTGGCCGACGTGCCAGATCCTCGACTCGTGCTACTGCGTCGAGGTCCACTGCCGCGACGCCGACCTCAGCTCCCACGTCACCGCGCTTCGCCTCCTCTACGCTGCCGACCCCGTCTCCCGCTTCGGCGTCCGCGGCGCGCTCGCCCTGCTCGACGCCGCCGCGCACCTCGCCTGCGCCCGCACCGCCGCCGCCTGCGCCGACTACCTCGAGTCCGCCCCCTGGGACGAGGCCGACGAGGAGGAGATCCTCGCCGCCGCCCCGCGCCTCGGCGCCCACCGCGCCCGCGTCCTCGCGCGCCTCCGCCCCGCCGATCCGGCCCCCGCCACCGCCATCTTCCTCTCCGCGTTCCGCCACGCGACGGCCGCGCCGTCCGCCGCCTCGCGGGAGCTCAAGTCCGCCGCCCAGGAGCAGCTGGAGTACATGCTCACCGAGGACGACGACGCGCCGCTGCTCACCTTCGGCGCCGGCAGCGACGCCGTCAAGTCTCAGGTGAAGGGATGCGTCACGGGCCTACTGAACAGGTTCAGCGATTTCACGGGCTCCGCACTGACGAAACAGACGGAGGCCCCTTGCTCCGGCGAGCTTCAGCAGGCGCTGCACTCCTTCGTCTCCGACATCGCCTGGGTCTGCCAGGTCCTGGGCAAGCTGGAGATGATGAAATTCCTCGCAGCCTACTGGGTGGAAGCGTCGTCCGCCGTCGTCGCAGCCGTCGAGGCGGCGGCGGCGGAGTGCCATCCGGGGCCTGAATGTCTGAAGACCAGGCTGAAGGTCGTGGAGATATCCGCAAAGGTGCTGGAGGCGGTCGCGTTCGGCAACGTCGTCCTCCCGGCGGAGAAGCGGCGCCACGCCGTGAGCGTCTGGATCGGCTTCGCCGGGACGACGAGGCATCTGGTGGACGACGCTGACCGCGGCAACGACGACGGTGACGGTAATAATGGTGATGGAGACACTGAAGCGGAAGCTGCATCAGCATCAGCAGCAGCAGCAAAGATCGGCCTGGACGGCGAGGTCTGGCAGGGGCTGGAGTCGGCGATCACCTCGATCGTGACGACGCTGCCGTCGAACGCCCAGGCCGAGGTGCTGTCGGAGTGGCTTCAGTCGGAGCACGCCGCGTTCCCGGACCTGTCGGAGGCGTTCGACGCCTGGTGCTACAGGTCCAAGGTCGCGCGGAGGAGGCTGTCTTTCCTGAACAGCGCCAACCCGGCGTCCTGATCCCCGGCCGGCAGGAGAGATCCATTGCTGTCGAGAGGAATGCATACATACTTGATGATGTCCATCTGCATGGTCTGGTCTGCAGCCGGCCTCTTCTGATCATCATGGACAGCGCTGAGCATCTGCCTTTCTTCACCAACAAAACACCAATGGACATGGAATTCCTTTGCCTTGCTACATGGTCACATACATACTCGCATTGCCGGTCGTAGTGATGGCAATTGCCGCAAGACCTCCTTATGAACTTGCAGTAAGCTCCATGTAACCGACGCCTTGGCATGTGGAATTGGGGACGCTCATGTGATGGTCTGTACTCTGTAGCGCCAACAAGTTTGATGATATTTGTTTGATCTCCTTGTGAAACTACTGGTTGGTCATGGCACGAAGATGGAGCCGGCGCCGGAGCCACCGAAGAACACCGGCCAACACCTAACCTTTGATGTTCACCGATTTTTCGCATTCCAGCTTGTGAACCTTCCATTCCATTCCTTGTGGGCTTAGCTTGATTGTTGTCAAAAGGAAATAGCTCAAGGCGTAGATGTTTTCTTGACGTGGTATGTTGCAGGCGAGGCCTTCCGGCAATTGTGAACCTGTTCTACTGGTCGCTGTCCGCGCAATTACTGTTGCTCCAGATGCTTGATTTTAGCGTCGGTTTTATTTACTGTGCACAGCAGCGCCCATGGCCTAATGGATAAGGCGTCTGACTTCTAATCAGGCGATTGTGGGTTCGAGTCCCACTGGGCGTGCTTGCTCCTTTTTGTTTGTTGTTTGTTTATTTATTATGCCTTTCCCTTCTCCTTTTATTTACACTATTATTCTTGCTTTCTAGCCCTCATCACCTGAGTCCATTTTGTACTAGTAGTAAGCAGCAGATTCTCCTTTTTCTGGTTAGAAATTTAGGGTTTGTGGTCTACCCTCTATTTCTCTGCGCTCATCCGTAGTGTCACTCACAAATCGCATATCTGAGGCTAGGGGTAGGGACCTTTTTATACTGTCTTTCCAAAGAGTCCACCTTTTATACAGATATAAAATTCATAGTCTTTTCCGCTAGTTTTCGGGATAGAGGCCAGATCAAATTACCAACCACGATCGTATTTGTCTGTTTACGGATTCTACCCGTTATGTCCCGGAGCACACGCTTGTGAGCATCGCGCCATAATAGAGTGTAAATTCCTCTAATTACGTAGATCAACGTTAGGGCTGTAATCTAACTATATGATCTAGCTCCTGTACCCGGGTAGTCTTTCTAATATAAATAGTATATTGTATTCCACTGATAATTGACCAGCTTCCTTAAGCATATATTACTTAAGTACATTCCAAGTAACAATTCCATGCTAAACATGTAAAACAATTCCATGTATAAATACATGTATAATTCCATAATGAGGTATTCCAAATATTAACAATTCCAAGTAATTTGAATATAGTTGCAGGACACATAATTCCAACATTTCTTTCTTGTGATTGATTCCAAGAATGGTCTGTCTCTGGTGAATCAACATGCTGCTAAGATTCCAGCTTTCATCCATGCTACTATTGTACTACTATCTTTCAACAGAAACCCTGCGCCTGAAAGCTCAAGCTGCTGCTTGTTTTGCTACTCGATGGTACAGCACTGCTTAAGATCAACATGCTGGAGCAATCTTCTTCATTCAAGGCAAGGGTGTATAGACATCAAAATCATCTTGCAAGTAACAGATTCAGACATGTACAGAAACAGTAGTAACAAGTGAACAGGTCACAGCAACTGAAAATTATTATACCAAAAAAGACATGGCACTCGAAGGTGACTTCCAGTTGTGGCTTAATATAGCAAGTGGAATTTGTGAACATCATGATGGTGGCGGCGTTATCTTTACGTGGAATTTGTCATGGATGAAGTGTCTCTTCTTGCCAGCAATGAATTTTGACCAAGGAATCATGCATCCAACGCCTCGCCTAACACCGCCGTTGGAAGAGCCCCGAGCACTTGTCAGGCTTTATAGTGAAGCAGATTACACGAGACGGATGATCGACTAGAACGCCATCGGCCATCGAGCGCTCGTGGAAGTAACTGCGAACTCAACATCTTGTGTCTCTTCTGAATTTGGCTACTGTGAACAGGCCCTTTGCAAGTCTTATACTTCATATGTCTTACTCTTACATTGCGGATTTACCCTACATAATGCAAAAGCAAAACACCCAAGTGAAGGTGACCTTTAATTAAAGTTTTGCTTCTGGCAATCTACTTACTCACAATAAGAGCATGCATTCAGGAAAAGGAACTAGATATTCATCTACGTTGGATAGTAGATAAAGTTCGTCTACACTGAAATTCCTAATTATGAAAGCAACACACTTGTGAGCACACTTGCCAATTTCGTATTATGCGAGTGCACATATTGTTAAAAGAAAACGTATCAACCGCTAGGAAAATAGTACAAAAATGCCCAGAGATAATCATCATCATAATATTCGCTAATTAAGAATTCCAATCAATAGAATCACTGCATAGCAAAACACATGCGCACACGTCAAAGTTTAGCATCTGGTAGTACGTGAGATGGTGAAACCTCTAGCAACAAATTCTTCGTGTTTCAGCATGTTGATCAAAGAATCCAGTTACCAAAGAGAGAACAAATGCTAGCAAAATACGTCCAGGTTTCCTCGTGTTTCACAAAAACAAAGAGGGACTTGAGCAAGGCACACAAAGCTTATGGCTAATGAACGTATCACTATGGCTGCGGCGTTATCTTCACCTGAACCCGCAGATGGACTTTGCCGTCGTCAGCAATGAACTTCGACCAAGGAAGCCTGCATCCAACGCGTCGCCTAATATTGCTGGCGGTGGCGCGACAGTGCTTGATGGAGAACTTGAGCGACGGTCTGCTCTTAAGCCCGATGATATGATCTATTGCCCCACTTACTGCCTCCTTGTCTTCTTCTACCATCTTTACCGAGATGCCAAAAAATGGTACTTGCTCTACCATCCTGCGGTCTGCCAGGAGGAGGAAGCCACGCCCCGCGCAATGGAACGGCTGCGAACGCAGAACTCCTGACAGTAGGGGAAGAGCCCCAAGCACTTCTCGCGCTTTATGGTAAAGTTGATTATGCAAGACGGGTGATCAATTAGAACGGCATCGGTCATGCATGCTGAGAGCTCGTGGCACCAGAGGAAGTAACCGCGAACTCAAGATCTCGTGTCTCTCTTCTGAGTTTGGGTACTGCAAACAGGCCCACCTGAGCAGGAAATCGTAGATGGATCCTTCGGATTCCATCCCGAGGCGATTCCTTGATAAGATGGCCAGAATCCCAGCGAGAGGGATCCTCATCAGTTCATCTTGGAACCTGAAATGAGATTAAACCATGCAATGCAATGCCTTTAGATAATGATTTTGTCACAACAACGTCCACATGTTTCCTCAAAAAGGATAAACGATACTGTATATCTGAAAATCAAATGGGGATCACTTACTTTGTCGACACGAATTCCTTGTACCTTTCAGCAAGGAATGTCTTGGCTGCCTCTTTGACGGCAGATGCCATTGAGATGGAACGTGGGAGATCTAGGCACCTCACTGCCGATTCTGGCGTCATAGGCTGGTCTATGAGCCGCTGACCGCAGAGCTTCATGCAAGATACAACCTCAAATTTATCAGCAGCCATCAAAATATCGACCAGAAGAGTGGTTTCGGTTGTTGGTGTCAACTTTCCACTATACATGAAGCGTAAAAGCTCAATGAAGGCCTTTTCCTCTGTTCCAAGTAAGAAATGAAAGCAAGGAGGCATAAGGACTAATGAAACGGTTCAATAAATCTCAAACTGGCAACAGTTAAATAAAGAAAAGGGATAGCTATTTTGTATGCATAGATGGTTATGTAATTAGTTGGAAGAAACTACAATAATGCATAAAAGAAGAGCTCTTTTATGATGATTGGCGAGTTACAACTCGTAATTTCGTGTAACTCCGCCTCTATTTTTTTCTAACCGTTGGATCTGAGAAATGACTTAAAGGGTTTTTTTGGGGTGAAAAGGATAGAGCTGTAAATTAGCAAGTCAATCTAATCGCTAGTCAATCCCTGGCACAGCATTCGTCGTTGTTAGGCTCCTCAATCCCCTAGGACAGGATCCGCCGCCAACCCTGCCCTCGATCGTGGCTCCGCCAGCTTCCCTCCTGTCGCTCGTGCCGCCGCCGCCGCCGACCCTCGCACAGCCGCAGCCGCCTGCTCTCCTCTGCTGCCCCAGCGGCCAGCGCCCCGAGCATCGCCCCGTCGAATAGGCGCTCCCCACGGCAGCGCCTCCTCCCTGGATCAGCCACTGACGGCCATCAACGTCGACGACCCAATCCATAGGAAGGTAACCCCGGGGCTTAATCTTCCGTCGCCGCCGCCGCCGCCGAGGACGACCCTGTTTTTTCATGTACATCCTCTGACCCCGTTATCCTGGGCAGTTGTCCGCCGCCGCCGAGGACGGAGAAGGTCCGGTGTCTATAACCGTCGATTCCCGCCCAGGACGAGTATCCCTCCCAGCCCCCTGCGTCGCCGTCTGCCTCTGACGATTCCGCACGCGTGTAGGCGACAGTGGAACAAATTCAGACATTCAAAGATATCCGTCCGTCAAAATATTCAGGTTCTGCACTTCTGTATTTCACGCCATTCTTCCTTTGTTCTCTCGTTTGCATTGCATGTGCACAGTAAACCACATAGTCGTCCATCACTGAATGTCTGAATTTGTTCCATTCAGACATTCAAAGTCACATTCCCCATGCGTGTAGGTGACAGTGGAACCGGTCTGATCGCTTTGCAGTTTCTCAATTTCTTCGCTATGTTCTGAAATCACTTATATAAAAATCAACAAGTTTCTGAATTAATGTTCTAAAAAGCATCTAGCTTCTGAAAATCAACAAGTCAGCAATGCTGATCGATGGTCCAAACACCCATTGCTGATCGAGTAGATGTCACACCCATTGCGGTTTCGGTAAGATTAGATCCAGTTTACGGTAGTTATAAAGCAGATGTCACACGCATTGCAGCTGTATTTGTCACTTCTAGTAGATTGAGTGGTTTTGTTATTTGATTTAAGATTTCTTCTATGATTTACTATTACCGTGAACTGATGTATTCATAGCCAGTGAGTTGTAATTGCAGATGACTATTGACTATTGAGTGTGATTCGATCATGACATTTTGTACAGCGGCTTCTTCTTTCTTCATATGAACAATACTGTAATCATAAAAGGCATGAGATGTTGCACTTTTTTTAACTTGTTCTGAACCTTTTATGTTGAGAGGAATATGTGAGTAGGGAAATTCTTTTACTGCCGGTGCATGATTGAGACCAGTTTTTAATTTGTATGTGATATGCAGGAAGACATGGCCGATGTAAGTGATGAGTGTATGGCTGAGTACGACGACGTTGTCAGCAGGATGTTTGATAGCGAGGAAGAGGGTTTTGAGTTCTATAACAAGTATGCTCTTGAGAAAGGCTTTAGTGTGAGGAAAGGATATGTTGAGTGGGATGAAGCGAACGAGAAGATAATTCTGAGGAAACTTGTCTGTAGTCGTGAAGGTTGCCATGAAGAGAAGCACATGGAGAGGAAGAGAAAAGATAGGTTCTGATTGCACAAGATGGCAACAAGGAATCAAGCCGTGGTCAGGAGGAATGCATTAGGTTTGGTCCGATACTGCCACAGACGACGGAAATTGATTGTGGAGATTCGGAAAAGGTTCTGGACCTAGTGCATGTGCAAGGCCGAGGTGCACCGAAGCAAAGGTTGCAGGCAAAGATGAAGAAGCAAAGATCAAAGAGGAAATGTGGCTACTGTGGGGTGACAGGTCATGATCGGCGTAAATGCACTAAACTGCAAGAGGTGTCAAATATGTCCATTTTTTATTTTTGCTTCTGCTTTACTCATTAATATAGTGCACTAATTATATCTGTTGCTGTGTAGGAAATGATGGCAGCAAACTGTTAGCTACAACTATCTCTGCAAGGGGTTTCATGGTAGGAAACGGTTGCGCTTGTGGTCCATTTTTCAAGTATTAAATTCTGCAAGTATTTCATTCTCCACGATCTCGCCGCTCCTCCGTCTGCGATGCCTCAACCTCCTCATAGCCCTGCACATGTAAGCAACAGAGTGCATTTTTGTGATTGTTTTCCTTCTTCAGTAGCACCTGAATGAGTCTTTTTTCTTTGCTGGTCGTCAGTATACTATAGCATGTTCAGTAGTTGCAGGCAGCAGACTATATGGCAATGTAAACTACATTCTGTCTATACAAAGAATCCTGAATGAGTCTTCTTTCAAGCTAACCCATGTGATGGGCTGATGGCAGCAAACTGTTAAGTACAACTCTCTGTACAAGGGCTTTCTTGGTATGAAACTATTGCCCTTGTGATCCTGTTATGAAATATTTATTACTGCAAGTATGACTGAGCTTGAATAACATCAGTTTTACTTGTCAATTCATGTATCATATTTGTCTTCTTAATAGTATTATTAGGTTGGTTTCCATATATTTCTAATATGAAAATAATTGTTGCTTAGCCGAGTAAAGAATGAAACTGTCTGCATGTTACTTATTAATTACTTGAAACTGACCACTGTTTTGAGATGTACAGTATATGTTCGCAGAATTGTAAAATTTCTGCAGTTCAAATATGCACATATTTGGAGGTTGCATTGCATATTTGCATATATGTCTATGATGATACTTCTTTCCGAAAATGAGATTGCCATATGTAGTTGAGATCCGGGTTTGTAACTACGACATCACACTTTCTGCCGACGCTGTGCAATTTCTTAAACTTTTATAACTATTTCTCCGTATTCTTCTACATGCTGGTGTGCTGAGAAGATCAAGCGCGCTAAGAAGATCAAGCAGGCAGAGGAAAAAGTCCGTGGTTCTAGATTCTCAGGCAAGGCAGAGAAGACTCATGGTAGGCAAGGTGTCCTTGTCCGTACAAAAAACATCGTACATTTAATGGCAGCTGATCATGTAGTAAAAACATCATACATTGAAGACATGTGGGAGGTTGAAGATGATGTTCGATGAGTTCTTGGCTTTCATGAGTATGTAGTCATTTATCCGGTTGTTGTAATTGAACACATATATGTGTGTCTCTGCTTGTGTGCCGCTATTAGCCCCCTCCTTTATGTTCTCTGTTTTAGTCTGTTTTGCCCAGCTATTAGCCCCCTCCTTCTTTTACAACAAACCAGAGAAGGTTAGGTAATATTCTTTGCTTGTTTCATGAAATGCGCCTCTGCAAATTTGCATCAATCCATAATGTGGTGAGATTCTTACAAAAATGGTGGATTAATTGACATTACGAAGATGCTGAAGAGTTAAAAAAAGGTATGAGAATTTAGTAAAATTGATCGATTAATTAATCATCCTTACTGTTTGACTTATGCTCAGCTCATGTTGCTAATCATTCTTACAGTTCCTGAATGATGCAAATCATTCTAACATGCATCAAAAATAACCAACCAGTGCAAATTTAATGCTCTGGCATAGACTGTTGCGTGAGATAACACTGGTTTTGACTAGTGTAGCATATGCAATACAAAAATAGTAAAAGCCGCAATTTAGTATGTGGGCATCTAAAAATTGAGCAACAAGTCAAAGTTGAAAGCCTATTATTGTAAACATAGACTCACAATTGTCACTTGAATGAAGTGATTGTTGGATCGAAAATAATACAAACACTACTTGGGACAACAATTCAGCTCCGAAGCTTGAAATTGTAGAAAAACCAAAAGCCTATTGAAGAGGCTCGTCACTGCTGCCAAAATCCAATGCTACTGGTAATATACACCCCATGGTGATTGTTGGTGTCAAAACCGGCGGATCTCGGGTAGGGGGTCCCGAACTGTGCGTCTAGGCGGATGGTAATAGGAGACAAGGGACACGATGTTTTACCTGTGTTCGGGCCCTCTCGATGGAGGTAATACCCTACTCCTGCTTGATTAATATTGATGATATGGGTAGTACAAGAGTAGATCTACCACGAGATCAGAGAGGCTAAACCCTAGAAGCTAGCCTATGGTATGATTGTTGTTCGTCCTACGGACCAAAACCCTCCGGTTTATATAGACACCGGATAGGTTAGGGTTACACAGAGTCGGTTACAATGGTAGGAGATCTACATATCCGTGTCGCCAAGCTTGCCTTCCACGCCAAGGAAAGCCCTATCCGGACACGTGACGAAGTCTTCAATCTTGTATCTTCATAGTCCAGGAGTCCGGCCAAAGATGATAGTTCGGCTATCCGGACACCCCCTAATCCAGGACTCCCTCAGTGATACTGATGTACCCGGATGACCCATAGTACTATATGTTAAGAGCCATGGTCTCAATACTACCTATAGTGGGTGGCCAACAACTAACGACCTTACCCGTTCGGACTCTCCAATATGGGTAGTCTATGTCGGAATGACCCACAACTACCGGTAGTCGGGTCCAGGCGAGGTGTTAGCATTTCTGGATGACCCATTAGTTGTCTCTCAGGAGTATGACCCACAAGTACCGATATGGTCGAGATGATCCGTAGCAGTAGTTGCATGTGAATGCTACTTGTATTGTTTTTTGTGTGAAAAGGGCTACTTTTATTGTTACCAGTGAGATTAAGTTGGAAGTTAACAGACAATTACTATCGATCGTCTTTCTCGTTCCTGGCGGCTGGAACCCTAGTCGATGCCAGGAGAGGCCATCTTTCAGCGCCGTCCTCCAGCGGCTCCCCTCCGTCGGCGATCTCAGTCGTCGATGGTGAGGGGGGTCGCCGGATCCATGAACGTGGATTATTTTTACTCTCTCTTCCCTGTCGGCAATGAACGTCGGCGACCTCAGTCAACAATGACGATGCTAAATAAAGGTTCTTCAGATCCTTCCATGACGAGGCCATCAATAGTATGGCTGGGGATGGATTTGAAAACCAGTCTGTTCAAGCAAGGATGACGTGGCGGCGGCGGCATCCTCGTGGATGCTGTGGTGATGCCGGAGGCAGGTGCCAGGTGTTGGTGTCAAGCTCAGACATATTCTGCTATCTTTTCAGCTATGTCATTGTACTTTTTTCTTTATGATATGAATGAGACACATATTACCTTGCAAAAAAAAAGAAGTTATCAGACAATTAGTTTGTTCTTTATGATATGAATGAGGCTAGCAACAGACGTGGCAGATTCAAAAAAACAAGTAAACGGACGTGCCAAAAAAATTGGTGTTTCATCAATCAACCTTTCCAACTTTAAAGGAGCCATCCAATTTTTGGCTCGTCGATGGATTAACACTTATCACGCGCGTATCTACTGGCCCTCCCAAACTCCGCTCCCACCTCCCCCATTATCTGCAACAACCTCCGATTCAACTGGCCTAGCCAGCTCCAACGCCGATTCTCCACTCATATTCCGGGCGCCGTCCCACACGCAGACGAACAAACAGATGCTAAACTTGCTCATTGGCAAAATAGGTCGTGCACGCGAACATGACAGAGAGGACTAAAATAGGGGGCATACTTCTTCTATTCCATGCTAAAGGTGACTGCCATATTTGTCGATAATGATTATGGCTGAGGCATGGTAATGCACTTGTAGCAACGCGTGCAAAGCGGGAAAGAAATTCACATAAAGCAGGCATTCTTCCAAATTGAGCCAATTCTGGTTTTCGAAGAAATACTATACATAGTTATTGTCCATTCTATACGGCGCCATACACTGCCTACATATACAGATTGCTAGGTAATTTTAAGGGAAAATGACCATAATCCAGTGGCATAATCAGAAGAACATGTCTTAATCTCCTAGTGTAACTGTTTTTCACTGCACAAAGGTTCTGAACCCATCAACTTGCAAGTTATATTCCAATGAAATTTACCATGTTCTGTATTACCTACTAACTCTAATCACTACCTACTGACTCCAACCACTGTAGTCAAAAGCAGGGGAAATAACTGATGCTCCCAGATATGCAATCCAAGATTTTTCCTTTCTTTATCAGTCCGCAGGATGATTTCTGCCTCCTCCACATATCATGATGTTTCCCCGGTGTCAGGAACTTGCCGCTCCTCGCAGCGAGTTTCTGGCTGAACACCATAACTATCAAGGTCCTCCTTTATCTTTTGTACGCGTTGTTGCATCGATCTCATCTTACATGGCATCATTATCTTCTTCGTCGTAGCTGCCAGCTGCAAGAAGTACAATGTGGTGTGTCAGTACCATGGAAGGCTTGAAAGGGGCGGAGATGGCAGTAGAAACTAGTTTCAATCAGGTGCTTGACAAAAACAGTGCATAAACTGATATTACACTTGGGATACCAGACAAGTATTACTTTACTTTCCCCTCAATCAAATCATGATATTTGTGGACATAGCTTACTATTGGTGAAACATAAGAAAGCAGGGGCATTTAGGAATGAAAAGGTGGTCTTGGGCTCTTGGCATATAAGTAGCTTTTACTTAACATCGACTCAAAGATCAACTCCAACAGTGAGGTTCAGATCTACTTCACTACATAAAAAAAATTAGATGTAGTTCATTATCTAAAAATATTCATATGTTATTAAACAACAACATTCAGATCAAGATTGATAGTGACCAAATCGACAGAATCTTGCATACCAGGTTGAGGCCGGTTTCATCTTCAAAATCTTGAAGCCTGTCAGAGATGTCGTTCGCGGCATCCTTAAGTTGCTTCAGCCACAGAAGCATGGACTTATGCTTGATAGACTCCCTCTCAGGGTCATGGAGCATAGCCTCCACCGACTCCCGCGTCATCTTCATGTTCTCCAGATCGTTCATCATATTCCTGTGCAGCTTGATCTCGCCTGAAATGGTAGAATTGAAGTGTCCTATTGCCACCTTGATGACTGCCGAGGCGAGCATGCCCCTGAGTGCCTGTCGACATGGCTCGTGCCTGTCGAGTTAGGCTGTGTGCTGAATAGTAGATTCTTCATTGAAGCTTCGGCCCTTATCAATCTAACGAAGCATTCGAAGCAAAAAAAAAAAAAAAAAACCAAATCAGCAACTGCAGAATCAGTCATTACCTGTTTTACATAATACAGATATCACAGACTTGCAAAATCTTAGACAAAAGGGAGTTGCCCACCTGCTCCATTAAGCGCAATGAAGCAACATTGAGAATTTAGTTACATGGCCACTGTGGAAAGCTCATGTGCTTCGACAGATACTTTTACAGTTTGTAACCACAACTGAAGAGCAATGGAAGCCGTGAACTTGCAAGGAATAAGGTAGAGTAAGAGATATGGACCTGTAGACGGTGCTGCGCCAGGCTCTCCACAGATCCGGCCTGGATTACGCCGGCAGCAGCGTGATCCGGCAAGGTCAAGTGCCTCTTGGACGCCCATTGGTCCACCATCGCGACGAGGCGGCGGCCTCCTCGGCCTTCACGGGGCCACCGTTGCCCTTTCTCTCCGCCTCCCCCGTGACGCCACGGCCGAACGGGGGCAGGTTGCTCTTCCTCTTCCTCTGGGCGGCTACACCGTCGTGCGCTCGATCAGGTTCTTGACGGCGAAGAACCACGAGTGCATCAGACGTCGGTCTTCGAGCCGCTAGAACCCCTCCGCCGCCACCACCAGGGTCATCGGCTCCACCTCCTCGCCCCATCGGCCATCATTGCCGGCCCCCTCTGCCGCCGCCGCCGCCGCCACCGCTGTGGTCACCGGCGGCTACGCCCTATCCTACCCTGCTGCTTCGAAATAGGGCTCGAACAAGTTTTCTACGGGAAGAGTGGAGGAGCGACCCAGATTTTTTTATTTCTTTTAGAATCAGGAGCGACCCGGATGCGAACAGGATTTGGCCTCGATTAAAATTGGACGGAACTACGCTTCTAGAAAATGACTGGCCCCACCCTAGTTTTGTAATGGTCCCACCGCTATTTGTAATTTCATGTAATTTTAGTCTTGTAACTCCTTGTAACTCTAGTTTCTCCACCGTTTGATCGCAGTGGATGGACGGCCCTTAAAATCGCCAATCACCGTAACAGTTGTAGTAAAAGAATACAAAATATCCATTTCAGAGATAAGTTCTGTGGGGGAAATGAGAGTAACAAATTTATCATCAAAATTTAAAACTGTGGCAAGGAACTCCAAAACAAACCCCTCTCTAACATAAGCAATCATCTTTTAAATTCTACAAGAGGTAATCATATTTTTAATTCAATAAATAAATAAATCAACAATATGATAACAATAGGAAGCTGGAATCGTCAGTTATAGGATGAAGATTGTCGGACTACAGTGAACACTGTACCTGAATCAGCAATTGTAACTGTTGCATGTCTCTGTTCAGACTCTTTCATGCCATTTGAGAAAAGCTGAGAATCACGCGCAGCTTATCAGAAAGCTAATTTCACTGATCATAGAACAAATGCATTTCAGGTCATCAGAATTACCTTGAGAAAAAAAGGACTTTGTGCAGCAAGAATCGCCGAGCTAATGTGCATGGTATTGACTCGTGAAACTGGTGTACCCATCAGTGCCATAAGAGTACTAGAGGATTCGATATCTTTTCCATCATCGCCTGCGAAAAAAAAAACAAAGCAGATAAATACAGAGAAACATGCAAAACTAGGGGGTAGAACGGTGGAAGGCACATAACAGAATTACTAGAGAAAATTTTCTGTTACACCAAATATATGAAGGATCACACCTGCTCATATAATCATGAAACAATCACTTCATGTTCCAACTTCCAAGTATATACATTCAAGGGTCAAAGACGCACTTGTGTTGATAATAATTTGCTCATGCCTTTTTATTCTGGACCTTTTGGTTTTTCATTTAAAGATACAATTGTTAGCAGATTCGATATTAGTCATCAAGCAACACATGTTTCTTGTGGAAGGTGTAAAATAACTGGTCACCTTGTTCCTTTAATCAATCTCAGGCTGAAGCATGCATTGTGCTGCCTGGATCAGACCTACTTACACGCCACACGGACCATATGCATACGGAGTTACATTACACATGACCTGTATGATGTATGCACCTCCACAGCAATATACGGACCTATCACACACAAATTATTCGGAATCTGTTTAGTTGTGCAGCGGCTAGGCTATTCTCAACTTGTATAATGGTATGATGTAGTTTGAACACGACTGCTGCAATTGGACATACTACTAGTCTATTAACTGTTCTTCTGGAAAAAAAACACGTCAGAGAAAACGGAATGCATTTTAGAGTAACCCAGCAGCCAGCACCTAGAAATCTAAAACTAAAAGGGTCTGTCTAGGACACATCTAGATGTGACATAGACATAACTATGTCACATCTAAGCTGATTTTCATTTTGTTTGTGGTCTATTTTTTTTTGTTTTTTGTTGCTGCATTATATATTGATGGGAGATTAGATGTGACATCTTTAAAAACATCTAAATGTGAATTAGACAAACTAAAACTTAAAAAGGATCTTTTATAAAATTATATCAACCCATATGGCCACATCCTAATCACGGGTAGCGGCTAATGGTACCGTGCCCGTACGCACCTTGGGCGTCCTCGCGGCGGCGCTTGCGGCTGGCGCCGGAGCCGGAGGCGGGCGCGTCGTGGCTGCCGACGATCTCTATACGCAGGACCCTGTCGGAGAAGGCCTCGTTGTCGAAGACGAACTCGAAGCCCCCCGCGTCCACCCCCGCCCCCGTCGACGCGCCGTCTCCGGCCATGCGCGCGCCGTCTCCAGACCATGGAAGCACCGGTGGCCCTAACCCTAGCTAAAACCAGCGGAGTGGATTTGATCATAGCAGATTCATAAAACCTCCTGCCGCTGTCTACAAACTGCAGATAGCTGAATTAGCGCTAGCTATTGCCGGATGAAACATTCTTCTTTTTCTTCTTCTTCTTCTTCTTCTTTCACAAATACTTGTCAATGAAACACGTCTTCACATTTTACATACACATTGTACATTTTCCATATACATCCGGAACATGGTTTTTACACATATTTCACATTTTTCAAATATAAGTTTTGATGTCTGCTTTTTTATATACACATTGTACATTTTTGTATACATCTAAAATATTTCTTTATATGTTTATCGTTTTCTCAAATATATAATTAACATTTAAATACATGATTTGTTCAATATGTGTTAAACATTTTTCAAATGCACATGAAAACAATTTTTGAATGATACAAAACATTTTTTTAAAACTATACGATAATTATTACATTTAGGATTTTTTTTAAATGTCATAAACATAGTTTTGAAACTCATGAACAGTTTTACATGTTTTAAATTATTACATGACGTGTATACATTGTATAATTTTTTTAAAAAATGTCACTTACATTTTCTTCAAAAATGTGATTTTATTTTGTCACATATTTTGTTTTGAATGGCACAGACATTTTCTAGAAGTTGAGCGATTTTTTTCTTGCATCAACATTTTTCTATATGCGATGAACACTTTCAAAAATTAACTTTTTTCATAATATATGTATCTATTATTTTCGAAATATAAACAAGAGAAAAAATACATGTGTGATGTCAGTGTGACAAAATTATATGGCTACTGGGTCGGTCCATTACCGACTCTTGTAGAAGAGCTCGGCTTAAGTCCTGCTAAAGGCCGAACATAGACTTTCCTATGCAGCCGAGCGTACAATGACGTGTTAGCTGGGCCGGCTCATTAACAGCGGCTTCCAAGTGAGCTTGATTTTGCTGTTTTCTAGTTACCTTTTTCGTTTTACTTTACTGTTTTTGTTGACTTTTCTTTTGGTTTGTTCTTGTTTTCATTTTCTCTTCTTAATTATTTTTCTAATTCATTTTATTTTTCATTCTTCTATTTTAGTTACCTTTTAAAATTCAGAAATTCTTTGTCAAAACAAATAAAACATCTTTATAAAATCCGCTAACAATTTTTGACATACACATTAAAAAATGAGGATGTTTTTTAATTCATGAATATTTGAAAACAATAAATTCATGATTTTTCGGAAATTTGAGAATATTTTAGAAAAATGTAAACATTTTAAAATACATCAAGAACATGTTTTAAAATCGTTAATATATTTTAGATTCGCAAACATTTTGTAGATTGCTAAGATTTTACGAATTTAGGAAGGTTTTTAAAATTCATGAATGTTTTTGAACATTTTAAAATTTCTTGATCAGTTTAAAATTGATGGGATTTTTTTCATATTTATGATAAAATTGGTTAAAATAGTACCATTCCAGTGAGGCAGTGACAGGGGCATATCAGATTGATGTTACTTACACCTCAAGTTCATTGGAGAGTTGCTAATACGTGCCTCCAGTCCGATTAGTCGATCTGGCGCCTACTACGTGCCTAAGTGGGTTGCGTTCAGAAATCCCACTCATCAGCACATGTTATGTTCGTTCACATGGACAAGTTGTTTCGTTCATTCAAGTGGACTCGTTCGTTCATTCATTCACAA
Source organism: Aegilops bicornis (assembly GCA_021605145.1). Lineage (NCBI taxonomy): Eukaryota > Viridiplantae > Streptophyta > Magnoliopsida > Poales > Poaceae > Aegilops > Aegilops bicornis. The sequence continues at coordinate 632,236,115 of CM038673.1, forward strand.
AAGTGGGTTGAACGTTTTGGAAAAAGTTTGCGAGTTCGAAAAAGTTCATGGATTTGAAAATTTTCAAGGATTTTGAAAAAGTTCACGAAATTGAAATTATTATGCTAATTTGAGAAAAAGTTCATGAATTTTAAAAGTTTGTGAGTTTGAAAAAGTTGACGGATTTGAAAAGTTTTGTAGATATGTAAAAAGTTCACGAAGTTTTCTAAAAGGTTCAACGCTAAAATTTCAAGAAAATTAAAAAAGTTCATGAACTTGAAAAAGTCCATGAGTTCAAAAAAAGTTTATGGAACTTGAAAAATGTCGCGGATTTGGAAAAAGTTCACAAATCCAAAACAAATCATGGATTTGAAAAAAAAAATCATGTCTTGAAAAAATCGACAAAACTGAAAAAAGTTCCTGCATTTGAAAAAAAAGTACATGGGAAAAAAAGTCAAAAGGTAAAATTTTCATACATTTGAAAAATAAGTTCAGGAAGTTTAAAAAAAGGAAAAAAGGAAAAAAGAAAAGAGAAAGAAAAAGGGAAATAAAAACTGAGTAAAAACCAAAGAAAACCGGCAAAATAAAACCGAAAGAAGAAAAAGACGGAGTATTCTTCTTAGCATTACATTTGGTAGTGAACCTGAGGTTTAACGTTCTCAGGTACGCCCACTGTTTGAAGGTTGAAATAAAGAGAAAATGGTAGACGGGCCGAGCTAGAACGGAGAGGGGTGTGCGCCAGTTTGTAGAATGATCTATAACTGACACTGAGGGCACCAAATAGGAGTTGGGGAGTTCATAGAGCTTACTTTCAGTGGCGGATCTTAGTTGAAGCAAAACTAGGCCATGGCCCACCCATTTTTTCTTCGAAACAGTGGGCCAAGGGGGAGGGGGGGGGGGGGGGGGATAGGCCGTGAGAGAAAGAAACATGTATGTGTTCTCATTTAGCTAGCCCCGCCCAAGCTATGACTCCGCCACTACTTCTACACCTTCGTCTGATGCTACATCCTTGGAGGCATTGGTTTGCAGAGAAGCACTTGCACTCGCCCTGGATCTTTCACTCACCGATGTGGTCATTGCTCGGACTGTCAAAGGTGTGGTTAATGATATTCACAAGGGCACATGAGGGATTTATGCTCCTTCATCTTCGAAGGACGAGAATCTACTATCAAGGTGCACAGTCTTGCCAAACACGCTCTAGAACTTTCCTTGGGACGCCACGTGTGGCTCCTCAATATTCCAGCTCTCAATTGTGTCCCCATGACTTTGTTTAATGATCAACAAAATGGAGTGTGTTTAGACTAAAAATAAGGTCTAGATATATCCGTTTGAGTGATATAGTTAATATAAGACCGAGGTAGTATATTTCTTGAAAATACCATACTTTTGTTTTCCACATATTCTCGGGCCAAGCTCTCTTGTGCATTTCTACTATCTACTAACAGAAAAACGAAATGAGAAAAGTACGTTGTTCCGTGGTAATATTCTCTGGGTGACTAAGTCATTTCTCCCTAGATATACACAGAGAACTTTGGATGCACAGACAAACAGATAGATCAGACAAGGCAGATTAGACATGAAAAGCGGCCGGCAGCAGGCAACTTGTAAGAAGTACGAACAACCAAATTTGAGCCAGGCACCCGAGGGCCAACCCTAGCCCTCCATGTTCCTAACTAGCTGGCTAGCTAGCTATGAGCTTACAACTATCCATGCAAGCTTGATTACTTGATCCGTATGGACAAGCAATCCCCCAACTCAATGATGGAGTCCTAGCTAAGATAGCAGACGAGATTAGACTAGTCCTCGGTCGATCACCGATTGGTTCATGCACTATTACAGAGTACACATCTTCGGCGCCGGCTTGACTTCTTGGTGATTCTCTTCCACAACCAACTAATAACATCACTAAAGTGGAGAACTCAGTGTAGCTCAGATGATGAGATTACCTGCGATGAAACTAGCCTATCAGTGTTCAAGTCTTAGACTTGCACTAGTGCTCGCATTCCTTTTCTTGATGTTTTTTAGACTTTTTGGCGATATTCGTTCAGTAGAAGCAGATGTTTTTGTGGACAATGAGACGTCTATGGCGACTTCATCAATCTTAAGATGTTTTAGCCTAGTATCTCAAAAGTACTCATAGGGGTAAAGCGTGCATGCGTGTATTCATAAAAATAAATGTATGTGTATGTTTACGAGCATCAACAATCATATGTAAGTACCTGCAAAAAAAAAAGAGATCATATGTAAGAAAAACTAACTCAATCCGTGACAAGTTAACTCGAACTAGGGAGTAGTAGTCTAGAAAAGGAGACGAGGAAACAACTCGACCAAGGGAAAGGTGCATGCAACACGCAATGAAAAGAGAGGACGTACGTACGCCATGCAATGCCAGCCACTCGGCTGCCATATCAGGGTCCAACACGATGTGGCCGGCCAGATATCTCCTGACGCCGCCTGCCGCCTGCCGCCCAGGATGAGCGGTTTGGCAGTCACAGGATATTTCCCTCCGTACTCAACCATGAACTCTCTGCCAACTGCATGCATGCGTCACTGAGCTAGCTCACCAGTCACCACATGCATCTTCCACGCACGCACGCATGCATGCCTGTTTAATTATTTCTTCTTTCTCTGAAAACCACTGATAGATACATGAACGGACGGCTGTTTGCCTCGGTACCATGGACTCTCTGCATGCATGCTCCGGTTGAGAGATTCCAACCGCATGCGTGTGCGCGTGTGATTACCTCGGTTGAGTTCGAATACATGTAAAATGAGATGTTTTCTTTTCAACAGGAAGTTAAAGATAGTTCAAATTAAAGCTACTCCCTCCGTACCGGTTTACAAAAACTAAATAATTGCAAACTTCTAGGCGCGGTGCATTAACTACCCACCTCGTTTCCTGTTTTTTGCCACGAAAACAAAAATCAGCCTATAAAAGACGTGGGGCATGTATGCATTCAATGACTTGAGACTACTTAGCATAACATGTAGTAGTACTCCAGCCTCAGCGTGTTGCCGCCCTCGATGTACTCGAGGACGGCCTCCAGCGTGCGGCCGGGCATGCCCCACCATCGGCGCCGTCCCTCGGAGTTGAGCCTGCCGGAGGGCACAACACCGTTGGTGGCCTCGAGCTGCTCGGCGTGCAGGCCCGGTCCTGATGGGAGGGGGGGGGGGGGGGTGGGGGTGGCAGTGGGGGCGACCGCCCCGGGCCTCCGGAATAGAGGGGCCCCTAGGTACGTGCACATATAGATCAAGGGTAAGCTTTTCCCATAGATTAAGCCCGTTAGAGAAGAAAAGGAATGCAATGTTGTGTGTGTTGGACCTGGCCTGGTGGAAAAGCAATTGGATACTGTAACTGAACGTCCAGGATTCCAGCCCCCATCACGCGCGCACGAGTCGCACGACGCTCGCTGATGGCACGGGAAGGAATGATTTCTCGCCTGATTGGTCGGATTGCCTTCTTGTTTTACTTAATCCCCCGATCACCGCGCGACGTCATCGCCTTTGCCAACCGTGTTGACTTATCCCTAACCGCGATGCCATCACCTCTCGTCATCGTAGCGCCTGCAGCCGTTGCCGCCGCTAGGAACAGCAGCGAGGAGGCCACAGGAACAGCCAATGGCAGTCGGCAGTCTCCGCTGTCCACGCGGCCACACACGAATCCAGCAGAGAAGGTACCTACAATGCTTATGCCTTAGTGATTTCTAAAGGTTACAAATCACGACCGTGCTTTCATTATTTCAACAGGACATTGATGATCATCGACTGACTGGACACTGTTAAGTGACATGTTATTGAGCTTTATGCATTTGTAATTTGTGAGTACGACTTTACAATCGGTAAGATTTTTTAAATTGATTTAGTATTCTTGTATGTTCCGCTAGTTTTGAATTACCAATTATTTCTTTAAATTTCAGCACCTCATGTCACCTAGTAAAAGGCATGCATCCAGCAATTACAATTACTGGATGAGACTGAAAGTTATAAGAATTTTCTAAGATATGCATATGCAATTTGATACGAGTACTGTTTTTCAGTGCACATGAAATGATGTTTGGTATATCTCATAGACACATACATTGATTATTATGTCCATGTTTATACTAAAGGGCCCCCAGTTCTAGATTCGCCCCGGGCCCCCGAAAACTCAGGACCGGCCCTGTCGGCGTGACGGCGGCGGAAGTATGGCTCCCAGAGCGGGCTGTCTGGGACGTAGCGCGGCCCCTCCCTCGCCGCCCGCGGCAGGGAGGCGCGGATACGCGCGATCTCCGCATGCCGCGCCGCCCCGGTGGGCGGTGGTGGCACCGGGACCCCGCCGGCGCTGATTCTCCATGCCCCGGGCACCCGCATGTCCGGCGGGACCGGGTACTCGGCCTCGAAGAGGAGCCGAGCTTCGTCCTCGTGAAGGTGGCGACGGCCGAAGCCGTTCGTCGCCGCCCCGTTTGCCTGGGAAGCGTTCGGCCATTTCTTTGAACTGGGGACAGCGAGGGGAGTGGGAGGAAGGGGGAGAGAGGGCACGTCGGCGATGGAGACTCTGTGCGTGCCACCGGCGCGCTAGGGGTCGGCTTATATAGGCAGAGGCGCCGCGCGCACGCGTGGCATGCGCGGGGACGCGCGTCGTCACGCCTTCACTGCGCCACCCGTGAAGCATTAATGGCGGAGGCTGACCGACGCGGCAGCGCGCGACAGCTTTGGCTTTGATTTGCCGCGGGAAACGAGGCGATGAGGACGACGAAGCGGCGAGAAGCGAGACGAGTCGCTAGCAAGGAGGGCCCGCGGCTCTTTCGCGCCAAAAACGATTCGCCCGGCGCCCCCGAGCGCCCCCCAGCACGCCGGGTTCGGGTTGGGTCAGCCGGCGACAATTTCGACCCGAACCGGCGAAAATTGGGCCCTTGGGGGCGCGACCGGGCCGATTTTTTTGACGTCGACGGCCGAAAAGTCGCCTGGAGGGCCTTGTTGGGGGCGCGGCTGGAGATGCTCTAATGCACTGGTACGGAGGGAGTACCAATGATGTACAACAATGCCCTGTTTTGCCATACTTGGTTGTATTGTTCCGGTTTAAGACCTCTGTTTTACTAAAATAGTAGATATATAATGCGCCATTAGCACGCTACAAGGATCCCATTTAGGAACTACTCCCTCCGTTTAGAATTATTTGTCGCAGAAATGGATGTATCTAGACGTATTTTAGTTCTAGATACATACATCGCCCTAAAGAGGCTGATGCTAGTAAGATAGAGATATTTAGGCCTCTTGCTATGATCAATTGCAGCTTCAAAATATTTGCCAAGTGTGCCGCTAATAGGTTTGGCCCCATCTGTAGAGATTTAATTTCTTTGAACCAGACTGCCTTCATAAAAGGCAGATTCATTGCTGAGAGTATAATCACATCTCATGAAATTATTCACTCTGTGTACTCCAGTAAACAATCTGGTTTTATTTTTAAGCTAGATTATGAGAAAGCTTATGATATGATCAACAGAGATTTCTTGCTGGACATGATGAGCAAGAGAGGTTTTAGCCCGAAGTGGATGAAGAAGGTTTCTTCTTTATTAAATAAGGGCTCTGTTGGGGTTAATATAAACAATACCAACAGTAATTTCTTTTTAACTGGCAAGGGAGTCAGGCAGGGGGACCCATATTCCCCTCTACTGTTCAATTCGGTAGCTGATGTCTTTACCAAAATCCTTGCTAAGGCTGCTAGCTGTAACATCCTAGAAGGACTGTTCCCTAGCTCCCATCCAACTGGTGTCATCAGCATGCAATATGCTGATGATACTTTGCTTTTCCTGAGTAATAACTCTGCTCAAGCCAAAAACCTTAAATGGCTACTATCTTGCTTTGAACAAATTTCTGGGATGCGCATTAACTTTCATAAATGCGAATTGGTCCTCATTAACGTAGATAGGGAGAAAGCAAACGTATTTGCTCAAATCCTTGGATGTAGAATTAGTGATTTTCCCATTAAATATTTAGGAGCTCCTCTTCACCATAGAAAGCTGAAAAAATGTGAGCTTCAGCCTACTGTGGACAAGATCATTAAAAAGGAGCTGGTTGGAGAGGCAGACTCCTGTCCTCTGGCAAGAGGCTCACATTAGTGAAAACTTGCCTGGCCACCATTCCTAGTTACCTGATGGGTATTTTCAAATTCCCCAAGTGGGCCATCCAGTTGATTAATTCTCAACTGGCTCACTATTTCTGGGACAACTATGAGGGGCATCACAAATATCACCTGGCTTCCTGGGGTTGTGTGACTCAACAAAAACAACATGGAGGCCTAGGTGTCCCTAACATTGCAGATATGAACTTGTGTTTATTAGCTTCCTGGATTAAGAGATATTTCTTGGATCATGACAAGATTTGGAAAAAAGTCATTGATTCCAAGTACAACACTCATAATCCTAATATTTTTGCCTGCTCTAATTTTGGGGCTTCCCCCTTCTGGAAAGGCATCCTATGGGCTGCTAAAGCTGCTAACATAGGCTACTCCTGGATAATAGGAGATGGTAAAAGTATTAGGTTTTGGAGTGATCGTTGGTTAGTATATACCACCCTAGCCACTAAATATTGGAATCTATATAATATTGCCAATGATAAGAACATCACTGTTAGTGAGGCCTGGGATGGTACAAACCTGAAAATCTCTTTTAGGAGATGCTTTTCTCTTGATATGTTGACAGAGTGGGATGAGTTATTCAATGATATTAAAAATACTGTCCTGGTAGACAAGAGTGACACTGTTTGTTGGGATTTTGACACTAAAGGTATTTACACTGTCAAGTCCTTTTATAACATTGTTAACTTTAGAGGGGTCTCCCCTGGGAACAGTGTATCTATCTGGAATATCAAAGTTCCTCTTCGCATTCATATTTTTCTTTGGCTAATGGCTAACAACAAGCTATTGACCAAAGATAATCTGCAGAAAAGACAAACAATAGATGATGCTTCCTATCTTTTCTGTAGTGACCCCGAAAGCATAGATCATTTATTTTTTGGTTGTGTTGTTTCTGTAGAGCTTTGGAGAGTAATTGGGGACATTTCTAATAATCATTCTAGGATGTCTGTCTATGACATGCTAGAATGGTGGTCCCTAAGTAAAAATCACCAAACAGATTGCCTTTTACACTCTGCTGCCTTATGGGCTCTATGGAAATACCGTAACGATATGTGTTTCAATTATACTCCCTGGTCTAGGATGCAGGTGTTGTGGAGGAAGATAGCTGCTACCTTGGACAGCTGGGCAGTCCGTTGCTCAGATCCTGTCAAAAGTATAGTGTTGCAAATGGTGCGGAAACTGGAACAGATAGCAAGATCGCCGCCCCTCTTACTATGGCCGGATCCTGGCTAGGGCTGAAGAAGTGCTCAAGAGGAGCTATGAGCGAGTGATGATTCATATGGTTGTTGTAGCTCCCCTTGTTTAATTTCGATACATTTTACATTCTCTAAGTAGTGACAGAGGCCTGTTGGCTTGTTCTGCTTACTTTTGCTGGGGCAGCGCGTGTGCTGTTTCCCCTCGCGTGCTTGTAATCGTACTGAACCTTGCTTGGTTTCTCTTGGCAATCCAATTGGAACCGGGGCCTTGAGCCCTTTTCCTCTAAAAAGAGTACTATATAAGAAGTCACAGATAGTTTGAACAAAAGGCGCCACACTCATAGAGCCCTGTTTGGTCAAGCCCTACCTTCACCAATGATCTCAAGGGAAACACGTTAAGTAGATCAAGACTTCAAAGAGTGTATGGAAGGAAACTGACTTTTCTTCGATACAAAGTTAAATAGAGTGCAAGTAGAAGTCCTGATGTAAATTATATGTGGTGTTGTTTGGAGAAACTCGGTTACAGTTCTAGTTGACTCTAATTTCAGTTAGCTGGAGAGCACGTATATACTACACTCTCAGCAATACATCCTAGTATATGTATAAGAAAAAGCTAAAGAGAGTTTATAGGAAAGGCACCATACACATCAAGCCATATTTCGTCAACGACGTAAAAAGATTAATTTACCCAAATACTTAGTATAAATCTAACGCCAGATTTTTTCAGGGTCAGAGCGAACGTGTTGGCTGCCGTCAGATGTCCTGCATGAATCTTGGTGCAAGGTGACATGCCACGTCAGCAGCTTCGATACGGCAGCTCCTCACGCGAACGCATCAAGCCTATTTCGTCATACTTGGTTAACTTTTCTTTTTTAGAAAATGAGGATTACCTCCGGCCACTAGTAGAAAACAGGGCTTTCGTCCAGGCCAGTTTAGCCCATTAGTCCCGGTTCAATCCAGAACCGAGACCAATGGAGCTATTTGCCCCGGTTCGTGAGCCCAGAGGGCCGGCCGGGCCACGTGGGCCATTGGTCCCGGTTCGTCCGGACATTTTGGTCCCGGTTGGTGGGACGAACCGACCAATGGTCTCTGGCTCACCACTATTGGTCGGTTGGTGGCATGAACCGGGACCAAAGGCTTCCCTTTAGTCCCGGCTCATGCCACCAACCGGGGCTAATGGTGCTACCTATATATAGCCCCTCGCGCAAGAACAGAGCACACTGCTCTGTTTTTTCTGGCCGAGGGGGAGAGGACTTGGTGGTGCTCTAGCTCACCTCCTATGCACACAAGGTGTTCGATGAAATGCCCGGGCCACACTACTTAAGGTTTCTCCTCTCCAAGCTCGACCGCCAAGCTCCATTTTCCTCAATATTTATCTAGGTTTAGCGGTCCGTCACGCCCCGTCCCCGTCTTCATCGCCGTCGATCACCAGCGCCGAGCACATCGCCCGCCCCACCGTGGTGAGCCTCTTGTTCTTATCTTCTTTCCGAAAGGAAAAATATTATTACTTGTTTGTTTAGATAGATACTTGTATTATTTTCTTACTTTTATTATTGCATATTATATAGTGCGATGGTTTTGGTATCCGCCCCGTCGGCCCTCGTCACATCTATGATTCGGATGTGGTATATATTATCTTTTCATAACTATTGGTTCATTTATTGTTTATGAAAATTATGCCACCAACGTGACATAGATTTTATTTATCTAGGAGGTTGTTGAACCGGAAATTCCAACCGACCCTATTGTCGAGAGGTTAAATTTAGTTGAAGAAGAAAACAATTTCTTGAAGGAAAAAATAAAAAAACTTGAGGAGGAGAAGATGATATTGGAGTTGCTGTTGGAAATATGCCCTAGAGGCAATAATAAAAGCATTATTATTATATTTCCTTGTTCGTGATAATTGTCTTTTATTCATGCTATAATTGTATTATCTGGAAATCGTAATACATGTGTGAATACATAGACCAGAATACGTCCCTAGTGAGCCTCTAGTTGACTAGCTCGTTGGTCAACAGATAGTCATGGTTTCGACTATGGACATCGATGTCATTGACAACGGGATCACGGCATTAGGAGAATGACGTGATGGACAAGACCCAATCCTAAGCATAGCACAAGATCATGTAGTTCGCTTTGCTAGAGCTTTTTCAATGTCAAGTATCTTTTCCTTAGACCATGAGATCGTGGTAACTCCCGGATACCGTAGGAGTGCTTTGGGTGTACCAAACGTCACAACGTAATCGGGTGACTATAAAGGTGCACTACAGGTATCTCCGAAAGTGTCTCATTGGGTTGACACGGATCGACTGGATTTGTCACTCCGTATGACGGAGAGGTATATCTGGGCCCACTCGGTAATGCATCATCATAATGAGCTCAAAGTGACCAAGTGTCTGGTCACGGGATCATGCATTACGGTACGAGTAAAGTGACTTGCGGGTAACGAGACTGAACGAGGTATTGGGATACCGACGATCGAAGTCTCGGGCATGTAACGTACCGATTGACAAAGGGAATAGTATACGGGTTGCCGGAATCTTCGACATCGTGGTTCATCCGATGACATCATCGAGGAGCATGTGGGAGCCAACATGGGTATCCAGATCCCGCTGTTGGTTATTGACCGAGATCGCCTCGGTCATGTTCGCATGTCTCCGAACCCGTAGGGTCTACACACTTAAGGTTCGGTGACGCTAGGGTTATTAGGAAGACTTGTATGTGATTACCGAATGTTGTTCGGAGTCCCGGATGAGATCCCGGACGTCACGAGGAGTCCCGGAATGGTACGGAGGTAAAGATTTATATATGGGAAGTTGTCAAACGGACACCGGAAAAGTTTCGGGACATATCGGTATTGTACCGGGGTCACCAGAAGGGTTCCGGGGGTCCACCGGTAGGGGCCACCCCTCCCGGGGGGCCACTTGGGCTGCGTGGAAAGGGGCCAGCCCCTGGTGGGCTGGGCGCACCCCCTCCCTTGGGCCCTTGCGCCTAGGGTTGAGGGGGGGGGGAACCCTAGAGGGGCGCCTTGCTTGGGGGCAAGCCCCTCCCTTGGCCCGCCCCCTCTAGATGCCATCTAGAGGGGGCCGGCCCCCTCTCCCTTCCCCCTATAAATAGAGGGGTGAGGGGAGGGCTGCAGACACAACTTGAAGGCGCAACCCCTCCCCTCCCCAACACCTCTCCTCCTCCGTACGTGCTTGGCGAAGCCCTGTCGGAGTACTGATGCACCAACATCACCACGCCGTCGTGCTGCCGTTGGAGCAATCTTCCTCAACCTCTCCTTCCCCTTGCTGGATCAAGACGGAGGAGACGTCGTCTGCACTGCACGTGTGTTGAACGCGGAGGTGCTGTCCGTTCATCACTTTGGTCATCGGTGATCCGAGTACGACTCCATCATCACCATCCCCTTGAACGCTTCCACACTCGATCTACAAGTGGTATGTAGATGCAAACTCACTCCCTTGACTCGTTGCTTAGATGAACTCATAGATGGATCTTGGTGAAACCGTAGGAAAAATTTTAATTTTCTGCAACGCGTTCCCCAACAGGTGGCATCATGAGCTAGGTCTATGCGTAGTTCTCTATTGCACGAGTAGAACACAATTTTGTTGTGGGCGTAGATCTTGTCAACTTGCTTGCCGCTACTAGTCTTATCTTGCTTCAACGGTATTGTGGGATGAAGCGGCCCGGACCAACCTTACACGCATTTCCACGTGAGACCGGTTCCACCGACTAACATGCACTAGTTGCATAAGGTGGCTGGCGGGTGTCTGTCTCTCCCACTTTAGTTGGAGCGGATTCGATGAAGAGGGTCCTTATGAAGGGTAAATAGAAGTTGACAAGATCACGTTGTGGTTATTCGTAGGTAAGAAAACGTTCTTGCTAGAACCCAATTGCAGCCACGTAAAAGATGCAACAACAATTAGAGGACGTATAACTTGTTTTTGCAGCAATTGTCATGTGATGTGATATGGCCAAGCTGTGATGTATGATGAATGACATATTGTGATGTATGAGATCATGTTCTTGTAAAAGGAATCACGACTTGCATGTCGATGAGTATGACAACCGGCAGGAGCCATAGGAGTTGTCTTTATTTTTGTATGACCCGCGTGTCATTGAAGAACGCCATGTAAATTACTTTACTTTATTGCTAAACGTTAGCCATAGAAGTAGAAGTAGTCGTTGGTGTGACAACTTCATGAAGACACGATGATGGAGATCATGATGATGGAGATCATGGTGTCATGCCGGTGACAAGATGATCATGGAGCCCCGAAGATGAAGATCAAAGGAGCTATATGATATTGTCCATATCATGTCACTACTATATAATTGCATGTGATGTTTATTATGTTTATACATCTTGTTTACTTAGAACGACGTTAGTAAATAAGATGATCCCTTACAACAATTTCAAGAAGTGTTCTCCCCTAATTGTGCACCGTTGCTAAAGTTCGTCGCTTCTAAGCACCACGTGATGATCGGGTGTGATGGATTCTTACGTTCACATACAACGGGTGTAAGACAGATTTACACACGCAAAACACTTAGGGTTAACTTGACGAGCCTAGCATGTACAGACATGGCCTCGGAACACGGAGACCGAAAGGTCGAACACGAGTCGTATGGAAGATACGATCAACATGAGAATGTTCACCGACGATGACTAGTCCGTCTCACGTGATGATCGAACACGGCCTAGTCGACTCGGATCATGTAACACTTAGATGACTAGAGGGATGTCTAATCTGAGTGGGAGTTCATTAAAATAATTTGATTAGATGAACTTAATTATCATGAACTTAGTCTAAAACTTTTGCATAATATGTCTTGTAGATCAAATGGCCAACGCTCATGTCAACTTGAACTTCAACGCTGCTCCTAGAGAAAACCAAGCTGAAAGATGATGGCAGCAACTATACGGACTGGGTCCGGAACCCGAGGATCATCCTCATAGCTGCCAGAAACAATATGTCCTAGAAGGACCGCTAGGTGACGCACCTGGCCCCCGAGAACCAAGACATTATGAATGGTTGGCAATCTCGGCCGATGATTACTCCCTCGTTCAGGCGGCATGCTTTACAGACTTAGAACCGGGGCTCCAAAAGCGTTTTGAGCATCACGGAGCATATGAGATGTTCGAGGAGCTGAAACTAGTTTTCCAAGCTCACGCCCGGTCGAGAGATATGACATCTCCGACAAGTTCTATAGTTGTAAGATGGAGGAAAATAGTTACATCGGTGAGCACATACTCAAGATGTCCGGGTTGCACAACCGTATGACCCGGCTGAATATTAACCTCCCCGATGAGGCGGTCATTGACAGAATCCTTGATCGCTCCCACCAAGCTACAAGAGCTTTGTGATGAACTACAATATGCGTGGATGGTGAAGACCATTCTGAAGTATTTTCAATGCTTGAAGTCAGCAGAGGTTGAGATCAAGAAAGAACATCAAGTGTTGATGGTCAATAAGACCACTAAGTTCAAGAAGGGCAAGGGCAAGAAGAACTTCAAGAAGGACGGCAAGGATAAAGAGCCGCTACCGGTAAAACCGCCATCTGAAGAAGTCAAAGAATGGACCCAAGCCCGAGATCGAGTGCTTTTATTGCAAGGGAAGGGTCATCGAAGCGGAACTGCCCCAAATACTTAGCGGATAAGAAGGCCGGCAACACCAAAGGTATATTTGAAATACATGTAATTGATGTGTACCTTACCAGTACTCGTAGTAACTCCCGGTATTTGATACCAAAGGTGCCGTTGCTCATATTTGTAACTCACAACAGAGCTGCGGAATAAGCGGAGACCGGCGAAGGACGAGGTGACGATCTTGGCGTCGAGAATGGTTCCAGAGTCGATGTGATCGCCGTCGGCACACTACCTCTTCATTTACCTACGGGATTAGTTTTGAACCTTAATAATTGTTATTTGGTGCCAAGTTTGAGCATGAACATTGTATCTGGATCTCGTTTAATGCGAGATGGCTACTCATTTAAATCCGAGAATAATGGTTGTTCTATTTATATGAGAGACATGTTTTATGGTCATGCTCCGATGGTCAATGGTTTATTTTAATGAATCTCGGCGTAGTGTTACACATATTCATAGCGTGAATACCAAAAGATGTAAAGTTGATAACGATAGTCCCACATACTTGTGGTAATCGCCGCCTTTGGTCACATTGGTGTCAAGCGCATGAAGAAGCTCCATGCTTGATGGACTTTTGGAGTCTCTAGATTATGAATCATTTGACACATGCGAACCATGCCTTATGGGCAAGATGACCAAGACTCCGTTCTCCGGAACAATGGAGCGAGCAACCAACTTATTGGAAATCATACATACCGATGTGTGCGGTCCAATGAGCGTTGAGGCTCATGGAGGATATCGTTATGTTCTCACTCTCACCGATGACTTGAGTAGATATGGGTATGTCTACTTAATGAAAAACAAGTCCGAGACCTTTGAAAAGTTCAAGGAATTTCAGAATGAGGTAGAGAATCAACGTGACCGAAAAATAAAGTTCTTACGATCAGATCGTGGAGGAGAATATTTAAGTCACGAATTTGGTACACACTTAAGAAAATGTGGAATCGTTTCACAACTCACGCCGCTGGAACACCTCAACAGAACGGTGTGTCCGAACGTCGTAATCGCACTCTATTGGATATGGTGCGATCTATGATGTCTCTTACCGATTTACCGCTATCATTTTGGGGATACGCTCTAGAGACAGCTACATTCACTTTAAATAGGGCACCGTCTAAATCCGTTGAGACAACACCGTATGAATTATGGTTTGGGAAGAAACCTAAGTATCGTTTCTAAAAGTTTGGGGATGCGATGCTTATGTCAAGAAACTTCAACCTGAAAAGCTCGAACCCAAGTCGGAAAAATGCGTCTTCATAGGATACCCTAAGGAAACCATTGGGTATACCTTCTACCTTAGATCCGAAGGCAAGATCTTTGTTGCCAAGAACGGATCCTTTCTGAAAAAAGAGTTTCTCTCGAAAGGAGTAAGTGGGAGGAAAGTAGAACTCGATGAAGTACTACCTCTTGAACCGAAAAGTAGTGCAGCTCAGGAAAATGTTCCTGTGGTGCCTTCACCAATTGGAGAGGAAATTAATGATGATGGATCAAGTTGCTACTGAACTTCGTAGGTCCACAAGGACACGTTCCGCACCAGAGTGGTACGACAACCCTGTCCTGGAAATCATGTTGTTAGACAACGGTGAACCTTTGAACTATGAAGAAGCGATGGCGGGCCCAGATTCCAACAAATGGCTAGAAGCCATGAAATCCGAGATAGAATCCATGTATGAAAACAAAGTATGGACTTTGGTGACTTGCCCAATGATCGGCGAGCGATAGAAAACAAATGGATCTTTAAGAAAAAGACGGACGCGGATGGTAATGTTACCATCTATAAAGCTCGACTTGTCGCTAAGGGTTATCGGCAAGTTCAAGGGATTGACTACGATGAGACTTTCTCTCCCGTAGCGAAGCTTAAGTCCGTCCGAATCATGTTAGCAATTACCGCATACTATGATTATGAGATATGGCAGATGGACGTCAAAACGACATTCCTTAACGGGCATCTTAAGGAAGAGTTGTATATGATGCAGCCGGAAGGTTTTGTCGATCCTAAGAATGCTAACAAAGTATGCAAGCTCCAGCGATCCATTTATGGGCTGGTGCAAGCATCTCGGAGTTGGAACATTCGCTTTGATGAGATGATCAAAGCGTTTGGGTGTATGCAGACTTATGGAGAAGCCTGCGTTTACAAGAAAGTGAGTGGGAGCTCTGTAGCATTTCTCATATTATATGTAGATGACATACTTTTGATGGGAAATGATATAGAATTCTTGGACAACATGAAGGCCTACTTGAATAAGTGTTTTTCAATGAAGGACCTTGGAGAAGCTGCTTATATATTAGGCATCAAGATCTATAGAGATAGATCAAGACGCCTCATAGGTCTTTCACAAAGCACATACCTTGATAAGATTTTGAAGAAGTTCAAAATGGATCAGTCCAAGAAAGGGTTCTTGCTCAGATCGCAAGGTGTGAGATTGAGCTCAGCTCAATGCCCGACCACGGCAAAAGATAAAGAAGAGATGAGCGTCATCCCCTATGCCTCAGCCATATGATCTATTATGTATGCCATGTCTGTGTACCAGACTGATGTAAACCTTGCCGTAAGTTTGGTAGGAAGGTACCAAAGTAATCCCGGCAAGGAACACCGGACGGCGGTCAAGAATATCCTGAAGTACCGAAAAGGACAAAGGACATGTTTCTCGTTTATGGAGGTGACGAAGAGCTCGTCGTAAAGGGTTACGCCGACGCTTAGCTTCGACACAGATCTGGATGACTCTAAGTCACAAACCGGATACGTGTATATGTTGAATGGTGGAAGCGATGGCTGGTGCATTTGCAAGCGAGCGTCGTGGCGGGATCTACATGTGAAGCGGAGTACATGGCAGCCTCGGAGGCAGCGCATGAAGCAATTTGGGTGAAGGAGTTCATCACCGACCTAGGAGTCATACCCAATGCGTCGGGGCCGATCAAACTCTTACGTGACAACACCGGAGCTATTGCACTTGCCAAGGAGCCCAGGTTTCACAAGAAGACCAGCATATCAAGCGTCGCTTCAACTCCATCCGTGAAAATGTTCAAGATGGAGACATAGAAATATGCAAAGTGCATACGGATCTGAATGTCGCAGATCCGTTGACTAAAACCTCTTCAAGGGCAAAGCATGATCAACACCAGAACTCTATGGGTGTTCGATTCATCACAATGTAACTAGATTATTGACTCTAGTGCAAGTGGGAGACTGTTGGAAATATGCCCTAGAGGCGATAATAAAAGCATATTATTATATTTCCTTGTTCGTGATAATTGTCTTTTATTCATGCTATAATTGTATTATCCGGAAATCGTAATACATGTGTGAATACATAGACCAGAATACGTCCCTAGTGAGCCTCTAGTTGACTAGCTCATTGGTCAACAGATAGTCATGGTTTCCTGACTATGGACATCAGATGTCATTGACAACGGGATCACGACATTAGGAGAATGACGTGATGGACAAGACCCAATCCTAAGCATAGCACAAGATCGTGTAGTTCGTTTTGCTAGAGCTTTTTCAATGTCAAGTATGTTTTCCTTAGACCATGAGATCGTGTAACTCCCGGATACCGTAGGAGTGCTTTGGGTGTACCAAACGCGTCAACAGAATCGGGTGACTATAAAGGTGCACTACGGTATCTCCGAAAGTGTACATTGGGTTGACACGGATCCAGATTGGGATTTGTCACTCCGTATGACGGAGAGGTATCTCTGGGCCCACTCGGTAATGCATCATCATAATGAGCTCAAAGTGACCAAGTGTTTGGTCACGGGATCATGCATTACGATGCAGTAAAGTGACTTGCCGGTACGAAGACTGAACGAGGTATTGGGATACCGACGATCGAGTCTCGGGCATGTAACGCATACCGATTGACAAAGGGAATAGTATATGTGGTTGCCGGAATCCTCGACATCGTGGTTCATCCGATGACATCATCAAGGAGCATGTGGGAGCCAACATGGGTATCCAGATCCCGCTGTTGGTTATTGACACGAGATCGTCTCGGTCATGTGCGCATGTCTCCCGAACCCGTAGGGTCTACACTTAAGGTTCGGTGACGCTAGGGTTATTAGGAAGACTTGTATGTGATTACCGAATGTTGTTCGGAGTCCCGGATGAGATCCCGGACGTCACGAGGAGTTCCGGAATGGTACGGAGGTAAAGATTTATATATGGGAAGTTGTCAAACGGACACCGGAAAAGTTTCGGGACATATCGGTATTGTACCGGGGTCACCGGAAGGGTCCCGGGGTCCACTGGAGGGCCACCCCTCGGGGGGCCACTTGGCTGCGTGGAAAGGGCCCGCCCCTGGTGGGGTGGGCGCCCCCCCTCCCTTGGGCCCTTGCGCCTTGGGTTGTGGGGGGGAACCCTTGTGGGGGCGCCCCCTTGCTTGGGGGGCAAGCCCCCCTCCCCTTGGCCGCCGCCCCCCCCCCCTGGATGCCATCTAGAGGGGGCCGGCCCCCTCTCCCTTCCCCCTATAAATAGAGGGGTGAGGGGAGGGCTGCAGACACAACTTGAAGGCGCAGCCCTCCCTCCCAACACCTCTCCTCCTCCGTGCGTGCTTGGCGAAGCCACAGCCGAATCTTGCTGCACCAACATCACCACGCCGTCGTGCTGCCGTTGGAGCAATCTTCCTCAACCTCTCCTTCCCCTTGCTGGATCAAGACGGAGGAGACGCCGTCTGCCGTGCGATGTGTTGAACGCGGAGGTGCTGTCCGTTCAGAACTTTGGTCATCGGTGATCCAAGTACGACTCCATCATCACCATCCCCTTGAACGCTTCCACACTCGATCTACAAGTGGTATGTAGATGCAAACTCTCTCCCTTGACTCGTTGCTTAGATGAACTCATAGATGGATCTTGGTGAAACCGTAGGAAAAATTTTAATTTTCTGCAACGTTCCCCAACAGTTGCATGTTGCGGATGTCGTCGATGGTCACAAGATCAAGATGGATGCAATGCACTTGAAGATGAGAAAGATTAGGAAATATGCCATTCATACCGAGCCTTGGTATCATTATGCCGTTGGATCAGTTGTTACCTTGGTTGCGATTATGATCGTATTTGTTTTCGCATTGAAATGTTTTACATAGTTTCAATGTATGGTTTAATTAATTTAGATGCTTTCTGCAGAGCTTTATGTTGTTAGATGAGAACTATGTATGTACTTTGGTTTTTATGTGATGATGAACTTCTATTAATTTGGTCACTTAATTATCTATTCAAGATGTTCTGTAATGATTTTTGACACACTTAATTATATATAATGCACGCAGATGAACCGGCAATGGATGTACGGTGACAGACACTCCTCCGAGTACATTAAGGGCGTGCATGATTTTCTTGAAGTGGCTGAGGCAAACAAGCAGAATGGTTTTATGTGTTGTCATTCTGGGGCCCGTATTTCTACACAATATGTACCCCTTTGAGAGGTTCATGGGAGTCCTAAAGAAGTATGTTCGTAACCGTGCTAGGCCAGAAGGAAGCATCTCCATGGGCCATCAAATAGAGGATGTCATCGGGTTTTGTGTTGACTTCATTCCTGGCCTTAAGAAGATAGGTCTCCCTAAATCGCGGTATGAGGGGAGACTGACCGAAAAGGCACGCTTGGAAGAGACTCAATAATATGCAGGGACGGATATTCTTGGTCTCAAGCACACTACACATTCTCTACGTAACTCTACCTTAGTGACCCGTATGTCGATGAACACAAGAACAGTCTGCGCCCAAACACCCGGAGGCGGTCACGACTGGATTACATGTCAACACATCAGGACTTTCAGCAGTTGGTTGGAAACACGTCTCGGAGGTGACAGCACTGTTTGTGATGAGCTATACTTGTTGTCCGAGGACCATCTTCGATTGTAATGATCTGGAAAGGATACGAGATAAATGGGAATACATTTTACACGATTGACCAAGATGAAAAGAGCACCAACCAAAACAGCGATGTCCGCTTTGATGCAGCAACCGACAAGGGAAATGACACATATTATGGTTACATAGTAGACATATGGGAACTTGACTACGGAGTAGATTTTAAGGTCCCTTTGTTTAAGTGCAAGTGGGTCAATCATCGGGAGGCGAGTGCAGGTAGACCCACGATGACGGAATGACAACAGTGGATCTGAAAAATCTTGGATACACCGACGAACCGCTCGTCCTAGCCAATGATGATGTGGCACAGGTTATCTATGTGAAGGACATGTCTACCAGACCGAGGAAAATAAAAGATAAGGAAGCGAATACATCATACAATGAGCCAAAGCGCCACATAGTTCTTTTCGGGAAAAAGGGACATCCCGGGAGTGGAGGGCAAGATGCAGACATGTCCGAAGAGTATGAAAAGTTTCATGAAATTCCCCTTCAAAGTCAAGGCTGACCCAAGCATCCCGATAAACGATGAAGATTATCCATGGTTACTGACGCAATAAGCAAACGACACAAGCGAAGAAAAAGTGATGCTTTCTCCGCAACTATTATGATGATACCATGCCAACTTTGTAATGCATTTAATATGATACCATTGTCCGTTTTGTACATGCACATGCTATGCCAACTTTTTCAAAGTTCATTTGAAAACTATGAATTTGAAAACCTCGCCAAACGAAGGCGCTCACACGGTTTATAAGCCCGTCCCTCTACACACCGTTTTGTTGTAAGCGAAACAAAATAAAATAAATAAAGCAACAAAGAAAACAAAAAAGTGTTTTCAAATTTGAAAACTAATGGCACTAACAGAAAGTTTATAATTTTTCTAAAACTAAAAGCAAAAAGAATTAAAAAATAAAGAAAAAACAACAAAAAATAAATAATGCGAAAAATGTAACAAAAAACTGAAAAAATAGCAACAATAAGTATTTTGTTGTAAGTAGAAACAAAATAAAATAAATAAAGCAACAAAGAAAACAAAAAGAGTTTTCAAATTTGAAAACTAATGGCACTAACAGAAAGTTTATAATTTTTCTAAAACTAAAAGCAAAAAGAATTAAAAATAAAGCAAAAAACAACAAAAACTAAATAATGCAGAAAACAGAACAAAAACTGAAAAAGATAAAAATAGCAACAATAAGTATTTTGTTGTAAGTAGAAACAAAATAAAATAAATAAAGCAACAAACAAAACAAAAAAGAGTTTTCAAATTTGAAAACTAATGGCACTAACGAAAGTTTATAATTTTTCTAAAACTAAAAGCAAAAAAGAATTAAAAATAAAGCAAAAAACAACAAAAATAAATAATAATGCAGAAAACAAAACAAAAAACTGGAAAAAATAGTGCCGCCATCGGGCCCCCACGGCCCGAATACGACTAGAAACCCTACATGGGCCAGATTCAGGCCCGCAGGAGGCCAAGTAGGCCCACAGCACATAGCTAGTGATGATTAGGTCGAAGCTGCAGGTTGAGAGGAGCTCGAGAGGGTGGCGCAGCGGCGCTTATAAACCACTCGAGCTCTCTCAACTAGCGAGGTGGGACTAAACTTTTGGTGAGCAGCACAAGGCCTTTGGTCTGGTTGGTGGCACCAACCGGGACTAAAGGGTGCATTAGTCCCGGCCAGGCACCAATCGGGACTAATGCTCTTTAGTCCCGGTTGGTGCCACCAACCGACCAAAGGCCGCCGCTTTGGTCCCGGTTGGTGGCACCAACCGGGACTAATGCCCCCCTTTAGTCCCGGTTGGTGCCACGAACCGGGACTAATGCCCTTGCTATATAAGAAAACACTTGGGAAATTTCAGATTTCCCTCGCCAGTTTCCCCCCGACGACGCCGAGCACATCGACGCCGCCAGGCTGCTCGGCGCCGCCTGCCGTCGCCGTTGCCGCCTGCTTCGCGTTCGCCGTCGCCCAGGCTCGCCGTCGCCGCCGCTCGACAGCGCCGCCCGCCGCCTCGACGGCCCGCCTGCCCACCACCGTCAGCTGCCGCCACGCCGCCTCGACGCGCCGCCCGCCCGCCTCGCCGTCATCCGCGCCTGCCCGACCCCGCCATCCTCGCCAAGAGCTTGGTCCGGCCACGCCTCCTTTTTCATATTTTTTCATATATATATGCTTGTTTTATATATTTTTTGTATGAATGTATGTATTTTTTCAATTGTAATATGCATGGTGTTTTCAATTGTTCTCTGATTTAGTACATTAATTTTAGGTTAGTTTCATTTTAGAAAAGTTTTATATATTTTGGACGAAGGAAGAGAAGGAAGAAGGAAGAAGAAGAAAAAGTTTTATATATGCAAAAGTTACATTTTTAGAAATTTTTTATATATCTAGCTAGAAAGAAGGAAGAAGAAGAAAAGAAGGAGAGGAAAAGGAAAATAAGAAGAGGAAGAAAGGAGAAGAAGAGGAGAGGAAGAAGATGAGAAATAAATAAGAAGAGGAAAAAAGAAGAAAAAGAAGAGGAGAAGAAGAAAGAAATAGAGGAGAAGAAGAAATACTAGAAAATATTCTATTTTTTCTTCTTCTCCTCTATTCCTTTCTTCTTCTCCTCTTTTTTTTCTTCTTTTTTTTTCTTCGATCTTCTCCTCTGTCATCGTCGATATACCCCTTCCGATAACTTCAACATGAGGGGTGGGGGGTCCATATACCCCCTTCCGGTAACTTCAATACGTGGGGGGGTCGACATACCCCCTCCCCGATAACATTAATTTCTCCCGTGTATGTATCTCGTCGTTGTCGATATTACCCCCTTGAAGCGTTGTCGATATTATCCCGGGTCGAGGGTTCTAGGGTCGAGGATCGAGGGTTCCAGGATCGTCTAGGGTCGAGGGTTCGAGGTCGTCGAGGTTCAAGGGTCGAGGATCGCCGAGGGTCGAGAGGTTCCTAGTGTCAAAGTATTGAAGAAATCCATGGCTTCATCATTAGCGGAAGTAACCATGGCATGATGGTACGAAGTCCTCCAAAGTTATTACGGAATGGAGTCCGGATAGGATAATTTGCCTTTTGTATGCAATTTCAGCAAAGGCCTTCCAAATAACGATATTCGGAAGGTTCTTGCTGAACTTTGTACCAAAAAGCTAATTATCCTATCTCGGGACTCCGCTCCAAAATAACTTTGGAGAGCTTGCACCATCATGCACCTGTTACATTACTTAATGATGAAGACATGGTTTTGTTGAACTTTGACACTAGGCAACCTCCCGACCCTCGGGCGATCCTCGACCCTCGACCTCGACCGCCGGGCGATCCACGACCTCTACCCCATCACATGGGCGCCGATGCCCACGTCACTTGTGGGACATAGATGTAGTGTTCAACGCCGACCCCTCCCGCTAGCTTCAACACGTGTGGGGGTCGATATTACCCCCTCCTAGCTTGAAGCGTTCTCGAGGCCACCCCTAACCCTTGAAGCGTTGTTGAGGCCACCCCAAACCCTAGAGAAGCAGCGTCGAGGCCACTAATATGATTCCTTATTATGATTAGCTAGCTAGTTCTACGTTTGCCACTAATATATCCATATCTGTCATGTTTGAATAATAATTGCCATGTTGTAAATATTTGTAGAAACTATGGACACCCCGAGGCCGAAGCACAAGAAGCGTTGTTGAGGGACATAATCGCACAAGGAAGTGATGCCGTGCCTTTCGTTGATGTTTCTCAACGACAACGATGGTCTGGAAGGAGAGGGTGAAGAAGCGGTGGCTATGATTTACATGGCTCCGATGACCCAATGCCGGTGCAAGAAGGAGAGGGTGAAGAAGTAGACCGTGAGGACGGCTCCGGTTATCACCAAACCGAGTCCGGCCAGGTATATATATTAGTTAAGCCTGTTCTGACTAGCTCTCGTCTTTGTTTTGGTATGTACACATATTAATTAACTCTCGTCTTTGTTCTTTATTCTATCCCTCCGGATCGAGCACAACTTCGTTAAAGAGACGAGGCCGAAGAAAAAGTTGAGCTCGGATGAAAAGTTTGAGATCATACAAATCAGGCTGACGGCCAACCGATTGAACCCTACCGGACAAAGAAGGCATTTTTTGCTCGGTGCGGGGTTACGGTTAGGGACAAGATCCCGATCAGCATCCACCAATGGTATAAGCCTAAGAACGAAGACCACGAGGTGTCTTGTGTCAACGATATGCAGAAAAATGATCTTTGGACCGAGCTGAAGTCAAATTTTACCCTACCGCTAGAGGATGATCCGGAGAAGCCAGTAATAGAGCCATTAATCAAGTCTTTTGCTCTTAAGAAGATGGCAGAACTATTCAGGAATTGGAAGAAAGAACTCAATACGTATGTCGAAAAAATGAGACACCAGAATTCAACGGCAAATATGAGAAGATCGAGATGATGGCCCGCATTTGTGGCCTACAAGACATCGGAAAAGAGTAAAAAGATGTCGGCGACAAACAAGAGAAATGCTGCGAAGAAGAAGCTTCACCATCGTGACGGGGTCGTGGCTACCTCGTAGCCCGCCTAAGTGGGCCAAGGCTGAGAATGATCTCGCTTGATAAAGGGATCGAACGAGACAATGAACTGGCCAGACCGTTGCCGGACTTGGTTCTTCGGGCGGCGGATCCATGGACCCTATAACAGGGAAGTGCATTTGGACGGACGAACAATTGGACATACCAGTCAAGAGGCTTCAGCAATATATTGAAGCAGCGCAGCAAGGGAAGTTCGTTCCAGACAGGGAGAAGGACGAGCTCACAGTGGCCCTCGGGAATCCTGAGCACCCTGGACGGACACGAGGCACGCCATGCTCCGTTTCATGGAAGGCTGGATTTCCGGACGCAGGGGGTTACAAAACCCATGAGAGGAGGAAGAAACTGGAGCAGAGCCAAATGCAAAGCGCTGCACGAAAGGGTAATGGGGCTAGAGGAACGAGAAGCAGCAGATCACAACAAACGACTTGCCGAAGCTTCCCCCGAAGCTACCCCGCCATCTCAGCGGAGAAGCAGCGTGGCTTCCACCGAGCTGCTTCAGCCAGAGCAGCATGCCTTGACGGCTCCTGCCAGCTATCCCGTGGATGCTATCACGGATGCTGAAAATTGCCACCTTATGGCGCAATGGAGCAATCTGAAGGTCAAGTCGGCTGTTGGCTCTGTTTATCCTACTAAACCCGACTCAACTTTTCACTGCCGTCCGATTCCAGAAGGATATGCTAAGGTGATGGTCGATGAAATAACGGAGGGATTTGAGGACCTCCGGCTTGACCACCCTACCGGTGAAGGGGAGTATCGGCTGGGTTACGCTCTAAAGACTCCATGCCTATGGCGGAAGGATCTCATCAACCTTCCGAACTGGGCGCCTCGCCTCCTCCTCCTCCTCCCGTGAGTCGGGGCACTCCGCCTTCTCCACCGCCTCCTCCTCCCGTGAGTGACGATCAGGGCACTCGGCCGGCTCCTTGTCCGGCGCGTGGCGGCACTCCGCCTCCTTCTCCGCCTGCGCCGGCGCGCCCGATCAGCCAGCCTCCTCCTTCTCCGCCTCGTCAGCAAGGGCGGAAGAGACCCGCCGCCGCTCCGGCTGCTCCGACGCGTCGTAGTCCTTCTCCTCCGCCTCGTAAGAAAGGAAAGAAGACATCCGCTTCGTCTGCTCTGCCGGCGTCTAGCAGTATAGCCAAAGGCGGGAGGAGATACAGATTCGGTCCTTCTCTGAAGACTCCGGAGAAGTTACCGTCTGAGAGGAGCGAGGAGGAAAACGCGAAGATCGCGGCAGATCAAGTGGATGACTGGTTTCAAGGGTTGAAAGAAAAGAGACATCCACCTCGGAGGAGAAGGTAGATCCGTGAAAGCGAAGCACTCGCTACCCCGACAAAACCACCCAAGTCTCCGCCGAAGGCAACTATGAGCGCACTATTGGAAAGGCATTTGCCGAAGCGGAGAGGTCGGGAAGTACTGTCGATTGATCAAAGGATGAAAGAACGACGAGCTGGGAAACAAATTGCCCAGCTCGGCGAACAAGCAAGCAATCGTGCCCCCGCTCAAGGTGCACGCTAGCGACATCGTCGATCCGAGGATGGTGCCGGTTATGGCAATCCTGCAGATTACCTGCCCGACGATGTACATTATGATTTCTTGGAGGTGCGAATCTGAAGATACGAGTACGGGAAGCCTCTCGTCAAAGATGAAAGTTCTCTATCAACGATGATGCGAAGATTACATGATTGGTACATGAAAACATGCAAAGAGTCCGAGGGAGGAGTACTTTGTATGTGAGAGTTAAAAGGAGCATGACCTCCTTGGAATTGAACTGTTGCCTATTCCATTTGAGGAGTTCTATCAGTTTTTCAATCAATTGGCCCTCGATAAAGCAACGGTCACCTGCTATCGCCTGTAAGTAGTACTACTTACATCATTAAGTCTCTCTATATAACTCAGCCCTTTCATTGCATGTATTTATAATTATCCTCACTATATTATGCAGATTGAAGATCGCGAAATGAAGAAAAGACAAGTGGGTGATATTGGGTTCATTAACACATATCTCATAGATGCAAATGAGGTTAAATATCGTGCCGAAGAAACCGAGGCCAACTTGCTACGATCGTTGGAAATAAATGAACACAAAAATATAATACTCTTTCCTTACAACTACAAGTGAGTGTTACTGTCTTGTGGCATATTCGGTTTCCCTTATTAGTCCAGGTTATAGTAATGTAATTGATGAGTTATGCATGCATGCGCAGGTTCCACTATATTCTCCTAGAGATTAAGCTTGAGAAGGGAGTAGTAACTGTCTTAGACTCCAAGCGAAATGCTCGAGAAGTAAGTTAAATCGATTATTATCCACCATATCAGCAACTTTGTTCATTTCTGATATCAAGTAATTGTTTTCTTTGTATGGCTGGGCTTGGAGAAAATTCACCAAAAAAGCTCCGGGACTACCGAAGAAGCTGCAATTTAGACACGCGAAAGTAAGTACTATATAGTAGCATATTCCACGCGCATCTCCTAGTGATTCAAGCGCTAGTTTCATCAATACCATTTAGCATGCTTGCTAATTATCAGTTTGATTGACCTCTGTTTCTTGTAAAGTGGTTGTGGCAGGAACAAGGGAATGATTTCTGTGGATACTACGTTTGCAGTCCATCCGCCACACGACCTATGAGAGGGGCTACTCCGACAAACAATATGAAGTGCGTAAATAAAAATATTCACAATTTTATTTTATTACCATCATTTGTGTTGAGTTTCAGTCAGTCATACATATATATATATATATATATATATATATATATATATATATATATATATGTATTGACCCCTTTCTTAAAGTTAGATGTTTGTGGGATGAACTCCTAGCACCAGATCGCATGCGAGCAATTCAAGAGGAATTGGCGGCATTCTTTCTTGACCACGTGATCGCTGAAGACGGAGAATACTATGTGGACCACGCGTCCGTATTGTAAAAGATAATTATTGTATATATGTAGCGGTAGTGTCGGATAGATATCACGAGAACTTGTTGTTCGACCAATCTCTCGGAGAAGGAGAGGTGGTCGATATCACTTCTCTCTGTATGCATATATGTTCATGACGATCTTACATTTGCTTAATTACTAGCTAGCTAGCGTGTCTAGCTAGTCCTCTCTATACGTATGTATAGTACGTAGCGTCGACGAAGCACGGACAAAAGAGAGGACACTTTTCTCTATTAATTAGCTAGCTATAGCACAATATATGAAACACCTAAATTAACCCCCCAAAACCCCCCAAACCCCCCCCCCCTTTAAAAAAAAACAAAAACCACAGCCATAGAAATGCTGACGCGTGGATGCCTATTGGTCCCGGTTGGCGCCACCAACCGGGACCAAAGGCCCTCCTGCCTGGGCTCAGCGGACAGGCCACGTGGAGGCCCATCAGTCCCGGTTCTGGATTGAACCGGGACTAAAGGGCCAGGGTATTAGTACCGACCCTTTAGTCCCGGTTCATGAACCGGGACTAAAGGCCCTCACCAACCGGGTCAATAGGCCCCTTTTCTACTAGTGGGCCTCTACATCAGACTGATGCATGCAGCCTCATGCTTGGTTAACGAAACACGTCAACAGATTCATTAAGAAAATTTCTATATACAGTCCCTCCGTTCCTAAATATATGACGTTTTGGTAGTTCATAGTTGGCAACCAGTTAACTAATTATGCTTGCCTATCTAGGTAGTTTGATATGCTAAGGAGAAAAATAATTATTGAGTACATATAAGTGTTTAATTGGCCGGTTTGGTTAGCTTGGGTGACATGGCTGCCTAACATTGGAGGAAATTAGCTAGCAACTGGAGTAGCTAGCTAATGGGGCACTCCAACGTACTACTCATATATGTGTGAACATGCATAGATGGCTATGTTTTTTTCGAGATGTTGCAGATAGAAGTACTAGATAAATTTGGACGCTTGCTCTGAAGTGGTGAGTTGAGTGTGGAATATAGCTTTTCTTGTGTTAGTGTTAGTCACATGCTAGCCAGCTACGGACTGAGATTATTCAGCAGGAGTATATCTTAGCTTAGTTTTGAGCATGGCCCACCAACAATACACATACACCACGCTATTGTTTATTTGTCTTCTCAGAATGATAGTACTTTCATGATCACAATTCATAATCAATTAGCCACCATAGGCTAGTTTTGTGTACCATCTCTCTGTCATAGCATATCAACTTTGCAAACCACTCGAAGATGATGACCGGTTTGTCACTTAAGCTTGCTTGAAAATCCAAAGCTACCTGCCAACCACTCTTTTCTAGCTGCAAGCTACTAGCTAGCTAGCTCAGAATCTCATATCAGATGCATCATGCATGTTTACAAATCAAGTGAGGAGTACCACACTTGCACCGCTCCACTTGGACATACAAATCAGTGACGTGATCCTCTCTTTTCTAAGAATATCTACATGGAAGGAAACTGACTTTTTGTCGAGAGGAAGTTAAAGAATCTGAATAGATGTCATAATGCCATAGTACTATCACGACGTTTTGGCGCTTCTACTATAGCACCTTTTCACCCCCGTATATGGCGACTCTACTAGAGTTGCTCTATGAAGTTAAAAGAGAGTTCAAACAGAAGGCGCCATGCACATCAAGTCCTATTTAGTGAAGGCTCTGCTCTTTAAAGAAACAAATTAAGTAATTTACCCGGTTATTTTTTTGATAACGTATTGGGAAGGATAACAAATTAAGTAATTTAGCCAATTATAATTGTCCATCAATTATTGCGGACTTAGGACTAGCTTAATTAGGACTTGGAGGGATTATTCAGCAGAAGGAGCTACTGCATGCCTTAGCTTAGTTTAGGCCACCAACAAACACTACACCATTGTTTTTGTCGACTCCATGCTTGATAGTACTTGTCATTGTCACAAGTTAACTATTTGGCCACTACTAGTTGTATACCATCGTTGTCATAGTAGAATCATCAACTTTGCAAACCACATAAAAATGATGGACATGTCAGTTAGTTTGCGAGTGAACTCAAGTTTTATCCTCTATTTTGGTATTTTAAACAAGTTTCCATCCCATTGAGCGAAAGTTTTTCGCAGTCGAACTTATTTTGTATATCTGCCAATCATGTATTGTGTGCTTATGATGAGTTGGGTGAGGCCGGTGAACGGGTAGTCAATGGTATGTATCTGTGTATAGCTAGGCATACTGTGGGCGGCAAAACAATGGTTTTGCCGTTAGGGGTTAAATAAATACTCTCTTCGTTCAAAAATATAAGACCATTTTTGACAGTATCATAATGTCAAAAATAATCTTACATTTTGGGATGGAGGGAGTAGCTAGTTAGAGCATCTAAGCAGGACTTGACAAATCCGACGCCCTATACGTCCGTGGACGCGCCCGGGCACGCCCGCGGCGTGTCCGGACGGCCCCCCGTATTTTCATCCCCGCATTCACATATCTCAAATCCGGACTCTTGAATCCATGCAAATACATGCACGTCGATCATATAAGCCAATGTCGCACGTAAATAGCAAATGTTGGTACGAAGCATAGATAGTGTATACATAAAATTTATTTTAAGTTCCAAACTCAAGCATTGGCTTCTTGGTTGCCATTGTGGTACCACATGTGCTCCACAAGATTATTGAGTAGTTACGTGTGCACCTACTGGTCTCAAATATTCTGATGCATATGCAGAAAGTTCATCAGCTGAGCCACATCTTGATCTTCCGGGATTTCTACTTGTTCTCCAGGTGCTTCGAAATCATGGGTTTGGGCTACACCATCACCCTCATCCTCGACAATCATATTGTGCAGAATAACACAACATGTCATCAGCTACCACAAAGTTTCTGATTCCCACATCATTGCAGCGCTCCGCACAATTCCCCAACGAGCTTGAAGCACACCAAATGCCCTCTCCACATCCTTCCTAGCTGCTTCCTACATTGTTGCAAAGTGGCTCTGTTTCTTTCCACGCGGCTCGGATATGGTCCTGACAAATGCCGCCCATTGAGGATAGAAACCATCGCAAGATAATATCCCATGTTGTAGTCTAGGCCGTTGACGGTGTAGTTGCACGCCGGTGATTCACCATTGCAAAGCATCCTGAACACCGGAGATCGGAAGCACGTTGATGTCGTTGTGAGAACCCGACATTCCAAAAAAAAGCATGCCAAATCCATAAGTCATGTGATGCCACCGCTTCTAGTATGATGGTGGCCTCTTTTGTGTGACCTTGGTACATTCCTAGCAAACCTTTGGGACAGTTCTTCCATTGCCAACGCATGCAATCAATTGAGTCGAGCATTCCTGGAAACACCCTTGCCTGTCCAATAACCAACAACTTCTCTGTGTCCTGCACATTTGGTTCTCTGAGATACTCAGGTCCAAACACCTTCACCACGACACGGGCAGACTTGACAATAGTCTTCAAGCACGTGCTCTCCCCCATCCCGAGCATCTCACCAACTGCATCTGCAGCAGCTCCAGGTGCAAGCATTCTCAGAGCAGCCGTGCACTTCTGCTTCGGAGAGAAAGAGAGTTGTCTGCAACAATCCCTTGTGAGCTAGAAGTAGTCGAGGTGTGCCACTGATGACCCACAAGTATAGAGGATCTACCGTAGTCCTTTCGATAAGTAAGAGTGTCGAACCCAATGAGGAGCAGAAGGAAATGACAAGCGGTTTTCAGTAAGATATTCTCTGCAAGCACTGAAATCATCGGTAACAGATAGTTTTGTGATAAGGCAATTTGTAACGGGTAACAAGTAACAAATGTAAATAAGGTGCAACAAGATGGCCCAATCCTTTTTGTAGCAAAGGAC
The DNA here is from genome assembly GCA_021605145.1 of Aegilops bicornis. Classification (NCBI taxonomy): domain Eukaryota; kingdom Viridiplantae; phylum Streptophyta; class Magnoliopsida; order Poales; family Poaceae; genus Aegilops; species Aegilops bicornis. The sequence continues at coordinate 632,266,227 of CM038673.1, forward strand.
AAGCCTGGACAAACTCTTATATGAAGGAAAACGCTCCCGAGGACACATGGGAATTATCGTCAAGCTAGTTTTCATCACGCTCATATGATTCGCGTTCGTTACTTTGATAATTTGATATGTGGGTGGACCGGTGCTTGGGTACTGCCCTTCCTTGGACAAGCATCCCACTTATGATTAACCCCTATTGCAAGCATCCGCAACTATAAAAGAAGTATTAAGGTAAACCTAACCATAGCATGAAACATATGGATCCAAATCAGCCCCTTATGAAGCAACACATAAACTAGGGTTTAAGCTTCTGTCACTCTAGCAACCCATCATCTACTTATTACTTCCCAATGCCTTCCTCTAGGCCCAAACAATGGTGAAGTGTCATGTAGTCGACATTCACATAACACCACTAGAGGAAAGACAACACACATCTCATCAAAATATCGAACGAATACCAAATTCACATGACTACTTATAGCAAGACTTCTCCCATGTCCTCAGGAACAAACATAACTACTCACAAATCATATTCATGTTCATAATCAGAGGGATATTAATATGCATAAAGGATCTGAACATATGATCTTCCACCGAATAAAACAACTAGCATCAACTACAAGGAGTAATCAACACTACTAGCAACCTCTGTGTACCAACTGAGGCTTTGGGACAAAGATTGGGTACAAGAGATGAACTAGGGTTTGAGAGGAGATGGTGCTGGTGAAGATGTTGATGGCGATTGACCCCCTCATGATGAGAGGATCGATGGTGATGACGATGGCGATGATTTCCCCCTCCCGGAGGGAAGTTTCCCAGTAGAAACAGCTCATGGGAGCCCTAGATTGGTTCCGCCAAGGTTCCGCCTCGTGGCGGCGGTGTTTCTTCCCGAAAGCTTGCTTATGATTTTTCCAGGGTAAAAGACTTCATATAGTAGAAGATGGGCACCGGAGGCCTGCCATGGGGCCTACAAGGCAGGGGGCGCGCCCAGAGGTAGGGCGCGCCCCCACCCTCGTGGCCAAGGTGTGGGCCCCTTCTGGTTGATTCTTCCGCCAGTATTTTTTTATTAATCCCAAAACATGCCTCTGTGAAGTTTCTGGACTTTTGGAGTTGTGCAGAATAGGTCTCTAATATTTGCTCCTTTTCCAGCCCAGAATTCCAGCTGCCCGCATTCTCCCTCTTCATGTAAACCTTATAAAATAAGAGAGAATAGGCATAAGTATCGTGACATAACGTGTAATAGCAGCCCAAAATGCAATAAATATCAGTATAAAAGCATGATGCAAAATAGACGTATCAACTCCCCCAAGCTTAGACCTTGCTTGTCCTCAAGCGGAAGCCGATAACGAAAAATATGTCCACATGTTTAGAGATAGAGGTGTCGATAAAATAAAATACGGACATGAGGGCATCATGATCATTCTTATAACTGCAACATATATATATTGTCATATGATTTCTTATGCTAAAGTAACAATATATTCACAATATAAAGTATGAATCAGAAACTTCATTGAGAACCAACAAACTATAATCTCAGTCATTGAAGCAATTGCAATTTATCATAACATCGGAAAGAGTCAATATAAGAGCTTTTAAGCAATTCCACATACTCAACTATCATTTAGTCTTTCACAATTGCTAACACTCACGCAATACTTATGGTTATGGAGTTTTAATCGAACACAGAGAAAGATAGGGGCTTATAGTGTTGCCTCCCAACCTTTTACCTCAAGGGTAATGTAAACAATAATACTATATATATATATATATATATATATATATATATATATATATATCAGGATCTTTCCAACACAATATGCTTGCCAAAGGATAAAATGTAAAAAGGAAAGGTAAAGATCACCTTGACTCTTGTATAATGTATAAGGCAAGAATGAAAGGTAGGCCCTTCGCAGAGAGAAGCAGAGGTTTTCATGTGCTTTTATGGTTGGATGCACAAAATCTTAATGCGAAAGAACGTCACTTTATATTGCCACTTGTGATACGGACCTTTATTATGCAGTCCGTCGCTTTTGTTGCTTCCATATCACAAGATCGTATAAAGCTTATTTTCTCCACACTAATAAATCATACATATTTATAGAGCAATTTTTATTGCATGCAACAATGACAACTTACTTGAAGGATCTTACTCAATCCATAGGTAGGTATGGTGGACACTCATGGCAAAACTGGGTTTGAGGATAATTGTAAGTACAAGTAGTATCTCTACTTGGTGCCAAGAATTTGGCTAGCATGAGGGGGAAAGGCAAGCTCAACATGTTGGATGATCCATGACAATATACTTTATTTCGGATATAAGAAAACATAACCCATTACGTTGTCTTCCTTGTCCAACATCAACTCTTTAGCATGTCATATTTTAATGAGTGCTCACAATCATAAAAGATGTCCAAGATAGTGTATTTATATGTGAAACCTCTCTTTCTTTATTATTTCCTATTAATTGCAACGATGACCAAAACTATGTTTGTCAACTCTCAACAACTTTTATTCATCATACTCTATATATGTGAAGTCATTACTCTCCATAAGGTCAATATGATCTCTTTATTTCTTTTTATTCTTTCTCTTCCTTTTTTATTTTATTCCCTCAAGATCATAGCAAGATGGCAAAGCCCTTGACTCAACACTAATCTTTATTATATAGCTCACGGACTCGATTACATAGAAGGATCATAAAGCAAAGCTCAAAACTAAATCATACTAAAACTTTATTCTACTAGATCAAGATATTACTAAAAGGATCGAACTAAGAAAAACAATAAATATAGGAGTGTGATGGTGATACGATACCGGGGCACCTCCCCCAAGCTTGGCAGTTGCCATGGGGAGTGCCCATACCCGATACTCAGTTCTCCTTTGCTGGTGAAGAAGATGGTGGTGATGATGGATAGTCGCACATTGAACGTAGGAGATCCTCCAATTTGCGGATGATGCCCTTGAGTGCAGTAATATGCTCCTTCAACAAAATATTTTCACGTGTGAGATACTTGTTTTGTATGCAAGCTAACTCAATCATCTTGAAAGCTTCAATGTCCATCGGGGTAAGAAGATTGTGATGGGGTTGAAGGATGTCTTTGTCTTCTGCTGCCGGAACTTGATCCTCCATGGCTTTCTTGATCCCATCATCCTTCTTGATCTCCCCGAGTTCTTCTCTCTTCAGCTCTATCTTCATTATCCAAGCATCGTTGCCCTCATTGTTGGAGAAGGGGGACGACATGATGCCTGACCTTAACAACCCTGGCGGAAAATAGCTCGAAACAAAAACAGAGGATATTTGCGTGGTACGGTGGTCAAAACCTTCGGGAGATTATATGATGATTTTTTACTGACTAAAAGAAGTATCATGCAAGGAAACAGAGTTTGGAGTGCACACGAGGTGCCCACGAGGCAGGGGGGCGCACCCAGGGGGTAGGGCGCGCCCTCCACCCTCGTGGATGCCTCGTGTCCCTTTCAAACTACTTCTTATTTTCCTATTTTTGTAAACATTCCAAAACAGAGAAAATTGCTATTAGAACTATTTTGGAGTCGGTTTACTTACCGTACCACATACCTATTCCTTTTCGAATTCTGAAACGTTCTGGAAAGTGTCCCTTATGTACTCCTCCGGGGTTACGGTTTCAATAACATTAGTTTCAACATTTATAGGATTACCTGAGATACAATGTTTGATTCTTTGACCGTTCACCACCTTCGGATTTGTGCCTTCGAAGTTGTTGATTTTTATGGCACCAGAACGATAGACCTCCTCGATAACGTAAGGACATTCCCATTTAGAGAGAAGTTTTCCTGCAAAAAATCTTAAACGAGCGTTGAATAGCAACACATAATCACCTACATTAAACTCACGCTTTTGTATCCTTATGTCATGCCATCTTTTAACTTTTTCTTTAAACAGTTTGGCATTCTCATAGGCCTGGGTTCTCCATTCATCAAGTGAGCTTATGTCAAATAACCTCTTCTCACCGGCAAGTTTGAAATCATAATTGAGCTCTTTAATGGCCCAATATGCCTTATGTTTCAGTTCGAGAGGTAAGTGACATGCTTTTCCATAAACCATTTTATACGGAGACATACCCATAGGATTTTTATATGCAATTCTATAGGCCCATAAAGCATCATCAAGTTTCTTGGACCAATTCTTTCTAGATCTATTAACAGTCTTTTGCAAAATTAATTTGAGCTCTCTATTACTAAGTTCTACTTGACCACTGGACTACGGATGATATGGAGATGCAATTCTATGATTAACATCATACTTAGCAAGCATTTTACGAAAGGCACCATGAATAAAATGTGAACCACCATGAGTCATTAAATATCTAGGGACTCCAAACCTCGGAAAAATAACTTCTTTAAGCATCTTAATAGGGGTGTTATGATCAGCACTACTAGTTGGAATAGCTTCTACCCACTTAGTAACGTAATCAACATCAACTAAGATATGTGTATACCCATTAGAGGAAGGAAACCGTCCCATATAATCAATGCCCCAAACATCAAATGGTTCAATAACAAGTGAATAGTTCATAGGCATTTCTTGACGTCTACTAATATTACCAACATTCATCACAAGACAAGACAAACTTATGGGCATCTTTGAAGAGAGTAGGCCAATAAAAACCGGATTGCAATACCTTATGTGCAGTTCTATCTCCAGCGTGGTGTCCTCCATAAGCTTTGGAGTGACACTTGCATAGGATCTGTTACTGTTCATGCTGGTATACAACGTCTAATAACACCATCTACTCCTATTTTTTAAAGGTGTGTGTCATCCCAGAAGTAATGTCTTAAATCATAGAAAAACTTTTTCTTTTGCTGGTATGTGAAACTAGGTGGTATAAATTTAGCAACAATGTAATTAGCATAATCGACATACCATGGAGCAGTACGAGAAGCATTTATGACAGCTAATTGTTCATCAGGAAAGCTATCATCAATAGGTAGTGGGTCATCAAGAACATTCTCTAACCTAGACAAGTTGTCTACAACGGGGTTCTCAGCTCCCTTTCTATCAATAATATGCAAATCAAATTCTTATAGTAAGAGAACCCATCTAATAAGTCTAGGTTTAGCATCTTTCTTTTCCATAAGATCTTTAATAGCAGCATGATCAGTGTGAACAGTTACTTTAGAATCAACAATATAAGGTTTGAACTTATCACAAGCAAATACAACTGCTAAAAATTCTTTTTCAGTAGTAGCGTAATTTCTCTGGGCACTGTATAGAGTTTTACTAGCATATTGGATAACATTTAATTTCTTATCAACTCTTTGTCCTAGAACATCACCTATAGTATAATCACTAGCATCACACATAGTTTCATAGGGTAAATTCCAATCAGGTGGCTGAACAATAGGTGCAGAAATCAAGGCTTGCTTAAGTATTTCAAATGCTTCTACACAATCATCATCAAAGACAAAAGGGATATCTTTTTGTAAGAGATTAGTCAGAGGCCTAGAAATTTTAGAGAAGTCCTTAATGAACCTCCTAAAAAAATCGGCATGACCAAGGAAACTTCTTATACCTTTAATGTCCTTAGGACATGGCATCTTTTCAATAGCATCAACTTTAGCTTTATCAACTTCAATACCTCTTTCAGAAATTTTATGCCCCAAGACAATACCTTCATTAACCATAAAGTGGCACTTCTCCCAATTCAAAACAAGATTAGTTTCTTCACATCTACTGCAAAACTTCGCTCAAGGTTGCTTAAGCAATCATCAAAAGAAGTTCCATACACAGAGAAATCATCCATGAAAACCTCAACAATCTTTTCACAGAAGTCAGAGAATATAGCAATCATACATCTTTGAAAGGTAGCAGGTGCATTACATAAACCAAAAGGCATACGTCTATAAGCAAAGGTACCGAAAGGGCAAGTAAAAGTTGTCTTTTCTTGATCCTATTTTGACACAGGTATTTGAGATAAACCAGAATAACCATCTAGAAAGCAAAAATGGTATGTTTGGATAATCTTTCTAGCATTTGATAAATAAAAGGTAAGGGGTAATGATCCTTTTTAGTAGCTTTATTTAATTTGCGGAAATCAATTACCATTCTATAACCTGTAATAATTCTTTGTGGGATCAATTCATCTTTATCATTAGGAACAACAGTAATACCTCCCTTCTTAGGGACACAATGGACAGGGCTTACCCACTGACTATCAGCAACGGGATAAATTATACCTGCCTCTAGAAGCTTTAGTATTTCTTTTCTTACCACTTCTTTCATCTTAGGATTTAACCGCCCTTGGTGATCAACAACTGGTTTAGCGTCTTTCTCCAATTTTATTTTGTGTTGACATAAAGTGGGACTAATGCCCTTAAGATCATCCAGAGTATATTCAATAGCAGCACGGTGCTTCTTCGGAGTTTTCAATAATTTCTCTTCTTCTTGCTCTGAAAGGTTAGCACTAATGATAACAGGATATATCTTCTTTTCATCAAGATAAGCATATTTAAGAGTATCAGGTAATGGTTATAGCTCAAACACGGGATCACCCTTGGGTGGAGGAGGATCCCCTAGGATTCCAACAGGCAAGTTGTGTTTCAAAATAGGTCCCTGTTTAAAGAATACTTCAATTATTTCCGTTCTTTCATTCGTAAACATATCATTCTCATGGTCGAGCAAATATTGTTCTAAAGGATCATTAGGAGGCACGACAATAGAAGCAAGACCAATAATTTCATCTTTACTAGGCAATTCTTTATCATGGGGTTGTCTACGAAATTTAGCAAAATTAAACTCATGAAAACTATCCCCCAAACCAATAGTAACAACATCCTTTTTGCAGAGTATCCTAGCATTAACAGTATAAAAAAAGGGTCTACCAAATGTAATGGGACAAAAGTCATCTTGTGGGGAACCAAGAACAAGAAAATCAGCAGGATATTTAACTTTCCCACACAAGACTTCAACATCTCTAACAATCCCCACTAGCGAAATAGTGTCTCTATTGGCAAGCTTAATTGTAACATCAATTTCCTCTATCTCAGCAGGTGCAATATCATGCATAATTTATTTGTATAAGGAATGAGGTATTGCACTTGCACTAGCACCCATATCACACAAGCCATGATAGAAATGATCTCCTATTTTAACAGAAATAACATGCATACCTATAACAGGTCTATGTTTATTTTTAGTGTCAGGTCTAGCAATTCTAGCAGCTTCATCACAGAAGTAAATAACATGCCCATCAATATTATCGGCCAAGAGATCTTTAACCATAGCAATACTAGGTTCAATTTTAATCTGCTCAGGAGGTGTAGGTGTTCTAGTATTACTCTTACGAACCACAGTCGAAGCTTTAGCATGATCCTTTATTCTAACAGGGAAAGGTGGTTTCTCAATATAAGCAGTAGGAACAACAGGATCATTATAAGTGATAGTCTTTTCTTCAACTTTAATAGGTGCAACTACTTTTACTTCTATGGGAGGATTATATTTAAACCACTTTTCCTTAGGGAGATCAACATGAGTAGCAAAGGATTCACAGAAAGAAGCTACTATCTCAGAGTCAAGTCCATATTTAGTGCTAAATTCATGGAAAACATCAGTGTCCATAAAAGATTTAACACAATCAAACTTATGTGTTATACCTGACTCCCTACCTTCGTCAAGATCCCAATCTTCAGAGTTGAGTTTAATTCTTTCTAATAAATCCCATTTGAATTCAATAGTCTTCATCATAAAGGAACCACTACAAGAAGTATCGAGCATGGAGCGATTATTGAGAGAAGCCGAGCATAAATTTTTTGAATAATAATTTCTCTTGAGAGCTCATGATTGGGGCATGAATATAACATTGACTTAAGCCTTCCCCAAGCTTGAGTGATGCTTTCTCCTTCGCGAGGCCAAAAATTATATATATAATTACGATCATGATGAACAAGATGCATAGGATAAAACTTCTGATGAAATTCCAATTTCAATCATTTGTAGTTCCATGATCCCATATCATCACATAGCCTAAACCATGTCAATGAATTTCCCTTCAAAGATAAAGGGAAGACCTTCTTTTTTATAACATCTTCGGGCATACCTGCAAGCTTAAATAATCCACAAACTTAATCCACATAGATTAGGTGCAAATCGGGATGCAATGTTCCATCTACTGTAAAAGGATTAGCTAGCAGTTTCTCTATCATACCCGAAGGAATTTCAAAGTAAACATTTTCAGTAGGTTCAGTAGGTTGAGGAGCAACTCTTTGCTCTCTTGGTCGGGGTGAAGATACCCGAACAAGCCCCTCAAAGGATTACTTTCCATAGTAACAAGTGATGATGAAATTTCAGCACACTATATAAATTTTTCCTTACCAAATTTCACTTACCAAAGGCGCTTCACTCCCCGGCAACGGCGCTAGAAAAGAGTCTTGATGACCCACAAGTATAGGGGATCTATCGTAGTCCTTTCGATAATTAAGAGTGTCGAACCCAACAAGGAGCAGAAGGAAATGACAAGCGGTTTTCAGTAAGGTATTCTCTGCAAGCACTGAAATTATCGGTAACACATAGTTTTTTGATAAGGCAATTTGTAACGGGTAACAAGTAACAAGTGTAAATAAGGTGCAGCAAGATGGCCCAATCCTTTTTGTAGCAAAGGACAAGCCTGGACAAACTCATATATGAAGGAAAACGCTCCCGAGGACACATGGAATTATCGTCAAGCTAGTTTTCATCACGCTCATATGATTCACGTTCGTTACTTTGATAATTTGCTATGTGGGTGGACCGGTGCTTGGGTACTGCCCTTCCTTGGACAAGCGTCCCACTTATGATTAACCCCTATTGCAAGCATCCGCAACTACAAAAGAAGTATTAAGGTAACCTAACCATAGCATGAAACATATGGATCCAAATCAACCCCTTACAAAGCAACACATAAACTAGGGTTTAAGCACATCACTCTAGCAACCCATCATCTACTTATTACTTCCCAATGCCTTCCTCTAGGCCCAAACAATGGTGAAGAGTCATGTAGTCGACGTTCACATAACACCACTAGAGGAAAGACAACATACATCTCATCACAATATCGAACGAATACCAAATTCACATGACTACTTATAGCAAGACTTCTCCCATGTCCTCAGGAACTAACGTAACTACTCACAAATCATATTCATGTTCATAATCAGAGGGGTATTAATATGCATAAAGGATCTGAACATATGATCTTCCACCGAATAAAACAACTAGCATCAACTACAAGGAGTAATAAACACTACTAGCAACCTACAGGTACCAATCTGAGGCTTTGGGACAAAGATTGGATATAAGAGATGAACTAGGGTTTGAGAGGAGATGGTGCTGGTGAAGATGTTGATGGAGATTGACACCCTCCCTATGAGAGGATCGATGGTGATGACGATGGCGATGATTTCCCCCTCCCGGAGGGAAGTTTCCCCGGCAGAACATCTCTGCCGGAGCCCTAGATTGGTTCCGCCAAGGTTACACCTCGTGGCGGCGGTGTTTCTTCCCGAAAGTTTGCTGATGATTTTTTCCAGGGTAAAAGACTTCATATAGCAGAAGATGGGCACCGGAGGCCTGCCAGGGGGCCCACGAGGCAGGGGGGCGCTCCCCCTGATAACCCACAAGTATAGGGGGATCAATTGTAGCCTCTTTCGATAAGTAAGAGTGTCGAACCCAACGAGGAGCTAAAGGTAGAACAAATATCCCCTCAAGTTCTATCGACCGCCGATACAACTCTACACACGCTTGACATTCGCTTTACCTAGAACAAGTATGAAACTAGAAGTACTTTGTAGGTGTTTTTGGATAGGTTTGCAAGATAATAAAGAGGATGTAAATAAAAAGTAGGGGCTGTTTATATAAAGACACAATAAACTAAATATAGCGAGTGTGGAAAAGTGGTGGTAGGAGTTGCGAAATTGTCCCTTAAGCAATTGACTACTTTACTAGACCGATAGCAAGTATTATGTGGGAGAGGCCACTGCTAGCATGTCATCCCTAACTTGGAATTCTATGCACTTATGATTGGAACTGTTAGCAAGCGTCCGCAACTACTAACGTTCATTAAGGTAAAATCCAACCATAGCATTAAGATATATTGCTCCCCCTTCAATCCCGTATGCATCAATTTCTATGCTAGGCTGAAGCTTCTGTCACCCTTGCCCTCCAATACATAGTCCTATCAACATACAACTAACCCTATGGTGTGATCCACGCGCGCGCTCATATGATGGGCACCAAAGGACAGCAACATAACCACAAGCAAATTAAATCATTCATAGCAATTCATCAACCACCGATAGGACAACAAAAACTACTCAGACATCATAGGATGGCAACACATCATTGGATAATAATATGAAGCATGAAGCACCATATTCAAGTAGAGGGTACATCGGGTTGCGGGAGAGTGGACCACTCTAGATAGAGGGGGGGAGGTGATGGAGACGTTGGTGAAGATGGCGGAGGTGTTGGTGTAGATCACGGTGATGATGATGGCCCCCGGTGGCACTCCGGCGCCACCGAAAGCGAGGGGGAGAGAGCCCCCCTTCTTCTTCTTGTTCCTTGACCTTCTCCCTAGACGGGAGAAGGGTTTCCCCTATGGTCCATGGTCTCCATGGCGTGGGAGGGGCGAGAGCCCCTCCGAGATTGGATCTGTCTCTCTGTCTCTCCCTGTTTCTGCGCTCTCCTCTGCTGCCCTTTCACCGTTTCGTATATATATGGAGATCCGTAACTCTTATTGGACTGAAACCTTCGCCGTGATTTTTTTACCAAAAATTAGCTTTCTTACGGCCGAAGAAGGGCATCAATCGCCTTACGGGTGGCCCATGAGGGTCAGGGGCGCGCCCAGGGGGGCAGGGGCGCCCCCCTGCCTCGTGGCCACCTCGGGCACCGTCTCGCGTGGATTTTTCTTCCGAAATTTTCCAAATATTCAAAAAATAAGCTCCGTCCATTTTTATCCCGTTTGGATTCCGTTTGATATGGATATTCTGCGAAACATAAAACATGCAACAAATAGGGCGGCCTTTGGGCCTTTGGTTCATTATGTTAGTCCCAAAAATAGTATAAAGAGTTGCCAAAAGTATATGAAAGTTGAATAATATTGGCATGGAACAATAAAAATTATAGATCTGACGGAGACGTATCAGCATCTAAGCTTAATTCCTGCTCGTCCTTGAGTAGGTAAATGATAAAAATATAATTTTTTATGTGGAATGCTACCTAGCATAATCTTGATCATATGTCTAATCATGGCATGAATATTAAGACACGAGTGATTCAAAGCAATAGTCTATCATTTGACATAAAAACAATAATACTTCAAGCCTACTAATGAAGCAATCATGTATTTTCAAAATAACATGGCCAAAGAGAGTTATCCCTACAAAATCATATAGTCTGGCTATGCTCCATCTTCACCACACAAAATATTCAAATCATGCACAACCCCGATGACAAGCCAAGCAATTGTTTCATACTTTTGAAGTTCTCAAACATTTTCAACTTTCACGCAATACATGAGCGTGAGCCATGGACATAGCACTATAGGTGGAATAGAATATGACGGTGGGGGTTATGTGGAGAAGACAAAAAGGGAGAAAGTCTCACATCAACTAGGCGTATCAATGGGCTATGGAGATGCCCATTAATAGATATCAATGCGAGTGAGTAGAGATTTCCATGCAACGGATGCACTAAGAGCTATAAGTGTATGAAAGCTCAAACTGGAAACTAAGTGGGTGTGCATCCAACTTGCTTGCTCATGAAGACCTCGGGCATTTGAGGAAGCCCATCATCGGAATATACAAGCCAAGTTCTATAATGAAAATTCCCACTAGTATATGAAAGTGAAAGCATAGGATACTCTCTCTATGAAGAGCATGGTGCTACTCTGAAGCACAAGTGTGGTAAAAGGATAGTAACATTTTCCCTTCTCTCTTTTTCTCTCATTTTTTTCTCCTTTTTAAATTTTTTTATTTTTTGTTGGGCTTCTTTGGCCTCTTTTTTTATTTGGGCTTATTTGGCCTCTTTTATTTTTCATAAAGTCCGGAGTCTCATCCCGACTTGTTGGGGAAGCAGTGTCTGCATCATCCTTTCCTCGCGTAGCAATGATGATCATCACACTTTTATTTACTTAAAACTCAATATTGCAACCCGATATCTAGAACAAAGATATGACTCTATATGAATGCCTCCGGCGGTGTACCGGGATGTGCAATGATCTAGCGTAGCAATGACATCAAAAAACGGACAAGCCATGAAAACATCATGCTAGCTATCTTACGATCATGCAAAGCAACATGACAATAAATGCTCAAGTCATGTATATGATGATGATGGAAGTTGCATGGCAATATATCTCGGAATGGCTATGGAAATGCCATGATAGGTAAGTATGGTGGCTGTTTTGAGGAAAATATAATGAGGCTTATGTGTGATAGAGCGTATCGTATCACAGGGTTTGGATGCACCGGCGAAGTTTGCACCAACTCTCTAGGTGAGAAAGGGCAATGCGCGGTATCGAAGAGGCTAGCAATGATGGAAGGATGAGAGTGCGTATAATCCATGGACTCAACATTAGTCATAAAGAACTCACATACTTATTGCAAAAATCTATTAGTCATCAAAAGAAAGTACTACGTGCATGCTCCTAGGGGGATAGATTGGTAGGAAAAGACCATCGCTCATCCCCGACCGCCACTCATAAGGAAGGCAATCAATAAATAAATCATGCTCCGACTTCATCACATAACGGTTCACCATACGTGCATGCTACGGGAACCACAAACCTCAACACAAGTATTTCTACAATCCACAACTACCCACTAGCATGACTCTAATATCACCATCTTTATATCGCAAAACTATTGCAAGGAATCAAACATATCATATTCAGTGATCTACAAGTTTTATGTAGGATTTTATGACTAACAATGTGAATGACCAGTTCCTGTCATCTCTCTAAATAGATATAAGTGAAGCAAGAGAGTTTAATTCTTTCTACAAAAGATATGCCCACGCTCTAACAAATATAAGTGAAGAAAAAGAGCATTCTACAAATGGCGGGTTTCTATATAAAGAGAAACAGGCAATCCAAACTTCAAATGATATAAGTGAAGCACATGAAGTATTCTATAAAGACATACTCAAAAAATATAAGTGAAGTGCAAAGAGAATTCTATAAATTAACCAAGGACTATCTCATACCAGCATGGTGCATAAAAGAAAAGTGAAAACTAAATGCAAAAGATGCTCCAAGATTTGCACATATCGCATGAACGAAACGAATCTGAAAACATACCGATACTTGTTGAAGAAAGATGGGATGCCTTCCGGGCATCCCCAAGCTTAAACGCTTAAGTCTCCTTGAATATTTACTTGGGGTGCCTCGGGCATCCCCAAGCTTGAGCTCGGGCCTCTCTTCCTTCTTCTCACATCGAGACCTTCTCGATCATCGAACACTTCATCCACACAAAACTTCAACAGAAAACTCGGTAAGATCTGTTAGTATAATAGAGCAAATCACTACTCTAAGTACTGTTGCAAACCAATTCATATTTTGTTTTTGCATTGTGTCTACTGTAATATAACCTTTTCATGGCTTAATCTACTGATATAAATTGATAGTTTCATCAAAACAAGCAAACTATGCATCAAAAACAGAATCTGTCTAAAACAGAACAGTCTGTAACAATCTGAACATTCACCATACTTCTGATACTTGAAAGATTCTTCAAAAATTATAAAAAATAAAAAATTTGTATATAAAGAAAGTGCAAAAAGAATCAGAACCATTTGACATTCCAGTAAAAAACTAAAAATCGCGCACTACAGCCAAAGTTTCTGTCCTGCACCGCACAAACCAACAAGCATTGTAAACATCCTAAAGGCAAACCTTTGCACATTATTTTTATAATACAATGGAATTTTACAAGGGGATAATTATTTTTGTTGAAAAGTTTCTGTAATCAAGATTCACAAAGTTTCCGTGAGCATGAGCAAAGTTCAAGGAGCTCTCCCACTTCAACAATGCTTGTCTTTCTCACTTTGACTTTCCTTTTTGAAAAAGTTTTGGGTTCCCCTCTTTATTTTTGTTGTTTTTAAACTATATGAAAGCACTCAACAGAAATAAATGACTCTCTAAAACTTCTCGGTTGTCTCCCTGGCAGCGCTTTCTTTAAAGCCATTAAGCTAGGCATATAGTGCTCAAGTAATGGATCCACCCAGATCCCAAGGTATATCAAAGCCAATTTTAATTAACAATGATTTGTGATTTAGTAGTGAGCACAAGGCAACATATATCAAACAATAACGAAGTCTAACTCTCTTCCTATGCATCGGCATGTCATAAAAGAACAATTCATAAACACAAAGTAAATGCCAATGCATAGTATAAACAGTTTCTTGCAATTCTATCGTGTTGGAAACATTAAGAGGCGGAGATGTAGTTCCTCTCACATAATAATTGCAAGTGGGAGCAGCAAGCACATGCATATTATATTCATCAAAATCATCATTTGCAACGGTAAAAGGCAACCCATCAATATAATCCTTAATAAGCACAAACTTCTCCGATATAGTGTAGTTTGGAGAATTCAAAAAGATAATAGGACTATCATGCGTGGGCGCAATAGCAACAATTTCATGTTTAACATAAGGAACTATATCAAGTTCATCTCCATAAGCATAATTCATATTAGCATCTTGGCCACAAGCATAGCAAGCATCATCAAAAAGGGATATTCAAAAGAATCAACGGGATCATAATAGTCATCATAGCAATCATCCTTCGATAAGCACGAAGGGAAATTAAACAATGTATGAGTTGAAGAGTTACTCTCATTAGAAGGTGGGCACGGGTAGCTAATCCACTCTTCCTCCTTTTGTTCTTCGCTCTTCTCATCATATTTTTCATCCAATGAGCTCACAGTTTCATCAATTTCTTCTTCCATAGACTCCTGCAAAATATTAATCTCTTCTTGGACAGCGGAGTAGTCCTCAATATATGGTTAAACATAGGCATTAGAAGCATAATTATCATAGCAATATTTAAGTATGGCAAAATTTTCAGATTTGTAAAGAGTAGCACCATACTTTTCAATCAAAGAAGCAATTTCATAAGCACCCTTAAAAGCAACAAATTCTTCAATTTGTTGAACATCATAGTAATTATAAACACCCTTAGCATATGAAGATATGATTCCATTATCACTAAAATCACATTGATAGGGAAGGTGTTTCTTAGGGTTTTCAGAACAACAAGTAAAATCATATATTTCACATAAATTCCAAGCATAGCATTGCAAACGATGAATTTGACCCAATAGAATTTCCCCTTTTTCAGATATTCGGTGTCACACATAACAAGCATGCTCATATAAAGATTTGCCCTGAACTAAGCTAGTTGGGGTTTCAGCACGAGCACATAGGGATCGAAGATGATCCAAGTAATAAGCTTCAGTAGTGTGATAGATTTTGAGTGGTTCTACAACCATTGGTTCAGTAGGTACAACTATTTTTTTGGTATTTTGCGTTTCCTACCCATAACTAAGGATAGAAAACAACTAAAAACAGAAAATAAAAATTACTTGGTGATGAAGCAAACAAGCATACATGAGAATATTCACCCCACGCTATTGCTCCCCGGCAACGGCGCCAGAAAAAGGTCTTGATAACCCACAAGTATAGGGGATCAATTTTAGCCTCTTTCGATAAGTAAGAGTGTCGAACCCAACGAGGAGCTAAAGGTAGAACAAATATTCCCTCAAGTTCTATCGACCACCGATACAACTCTACGCACGCTGCGAATTTGTCCCTTAAGAAATTGACTACTTTACTAGACCGATAGCAAGTATTATGTGGGAGAGGCCACTGCTAGCATGTCATCCCTGACTTGGAATTCTATGCACTTATGATTGGAACTATTAGCAAGCGTCCGCAACTACTAACGTTCATTAAGGTAAAACCTGTTGGGGAACGTAGTAATTTCAAAAAAATTCCTACGCACACATAAGATCATGGTGATGCATAACAACGAGTGGGGAGAGTGTGTCCACGTACCCTCGTAGACCGAAAGCGGAAGCGTTATGACAACACGGTTGATGTAGTCGTACGTCTTCACGATCCGACCGATCCAAGCACCGAACGTACGGCACCTCCGTGTTCTACACACGTTCAGCTCGATGACGATCACCGGACTCCGATCCAGCAGGGTGTCGGGGATGAGTTCCATCAGCACGACGGCGTGACGATGATGATGTTCTACCGACGCAGGGCTTCGCCTAAACTCATGACGATATGACCGAGGTGGAATATGGTGGAGGGGCACCGCACTGCGGCTAAGGAATGATCACGAAGATCAACTTGTGTGTCCTAGGGTGCCCCTTGCCCCGTATATAAAGGAGCAAGGGGAGGCCGGCCGGCCCTTGTGGGCGCCAGGAGGAGGAGTCCTCCTCCTAGTAGGAGTAGGACTCCTCTTTCCTACTCCTACTAGGAGGGAAAGGAAGGGGGAGAGGAGAGGGAAGAGGCGCCCCCCTCTCCTAGTCCAGTCGGACGAGAGGGGAGGGGCACGCGGCCCATCCCGGCTGCCCTCTCTCTCTCCACTAAAGCCCATAAGGCCCAATACTCCTCCGGGGGGTTCAGTAACCCTCCGACACTCCGGTTTTATCTGAAATCACCTGGAACACTTCCGGTGTCCGAATATAGTCGTCCAATATATCGGTCTTTATGTCTCGACCATTTCGAGTTTCCTCGTCATGTCTGTGATCACATCCGGGACTCCGAACAACCTTCGGTACATCAAAACTTATAAACTCATAATAAAACTGTCATCGTAACGTTAAGCGTGCGGGCCCTACGGGTTCGAGAACTATGTAGACATGACGTAGAACTGTTTCTGGTCAATAACCAATAGTGGAACCTAGATGTTCATATTGGCTCCTACATATTCTACGAAGATCTTTATCGGTCAAACCGCATAACAACATATGTTGTTCCCTTTGTCATCGGTATGTTACTTGCCCGAGATTCGATCGTCGGTATCAAATACCTAGTTCAATCTCGTTAACGGCAAGTCTCTTTACTCGTTCTGTAATACATCATCCCATAACTAACTCATTAATTACAATGCTTGCAAGGCTTAAGTGATGTGTATTACTGAGAGGGCCCAGAGATACCTCTCCGACAATCGGAGTGACAAAACCTAATCTCGAAATACGCCAACTCAACATGTACCTTCGGAGACACCTGTAGAGCACCTTTATAATCACCCAGTTACGTTGTGACGTTTGGTAGCACACAAAGTGTTCCTCCGGTAATCAGGAGTTGCATAATCTCATAGTTGTAGGAACTTTGTATAAGTTATGAAGAAAGCAATAGCAATATACTAAACGATCAAATGCTAGGCTAACGGAATGGGTCAAGTCAATCACATCATTCTCCTAATGATGTGATCCCGTTAATCAAATGACAACACATGTCTATGGTTAGGAAACATAACCATCTTTGATTAATGAGCTAGTCAAGTAGAGGCATACTAGTGACATTATGTTTGTCTATGTATTCACACATGTATCATGTTTCCGGGTAATACAATTCTAGCATGAATAATAAACATTTATCATG